>CM034153.1:203542311-204742311 GCA_019776745.2 Taxus chinensis | reverse complement strand
CTTGATTTTATTCGTAAATTGAGCTTTTACTTTATTTTGCAAGGACCAGCATCTTTTCTTGATTGCAATGCTTTACAATTTGGGCATTTCCTTGGTTTGTGGCACTAACATGGGGATTTTGATACTAACTTTGGCTATTTGGCCATTTATTTTAGCTTGATTTGGGGTCTTCTTTTAAATTTGGAATTCTTACCGCCTTGCCCAAGGCTTGAACTTTGCCACTTGGCACTTTGATTGGATTTTTGTGCTGGTTCTATTGTTGTGATGTGTGGAATAGGGTCATAGGATGCACCATGGATTGGTTGGACCTCTAGACCCGCTTCATTGTATGGGGGTACGCCCCAAGGGGTACATATAACTAGCAGGTTGTTGAACCACGCATTATTATGTCACTTGGGTTAGGATTGTTTGAACTCTATGTGTCTTGGACCATGGGGACAACCGGCCTCCTTGAGGGAGGCATAAGAGTTTGAGGGAGGCATAAGAGACTTGAGGGAGGCATAAGAGTTTGAGGGAGGCTTATGATATTTGTTTGTATGATTGATGTTTCAGGATATATGTTGAGTTATTGTGATGTTTGGTAGTGGTATTTCGATGTATGTGTTACTCATGTCAGATGGATATGTGTTGTCATGTTGTGGACATGTCATTGATCCCCTTGTGGACACTATGTACCTATGGCATTTGTTTGGTTTTATGTGAGCTTTTCATTGATGCAAATTGAGGAAATGTCTAGTGGATTGTAGTACTGTTTTGGTTAAGTATTTTGGTATGTCAGTCATTGATGTGTGCCGAGTACTATGTTATGTGGAGTGTGCCTATTCTATTCCGTAATTGTGTAACCTTTTGTGGTGTAATACAATCTTGAAGTATATACTTGTGTACTTGTGAATCTGTAGTGTCTTGTGAGCCTGACTGGGTTTGCGTTAGCAGTTCATGTTGGGCACCCACAATAAGGAATAAATCAAAACTCTTCAATGATGATATTTTTTTTCTTTAAGAAACTAAAACTAGAAAAAAAAATGATAATGGAAAGAGACTAATGAAATGATGAACAAGAAAGAACTGCCAATCTTCACAGAACATTGAAAGTTAAAAATTCTACCAAATGTTCCTAAGGCTACCTTGTGACTGTGCTTTAATCAACTAAAATTTTAAACCATAGGGTGTGTTTTCTTCTTTATCTATCCCTTGTTGCGTACCATTTCCTTTCCTTTGTGTAATGTCGCATCGAGGACGATGCTTTCTTAAGGGGAGGAGAATGTAATGCCGTTCATTGTTTACTCCTGGCAGGCGTCCTGTCCCCAAAGTGTGGGGCTCCAAAAATAAGTTAAAATAAAATTTTGCCATGGTTAGCTGGCGGATGGGAGGCATATCTTGTCACTTCCTTAATGAATTTTAATTTCTGTTTGGCGTGAGACAGTGGGAGACTGTATTCTTTATTCTTTTTGGGTAGTGGTTGAAGCACCTTTCCTCCTGGTTGGTGGCTGCACCTGCCCATTTATTAAAACATTGACTTACCATCTCCTGTCACGTGGTCTACCTCTTCTGCCCAAAACCACGAATGCTTGTTTTGCACTCCATCAAATGCTGAAACTGATGAATTTCTACAGTGTGTTCTGGACAGTGGATTCATTGATGGTGAAATGAACGTCTATCACCTTGATGTCGCATGGGTGGGGGTGGATTCTCAAAATCGTGTTGTTCAGGCAGATTTGGTTGAGCTGTCTTGCCTTTTCATCTTGGTAAGTCACTTCTATCCAGGTGGTGAATTTAACATGGAAGGAGCTCGATCAAATCTTAAAGCTGGCTGCTACTGCTCTAGGAGGTGTCCTTGTGGCTGGTAGAGACTGGATCAGGCATGCTACAATTTGGTAGAAGCCTTCGTGACCACCTCCAATAGGCAGGCTATCCAACCATGATGTTATCCGTTCAGTTTCGACTGCATCCTCAAAGTTGGGATTCTCCTTCAAGATATTTTGTATCAAAATTGATTAAGTGACAGCAGGAGTGTTACTAGAAGACCAAATGAAATTTATTTCTAATATTCTCTATTGCTTCTTACTTGTTTTACGATGTAACTCATGGGAGAGAATCTCATAGGCATGGATCTGTACTATATCAGCCCAAGGAAAGAACCCATGATGGTTTGCTTGATCAAGGGAAATGGTAACTCAATTAGCAGTGGGACTACTTCTAGCCTTTAGGAGCATGAAGGATGTGCAGAGAACTATGGACAATTGTTCCATCTTGTTACTTCATTTTAGGGAGATCACTTTACTTAGAATTTTTCTAATGATAATATTGTAAGGCATGGATCAGCTAGGACTCAAATCAAGGACCTCCATTAGCACTGCTGAGCACTCTACCTTTGAGACAACGGTCCTTCGCAGGTTTGGGGTTTGCTAGTTGATTGGTTTCCTATAGGTGCAGGGTTTCCACTTTTGTGGGGCAAGGATCTCTCTTTTCTAAGAAATATAAGATGCACAGTTTAAAAAACGCAGTCTGCACCAAGCATTACTATAAGGTAGTATATGTTATTTGAGAAAATGGATGCTTTCCAATTAATAACTGCAGCCTCTGGTTTAGTTTCAAACATTGTGGGGTTGTATGGTTGTATTTACAGTTTCTGTTACAGTTAATAAGGTCATTTTTTTTTAAGACAATATCCCAAGCATATGGAAAATTTTAGGACTTCAAAATTGTTAAGAATGTTCAATGGTATTTATTGTTGGATTTTATCATCTGAAAGGGAAATATAGAAAAGGAGAAAAAAACAATCAGGAGAATATTACCCGAGGGTAAGATAGACCCTCAAATTTATTCCCTGGAGTGAGCTATAATAGAGCAGAGCAGACAAACTGTTACTGTAGGCAGGGTTCAAATTTGCAATCTTTTGAGGTCGGTCTTTTTCATATCAGAATATTCATGAAACACAATTTTCTCTGCTATTATATGAGCTTCTTCAACGTGTCACCAAGTTGGCAGGCATAAAGTTTTCTGTTGGAATAATCATGCCTTACAGGCTGCAGCTGAAACGTTAGCACCGAGTGTTTGATGATGTCCTCAATATAATGAAGGAAAAGGTTTATTTATCAATACGGTAGATGCCTTTCAGAACCAGAAGCGATGTAATCTTTATGTCTTGTGTCCGAGCTTCAAACCATGGTCGGTGTTTAGCGTTCTAGCGCAAGTGCTCTCGGACTGAGTGGTAAGCAGTTCGACTCTCACCCCCAAAGCAGTTGCATTAAAGAAATCTAGTGTTTGGGCAGCCACCTATTGCATTCTTCTAGTCGTGCCTTCAAAAGGGAATCCTGGTGTGGTATATTGCAAGAAAAGACCAGTGAAGCAGAGGATAAAGTGGAAGGAGTGTGGCTGTAGCAGTCCCTGCTGGATGTTCACGAACTGTGGATGCATTAAAACAGGCAAGATAGACTAACCATATACATAATATGCTAGTATCTAATAACCTCTTAAAATGAAACTTTTTATTTCTAGAAATTGGTTTAAATCAGTGATTTTGTGGATTTGCGTTCAGTACATGGTTAACATTTTGTTACTTCTAGATTTGCCTCTGTTGGTTGTTCTTGTTGACGTGATCAACCCTTTTATATATATAAAAAAAAAACAAAGGTTCTCAGTGTATGCTTTGATTGATCATATGAAATATATATATATAATTTTAAAGTTACTTGCTTCTGCAAAAATGTCACTGTTTCTTTTGTGAACCTGGGTATGTAATCACCCCTAGAACGTTGCAGCGTAGACTAGTATTGGTTTCTTGTTATGTTGTTTCCCTAGAGGAAAACATACAGTTAAATTATTATTATTATTTTTATGATAAGTGTGATTATGCACTTCGTGTATTGTGCAAATTATTAGGGCTTTTGGAAATTAGAAGTTCAATATATATGCTTGTTAAGAAGGAAGTTTTGGGCCAAAAATATGTCCTGGGTTGATAGAAGGGCATAAATTATTGATAGAACCCCATTTTGATTCTACTCTTTCTATGAGTAAAATTTGATAAAATTAATGACCTTTATGGTGTTAACATATGGTATGTTGATGATTCCTTGTGTGATCGATTTAATCATGTATAGACATAATGCCTTGATGGAGTAAGGTAATATCTTTCACAGTTCGTAAAAGTTAAGGTTTTCATCAACTGCTTAAGGTAACATGAAGTTCCTTAATTTAGTCAAACTTGTTTTTTACTTCCTTCTTGATGAGTGACCTTTCATTGCAAATTTAGAATTATTGTGATGGAAGGTCGTGAATATATTTTGTTGTCAAAAAGGGAAAAGAAGTTATGTAATAGTTTGTTTATGTGTCGAACGTAATAATTGTGATTACATCGTTATAGAAGTTTGTTATTGGAGGATATCTATCTTCAATGGTATATTATGTGTTTAATCTCTGCATAGGTTACCATAAACTTAGTGATGAGATGTAAATTAAGGAGAGTTGAGAGACCTTTTCCTTTGTATACATCGTTTATGATATTAGGAAGTGAGTTGATGTCGGAAAATTTCAACCAAGTGTAGATTCATGGCTATGTTCCTCTAAAACGGGAGGATTATAAATCTAAGGTATTATGAAAATTGCAAGGATGTGTTTAGAATGCTAGATTTCCTACTCAACTTGGGTATTAATGAGGCTTGTCGCTATTCTGGCCCCTGGTTATGTTCAGTAGGTAAGCTGTTAGGCAATACCTATTCCAGACATTCTCACCGTCCTTTCCACCTCATCCTTATTAGCTATGAAGTCACTTATTACCTAAGATATAATGGTTGTGGGTTTGAATATAAGATTTTCATCCTTTAAACCTTTTTGATTACATGATGGAACTTTGTTTTTACCCTCATTGTTCGTTTATAGCCTATTAGGCCTATGGCCCTACGGAACGATTCCAAAACTATATTCTTTTTGGCAGCTAAGATCGGGTCTAGTTGCAATGCCCCCCCAACCTGTCAGCTTCATTTCCTAACTGCGTGGAGGATGGAGACTTTATTGTGCGACGTGATGGAATCCCTATTGGTGGCTGCACCCATTGATTTTCCTGTTTTGTAAATCTTTTGTCTTCCTGTTTTACCTGCTCACGCAAGAGACTAGGTGGCCGCACATGCTCATTGATTAAATTGTTGACTTCTCCTGCTGTTCGCGTGGCCTCCTGTCATGTCTGTTCAAACCGCGTATGCTTGTTTTGCACTCCATCAAATGCTGAAACAAATGAAATTGCTACAGCGTGTTCTAGTCAGTGGATGCATTAATGGTGAAATGAAGGTTTGTCGCCCTGCTGTTGCGTGGGTTCTCAAAATCGTGCTGTACAGGCAGCTACAGTGAAGCGAGGGTGGACTGTTCTCCTGAAATTGACAGCGATGGCCAAGATTTCATACATGCTCGTCCCCTTGTATCGACTAAGCAGCAGGCATTGATTCAGAGTGAATGCATCCGGCTGTATAATGCCCATCGGCATAAATAATTCAACCCAAACATATGCGCATGTGATCAACCAGCTCTGCAATGTAGGTTTGCTGACGTTCGATGTTACGGCGTATAACACAACAAAGCTGTTCCACCCGAGATCGAATCTCTGCGCCCCTTTCTTCGTTACCCATCACCACACGCAATGCCTCGCACACATCCTCTTTGGAAAATGATCCGTCCTCCTCCCCACTTTCCACTTCAATTCCCCCATTTCATTCCAGCACTCAGCAAGGGGGGGCGATAGAGAGAGTGAGATTAGAGACTATGGATTCTTTAAAGCAGGCGAAGTCAAAGGCGGTGGAAGTTATCATCGAAGCTATTTAGAGAGAAAAAATAAAATGAGTTTCCCCAACAAAAGTGCGTCCTGCTGTATATGTCCTGATTGAGACGTATGGGACGGATGTTGCATTCCACTACACCTTTGATATCAAATGATACAAAGAAGAAGCATCACAGGGACGAGTATGTGACTGATGGCTCAAGTAAAGCAAAGAAAGTGAAACTTTACAGCAATTGTCCTGATGGCAGTCCCCGTAATGAACCCATACTCAAGAGGCTACTGAAGTAAAATGACAGCATCTCACCATCCTCTGCAGCACGAGGAGAACTGAATAGTTCCTCTTTAAGAATGAACAAATTTCATCCTATTGGATCTGCCCCCTCTTCTGCAGTTTCTGGGGGAAAGGAATCTTGCACATCTAAAAACTTTAACTGGGAAAGAAAAATGCACGGATCTGTAGGTCCACTGAACGACAATGCTTCCACCTATACTGAAGCGTTTCATCAAACAAGAGCAGAGGATCTCAGTGAGGCGGATCTGTTCCATTTCAGTGTATTCCTGAAGCACAATTTGCTTTGCAAGTATGAACATGACAGAAGATCTATGCAATGTTGGAGAAAATGTCTTGGGAGATGAAGGTAGTAGGATATTTTCTTTCAGATCCAGATCTGTACTGAGTTGTTCTTCCAAATTGACCTTGGACAGTGAGGGTGTTACCAACAGACCTGATCAAATTTATTTATGAGATTCTCTATTGCTTCCTTACTTGTTTTACGATGTAACTCATGGGAGAGAATCTCATAGGCGTGGATCTGTACTATATCAGCCCAAGGAAAGAACCCATGATGGTTTGCTTGATCAAGAGAAATGGTAACTCAGTTAGCAGTGGGACTTCTTCTAGCCTGTAGGAGCCTGAAGGATGTGCAGAGAACTAAGGACAATTGTTCCATCCTACTACTTCATTTCAGGGAGATCACTTTACTTAGAATTTTGCTAATGATAATGTTGTAAGGCATGGATCGGCTAGGACTTAAATCAAGGACCTCCATCAGCATTGCTGAGCACTCTACCTTTGAGACAACGGTCCTTCGCAGGTTTGGGGTTTGCTAGTTGTTTGGTTTCTTGTAGGCAGGGTTCAACTTTGCAATCTTTTGAGGCCGATCTGCTTCATATCAGAATATTCATGAAGCACAATTTTCCTTGTAACTATATGAGCATCTTCTACGAGTCAATATGTTGGCAGGCATAAAGGGTGCTGTTGGAATTATCACACCTTACAAGCTACAGCTGCAATGTTTGCACCGAGATTTTGATGCTGTCCCCAAATCTGATGAAGGAAAAGGTTGTGTATCATCATGGTAGATGCCTACCCGAGCCAGGAGCGTGGTGTAATCAATATGTCTCGTGTCCGAGCTTCAAATCATGGGGTTGGTTTGTAGCTGTTTTTCACTGCGTGTTTGTGGCGCTAGCTCGAGCTCGCAAAGCACTTTGGGTTAAAGGCAAGCAACGGCATTGAAACGATCATATGCATGGAGATGGCGTTTTAAACCAGGCATGTTAAATCTACTCCTTGTAATAGTTTTCTACCTTCTTTCAGTATCTTGAAATGAATTTTCTATCCTCTTGAATGGCGCCTAGACTAGACGTTTTCGTGGTTGTTTATGTCACTTCCTGATTGTGTGGTTGTTCCTTTAAATCTTATTCCTATTTCGCTGATTTTGCTTGGAATGTTCCTTCCTCTCTTATAGCTTACTCTATTTCATATTTGTCTAAATGGGTTACTGCAATTTTGAGTGATGCAGTCTAGTTCGTAGGGAAGGAAACATTATTGAGTTTTGTTTGCTTATATGACTTTCTTTTAAAAAGAATTCTGTGATGGTAATTATAATTGAAGGTTACTAAATAGAAGGTTAAGCCTACATACCTCTTTTGGTTGAATAAATACGCATTTCCTGTTTAGGGCTCTCTTGTTTTGCTAAAAGGTACATTAATAGTGACGTTGTGTCTGAAACTTGTTTAAGCCTATGGGCATTCCTTACTTTATGCTTGATTAGAAAATGGCATTTGGGGTTTGTTTTAGAACTGTACATGGTTGACTGTTGTACCTAGTCTAGATGAGGGATAACCTGGCATCTATTTTGGCCTCCACGTGTTGAGAGTATTACTATACCTAATTCTTGATGTAAACACTTGTATGATTAAAGCAAGGGGAAACATTGTATGTTTAACTGAATGAAATCTCTACAATTTTTTATTAAGGGTCGCAAGCAAGCTATTACTAGCTAGACTGAAACAAAAGTTGTAGGTGAATCCATGGTACTGGACTCGTGAACTCGTTTCCTGTTAGATGACAGCTGATTTCAGTGATAATATCATAGGTGGCTGTTATATTTATCTGTTTGATATTTGCTAAGACTTTTCCTCGATAAGCCCACATGGATCGGGTAAAATTTTCCATCTTCTTTACCTTTGGCAAGGAGTTCATAGAACTTCTAGCCCTGACCGCACTGCGTAACCTTCCTGATAGCTATGTGCGTTAGTTCTTGGTTTGTGCTTGTACTCGTGGTAAGGTCTTTTGAGTCTGGGGCATCGTTGGTGTTTTGCCCTCTGCGTATCGAATCCCTTTGTTTTCGAACTCGAATACCTTATACTTCAAACTTGGTTACTAAAAGGTCCCATTTTGTGGCCTTGTTAGGGAAATCAATTTTTATTTTAATGTTTATTGACATTGTCTGAATTATATAAAAATTATTAACGACTTTTGGGTTTAGTCTTCCCTTATATTATGTAGAGAAGTTGACGGTTAGGATAGGGTTTGTTGGTAGAATAATGGCCCTTTCTGTGTCTCTTTCGTACGCTTTTGGAAAAGTGGATTTGTTTTGGTTAACTAGTACTACGTTTTAAGAAATCCGATAAGGAGGTAGTGGTAAACTCCTTGGTTAAAACCAAAACTATAGTTGTGTTCTTTTAAGGGCATCGAACCCATATTACTTTGAAGCCCCCCCTGGAAGAATTGGATAACGTCATTTTTTTGCTTCGCGCCTACGATCATAATTAGTACGCTTTGTCTTCTCTTGGACCCCTTTAGTTGGATGGAGTAAATTTTGGATTCCAATCACGTAACCCATAGGATTACATGAAGGAGATATCAGCACTCTTGACTTTCTTGTTCCCAACCCATAAGGTCTTGCCTTGATTTATGTAATTTTGTTCTTACTAGTATTTGGACTTTCTCCTTGTTGGATGATTCAGTTTTCTCTCTCATGAGATTAATATTGGAGTTGTGAGTTGTGTTTTAATCCATTTCTTAATTTAGAATATTCCTTTCTTGATATTGTTAATTGTTAGCTTACTATTGCATTGTGTAGCCTTAACATGCTCAGTTCTTGCGAACTGACTTTAGTTAATATTTGTGCAGATGGATTATGCGAGTAGACTAGAAGAAAAGAGTGTAAAAGTTTCACCTGTACCATTATGAAGTTCCTTGTAAAAATGTCCAATGTGTTGAAAATTGTGTAACATTGCTTGTAAAGAGAGTTGATACTACCTCTTGCCTTGTATTGTTTGGTAATGGTGAAATAAAGTGTCTTGTTCTGGTGTAGTTAAGCTTGAAATTATCCTTGTGAGAAATGGCATTCAATCTTTACATTGATATGAGTATTGTAAAACTTTGATCTTGAGAATAAATTATTAAGTTAAATCTTTCTAAGACTTAGCGACAATATTTTATAAGTAAAGTAAAATGAGTCGGTTAACCCTTAAAGAAGCTAAACAAAAATAATAATTTTATATTCAACAAATAAATGTAAAGGTGATCCATTTGAAATCAAATACTTCCATGAGTGATCAAAATGAAAACATCCTTTGTGAAGTAAACATTTATAAATTGATACCCCTAGCTAAACTAGCGAACACTATCCCTTTGGGGTGAACTCTTAAACAAGCTTAAAGGAAAACAATGGTTAGTTTCTGGAAGATATTAAGATTTAGTAAGTAGGAGAAGACTTAAGTGAACTACTCCACTGTGTTTAAGAAATTAACTTAGTTGGTGCGATGAATTTTTGCAAACCATATATTGATTCCTTCTGAAAACTCAAGTCATGAGCAAAAGGGTGTCTTACCAAAATAAATAAACCCTAACCATTTCTTACTGTGGCTTGCCCTAGCTGTGAGTGTGTCATGTGGTTGGACTTCCATGTTGTCTCGTCAAAAAGAAAAATAAATTGTCCTTGATAAGTGTGAATGTTTCCGTGCTGACCTTGTGGTCTTCCCCGTAACAAATGGTTCCAAGTGTTGGTTGTAACCTTGTGACGACTTGTTGTGTCGTGTTGAGTCAAAGCAAGTCAAAAAAAAGTTATCCTGTATTTCACTGTGTTGTTCTTGTGTTGGTTTTTTTTGGTGCATTACATTTTGGTATCAGAGCGTAGGTTCATGCTCTCGAACCTATGGGCCGGATTGGTGTTGTATGGTGATGTTGCATGGTGGTGGTGGTGTTACATGATGATGATGTTGCATGATGATGATTTATATTGGAAGAGTAATGTGCTTTAAGCGTGATGTGATTATTGTCGTAATTGTGATATTGTAAACGCACGTGATGTGTATGTCACTCAGTGCGTATTTGTCATCATGTTGATGTGTTGGGGATGAGAGTATTCTCTCTCCTTCTTGTGGATTCTATGAAGAATTCACGTGTAAATTATTGTTGTGATGTGTGAAAAGAATTCTAATGGGGATGACGTAGTGTTGGAGCATTGTGGCATATTGTGATATGTGGGTGTATCAATGTGTTGTATGACTAGTTGATGTTAAAAGAAACGAGTTGTATTATGATGTTTTTTACCATGTTCTGAAGAAATGTGTGTACTACCTTGTTATGAAGCAATTATTGTTATGTTGTGATGTTATTATGTTCATCGTATATATGAGTTGTGCAATATGTAATGCCTCACGTCGTGAATTAGGGTCATACGGTGAGTGTATGAACCCTATCGTATTGTGATTGCACTTTGGGTGCAGAATGTAGTAAAGTGATGTATTGTGCCCTATGAATGTATAATTGTGATCTACCCCGTATACCTACCATACGTGAGACGTTAAGGTAGCTATGTGTGTACCACCATGGTGTTAGTGATGTAGTTACATGTTATGTTGTGAGCCTTACACTAACCGACCCCTGAGGGAGATCGGTAGAAGTGTATGTTGAGAGTGAGGAATGGTGTACCATGGGTCAATAACTCAAGTCAAAACTCGGTTTAGTAGATTACATGTGACTCTTTCGACTCTCTCCCACTGTATTGTGGTTGTATGTATGCAACCCTAGTGTATCTATGACTATGTTTAGCCTTGTCGAAGGGAATGGCGGGATTGATATATATATTTTACGAGCTGAGGCTCGATGTTCCGAGTGCCAGCAACTCGTTGAGTACCCCTTTGGTGGCCAGATAAGGCCACACAGTTATCGTAATGTGACATTATTATAAGCAAGATGAGTTTGTATTTGTAAATTGAGATTTTTATTTTATTTTGCAACGACCAGCATCTTTTCTTGATTGCAATGCTTTACAATTTTGGGCATTTCCGTGGTTTGTGGCACTAACATGGGGATTTGATACTAACTTTGGCCATTTGGTCATTTATTTTTTCTTGATTTTGGGGTCTTCTTTTAAATTGGGATCCTATATGATTGAAATCCTAATACTCTCAACTCTTGTGTCTAATCATTTAAATTTCATAGTCTTGTGTATTTGGTTTTCAAACTTTTGTAGTTTTAGAGGTATTTTCATAACTAAAACTTATGGTTTTCTTCTTAGTTGATATGTTGAAAAGCCCCTACATCTTGTTTCAAAAGGTTGTTAGAGGTTAGAACTTTGATCCATTTCCTGAATTAGAATGTTTCCTTTCATGGTATTGTTAGCTAGTAGCTTATTGTTGCTATGTATAGTCTTATCTTGTTCAGTTCTCGCAAACTGACTCAGGTTATTAATTGTTGCAGATGGCTTACGTGGTTAGATGATGGAAAGACTTGTAGATTATTTCATCAATCTTGGTTATAATGTTCCTTTGTACAAATGTGTATTATGTTATAAAATTTGGAAAGGGCCTTTGGACATTTTAGAACGAAGGGTCAGTGCCTAGTAAATGTATTGTAGAGTATTATTGTTGTAACTGTTGAAACTTTGGTTTGGTTTGGTTATCATGTGAAAGATGAAATTTGATTACCCGCTTGGTTATGGGATATTCTAGTGAATTTTAACCCTTAGTATAGTAGCGGGGCTTGTCCCATGTTATTACTCTCTTGCTCCCTAGTCATGGTTCAATAGAGATAGTATGTCCCTTTCATTTGTGCATCATGTTGGAATGAATTGATATAACCTTGTTTTGTTTCCGCAAACGAGTACTGTTAAACTATGCTCTTGAGTTAAAATGTTGAGTTGTAAATCATCCTAAGGCTTAGTAGCAATTAGTTTGTAAGCACTATGAAGTGAGCTGGATAGTCCTTATTAAAATTAAACTAATAAACATTATCCTTTTATGGTGAAACCTTAAATGATCTCATGGTGAAATCAATGGTTAGATTTTAGAAGATGATAGGATTTAATAAGTAGGAGGGAAATTGATTATTTAAACTTTAAATCTCTCTCTCTCTATCATTTGAAATGTTCTCCTTTGTCAAACTTAATGAAGTAAAGTCTAGATGGAACATTTAACCAATCTTGATAAACTCTTAACCTCAATAAAAGACTAATAGTAAACAATGTGACCCTGAAGCTAAATAATCTGTTGTCCTGTTCTGTTAACCTTTGCCTTGATTCATGGTGATATTTCTTAAGCAAGGTCAAAATTTAATCCTTAAACAAGAAGGCTACTTGTTATGAACCCTAAGTGGTACTTTTCACTCAATCGGAGCTTATGCCTTCACCTGTGCAATAGAGTTGTGGAACATGTGTTAGTGGCTTGAGTAAGATTAATTAACCTTGTAAGAAATGGAAAATGTTCTAAAATCAAATGAATAAGAAAGATTTGGACATCAAATTGATGATCCTAGTTTAGAAAGCTTGGCCTTAAGTTATTTAGTCAAACAGTTGAAAAGAAAGAAGTTCTTCCTTGTGAAAAGAATTGTGTGAATCGTTACATGAAATTTTATAAGAACGTAAGTTAAGAATTAAGAGACACTTTAGTAAACAAGAAAATTTAACAAGAAATTCCTCATGGGATGCCCTAACTGTAAGTGTGTTTTGTGGTTGGACTCCAATGTTGTTCTGTCAAGAAGAGAAAAGTAGATTGTCCTTGATAGGTGTGAACGTTTCCGTGTTGCCTTTATGGTCATCCTTGTATCAGGTTGTTCACAGTGTTAGTTGTATCCTTGGTGACGACTTGTTGCGTCATGTTATTTGTCAGGTAAGTTCAGTAAAAAAAAATATATCCTGTATTTCACTGTGTTGTCATTGTGTTGGTATTTTTGGTGTGTTACAGTTTATATGAATGCGTGGACAACCCTAAACTGTGTCAAGGGATATTTTTGTTACACAGGTAACCAATGTATTAATTTTCTTAATAAGTATTTAGGCACATCATGTTTATCACTAAGCGGAGGGACTTAAATTACAATATTCCAGGCGGGACCGGAAGGTGTTTTATGTCATACGCAAGTGTTTTCATGTATCTACGATACGTTGAGACACGTATTCAAATGTACCTTTGTTTCTGTGAGATGACGTTGATTTGTGGATCATAATATAGCAGCATGAAGATAAGTGTAATCAATTATTTGATTATTGTTTTCGTTCATTGATTCCAATTTTCCAATTTGGCACACAATGAAATTTTCAAAATGCAAGCAATAAGAGAAAATAACAATGAATCAAACTCACAAATTATACCAAGACTAAATTCGCATTGTCCAAGCACCTATAGATGTTGTTACTAGTATTATTGAGAAATAGATAACACTTTCTAAATAACTATATAAATGATTTAAGGTGTATTAATTATTATATCCTATAACATAATTATTTGTAAAATTAAAAAATTAAATTTTTCAAATAAATATATATTTTTTTATACTTCATGAGTGAAACATATAAAATAATATATTATACAACAATATATGCATTTTTATATTTTTTGTTGATTTCATGATGAATCATTACATTAGGCACTAACTTACATAGATTTTATGTTTCTATTCCCATGTTTCAAAGGAAAAATATAGTGAATTACAAAGTTGAGTAAATGTACATCTTAATCAGTGATCACCTGAGGTTAAAGGTAAGAAAATCTATACCATCAATATCCCTCAGAAAAAATATCTTTGCATTAATGGCTTGACTCTTTGTAACAGAGCGTTGGGTGTCTTTACATTCAACCATCTAATAGACTCTATATAAAACAAACAACATTTGACAACACAGATTTTACTTCTAAATACAATTATATCTTTGTAAATGTTATATTTGTATTTCAATATTTTATACTATTAATAAGAATAAATTATTCCTTAAAAATATAAACTAGACACAGACATGCATAACATATTGTTTAATTTCGAGAAAAAATGGAGATAAAATTGTACTCTTTAATGGTATCTTTAGTGTTACACATAAATGCCACAATTATATTTTATGTACGATCAAAATAAATATTTATAAATTTTCACTGTTTAATTGAGAGCACCAAACTATATTCCTTTTAAAATTCAGATACTATTAAATCCATAAATAAGCTACTTACATAGATAATATCAAGTATCTTCTAAAGAAAATTGTTTTAGAAACTAAAGGATTTCCATGCATCTTTAAACTTTCCGTCAAATTGCGCCTTCAATGTATCGTAGACCATATTCTCGTACTTTTGTCTTTTTACATTTTTTTCAAGGACACTAATCTTATATCTGGCTATAGCTTTTTGTAATGCGAATTCGTGTGCTTCTTCCAAAGTAACCTGAAAAAGACAAATAATAAAACGCATAATTAAATTATTTATAAAAATTTGAACAGAAGTATATTGCGAATAATTTGATAAGTATAATAATGAATTGTAAATAAATATATATTTACCTCTTCAAAATGTTTTAATTTGTTGAAGAACTCCATGTAAACTTCAATTGCAACATTGTATGCTCTTTTACACTCACTTTCCTCTGCGTTCTATTACCAAAATTATTAGAGCTGATTAGATATCGAGATATAAAAAATATAGAATATATTAACACACATTTACAGTTGATAATATGTAACAGAAAAAAACTAATAATTTATAATATTACATATTTAATTTTTATATTATACAAATCTTTAGATATCTAAGAGTTTCATTGTGAAAGAGTTTTCAATGTAATTTTTTAATGTAATGGATGATATTTAAGATAACCATTTTATAGAAAATCATAATTTGTATAGTAATGAATTGTAAGATAATATAAAATATTTATCATCAATTTATAATATGAGTATACCTTTATCATTGTATCTGTATTCCAATCTTCTTTTGGCCTTGAATGTAACAGATCTTTTTCCAATGTCCCAAACATGCTTCACATCAAATATGATTACATTAAAATTTAAATAAATAAACTTAAGCTTAATAAATTTCAAAAATATAGTTTTCTAATTTATTAAAAAAATAAGATTTACATATATCACATTGATAAATAATGTGATAACATTCTTTTCATATTTCTCATTCGGTGGTAAATAATGTATTGTTTAAAAATAATTAAAACTCTACCAAGTAGAAAATATATTCCTATTTTTTTATTGAATTCTTAATGACAAAAAAAAAAACATTTAAGTTCTCATCAAATATATGTAAAATTTAATGTAAACAATAAAATTTATATTGTCACGCTAATAAATACCACCCCTTGTTGCCTTTATATAATTTCAATTGACACAATAATAAATATAGAATAATTTATCATGATAGATCTTAAACGTTTAGTTTTCTTATCCCTTTCTTAAAAGATTGTTATAAACTATTTTTAATATTGTAACATTTTTGTTAGAGATAAAAATATACTTTCAATATTATATAATTTTTATGATAAAATAAAACTAACTATCATTTAACTAATTTTGTTCTTATGTATTTTATTAAAACATGTTTTTTAAGTGTGGAAATTTATTTTTGAGCTATTTTATGATTAACCTTGTATATTTATTGTCTATATGTTAATATATGTTGGCTTTTCTATCCAAAATGAAAAATGTAACATTATGATGTTTGAAATAATTCAAGGTTTTGTTTTAATTTGTAAAATCTTGTAGTTTGGCCCTTTTGTGTGGGGACTTGTTGTCAAGTGGTTTTGACTCTATTTCCATGGCTCTTTTATAGTTTTTGTCTTTGAAAAAATAGCTTCTCTATGTATGGGTTTTTTTTGGTCCCTGGATTAAAACCAAACCTTTTTAATTTTATCTAAAAAAAAATAATAAAGTTTTTCTTCTTACTTAAAAATGAGAAGTTAAAATTAGTATATCTTTATCCTATAATAAAATTTCAAACATTGTTTTTCTCAAAAATCAATGAAATTGTATCCATTACTCATTAGTTAATTCACTATTATTATATTTTAACTATTGAATATTTAAATCTAAAATTTCTCCTTATTAGAAGCCAAACATAAAATTCTTATAATTAAAATTTTCTTCTTATTTAAAAATTACAATTTAAAATTAATATATCTTTAAATCATTTTTTAATTCAAAAATAAATTATATTATATACATTCCTTATTATTTAATTATATATTATTATATTTTAATAATATAAAGATAACACAACTCATACAATGTAAAGATAACTCCCCCAAACATCGTCGGACCTCAACACCTACGATCTGTACCGAAACTCTTTTATTTAATTCTAAAGGCCTTCATTGAGAATAAAATGAGGGGTGGCAATGTAAGGATGCATTCTAAGGAGGGAATGATGTGGGCACCCATTTGATCTCTAGGTCTTGGCTATAATAAGTTATTGATTATGTGCATATTTATTGTTTTGTGTTTTTTTTTTTAAACGGCTTGGTTGAGTGTTGAGTGTTGAGTGTCGAGGATGAAATAATTCCACAACTTAGAAGTGTTCATTTTATTTGTGTGAAATTCTATTCTACATAATTAAGAAATTTTATTATTCCATTTTATCAGTTTATATTATACGTATGTATATATTTATATTTTTTTGTAAGCCATATCCTTTAACATGAGAGAAATAAACGATTTGAGATGTTTAAATGAAGAGGAGTAAATCATTGATGTTTAAGCTATCCATGGGTAGCGGTGTCACCATATATAAGAAGTTTAAATGTAAATTTAAATAAATTAGTAGATTTTGATTATTGATATTTTGGTAGGATTTTTTTAGTCAAGTATTTTTTTCTTGATTTGTTTTGAAAATGTTTACTTTCTATTTGTGGTACAACTATTTTTAGGTTGTAATGTTCACGTTGTAGTTTTTCCTGTGAAAGCTTCTTTGTTCTCAAATAATATAATTAATTATTTTAGACATAATATAGTTTAATAATATGGCCATTTCAAGATTGTAAATTATCAAGTGAAAGTCATTTTCCAAGCAAATAATATAATTAATTATTGTAAACATAATATAATTAAATAATATATTTAGTTATATAAAAAATAGTAGAATATAATCAATAATAAATGCTAATTATTGAATATTACAATTTGGGGACCTTCTATACACAATCAATAATCATATTCACTTCCATCAATCAGTTGGGGGCATCAATTTTCTAGTGTTAATTTTGTTTGCAAAGTTTTCACCCTTCTAAATCAAAAGCATAATTCTCTAATTATGTTCAGGACGAAAATAATAATAAAAGATGCTTAATTAAAGGATGATCAGATAGTAGCAATACTTTACCAGTTTCAATGATGAAATTGTGCTGACAAGATATGCCACTTCTTTGAAATAACCTCATATTGAGATCAAATTTTATTTAGTTATGCATAGAAAATTGGGTGTAGTAGGTGAGATGTATGAGATAAGAATCTCACCATTATCATGTGATGTGATACAAGACTAAGTAGTTTTAGAAATAGAAAATGTTTTTTTTTTAAAATTCCAGACTATTCTTAAATGTAAATTTGAATCATTTGATGATGATATATGTGTTGATTACTTCAGGAACATATAAATTTATGTGATAAGTTTGAATGGGAATACAAAGATAAAGGTGGAATGACAATTCTTCACCCCCCCAAAAAAAGTAAACGTTCCAATTCTTTGACAAGACCGTGTTGTTAGGGTTGAGTATGAACATGATTAAATCTCTTTCATGATTTTGCAAACACAAATATAGTGGAACTCTTGCTTAAGCACTTAAGCATTGTTCAACAAATTATACCATGTGTAAGATATTGTAAATTTTCAATCTATTTCTTTTAACAAAGAGGATAAGTTACTGGAAACTTTTGGGGGTCATTCATCAGTGTTAGGATAACTATGGAGCATAGTCAGATTCAGTTGGTCAATAAAATTCAAAGGGTTTATCGATCCCAGGGAGTACAAATTTCTGATAAACATATAGAAATTATTGTACGCCAAATGACATCAAAAGTTTTAATTGTAGATGTGGACAATTCGGAAAATGGAAATTTGGAAAATGGATTGGGTAATGTTTTTTTACCTGGAGAACTAGTTTGATTATCACAAGTGCAAAGAATGGATCGTGCTCTAGAAAAGGCAATCGATTATCGAACAATTTATTGAGAATAACAAAGGCATCTCTGAATACTAAAAGTATCTTACAATGGTCAAATAGACATAACTAGTTAAGAAAAATATATTATTTTATTTTTCAATACATGAATTGTTTAGTAAGAGTTATTTATGTATAAAAATAAAAGTTTAAATAAAAAATAATTTTGACCTCACCATTAAAAATACTAAATATATATATATTTTTTAAATATTACACGTGATTTAATGATGTCATTTGTATTCCATATTAAAATGTTTTTAAAACAATTCATGTAATAATTTGTATGAATATTTCTATTTATTAAATATGTATATTTATTGATAATAGTTTATATAATTGGCGCTTTAACTTTGTCAACGGTTTAAATTCTTTGTTTTTTTTTACTAATTTATATTAAAATTTAAATAGTTAATAAAAATCTATTATTTTATTCTTCAATACATCAACTGGTTTAGTGAGAGTTATTTATTAGACTGCACATATAAAAATACAATTTCAAATAAAAAATAATTTTAACCTCACCGTTAGGTTAAGCTAAGCATGGATAACAATGCAGAATATATATAAGACTTCATTGTATTACTTTAAAGAACAATATAATCTCGTTACTCCTGTATGCACAATTATAATACTTATTACTGAAGCGATATCCGGAAAGACAATTATATGAAAAGTAGAGAAATATCCCAGAGAACAACAATCCCACGAAATGAATTGAGAGGGAACTCAGCATTTCTTGTTATATTTAAATTGTTCTCTGGGTCAATTAATTACTATGGTTGTGTGCATTTTATCCTTTTCCAGATTACTTATCTCAGTTCTAAAATATTCAGAGGAAACTCTGGACAAGAACCCTATATACGGTATTTATTAAATCTCAAATCAGTAATAATTGTGAAGTTTATATAAACTATTGTTGCAGTGCTTCAATAGTTTATATGGGCTGAATAAGAGTTTTGCAATTATTTATATGAATTTTTTTCCTTAACTCCAACAGCCACTTCCCCTATACCCCTATAGGTATATCATTAATTGTATAATAAAAATATCTAGCCCTCTTTATTCAAAGCCTTGTTATTGAAGGGGTTTGAGATAGATTCGCCTTAGAGTTTCCAGCAAATACAGAACGAACTAAAAATAAAATATAATGGAAGAGAAACTTTATTAATAGAGTGAAGGATGACAAAAAAAATTTAAGCCAAGAGAAATCCTAGTTCATGTGCCATTACAAAAGTTAAAGATAGATATGGAGGTTTGCAACGAGCTTGAGTTGGAGTGCGGGAGCAGCCAAACTAGTGTGAACTCGAGTGATCAAGGGAAGTATTTTATTGAAATTAAACCACAGAGGATTAGTTACTGCTCTTCTAACATCAACATTGTAGCTGTTCAACATGCCATCCTACAGACAAGAGAAAACAACGGTGTCCATGCCCAGGCGCAAAAAGTTGCACAAAGAACAATGGAGAAGGGAATTTTGTTGGATGTTTTTGTTGCAAGTGCCATTGTAGATATGTATCCTGTTAATCTTAGTAGCTTGGACAGCTGTTTGTCCTCACCCAAATATAGCAGCATTAGTTATGTGTAGTTTGGACAGCTATTCGTTCTAGCCTAGAATTTAGAAAAATAGTTGTTTTTGTCAAACAAATATTGTTAGGATAAAAGCAATTGTTATTTAATATTGACTCCTTTTAGGTGACACCTCATAACCAAGGTTGTTAATGGTTATTGAGTTGTCTTAATCTCAGCCGTTCATTTGTATTAATCTCGGCCGTTGATTTTCAACGAGAGTAGTATATAAGGGGGTCATTGGGTCATTTGTAACTAGGAAGTTTTTACAGAAACTTGCAGTGTTAGTAAGGGCGCAGTGATAGCGTTGGAGATAGCAGTGGAGGAATATCAGCAGGAGGATTAGGAGATTGTCGAAGCTCTTCCAGTAAGAGGCAAATAGTATTTGTATCTCTTGATTTGCTGAAGTTTAATATATTTCTCATCTGTAGTATTGGTTTTCCCTACGGGGTTTTTCCAGGGACAATTGTCCGAAAATATTGTGTTCACCTTGTTGGGTATTTTTTATGTGTTTGGATTTGTGAAGTTACAGTTGTGTTATTTTCCAATATTTGTTGATCAAATAATCTTACAAGATAGGAGGTTAATAATCAGTAACTGTAATAGATTTTTCATATGGTATCAGAGCTAAGTTCGGTTAGAAGAGATTTACCCTAGGTGAAAGAAAGTGAGGGTTTATAAAACCTAGTTTAACAGGTCTTCAAAATTATTATTATTATTTTCTTTTAAGATGGCCTTAGCAGGTTTAAGAGATCAAGACAGATTCGATGGAGCCTCAAATTTTGGTGTCTGGAAAGCCAAAATTTCTCTATTGCTGGAAGAGAATGGTATCAAGGAATATGTGACCACTGTTGTACCTATAGCTACAGACACAACACAACTCTTAGCATTTAAGTAGGAAGATGCCAAGGTGAGGAGGCTGATTCTTGACGGTGTCAAGGATCATATTGTTCCACATATTGCAGAGTTAGATATAGTGAAGACGATGTGGGATGCCATTATGAATCTGTACCAGAATGCTACCACTAACCGAAAGTTGATTCTTAGAGAAAAGTTGAGGAATACCCGGATGAATAAGGGAGAAGACGTCACAAGTTACCTCACCAGACTTAGACTTGTCAAGGATGAATTGGCAGCTATTGGAGACAAACCAAATGATGACGAGCTAGTGAGAATAGCCCTAAATGGGTTTACTAAGAAGTGGGATGTCTTTGTTCAAGTCATCAATGGACGAGACACCTTACCGAGTTGGGATCGACTATGGAGTGATTTCACTCAGGAGGAGCTTCGACTAAGTCTTGTCAATGGAGCCAACAATAAGAGTCAGAAAAGTGAGGTGGAATAAGAAAATGTTGTGCTAGCAGGTAAAGGGAAAGCAAAGAAGGGGTCTAGTAAAGGATCAAATTCACAAGGTGAAAAGAAGAAGAAATATTCTTCGAAGATCAAGTGCTATGGTTGTCACGAGTTTGGCCACTGTGTCAATGATTGCCCAGAAAGGAAGAAGAATGAAAACAAAGGAAAGAAGCAAGTTGTGGCTTCAGTAAGTGCAGATGAGCTCTCTAGTAGAATGGAAGATGAGTTTTCACTCATAGAATGTATGGTTAGCTCAACCTCACAGAGTGTTTGGTACGTAGATAGTGGGGCGTCATATCATATGATAGGAGTTAGAGAATACTTCTCCAATTATAAGGAAGAGAGCACCAGAATCCAAATCTCTATGGGGAACATGTCCAAAAGTAACTCAGTTGGGAAAGGGACTGTTCAGTTTCAAAGGGAGAGTGGTAAGATGATTCCCCTTCATGATGTGTTGCATGTTTCAGGCTTAGGGATGAATTTGATTTCTGTATCTATCCTTTAGGATAAAGGGTACAATGTACTCTTTAGAGGGGCACATGTGTTGATCAAGCACAAGGATTGGAAATCACCCATAGCTATTGGAGTTAGCAGTGGTCAGCTTTATAGGCTGCAGTTTGATATTCCTAAGGCACTCATGAGCAACAGTAATATTAGAGATTAGGGAGAGCTATGGCATAGAAGGATGGGCCATATCCATCATGGAGCCCTTAAATTACTTCATGAGACAGTGACAGGTGTTCCTGAAGTGAGCATAGAGCACGATGATGTATGTAAGGGATGCATGTTGGGGAAGTTTGCTAAAGAATCTTTTCCAAGGAGTGACACCAGATCCAAGGGCGTTCTTGATCTAGTACATTCAGATGTATGTGGACCAATGTCGATGAATTCTCTCAGAGGGTATGAGTACTTTGTTACTTTTATTGATGATTTCTCCAGGAAGACATGGATATACTTGTTGAAAAACAAGGATGAGGTTTTCAGTCGCTTCCAAGAGTTCAAAGCACTTGTGGAGAATTCGATAGGAATGAAGATGAAAGTTCTTCGGTCAGACAATGGAGGCGAGTACAAAAGTAATGAGTTCTAGGATTTCTGTACCAGAGAAGGAATCAAGAGAGAGTGGACTGTTCCTTACAATCCGCAATAGAATGGAGTTGCTGAGAGGAAGAATCAGTCTATAACGGAGGCATCAAGGGCTATGTTGCATGACCAAGATATACCCCGTTATCTGAGGGCAGAGGCATATAATACAACAGTATACATACATAATAGAGTTCCACATAAGGTACTAGGGAAGATGACACCAGAGGAATCATTCACTGGGAAGAAACAAGATGTCAGTCACTTTAGGATCTTTGGGAGTTTGGCATATTTTCACATTCCTAAGGATACACGTACCAAGTTAGATCAGACTACAGAGAGAGGGTACTTTGTGGGGTACAGTGAAACCTCAAAGGCATATCGGATATTCATTCCGGGGACCAGGAGGATTATTTTTCGACATGATGTCAAGTTCATGGACGACAAGGCATTTAGAAGGTCTAGAGATTTGCTAGTAGATGATTAGAGTAAGCAGCCAACAGAAGCTCCAAGGATCACTCAATCGAGTCAAGGGCAGCAAAGCTCGAGTACAATTACTAGTACAAGCATAGGCTCAGGAGGAGAGAGTTTTGAAAGTATGGAGCAACAGGTGCAAGAAGAGATGCATCAAGAAGACATGGAGGTTGATATTTCATCCTCTACAGTTGGTAGCAAGACCCGTGAGGTTCAACAGACACAAAAGAATACTCAGGAGTTAGTGGGTACTCCTAGGAGGAGTAATAGACAACAAAAACCACCAGCCAGGTATGATGAGTATGTTGCATTAGTTAGTATGTTGGTAGATAGTGAACCTTCTAGCTATCAGGAGGCTGCACAACATCAAGTGTGGCAAGAAGCAATGGTCGAGGAGTATACTTCAATTATGCAAAATGATGTGTGGGAGGTAGTGCCTAGGCCATCAGATAGGGTAGTGGTTGGATCACGCTGGATCTATAAGATCAAACGCGGTACAGATGGTAGCATCGAAAAATATAAGTCAAGGTTCGTGGCAAAGGGGTTCTCTCAGAAAGAGGGAATAGATTACGAGGAGACATTTGCTCCAATTGCCAGGTATACTTCTATACGAGCTGTAATCTCAATTTCAGCACAGATGGGATGACAGATCCATCAAATGGATGTCAAGACTGCATTTCTTAATGGTGAGTTGAAAGAGGAGGTATACATAGAACAACCAGAAGGCTTTGTAGCACACAACGAAGAGACCCATGTGTGTAGATTGAAGAGAGCATTGTACGGATTCAAGCAGGCTCCCAGAGCGTGGTATGAGTGCATTGATAGTTACTTGTAGGAAATGGGCTTTGTGAAGAGTGAGGCAGATGCTAATCTCTATTACTTGGTAGTTGGAGGTGAGATTCTCATTCTTGTCCTATATGTAGATGACTTGTTTCTTACAGTTTCACTGGGGCTCATAGAAGAATGTAAGAGGGATCTTGCAGTGGAATTCGAGATGAAGGATTTGGGACTTATGCACTACTTTCTAGGCATGGAGGTATGGCAAAAAGATGGAGAGATTTTCCTTGGGCAAGGGAAATATTGCATGGAAATATTGAAAAGGTTCAGGATGGAAGATTGCAAAGCCATGTCTACACCCATGATCATGAACTGGAGGAAGGTAGACACATCCAGGGAGAAGGGTGTAGACCCCACCTTATACAGGCAGTTGATTGGTTCTCTCATGTATTTGGTCAATACCAGGCCAGATATAGCTTCTGCAGTTAACTCTCTGAGTCAGTTCATGGTTGAGCCAAAGAGAGTGCATTGGACTATGGCAAAGCATGTGATGCATTATTTGTGAGGTACAATCGAGTATGGAATTAGATATGCTTGAGGTGAAGGAATCAGGTTGATGGGCTATACTAATGCAAATTGGGCAGGGAGTACAACATAAAAGAGGAGCACTTCAGGGTGTTGTTTCAGTTTGGGATCAAGAGTTATATCTTGGTTCAGCAGGAAGCAGAAGTATGTGGCTTTGAGTTAAGCAAAGTTAGAGTACATAGCAGCTATAATGCCAACATGTGAAGCTATATGGCTTCGGAAGTTACTAGTAGCTTTGTTTTGTCAAAAGGTTGAGACTACGGTGATACACTGGGACAATCAGAGTTGCATCAAGTTGACTAAGAATATGGGGTTTCATGATAGGTCAAAACATATATACATCAAGTATCACTTCATCAGAGATTGTGTACAGCGCGGGGTTGTTAAGCTACAGTTTGTACCTATAGATTAGCAGGTAGCAAACATTCTAACAAAAGGCATTGGGGAAGGAAAAATTCATCTTCTTCAGAGAGATGTTCGGTGTCATGCAGAACAGATTCCTTGCTAAGAGGGAGTGTTAATCTTAGTAGCTTGGACAGTTGTTTGTCCTCACCCAAATATAGCAGCATTAGTTATGGGTAGTTTGGACAACTATTCGTTCTGGCCTAGAATTTAGAAAAATAGTTGTTTTTGTCAAACAAATATTGTTAGGATAAAAACAATTATTATTTAATATTCACTTCTTTTAGGTGACACCTCATAACCAAGGTTGTTAATGGTTATTGAGTTGTCTTAATCTCATCCGTTCATTTGTATTAATCTTGACCATTGATTTTCAACGAGAGTAGTATATAAGGGGGTCATTAGGTCATTTGTAACAAGGAAGTTTTTAGAGAAACTTGCAGTGTTAGCAAGTAGTCTTGCAATGTTAGCAAGGGCGCAGTGATAGCGTTGGAGATAGCAGTGGAGGAATATCACTAGGAGGATTAGGAGATTGTTGGAGCTCTGCAGTAAGAGGCACGGAGTATTTGTATCTCTTGATTTGCTGAAGTTTAATATATTTCTCATCTGTAGTACTGGTTTTCCCTATGGGGTTTTTCCAGGGACAATTGTCTGAAAATAGTGTGTTCACCTTGTTGGGTATTTTTTATGTGTTTGTATTTGTGAAGTTACAGTTATGTTATTTTCCAATATTTGTTGATCAAATAATCTTACAAGATAGGAGGTTAATAATCAGTAACTATAATAGATTTTTCACATCTGCAAAATGCAAAAGAATGTGAACTGTTTCATAAAAAACTAAAATTCAATGTTTTCTCTTATAGACTACAATGATTGCAAGATATGTAAAAAAGAGGGTTTGTTGAAAACCCTTTGGAAACTTTCAAGACAATGGAATTATCACTTGCAAAGTTAGATTGAATTTTTTTTATCATAATTCTCTAAAATTCTACTAAAATGGAAGGTTTAAAGATGGACATGGGAAACCATCAAAGCATTTAATGGAAGTTGATATTTTCTAGATGTACCTGTAACATTTCAGCATGTGTTAACTATCACACTAAGGAATATTTGTTGTAAGAGATTAAAATTACTTCTATTATTGTGAAAAACTACAACATTTTTGTAGAGATTATTTGTAATGCTATGTGATAAAATATCTAATTTTTGGCTTCCACTATAACATAGTGCACCATGTCCGCCTTGCAATGATAAACAAGGGGTTAATGTTTTATTACTTTTGTCAAAAAAAATTATCACGGAATATCTTAATTGTAGCCAACAAAGGTGTCGATGGGCATCTTCATGAAGCATTCACACCAATTTACTAATTTCAACCAATAGTTGTCCAACTTGATCAGTTTACCTTTGCTAACATACGTCCATCCTAGGCCAAAATAGAAGCTATGAAATTGGGCATGAAAATCCATCAAATACTTATGGACAAGGGATGTTTATCATATGTTTCAGTTGCAAGTGTCTTGGTAGATATGTATGCAAAATATTTAAGCATGAACTATTTGACAAAATGCCTTAAACATGTGTTTTCAAGGACTGCAATATTTACAAGATTTACAAGATATGCACAACTAAAAAGATTTCTTAAATACCTCAGACTTTCATGAAAACACAATTAGTAGGTATAAGGAAATCCTCCAAATAATTTTCAAACATCCTTCTAATCAAAGCATAATGGAAGCTAATATTTATTAAATGTAGTTGCAAATTTTGGAGTAGACATATATACAAAATATGGTGCAACCATACACAAGAAAAGTAAATTGTTCAACAAAAATGTCAATGAAATGTGGTCTCATGGAACATAACCCAACCACGTATGTTTTTTTAAATTTTATTAGAATGTAACCATAACTACTTTATCATGCAAATACATGTGCATTGAATGGCTTGAACCAAAGAATTTTCCCTTTTCCAATAATTATAGAAATTTATTTATCATTCTTGTGTTAAGAGTTAATGTGCCCTACATTCCTATCTATCAAATGTATATTTTAGGAATAATATAAAAATTTATTGAATGTGTTATGAATCATAGACTAGTATTAAGAAACCTTAATTATAAATAATTATTAAAATTAATAAAATTTAAATAAATATATTTATTATTTATATTATTATTATTGATAACAATTAAAATATAAATTTAAAAAGATTTGAAAATAAAATCCACAAAAGGTAAAAAAAAGGAAAATATGTAATCGGAATTAATGAAAATAAAAAACTAATAAAAATTATATTTTAAAAATAATAAGAAATAAAATATTAAAATATTTACACTAAAAGTTGAAAAGTAAAAATTAAAAATAGTGAAAATTAAACCTTAAAATTAATAAATATTAAATATTAAAAGATTCCATAAAAGGATTTGGGGGTAGTGCTTAGTTGTGTAAGGCATCTAAGTCGACTCTCGGACTCTCAGCAAAAACCCTAACTAAAAAAGCTCACCCTATTTAGGGAGGCCACGGCCATGGTAACTCTACTCCCCCATCCCACCCTCACATTGCACGATATGAGATCAATGCCAAAGGATCCACATGAGGCAGCTAGAATGTGCAAGTTGAAAATTATATTTCCTAGACAAATTTTTCCTTCTCCAAGAACGATGGAAACTGTAAGGGACTCCAAACTATGCAGGTGAGAGCAAAAATAGGAACTGTTGTTGGGGATTCATCTTACCTTGGAGAAGAGAAAGCTATAGCTAACAAAGGAGCTGCTAAAGGCAAGAGCGTTTCAAAAAACAAAATAGAACCCCATTAAAAAAAAGAGATCCACCTCCTCCTAATAAATCTAAGAGCTCTCACAACGTTGGATCTGGTGTTGGAGGAGTTGGGAGAAGTGAAAACTTCAACCCTAACAAACCAATGACATCAAATAAGGGGGAAAAGGACATGTAGGATGTTGACGGATCTGTAAAGACCCTCCCTCATGTTGCCGGAAGCCCATCTAAAAATAGAGACTCATTTGCTAAGAGCTCTCATACTTGGAATGGAAAAAAACTCCAATTTGTTGATGGCGTATCTGGAGTCAACAACGATGTTTCTAGATCTAGGTTCCACAACTAGGGGAAATAGGGCAGAAGAGATAATCGGTCAAAATCCTATGTTGTAGTGGTCTTCAAATAGAAGGCTAATGCTAGAAATGTTGAAAAATAATTAACACCATCACAAAAGACTCCAGTGTTGAAGATTGAAGAGGATATACTGCAAATGGTCCTCAAGGAAGAGGAAAGTTTTTCCGAACTTGGACTAATTTGCAGGTTTCATAATGTTTAGCTTAAGCTCTCTCAGCTCCATGATTGGATTACACAAAGATGGAGCATTAGTATGGGTAGTTTGGAAACTATTCGTTCTGGCTTAGGAATTAGAAAAATAGGGTTTTGCAAACAATAGTGTTAGGATAAAAACCAATTATTATTTAATTATTCACTTTCTTTTAGTTGACACCTCAAACCAAGGTGGTAATGGTTATTGAGTTGTCTTAATCTCATCCGGTATTTGGATTAATCTTGACCATTGATTTCAACTGAGAAGTAGGATATAAGGGGGTCATTAGGTCATTGTAACAAGGAAGTTTTAGTAGAGAAAACTTGCCGGAGTTGTTAGCAAGTCGTCTTGCAAGGTTAGCAAGGGCGCAGTGATAGCGGTGGAGATAGCAGTGAGAATATCACTAGGAGGATTAGGAGATGTTGGAAGCTCTGCAGTAAGAGGCACGGGTATTGGTATCTCTTGATTGCTGAAGGTTAATATATTTCTCATCTGTTAGTACTGGTTTTCCCTATGGGGCTTTTCAGGGACATGTATGAAAATAGTGTGTTCCCTTGTTGGGTATTTTTATGTGTTTGTATTGTGAAGTTTACAGTTATGTTTTTCCAATATTTGTGATCAAATAATCTTAACAAGATAGGAGGTTAATAAATCAGTAACTATAATAGATTTTCACATCTGAAAAATGCCAAAAGAAGGTGAACTGTTTCATAAAAAACTAAAAAATTCAATGTTTTCTCTTATAGACTACAATGATGCAAGATATTGTAAAAAAGAGGGTTGTTGAAAACCCTTTGGAAACTTCAAAGACATGGAATTATCACTTGTAAAGTTAGATGAATTTTTTTTATCATAATCTCTAAAATTCTAATAAAATGGAAGGTTAGTTTAAAGATGGACATGGGGAAACCATCAAAGCATTATATTTAATGGAAGTGATATTTCTAGATGACCTGTAAATTCAGCAGGTGTTAAACTATCACATAAGGAATATTTTTTGTGTAAGAGATTAAAAAGACTTTATTATGTGAAAAAATACAAACATTTTGTAGAGATTATTTGTAAGGCTATGTGAAAAATATCTAAATTTTTGGCTTCCACTATACACATGAGTGTGCCCACCATGTCTCCGCCTTGCAATGATAAACAACGGTGGGTAATGTTTTCTTACTTTTGTCAAAAAAAATTATCAAGGAATATCTTAATTGCTTAGCAACAAAGGTGTCGATGGGCATTTTCATGAGCATTCACCAATTTACTAATTTCAACCAATAGTGTCCAACTTGATCAGGTTTACCTTTGCTAACATACGTCCATCCTAGGCCAAAAAGAAGCTATGAAATGGGCATGAAAATCCATCAAATACTTAGGACAGGGATGTTTATCATATGTTTCAGTGCAAGTTCTGGTAGATATGTATTGCAAAACTATTTAAGCTATGAACTATTTGACAAAATGCCTTAAACATTTGTGTTTTTCAAGGACTGCATATTAAAAAAGATTTACAAAGATATGCAAACTAAAAAGATTTCTTAAATACCTCAGGCTTTCATGAAAACACAAGTAGTAGGTATAAGGAAAATCCTCCAAATAATTTTCAAACATCATTCTAATCAAAGCATAATGGAGCTAATATTTTAAATGTAGTGTGCAAATTTTGGAGTAGAATATATACAAAATATGGGTGCACCATACACAAGAAAAGTAAATGTGTTCACCAAAAATGTCATGTGAAATGTGGTCTCAGGGAACATAACCCAACCACGTATTGTTTTTTTAAATTTTATTAGAAGTAACAAAACTTTATCATGCAAATACAGTGCATGAATGGCTGTGAACCAAAGAATTTTCCCTTTTCAATAATTATAGAAATTTATTTACATTCTTGTTGGAAGAGTGAATGTGCCCTACATTCCTATCTATCAAATGTATATTTTAGGAATTATATAAAAATTTGATTGAAGTGTGGGTATGAAATCTAGACTAGTATTAAGAAACCTTAAGTATAAATAATTATTAAAATTAATAAATTGTAAATTAAATATAATTATTTTATATTAGTATAGTGATAACAATTAAAAAATAAATTAAAAAGATTTGAAAATAAAATCCACAAAAGGTTCTTAAAAAAAAGGAAAATATGTAATCGGAATTATGAAAATAAAAAACTAATAAAAATTATATTTTTTAAAAAATAATAAGAAATAAAAAATATTAAAAATTTACACTAAAGTTGTGGTTAAAAGTAAAAATTAAAATAGTGGAAAATTAACCTTAAAATTAATAAATATTAAATATTAACAGATTCCATAAAAGGTGTGGGGGTAGCTGCTTAGTTGTTTGTAAGGCACCATCTAAGTCGAATCTCGGGGGGACTCTCAGCAAAAAACCCTAACTAAAAAAGATCACCTATTTAGGGATGGGCCACGGGCCCAATGTAACTCTACGCCCCCATCCCACCCTCACATTGCAAGATATGAGATCAATGCCAAAGGATCACATGAGGGCAGCTAGAACTGTGCAACAAGTTGAAAATTATATTTCCTAGAAATTTTGCCTTCGCCAAGAACGATGAAAAAACTGTAAGGGACTCCAAACTATGCAGGTGAGAGCAAAAAATAGGAACTGTTGTTGGGGATCATCTACCTTGGAGAAGAGAAAAGCTATAGATAACAAAGGAGCGCTAAAGGCAAGAGCGTTTAAAAAAAAACAAAAATAGAACCCAATCCTAAAAAAAAGAGATCCACCTCCTCCTAATAATCTAAGAGCTCTCACAACGTTTGGATCTGGTTCTTTTGCTTAGGAGGAGTTGGGAGACGTGAACAAACTTCAAACCCTAACAAACCAATGACATTCAAATAAGGGGGAGAAGGGAGCAAAGGACATGTAGGATGTTGACTGATCTGTAAGGACCCTCTCCTCATATGTTGCCGGACGCCCATCTAACAATAAGAGACTCAATTTGCTAAGAGCTCTCATACTTGGAATGGAAAAAACTCCAATTTGTTGATGGCGTTTCTGGAGTCAACAACGATTGTTTCTAGATCTAGGTTTCCCACCAACTAGGGGAAATTAGGAGACAAGGCCAGAAGCAGAAGAGATATCGGTCAAATCCTATGTTGTAGTGGTCTCAAATGAAGGCTAATGCTAGAAATGTTGAAAATAATTAACACCATCACAAAAGACTTCCAGTGTTGAAGATTGAAGAGGATTATACTGCAAATGGTCCTCAAGGAAAGAGGAAAGTTTTTTCCGAACTTGACTACTGTTTGCAGGTTTCATAATGTTTAGCTTAAGCTCTCTCAGCTCCATGATTGGATTACACAAAGATGGAGGGAAAAGAATATGGGTAAGATTACACTTTACCCTTGTGCTAAAGCCTATTTTATAGATGTTTTTGAAACCCTTGAGGATAGGGATTTAATTTTTAATCAATATTAGGTTTAGGGAGAACATGGACTCATGTTTAAGCAATGGTATCCGTCTTTTGACCCCCTAAAAGACTCCTTTGATACCTACTTTGTCTCGATCCGCTTGTAAGGACTTCCATTGTAACTCTGGAACATATCTTGCCTTATTTCTCTAGGAGATACAGTCGGATCTTCTATAAAAGTTGATGATAAAACCTCCCATCAAACACATATTGTAACTTATGCTAGAATTTTTGTTGATATTGTCACCTCTCAAGCCCTTCCAGCAGAGATTCAATTGCAAATAGGTGACAATAAGTGGATGCAAAGGATTGACTATGAGGGTTTAGCTTTCAGATTCCGAAGATGCTTTTAAATGGGGCATTTCTCAGATGAATGTGAACATGCCAAATGCAAGGAAAAACCTACATGGTGGAATGACTCGTTACCTGATCATTTGACGATTAGCCCCCATTCAGAACCAGACATGGATTTATCAAACCCCTCAAAGGTAGATGCCCCCCCTACTGCTGAGATATTGAATGTTTCTTCTACCCCAGAGGTTAATACTATAGCTATGAAGAATTTGTGCCCGACCCCTCGCTTCGGGCCACACTCCTATCATGAATCTTGAAGTTGTTCTTCTGATCTTCACAGAAGATGGTAACATGAATTGGACGATGGTGGAACGAAGGAAGAAACGACATAACAAACTAAAATCTAGCACCGATTTGGTCATGGAATGATGTTGTCAGCAGGTTGGCTGCAGACTTGCTATGTTTTTGTCTTGTAAAGCTATTGTTTTTAGTTGTATTCTGGGTAGTTTGATTTCTATTCGTGACCTTTCATGTTAGATCTTGATTTTGATTTATTTTCATTTTGATAATATTGTAAACTCTAGCTTTTGAGCCTTTCTATACAAGAGTATAATACATTTCAAGAAACTATTTACCAATAATTAAAAAAATATTAACAGTTAAAAATTTAAAAACTATAATTAATAAAAATTTGAAATTAAAATTAATCTAAATTGAAAATTGAAATTAATAATAAAATAATAATTAATAAAAAGTATAAACTAACAATTAATACAATATTCTAAATGAATAAAAAATAATAAAAATGAATAAGAATAAAAAACTAATTAAAATTATTACAATTTAATAAAAATCAATGAAAAGTAAGAATTAATTAGATTTAAATATTAATTAAAAAATTAAAAATCAAATTTAAAATCTAAAATTAAAAAACAACAAAAAATAAAATTAGGACTAATAAAAATTAAAAAATTAAATTTAAAATTGACCAAAGAGTAATTAAATTTTTATAGTAATAAAAAAATTAAATTAAATAATTGTGAATTCCACGCTTTCATAAATATATACCTCTGTCTCACATTAATGGAAGTATAAGAGTCATTACTATGCTCTTTTGAGAATGTCATCTATTTATTTATTTTGATTCTTTGTTATATTGTAATGCGGTCAACTATTATTAATTTTAAAGAGCGTGAGCTGTTGGATTCCAACGAATTTAATATAGTTTTTAACACCGCTTCCTTATAAGATATTTGAGTATGGCCTATAAGAGCAGATTTAATGTACTCCGAACAAATCTACGGCAGATTTAACGTATTCCGAACTTATTCGATTGAAAACAAATCTATACTTAAAAGAAATATGATAAATTTATTTAGAAAATAGTTATAACAACAATTTTTAAACTCTATATGTTTAGTATATCATTCACAGCGGCCATAGTTGATGGCTTTTGTAAATCTATTTCGGAAATAACATATTTTAACATTTTATGCCACTGTCGTTTTACACCAAAGTTATTGCACGGAAAATTACATGCGTATAAATATGATTGGTATAAGATTATTACAACTGAACTCTGTTTACTGAGTGATGAATAATACTTTTGAAATATAGATTTATTTGCAGAGATATAAAAGTATAAATACATGCAAAAAATTTTATAGAATAATAATGGCACAAGTTGGAGTTTTTCATGTTATAGGCACAGCAGGCACTAAAACCTAACTAATGGCATGTGACTAACCATAGATGATAGGGGAGACATACTCACAGCTAAGGTATCTCATTCGCTGTTCACGACATAGGTTAGGTAAATCTCGTAACATGTTATTACATTTATTTAGTTTGTCAAATGCTACCGAACTTTAGTTGTGGACAGCGATACCAGTAGGTGTCCCCTATAATCTATAGTTAGTTATACTTGTAGTCACAAGCCATTAGTTCATAAACTGGGTGGCTTTAGAGTCTGTTGTGCCTGTTACATAGGGAAATCTGTGTTTTCATTATTATTCTCCAATCTGTGTCGAATACATGGAAGAATCTGTAGATTAAATAAATGTAGTGAAGAGAGATATAACAGTATAAATACATTGCAAATATAAGACCAAAATAATAAAGTAACACAAAATGAAAAAAACAATGGAGGGCATCTGCAAATTGGAAAATATATCTACTAGGAAATGGTTGAAAAAGCATACTCGTGGCTGGAAAAATAAGAGGTGTTGCCAGTTTCAGAAATGGTAATAACAGCCACTTGAGCACCGCACAAAAGAGAGAGTTCCTCTGCTTTCTTCATCAACCCTTTCTTGCGTTTGCGAAAGGTAGCCTTGCGTCTGCTGCTTTCTTCGATCAGTTTCATCTCCATCTTTTTCTTCCCCATCTCCTTAACAGCTACTTACACCTAATTTCTCCTCTCTGCGTTTGCACCACACACGAAATTGTGGTTACCGTATTAGGAATAAAAACATTGAAGCTTGGCCGATGCCGCCATTTGCACAACTGGGGTACAGTAGAATTGACCGATAACATGGAATTAGAGCGTGAGATGACCGAATATTGTAAATTGGACGGTGAGAGACAGTCCAAAGTCCGCACTTCATTGGACCAAATCGAACCCTTCTAAACACTTATGGTTGTCAAGTACTTGCTCTGAGACGTGTCTTCTTCCCATCGGGTGCGGAAATTAATGTAAAAGGAGGTCACCGCGGCCATTGGTAAATACACTGGAAGATGGCGAAGAAAGACGCAGTGGGGATTTGTAAGGACTCTGTAAAAGCAGAAGATTCAACATTTTTTGATATTGTAGAACGAATGGAATACTTAGATAACACATGCTGTAATTTGTGGTTGATGCCACTTTGTCAGGTTAGTCTTTATGGTATTTTTGTTCAGAACGCTGCACCCGTCATATTCACAGCAGCCGAAAGTATTTATGGATATTCTGCGTGAGGTTGCATCATGGACAGATCTTTTAAAGAGGGAAATCACGGGGTGAGAAGGCTAAAAAAGATAGTCATGGAATGCGGATACGGATATTTATATTTATATCTCTATTCACTATGGGCATAAATAGGGTAATTGGATTAGAATATGGCACAATAATATTTTGCACATGAAGAGAATAAGTGCAAATGTTGTATACGAACTTGGATGGGTACATATCGCTTATTTATGCTTTTCGGAAAATGCCAAAACAAATCTGGGATTTTATATTTTGTTGGGATTGTTTTAGAAAATCCGGAAACAATATTTGAAAGTGCTTCTTCCCTAACATTTGGATGACAGAGTTCTTTTAAAATTGGCACTCCTCGGAACAAATTCTCAAAGAAAATTATTTGGAGCTCAAAATCATAGGTGTAGATGTGGGAAATAGTTTTACATTAACAAATCTATAATATATTAGAAATTATAAAGTATTAACAAAAGTACATTATGAATTTTAGGGTTTGTAGGTTTGAAATGGAGTTAGTGATTAGTGTTAATGACAAAGCAGTGAACGAGGCAAGCCAATCTACGAAAAAGATAACAAAATATTAACGATTTAAATTTTGAACAGTGTTAAAATTGTGAAAATGACATAAATATACAAAATTTGAAATGTCAGATATGTACAAATGACTTTGATTGTGCAAACATGGTCTCCGTGATTTAATATGGAATAGCCTCACTCACTTACTCTTGATGTGTTGTGATTCAATATGAAAGTTATCTTCTTCTTTTAGACCCATATTCAACCATTACATCTACCAAATGCATAAGGAAAGTAAATGTGTTTCGGGTCCTGTGCTAAAATAGGGAAAAGTTGAGCTTCCTTAATATTCGTTTGAGGAATGAATTTGAAATCAAAAACTATAATGCATTCAACTAGTAGTCATGTGTAGTGCAATTGTCCCAACCCTCATCCTTTTGATGTGTATAATTAATAGAGTTTATATGCTTGAAATTACATAGTTGGTACATGTATGGTTTACAATAGACTAGTTATTTCCTTAAAACTTCAATATGAATGCCTCTATATATTTTCATGTGTGTTTATATATGCTTTTCAAATGCGCGAATGCACTTTTATATTTATAGAGTTCTTAATTAAAATTATGACCCTATTTTTCAACAATCCAATACACAGCGAGTGGAAAATATTTTTAATAATGTAACGCCCACAAAAATTACCCACACAAAAACCAAGAACAACTTAGGTCAAACTAGAAAAATTATGGAATATCTTTTTTTGAAAAGCATGCTCAGAAAAATGTTTCGAAATAGTAGTTGCCACATTTTTGTTTCTAAGTTACTTTAAAATTAATAACATAAATTTCCTTCTTAATCCTCATTATAATAAAATAATTAAAACTCTCATTACCTTTTTTCTAAACTTAGTTAGCCTAAAGTATGTTTTACGTTCCCCATAAATATTATTTGGATAAACATTTAAATTCTACTATATTTAAACTTGCACAAATTAATCCCATGGGTAAAGGGGTCTATTTAATTAAATACTAAATTTATATTAATCTGACAAGGAGACAAGATTTAAAAAAAAAACAAATAACAAGGTCCTTAATTTAGCACAAGGGTTAGAAGAATAATCCCACCACATTGGAAATCTAGATGAATTCAACAAGGGTCACCATGACAATGTGTATTTGTTATTTGTGTATGTTGAATTGATGTTAGGGGTTCCCATGGGGGAATCACCTTCAAATATGACCAAGGGGTTATATGTATTCTTTTATTGTGTTCCCTTTATTTAATCTTTGTATGTGATTATTTGGTGACATATTTCCCTTTATTATTTATTTAAATTGTGACAAGATTAGTGAGTAATCATGTTGTTAATTAATTAAAAAGGTCATAAGAATGCATTTATTAGAGTTGATGGTTATAAGAGATGTGTAAGTAAATTTGAGTGTGAAACACTCCACCTCCCTTTTGAAATTTGGATCTGTCCTTAGGGGATTATTTTGGAGGCTTGTGGGACAAGTTAAACTTGTCCCACACCTCTTAAATTTGTATACCAACCCTACCTATGATTGGGGAGTCCAAATTAGGCATTATTATTTTATTTTTTTTGGAAGGCAAGTTGTAAGTTTTTATTGCACCTTCTTGCATGAAATTAATTTTGGTCATTGGGGTGTGGACTTGGATTGTGTGTGTAAGTAAAATGTCATTTATTCACCCACTTTTTTAAATTATGATTTGGAGTTTGAAGTTTTCTTGTGAGGTGGAGTTGACAATGTGTGATGTGGCATCCTACATGGACCCACCTCATCCTCCTCTCTCTCTCTCTCTCTCTCTCTCTCTTCTATTTATTCGAATTCCTTGACTTGTTTTGGGGGTTTCTTCAATTTTTTGGGGACTTTATTTTTGGTTACTTATTTTGGTTTTGAACTCTAGTAATTTTTAAGAGAGTTAGAGATTTTGTTGAATGCTTGTGGATTGCTGGAGCTTTTATACTGTTTGGATTGGAAAAAGCTTTTTGTTGAACTTTTGGGGCAAACTGTAATGCCCACTTCCCTACGACGCTTAGTGATTATCATTTTGAGTTATGCAGACTTTAGATATGGACATGACGTATACTTATGTTGATTAGCATGATGTTTTGTGATTAGACGCATTTGGATTATGGTTGGATTTTGTTTTCAGTATGATCTGCACTGACTCATGGACAGACTATTGGATATTGATATTATTTTTATATAGATATATCGCATGTGTTCTAACATTGGATTTCTTCACCCTGATGAGTAGAATGTAGTTGTTGAATTTACATTACTATGATTTTGGAAAATGATGAAATGCATGATTAAATTGTGAATTAGACCTAGAAATAATGATTGCTTGAATTACGTATAGATGTTAATAAATTTCATGCATATGATTATTTTGGATATTTTGACATGGCCGCAAGGCCGAAGAGGGTATTTTGCATTTTTGCAGGAAACACAACATGATCACAACCATGAGGGGGATTGGGGACCAAACACAACAGGATGTCGGGTGGTTACAACATTGGTCGCCAAGGCAACTTGTAAACTGTATTGTGTTAGCTTGCCCTTGTATGTGTTGAGAAAATTTTCTTGAGGGGGTAATGTTCTAATGTGACCATGGGGTTGAGAATTTTATTTGATTGTTTTATTTACTTTAGTAGGTGATTTCATTTGGGATGCCCTTCTTTTATTACTTTTGCTAAGTATGTTTAGATTAATTTATTATCTTGTTTTAGTCATCTGGGTGTAATAAATTTTGTTGGTTGGCTCCTTGAGCCATGTGTTGTCTCTTGTATTGAATGCTTATCTTGAGTGTTGACCACTCCAAATCTCTTGAAAACTCGAATTTGAGTTTGAGGGCAATTTTGGGGGACTTGTGGGACAAGTTAAACTTGTCCCACACTTCCCAAAACCCCTTACCAACCATATCTATGGGTTGGGAAGCCCAAAAAGGGATTAGTTATTGTTTTGGGAAGTTATATTGACTTGGAGTGCACTTTTTCTTCATTTTGCATTTATTTGTGCCTTAAGGCACATGGGAAAGGGATGGTTGTGGAAGAGAGTTGTCATTCAACCCCAACCACCCATTTATGGTGTTTTGGGATTTGAGTTGACCTTGGGAGATGGTTTGAGGATGTGTGATGTGGCATCCTACATGGAGCCACATCACCCTCACCCTTACCTTTGATCTATTTATTGAAACTTCCTCTCTTGTTGAGGGGGTTAGAGCTTTGTTTTTGTGTTGTTGAAGAGTTCTTTTTTGTTATTTGGAGAGAGAGGAATTGGGAGAAAGAGAGAGAGAGAGTTTTTGGACTTGCATGCTTGGATTGATTTGGGAAGGAGCTTGGACAAGTTTCTTGGTGTAGGCTTCTCCAATGGAGAGGTAGGGGAACCCTCTCCTTTGTTTTTGCTTTCTTATTATTATTGCTTTTATGCTAAAAATTGTGGAAAAGAAATGCATGTTTACTTTGGTGAAATTGTGAAAAATGGTTTGAATGCTTGTTGTGTAGTATAGGAGAGGTCTATGGGAATAATCATGAGGGAGGCAAAAGAGTAGATTAGGATAATTGTGGAGGGAGTTTGAGAGGGATGCCCATCTTGGGTAGGAATGTTTACATTCTACCTTGTCTTTGAGGGAGCCATAAGAGGAGGGAGGCATAAGAGTATGGGAGGAATAAGGGGTACTTGAGGGAGGCATAAGAGTCATAGGGGCTTGTGTATATTGTGGAGGGTTTTGGATGGGCATCTCATCTCATTTGGGAGGCATAAGGGAAACATTCCCATAGTTCCTTCTCTTGTTGGCTTGGATGCAAGCCTTGTTGTGTAATGATTAATGTTATTGTGTGTCTCTCGTTCTTCTATTTTTGCTTGAATGTTGTGAAAAAATTGTATTGTGGAAGCATGTATAGTTGCCTTGAGTTGGAGACCACCCTCCATTGTGTTGTGTTTGGGGCTCGGGGGTCAATGGAGGAGATTGCTTCTCTTCTCCATTGAGATTTGGAATACAATATTTGAAAGTGCTTCTTCCCCCTACACATTTGGATGACAGAGTCTTGTAAAATTGACAGCCTCCTCGGAACAATTCGCAAAAGAAATTATTTGGAGCTCAAAATCATAGGTGTAGATGTGGGAAAAGTTTACATTAACATCTATAATTATTAGAAAGTTATAAAATATTAACAAAAGTAATTATGAATTTTAGGGTTTGTAGGTTTGAAATGGCAGTTAGTGATTGTGTTAATCGGACAAGCAGTGAAACGAGGCAAAAGCCAATCTATCAAAAAGAGTCCCTCAAATATTATTCACGATTTACTTTTCTTAACAGTGTTAAAATTGTGAAAATGAACATAAATATACAAAGTTGAAAGGTCAGATATGTACAATATGACGTTGAAAAAAGGGTGCAAACATGTCGCCGTGATTTAAATGGAATATCCTCACTCACTTACTCTTGATGTGTTGTGATTCAATATGAAAGTTATCTTCTTCTTTTAGACCCATATCTAAACCATTACATCTACCAAAATGCATAAGGAAAGTAAATGTGTTTCGGGTCCTGTGCTAAAATAGGGAAAAGTTGAGCTTCCGTTAATATTCGTTTGAGGAATGAATTTGAAATCAAAAACTATAATGCATTCAACTAGTAGTCATGTGTAGTGCAATTGTCCCAACCCTCATCCTTTTGATGTGTATAATTAATAGAGTTTATATGCTTGAAATTACATAGTTGGTACATGTATGGTTTACAAATAGACTATTTATTTCCTTAAAACTTCAATATGAATGCTCTATATATTTTCATGTGTGTTTATATATGCTTTTCAAATGCGCGAATGCACTTTTATATTTATAGAGTTCTTAATTAAAATTATGACCCTATTTTTCAACAATCCAATACACAGCGAGTGGAAAATATTTTTAATAATGTAACGCCCACAAAAATTACCACACAAAAACCAAGAACACATTAGGTCAAACTAGAAAAATTATGGAATATCTTTTTTTGAAAAGCATGCTCAGAAAAATGTTTCGAAATAGTAGTTGCCACATTTTTGTTTCTAAGTTACTTTAAAATTAATAACATAAATTTCCTTCTTAATCCTCATTATAATAAAATAATTAAAACTCTCATTACCTTTTTTCTAAACTTAGTTAGCCTAAAGTATGTTTTACGTTCCCCATAAATATTATTTGGATAAACATTTAAATTCTACTATATTTAAACTTGCACAAATTAATCCCATGGGGTAAAGGGGTCTATTTAATTAAATACTAAATTTATATTAATCTGACAAGGAGACAGATTTAAAAAAAAAACAAAATAACAAGGTTCCTTAATTTAGCACAAGGGTTAGAAGAATAATCCACCACATTGGAAATCTAGATGAATTCAACAAGGGTCACCATGACAACATGTATTTGTTGTTTTTGTATGTTGAATTGATGTTAGGGGTTCCCATGGGGGGAAATCACCTTCAAATATGTCCAAGGGGTTATTTGTATTCTTTTATTGAGTTCCCTTTATTTAATCTTTGTATGTGATTATTTGGTGATGTATTTCCCTTTATTATTTATTTAAATTGTGACAAGATTAGTGAGTAATCATGTTGTTAATTAATTAAAAAGGTCATAAGAATGCATTTATAGAGTTGATGGTTTATAAGAGATGTGTATAAATTTGAGTGTGAAACACTCCACCTCCCTTTTGAATTTGGATTCTGTCCTTAGGGATTATTTTGGGAGGCTTGTGGGACAAGTTAAACTTGTCCCACACCTCTTAAATTTGTATACCAACCCTACCTGTTGGGGAGTCCAAATTAGGCATTATTATTTATTTTTTTTGGAAGGCAAGTTTGTAAGTTTTTATTGCACCTTCTTGCCTTCCCTACGACGCTTAGTGATTATCATTTTGAGTTATGCAGACTTTAGATATGGACATGGCTTATACTTATGTTGATTAGCATGATGTTTTGTGACTAGACGCATTTGGATTATGGTTGGATTTTGTTTTCAGTATGATCTGCACTGACTCATGGACAGACTATTGGATATTGATATTATTTTTATATAGATATATTGCATGTGTTCTAACATTGGATTTCTTCGCCCTGATGAGTAGAATGTAGTTGTTGAATTTACATTACTATGATTTTGGAAAATGATGAAATGCATAATTAAATTGTGAATTAGACCTAGAAATAATGATTGCTTGAATTACGTATAGATGTTAATAAATTTCATGCATATGATTATTTTGGATATTTTGACATGGCCGCAAGGCCGAAGAGGGTATTTTGCATTTTTGCAGGAAACACAGCATGATCACAACCATGAGGGGGATTGGGGACCAAACACAACAGAATGTCGGGTGGTTACAACATTGGTCGTCAAGGCAACTTGTAAACTGTATTGTGTTAGCTTGTTCTTGTATGTGTTGAGAAAATTTTCTTGAGGGGGTAATGTTCTAATGTGACCATGGGGTTGAGAATTTTATTTAATTGTTTTATTTACTTTAGTAGGTGATTTCATTTGGGATGCCCTTCTTTTATTACTTTTGCTAAGTATGTTTAGATTAATTTAATATCTTGTTTTAGTCATGTGGGTGTAATAAATTTTGTTGGTTGGCTCCTTGAGCCATGTGTTGTCTCTTGTATTGAATGCTTATCTTGAGTGTTGACCACTCCAAATCTCTTGAAAACTCGAATTTGAGTTTGAGGGCAATTTTGGGGGACTTGTGGGACAAGTTAAACTTGTCCCACACTTCCCAAAACCCCTTACCAACCATATCTATGGGTTGGGAAGCCCAAAAAGGGATTAGTTATTGTTTTGGGAAGTGATATTGACTTGGAGTGCACTTTTTCTTCATTTTGCATTTATTTGTGCCTTAAGGCACATGGGAAAGGGATGGTTGTGGAAGAGAGTTGTCATTCAACCCAACCACCCATTTATGGTGTTTTGGGATTTGAGTTGACCTTGGGAGATGGTTTGAGGATGTGTGATGTGGCATCCTACATGGAGCCACATCACCCTCACCCTTACCTTGGATCTATTTATTGAAACTTCCTCTCTTGTTGAGGGGGTTAGAGCTTTGTTTTTGTGTTGTTGAAGAGTTCTTTGTTATTTGGAGAGAGAGGAATTGGGAGAAAGAGATAGAGAGAGTTTTTTGGACTTGCATGCTTGGATTGATTTGGGAAGGAGCTTGGACAAGTTTCTTGGTGTAGGCTTCTCCAATGGAGAGGTAGGGAACCCTCTCCTTTGTTTTTGCTTTCATATTATTATTGCTTCTATGCTAAAAATTGTGAAAAAGAAATGCATGTTTACTTTGGTGAAATTGTGAAAAATGGTTTGAATGCTTGTTGTGTAGTATAGGAGAGGTCTATGGGAATAATCATGAGGGAGGCAAAAGAGTAGATTAGGATATTGTGGAGGGAGTTTGAGAGGGATGCCCATCTTGGGTAGGAATGTTTACATTCTACCTTGTCTTTGAGGGAGCCATAAGAGGAGGGAGGCATAAGAGTATGGGAGGAATAAGGGGTACTTGAGGGAGGCATAAGAGTCATAGGGGCTTGTGTTATATTGTGGAGGGTTTTGGATGGGCATCTCATCTCATTTGGGAGGCATAAGGAAAACATTCCCATAGTTCCTTCTCTTGTTGGCTTGGATGCAAGCCTTGTTGTGTAATGTTTAATGTTATTGTGTGTCTCTTGTTCTTCTATTTTAGCTTGAATGTTGTGAAGAACTTGTATTGTGGAAGCATGTATAGTTGCCTTGAGTTGGAGACCACCCTCCATTGTGTTGTGTTTGGGGCTCGGGGGTCAATGGAGGAGATTGCTTCTCTTCTCCATTGAGATTTGGTTGGGAGGAGAGTGTTGCCTCTCCCCCTATTTTGGTTGTGATTGATCTTCATGGAACTTGGAGCATGGAAGAAGAACTCTTTGGAGCACATGAACCTTGTTGTTGACAATGTGAAGACATCATGTAATTACCCACCTTGAGTGGAGGAAAGAAATGTAATATTGCCTTGTTTTCTCTAGTTTTACATTATTGCAAATTTGTTTCCACATGAAAGTAGAATGTGTTGTAAAAGATTTGAAGGAAAGTTGCATTGGAATGATAGTATTTCTTACTCTAAAATTTATTGGAAATGTTGTTGAATTCTTTTGTGGAATGTTGGAAAGAAAATTACAAAAGAATATGCATGTTAGATCTCATTTTGTTGTTTAAAATAAGCATGTATTGATAAGTGGAATGTTAGTGTAATTCCCCTTCTTGTACTATTGAAGAAAGGACTTCTATTTTTTAAATTGCCTCCAATATCACCATGAAATGTATCAAGGCTCTAGTTCTATTATGTTTCTTCATTTATGAAATCATTGTCAATAATCATTTGCAAATTATAAAAGGGAGATCAAACCCGCTTGATATTTTATACAAACATCCCCTATTGCAATATGAAGAAAGAAGATTTGAACACAAAATTCTAAGCTTAATAAGTTCTTACCCATCTCTCACCTATTAGGAAACTAATACCTTCAATATAATGGGTATTTAAATACAAAGTCTAAAGGAAAATAATAAATTTAGTAATAATAAATTATATGAAATCAATGTACCATTATTGGTTATTATAAACATGCTAACATACTACCACTTATATGTAGAATACAGTTCATGCATAACAGTTAGTGTATAATCTGGAAACCTGCGTAAGTTCTTTTATTACATCGCTGTGCTACGAAATAAATCGTTTAAGCAAATGTATGCCAGCTGAATCCAAACATTTAAACAAGTGGTTCCTGCCAAAGCTGACTTGCAAGAAGTTTGCTCTGTCCTCTCATGATAACATTTAAATACCATACAAAAAAATATACATTATCCTTGGATGTTTCGAAGTGATAATTTGTGCTGCGTATGGACAGTAACATAACACAATGCTAAAGAAACAAAATGCTCAACAGCTTAATCCTTGTCTGGATGGAATCTACAGTTGTTACTGCTGATTACCTGCAAACGCTTCCTCAGTCCTTATCTTATCGATATGCTTTCTGGCAGAGTTTTTTGACAATAGCATTTAGTTCATTTAAACAAATGCGAGTGGTCTTATTTCTGTCCTCACAAATATACATTGCTGAATGGCAGTGTCGATAAGCAACATGCCTGTCAATACAAATAGGAAGTTAGTCTAAAATTTCCGGACAAGGCCAGTCTTGTTAGTTGCAATCCTTAAATCGTAAAAAACAAATCAGAATAACTGCACATAAAAAATAAATTAAAAACTGGGATGAACCACGATTTGAGGATGCAAATGCCTGAACAGACAACTTGAAACACATAGTCAGCTGACTGGTCCCAACGCCCATCTAAATTGTGCAATGCTTGTTATAACTTGACCCTTGCACTTACGCAAACGCCTGAATCTAATGATCTGTCAAAACAAAAAAAAACCTGAGGGCATGAATCGAAAATACGCCCGATTTCCCAGGATGCATTTCTTTGATACTGTACAGATAATCAACATAGTTGGGCGAATCTGCTGCACAGATAACAATGCCGCACCGGCCCCTTTCACTGTCCTCCTTCGCCTTGAGAAAATGGAGATAAACTCCCTGATCTTGTTTGACGCAGCATCCCGAATTTATGGAAGGCGCGCCTAGATACTGAACAAATAGCAACATAGTTGGATCGACCTGCCTCCTCTCCTTGCAGCACCCATTGATCTAGGCAAGAGCTGCCTGTCCTCCGCCTCAGGCGACAAGGAACTCTATAAATCCTCAGTCCCCCTTTCCTCACGCGCCTGTAACCAAGCTTAACGCATTTTTTTTGTTTATCTTCTCGCTGTACTCGTTTGTAACGCCTTCTACGCCTCCCTTTGGCTGTGGCTTTATTTTTCCTCCACTATATTTAATGCACGCGGCTGAACAGGTTAGAGACAGCAGGCCGACCCCCTAAGAGTTTTGATTGCAAATCAAAGAGGATTCTTTGAGGAAAGATGCGGCCCGATTTAGCGGAGATTGCTCGACAAATGGAGTTAATTGCTTACGGCAGGTTTCCCCGTCCAAGCTGGAGCTACCCACTCCCAAACATGAAATCTTTCTTTAAGTCCCCCCGATTTGACCCTTGCTCCCTTATATCAATAATTCAAATTTATGTTAACATGTAGTGTCATTTAAATGTAAATTTTGACAACATACATACTTAAAATGCCGGCCCCATTGACTATTATTCCTTTTACTTCAAATTTCGATGTATATATAGGCATACAGATTTATTTGAGTAGAATCATTGATAATATGTCCTTATATATATATATATATACCATCTAATTAAAAATATCTAATCCCTTTTTAGGGATATCTAAGAACCTATCCTGAGAGTTTTCTAGGTGTCAACAGAATAGTGATTTATGTGTTACCCTGATAATACCTATGCAAATATATATATATATATATATATATATATGTATATATATATATATATATATGTATATAAATATATATATATAACATATGTAATCAATAAAATGTATAATACATACTTTACCTGGCCACCTCCATCCTTGTATAAATTGGATCATAAAGTGAAAACGGGGTCAGCGGTCAACTACCCCTATGCAGTCTTGTATCACCATTCTTGAAACTTGAATTTTATCCGCTAAGGTTAGAGCAGCGAATACAACAAATTTTGAAGTTAATCTCGGGCAGATGGAATTGCGACAATCTTGTAGTTCTTGTGTTGCGATCGAAATATAAAATAAAAGTTTGAAGCTTATCAGTTCCCTAAACTAAAAACAAAGACCACTACCTTGCTTACTCTATCAAAAAAAAAAAAAAAAAAAATTTGTCGCATTTTCGGGACGTTGGTTTGTTCGCTGTGTCGTCATCGTCGTAGTCGATGTCGTCGCCGAGCGAGCGTTACATTTTGGTATCAGAGCCAGGGGTTCGAAGCTGGGACCCTTGGGCACACGCAGGAAAACGCAGAACAGGAACACTTAACTTAGTACAGAACATTATTCTTTTAAAATATGAAACCATATTGTTGATAATTATAGTAAACAGCAAATTTTGAAAACTAGCACAAGACCTAGTACAGTGAACTAACTCTCGCCTTGATCTGTGCAGGAGGCGCGGATTGGGCGAGGGGTCTCTTCACATAGACCTAGACATACCACCGCCAGAGCAGGCCGTAGCAGCCCTTCTGCCTCAGATTTTGCAGACACTTCAGGATGTCAATGCCGCTATACGCGGAGAGCCCTTGGGAGGACGACTTGCTAGGCATAGTTTGGAGCCATCAGTAGATGCCCAGGCATCCCCTCGACACAGCGAGGAGCACAGAGCAGAGAATTTCCGTGCAGAGTCGGTTAGGGCAGAGTCACCACAGAGAGGACATGGGGACAGGATCTCAGGACATAGGGACAGGTCTCGGAGCCCTAGACAGAGGGAGGAGCATACAGAGAGACCTAGGATTCGTACTACATCAGCTGCAGACCATATCAGGGAGATCCTGAAGCTGCGACCCTCTCACTATTCAGGTGATATAGGTGGTTTTCAGGCAGAGGCCTGGTTGGTGAGCTTGAGCGGATGCTTCAAGCTCTGTCCTTGTAGTAGCAACACGAAAGCTCGTGTTGCGATCCACCTTCTGAAGGATGGAGCAGGAGTCTGGTGGAGGACCGAGGAGCAGAAGCTCCATGTCGACTCAGAGACGATTACCTGGGAGCTGTTTGAGGAGCGGTTCAGGAGCAGGTATTTACCCAGGAGGTTTATTCAGCAGCGGATAGATGAGTTTCATGACCTCCGTCAGGGATCGATGACAGTAGCTGAGTATGAGAGTCGATTTCTGGACCTACTTCAGTACGTCGACTATATGCAGGATGAGCAGGTACGGATTCACAGGTTCATCCGGGGCCTGAACTTGGATTTAGCTGGCGCAGTGCGCATTCACTGCCCACAGACGTTAGCAGAGGCCGTGGAGAAGGCCTATATTGCAGAGGAGACACGGGGGAAGACACAGCAGGCTAGAGATAGAGTTCGGAGCCGTATCCAGCAGATGCAGGATAGTAGGTCGAAGGGGTCAGTTCCTCCTCCACGGGGTGGACAGAGTTCAGGGCAGGCTTCATTTAGGCCACCACAGCAGCAGCAGCAGCAGCAGACCCGCCCACCTTACCGACCTCCTCAGAGATTCGATGCACAGAGAGGACGTAGTATGGGGCCTCCTCCTAGGGGTCCCATCAGGACACAGGGTGCACCGAGAGCTCAGTCAGTCGGAGCTCGTCAGCAGAGACCTCAGCAGTCCATAGCCGGATCATCAGGATCTATATCTCAGTCATCTAGAGTACCAGCTGGAGCCGCTTCCCACTGGAGAGGATCAGGCGGCTGTTATGGTTGCGGAGTCGTTGGGCATATTTGGAGAGATTGCCCACTTAACCCTACCAAGGGTAAGACACAGAGCTCAGAGCCTACTGTTGGAGATATGGCACGGAGTCATCGGATCTACGCAGCGGTCGAGAACCGCCAGGCTGAGCATCAGAGTACTGTGATTGAGACGACAGGTAGTATTGGTGGTATTTCCACCTCTATATTATTTGATTCTGGTTCTTCTGATTCTTTCATTGCACCATCTTTGGTAGAGCGTTGTAGGCTGGTGGCAGTTAGGCAGGGCCGTAGTTGGGACGTTGAGATGGCTTCTGGAGCCAAGATTTCTGTAGACTCCTTAGTCAAGGAGTGTGTAGTGGATTTGGGACCCTTCACCACTACTTCAGATCTTAGGATCCTTCCATTAGGATCTTATGGCATCATTTTAGGCATGGATTGGTTGTCCGCCCACAGAGCTAGAGTGGATTGTTACCACAAGACTATTGCTTGCATAGATGATCTTGGGGTAGAGTCAGTGATATCAGGAGTTAGGAGACCCGTTTCTATTCGCACCATCTCCGCTATGCAACTTAAGCGGTGTGTGCGACGGGGTTGCCAGTTGTATGCTGTTACAGTTAGTGACAGATCAGAGGATGAGTCAGGGGGACCTTCCCTCGATGATCATCCCATCTTATCGGAGTTCGCCGATGTGTTTCCAGGGGAGCTACCAGGATTACCTCCCCCACGTGAGATCGACTTCCATATAGATCTAGTTCCAGGCGCAGAGCCTATCTCACGAGCACCCTATCGGATGACTACACCTGAGTTATGTGAGCTCAAGTTGCAGCTTGAGGGCCTTCTGGAGAAAGGCCTAATTCGTCCTAGTGTATCCCCTTGGGGTGCACCAGTTATCTTCGTAAAGAAGAAGGATGGATCTCTTCGGTTGTGCATTGATTACCGTCAGCTGAATAAAGTAACGATCAAGAATCGTTACCCCCTTCCACGCATTGACGATTTGTTTGATCAGATGAAGGGGGCTACTGTTTTCTCCAAGATAGATCTTAAGTCAGGATACCATCAGCTCAGAATTGCGGAGACAGATATTCACAAGACAGCTTTCCGCACGAGATATGGCCACTACGAGTTCACAGTAGTACCTTTCGGCTTGACGAATGCCCCCGCAGTGTTTATGAGTTTGATGAATGGGGTATTCAGGACCTTCCTTGATCGCTTCGTGCTTATCTTCCTTGATGACATTCTGATTTACTCACGCACACGTGAGGAGCACGAGGAGCACCTTCGCCAGGTTCTTCAGTGTCTTCGCGAGCAGCGCCTTTACGGGAACTTGGAGAAGTGTGCATTCTTTCAGACTGAGGTGCAGTATTTGGGCCACGTTATTTCTGGGGAAGGTATCGCAGTCGATCCTTCCAAGATTCGAGCCATCATGGATTGGCCAGCACCCACTAGTGTGACCGAGGTGCGTAGCTTCATGGGACTAGCAGGATACTACAGGAGGTTTGTTCAGGACTTCTCTCGGATTGCGCACCCCATCACTTCTCTTCAGCGGAAAGGGAAGAAGTTTGTATGGACAGATAAATGTGAGCAGGCCTTCAGTACACTGAAGGAGTGCCTTACGAGAGCACCTATCCTTGCAGTGCCAGATCCTCATGGAGAGTTTTTCGTATGCACAGATGCTTCCTTGGCAGGAATTGGAGGAGTGCTAATGCAGGAGGGTAGAGTAGTTGCCTTTGAGTCTCGCAAACTCAAAGATTATGAGCTCAATTATCCGACCCATGACCTCGAGCTTGCAGCAGTAGTACATGCCTTAGTGCGGTGGAGACATTTTCTTCTTGGCCGGAGATTTACACTCAGGACTGATCACTTGAGTCTTCGCCACCTCTTCACGCAGCCCAATCTCAACGCTCGTCAGCGGCGTTGGATGGAGTTACTTTGTGAGTATGACATGGAGATAGAGCATGTGAAGGGGAAGGAGAACATGGTGGCAGATGCCTTGAGTAGACGGAGACATGTGGCTATGGCCACCTCAGTGGGCACAGATTTGCGGAGTAGGATCTTGCAGCAGCTTCCTCAGGATAGTTTTTACCTTGCAGCCAGAGCAGAGTTTGAGTCTCAGAGACCCCTTGAGGGGAGATTTGATGGACTTTCTTTAGAGGCAGATGGTCTTCTCAGACACAGAGGGCGGATTTATGTTCCTAGAGATGGAGGCTTGAGGCATGACATTTTGGCAGAGGCTCATCGTGCACCGTATTCAGCCCATCCCGGGGTGAAGAAGATGCACGCCACCTTGAGACAGCTGTACTTTTGGAGAGGACTTCGGAGAGACATAGCTTCCTTTGTATCCCGCTGTTTAGAGTGCCAGAGGGTGAAGGCCGAGCATCAGCATCCAGCTGGCCTTCTCTATCCTCATGCCATACCAGAGTGGAAGTGGGACACCATCTCTATGGATTTTATTGTTGGGTTGCCGACGTCAAGATACCACCACGACGCCATCATGGTCACGGTGGATAAATTGACGAAGGTAGCTCACTTTTCTCCAGTGAAGACTACCTACACGGCTAGTGCAGTGGCACGAGTTTACCTTGATGAGATTGTCAGACTACATGGGATTCCGCGGAAGATCATCTGCGACCGCGACCCTTTGTACACCTCCCATTTCTGGACCACCATGCAGTATGCCCTCGGGACGAGGATTAATTTCAGTACAGCTTATCACCCTGAGACAGATGGACAGACAGAGAGGGTGAATCAGATTCTGGAGGACATGCTCAGGATGTACGTGATGGATCATCAGTCGAGATGGGAGGAGTATCTGTATTTGGTGGAGTTTGCCTACAATAACAGTTTTCAGAGTTCTATAGGCATGGCTCCTTTTCAGGCATTATATGGTAGAGAGTGCAGGACACCTCTTAGTTGGGACAGGATTGAGGACAGGGTTTCTCTTGGGCCAGCATTATTACAGGACATGGAGCAGCAGGTTACCTTGATTAGACAGAGATTGCAGGAGGCTCAGGATAGACAGAAGAAGTATGCAGACCAGCATAGGACAGATCGCAGTTTTGAGGTAGGCACGAAGGTGTTTCTTCGTGTCAGACCGCATAAGAGCCCTATCCGTTATGGAAAAGGTTCTAAGCTTGCTCCTAGGTTTGTGGGACCCTTTGAGATCTTGGAGCGCCTCGGCCCCTTAGCCTATCGTCTAGCACTGCCACCTAGCTTATCGCGCGTCCATGATGTATTTCACGTTTCTGTGCTTAGGAGATATGTTTCTGATCCTTCTCATGTATTAGATTGGACTGCATTGCAGGTGCAGGACCAGGGGCAGGTGATGGTGGAGCCCGTGCGCATTTTAGATCGCAGGACCCTGGGCCTTCGCGGCAGAGAGATTGATCAGGTCCGAGTCCAATGGGACAGATACGATGAGACTGCTGCTACTTGGGAGGATGCTACATCATTGCGAGCTCAGTTTCCACACTTATTTCAGTGACTTCCAGGAGGAAGTCTAGTCTAAGGGGAGGGGGATGTAATGCCCACTTCCCTACGACGCTTAGTGATTATCATTTTGAGTTATGCAGACTTTAGATATGGACATGGCTTATACTTATGTTGATTAGCATGATGTTTTGTGACTAGACGCATTTGGATTATGGTTGGATTTTGTTTTCAGTATGATCTGCACTGACTCATGGACAGACTATTGGATATTGATATTATTTTTATATAGATATATTGCATGTGTTCTAACATTGGATTTCTTCGCCCTGATGAGTAGAATGTAGTTGTTGAATTTACATTACTATGATTTTGGAAAATGATGAAATGCATGATTAAATTGTGAATTAGACCTAGAAATAATGATTGCTTGAATTACGTATAGATGTTAATAAATTTCATGCATATGATTATTTTGGATATTTTGACATGGCCGCAAGGCCGAAGAGGGTATTTTGCATTTTTGCAGGAAACACAACATGATCACAACCATGAGGGGGATTGGGGACCAAACACAACAGGATGTCGGGTGGTTACAACATTGGTCGTCAAGGCAACTTGTAAACTGTATTGTGTTAGCTTGTTCTTGTATGTGTTGAGAAAATTTTCTTGAGGGGGTAATGTTCTAATGTGACCATGGGGTTGAGAATTTTATTTAATTGTTTTATTTACTTTAGTAGGTGATTTCATTTGGGATGCCCTTCTTTTATTACTTTTGCTAAGTATGTTTAGATTAATTTAATATCTTGTTTTAGTCATGTGGGTGTAATAAATTTTGTTGGTTGGCTCCTTGAGCCATGTGTTGTCTCTTGTATTGAATGCTTATCTTGAGTGTTGACCACTCCAAATCTCTTGAAAACTCGAATTTGAGTTTGAGGGCAATTTTGGGGGACTTGTGGGACAAGTTAAACTTGTCCCACACTTCCCAAAACCCCTTACCAACCATATCTATGGGTTGGGAAGCCCAAAAAGGGATTAGTTATTGTTTTGGGAAGTGATATTGACTTGGAGTGCACTTTTTCTTCATTTTGCATTTATTTGTGCCTTAAGGCACATGGGAAAGGGATGGTTGTGGAAGAGAGTTGTCATTCAACCCAACCACCCATTTATGGTGTTTTGGGATTTGAGTTGACCTTGGGAGATGGTTTGAGGATGTGTGATGTGGCATCCTACATGGAGCCACATCACCCTCACCCTTACCTTGGATCTATTTATTGAAACTTCCTCTCTTGTTGAGGGGGTTAGAGCTTTGTTTTTGTGTTGTTGAAGAGTTCTTTGTTATTTGGAGAGAGAGGAATTGGGAGAAAGAGATAGAGAGAGTTTTTGGACTTGCATGCTTGGATTGATTTGGGAAGGAGCTTGGACAAGTTTCTTGGTGTAGGCTTCTCCAATGGAGAGGTAGGGAACCCTCTCCTTTGTTTTTGCTTTCATATTATTATTGCTTCTATGCTAAAAATTGTAGAAAAGAAATGCATGTTTACTTTGGTGAAATTGTGAAAAATGGTTTGAATGCTTGTTGTGTAGTATAGGAGAGGTCTATGGGAATAATCATGAGGGAGGCAAAAGAGTAGATTAGGATATTGTGGAGGGAGTTTGAGAGGGATGCCCATCTTGGGTAGGAATGTTTACATTCTACCTTGTCTTTGAGGGAGCCATAAGAGGAGGGAGGCATAAGAGTATGGGAGGAATAAGGGGTACTTGAGGGAGGCATAAGAGTCATAGGGGCTTGTGTTATATTGTGGAGGGTTTTTGGATGGGCATCTCATCTCATTTGGGAGGCATAAGGGAAACATTCCCATAGTTCCTTCTCTTGTTGGCTTGGATGCAAGCCTTGTTGTGTAATGTTAATGTTATTGTGTGTCTCTTGTTCTTCTATTTTTGCTTGAATGTTGTGAAGAACTTGTATTGTGGAAGCATGTATAGTTGCCTTGAGTTGGAGACCACCCTCCATTGTGTTGTGTTTGGGGCTCGGGGGTCAATGGAGGAGATTGCTTCTCTTCTCCATTGAGATTTGGTTGGGAGGAGAGTGTTGCCTCTCCCCCTATTTTGGTTGTGATTGAACTTCATGGAACTTGGAGCATGGAAGAAGAACTCTTTGGAACACATGAACCTTGTTGGTTGACAATGTGAAGACATCATGTATTTACCCACCTTGAGTGGAGGAAAAATGTAATATTGCCTTGTTTTCTTTAGTATACATAATTGCAAATTTGTTCCACATAAAGTAGAATGTGTTGTAAAAGATTTTAAGGAAAGTTGCATTGGAATGAAAGTATTTCTTACTATAAAATATCATTGGAAATGTTGTTGAATTCTTTTGTGGAATGTTGGAAAGGAAAATTACCAAAGAATATGCATGTTACATATCATTTTGTTGTTTAAAAGAAGATGTATTGAAAAGTGGAATGTTAGTGTAATTCCCCTTCTTGTATTACTGGAAAAAAAAAGGTTTTAAGTTTTCAAATAGTTTTTAATATGACCAGGGAATCATTGTAGGCTCTAGTTCTTTTATGCTTCTTCATTTATGAAATCTATTGTCAAGACAATTGCAAATTGTAATGAAGGAGATCAAACCCGCTATGATACTTCATTTGAAACATCCCACATTGCATATTGAAGAAAGATTTTGAACAAAAAATTCTAAGCTTAAATTTCTTACCTCTAATCTAGTAGACCACTACATACCTTCAATTAACTGATAACTGAGGAAAGATAATGGATTTATTAATATAAAATTAAACATATCTAATGAACTATCATTATTTCCTTTTATTATAAACATGCTAACACTATTAGTGGGATGCAGTTATAAATCATGTATGCATCGACTGCCATGTAGAGAGCAGGTTGCTTGACAGATTTTGAGTGTCTCAAGGAAAATGCGTGTTTGAAGGCGTCTTACACCTCTGTGTAGATTCCCATTAAAATCTGTGTGCAAGATAGGTGTTAGAGCTTACACATGATAAAGTTTATACCAACAAAATTACAAGATAGTCTGCTCTCATGTTTCGAAGCCTGCTGATAATCCTTTGGTTTGCGAGTGTTACAGTACAATAACACAGATGCTAAGAAAACAAAGCAAAACAGCTGTGTTCGCCATAATGTCTGGAGTTTGAAATCTACAGGTTACTCACCCCAGCGCTTCAGCTTCCTTATCTATACATTCGCTTTATCTGACAAGATTTGACACAGACAAAACAGTTTGAGTTCAGTTTAAACACTGCGAGTGGTCTTAGCTTCACAAATATCAAGTCTGCAATGGCAGGCCTAGCAACTGCCCAAACAAATAGCTTCAGTTAGTCTCAAATATCCAGTGCCAGTCTTGTCATCCTTAAATCTTGCACAGGTCCCCACCCAAAGAATAACTTTTCTGGTAACTAAATCTTGAAAAGATGATACGTTTCAGTATGCACTCAACGCTGAACAGACAACTTGAAACACAAAGCGCTGACTGTCACAGCGAACATTTCCCAACGCCCCTCTCTGTCCCCTAATTCGACAGTGCTTGTTATAACTTGAGTTTTTGCATACGCCAATTCGAATAAAGTGTCTTGCAAAAAAAAAACTGCTGGCATGAATCAAAAATGAATACCGAATTTAAGAATTCATTTTTTTGGATAAAACATGAACCAGGATAATCAACATAGTTTGGAAGGGACATTCAATACTGAACAGATAACAACGTAGCAACGGCCTGCTCGCCTGTCCTCCTTCGCACTTTGGTTTAAAGGAACTTTATATGCTTTTTTGAAGGAGCATCCCGAATTTAAAAAGGCATTTGATAGCTCTGAACCAGATACAGCAGCATAGTTGGACAACTTTCTGCCCCGTCCTCTCCTTGCAGCACCCATTGAAGGCAAGAGCAACCTCCTCCTCACGCGCAGGGAACTCCATAATCCTCGCCCCCTTTCTCACGCGCCTGTAACCAAGCTTAAACGCATTTTTTTTTGTTTATCTTCTCGCTGTACTCGCTTGTAGCGCCTTCTACGCCTCCCTCTGGCCGTGGCTTTATTTTTTTTTAACCACTATATTTAATGCACGCGGCCAGGATTGGTTAGAGATACAAGCAGGCCGACCCCGTAAGAGTTTAGATTGCAAATCAAAGAGGATTCTTTGAGGAGATGCGGCCCGATTTAGCGGAGATTGCTCGACAAATGGAGTTATTGCTTACGGCAGGTGGCTGGAGCTACCCACTCCCAAACATGACTCTTTCTTTTCCCCCCGATTTGACCCTTGCTCCCTTATATCAATAATTCAAATTTATGTTAACATGTAGTGTCATTTAAATGTAAATTTTGACAACATACATACTTAAAATGCCGGCCCCATTGACTATTATTCCTTTTACTTCAAATTTCGATGTATATATAGGCATACAGATTTATTTGAGTAGAATCATTGATAATATGTCCTTATATATATATATACCATCTAATTAAAAATATCTAATCCCTTTTTAGGGATATCTAAGAACCTATCCTGAGAGTTTTCTAGGTGTCAACAGAATAGTGATTCATGTGTTACCCTGATATTATACCTATGCAAATATATATATATATATATATATATTAAGATATATCAAAAAAAAAAACATCAATAAAATTATAATACATACTTTACCTGGCCACCTCCATCCTTGTATAAATTGGATCATAAAGTGAAAACGGGGTCAGCGGTCAACTACCCCTATGTAGTCTGGTATCACCATTCTTGAAACTCGAATTTTATCCGCTAAGGTTAGAAGCGAATACAACAAATTTTGAAGTTAATCTCGGGCAGATGGAATTGCGACAATCTTGTAGTTCTTGTGTTGCGATCGAAATATAAAATAAAAGTTTGAAGCTTATCAGTTCCCTAAACTAAGCAAAGACCACTAACTTGCTTACTCTATCAAAAAAAAAAGTTTGTCGCATTTTCGGGACGTTGGTTTGTTCGCTGTGTCGTCATCGTCGTAGTCGATGTCGTCGCCGAGCGAGCGTTACACAAACTCTACCATGGAGAGGTAGGAGCTTGGCTCTTTAAATTGTTTTTATTTTATTTATACATATGTGAATGCTTTGAATATTTTGGTCTGTTGTTGGCTGGTTGGGTAGATTGCCTAGGTATGACGTAGGAGAAGACTATGGGTATTGTTGTATATATCTCCCTCCTCGGGTAAATATAGACAAACAGAAGAATATGGAAATCAAAGAAACTCAAAACACAACATTTATTTACGCCACCAGTCGCACTTAGGCGCAGGTTGAAAAATGTTGACATGTAAAAAGTCGCGCCCTGGCACAAGTTGAAAAATGTCGACATGTAAAAAGTCACGCCCTAGCGCAGGTTGGAAGGTGCAGGTTGAAAAATGTCGACATGAAAAAAGTCATGCCCTGGTGCAGGTTGAAAGGCGTAGGTTGAAAATTTCAACATGTAAAAAGTCACCCCCTGGCACAGGTTGGAAGGCGATGACATGTAAAAGGTTGTGCCCTGGTGCAGGTTGAAAGGCATCAACACCACATTTTCAGCACCTATGGCACACTTAAAAGTATGTTGACATGCGGATGGATGCACCGAGGCATACCTTCAGGAGGCGCAACATTTTGAGTGTTGACACCCCAAACCCGACACAAAGCAAACCCTGACCAAAATATTCAAATGGCCATAACTTTTCATAGGGAGCTCAAATTCATGCAAGGTTGGAATTTTAGAAAGCTTACAAGATCTTCTGTCCAACTAGGATATCTTTAATTGGGTGAGAACAAGTTCTTCAAAAATGTAAGATACAGTTCACCATTTTTTGGGTTTGTTAGGGTTCTCACCTACCGCCATAATGAGATGAATTAAATACAATTTAGAGGTGGTTGGGGTAGATTTGGAATTCCTCTCTCTTCCCTCTCTCATTCTTCCTATAAATTTTAAGGAGGGACTTCTTTCTAAAGGTGGGACATTCTTGTTTTTCCCCTCCCTTCTTCTCTTTGGCAGGCAAATTTGTGGAGTTCAAACCTCCCACCTAAAATTGTAATGCAACTTTGCCTCTTGGCATTTTTTAGTGTATTGTATCAATCTTTGGAGCAAATGATGCATGTCTATGGATGATTCTCAAGCCTCTCTCTGTTCATTTGCATCCTCCTAATCTTTCACTGCAAATTTGGTTATCTGCGCATGATCTTGCATTGCATTTTAATGGTTTGTTTTTATTGGCAAGACAAGTGTTCTTCATTCCTCGATGCATCACCTTTGTTAGTCTAGGTTTATTTTTATGCCTCTTCTTACACTATCTCCTTGGCAAGTTAGATTAGGTTTTTGAGTAAAACCTCTGCATTTTTATGTGTGCATCTGAACAGAGGAATAGGAACTGGCCTTCATCCGAAGAGCTTTTCGATTCGCAAGGTCCCACACTTGGGAAAAGCTCCGTGTTATGCAATCACACTGAGAGTCTCAACCCATCGAGTTGCAGACATTTAGGGGTGCTGTGCTTCGCTATCAACAAATATCTCTTGTGGGGAGGCATAAGAGTTTTGGGGAGGTATAAGTGTTATTGTGGAGGGAGGTTAGGATTGGGTTCCACCTTGTAAAAGAAAAATCTTGCATTTATTTAATCATTATGGGGTTCCATAAGAGTGTGGGGAGGCATAAGAGAATGGGAAGTATTAGGGGTACTTGGGGGAGGCATAAGGGCATGTGGGGGTTTTGAAATGATATATATATTGGCAAGTTTATTTTAAGATGGACACCCATTTCCCCATTGGGAGGTATAAGCAGCTTCCCTCATAGATCTTGCTCATGTGGCTTGTGCATAATGAAGCATGAGTATTGTTTGTTTTTCTTCCTATGGTTACAAACTGTAGTATGTATTTGGACTATGTTCTATTTTTGAAAGTTGTTTTTGTGTTGTGGAATTCTTTTTGTTACCATGAGTTGAAATACATTCTTTATGGCCTTGTGGTTGGGGCTCCAGGGCCAATGAGGAGGACGACTTCTCCTCTCCATTGGAATTCTTGGTTGGGTGGAGAGCGTTACCTCTCATCCTTTTTTGTTGTGATAAAAAGCTATATGGTGGATCTTCTTATTGTTGTTCTAGAGCTGAGGATGAAGACAAATTTTGTAGTCCCCTTGGGGTTTCCTTGTTTTAAAAATTTCCCACTTCAAGTGGGTGGCATTGTAATATTACTGTGGTGGAAAGTTTCTCTGTTTTGGAAATGAAATCTTCATTTGAATGTGAAATATGTATATTCTGTAAGTTGTATTTGATGAATGAAAAAAAAAGTTGTAAAAGAATTATTGGAGTTTAATAGAAGTTGTTTTAATTACCACAAATGGTATGGTTTTCATTTGAAATCTGTGTTTGAAATATATTTTGAAATATCTGCTTGAAAATGGAAAAAGAAATACATATGAAGAAATATTTAATTTCTTTGTTTCATTCAAAATGCATGATTTGAAAGTCGAACTAAATTTTGGGTCTTCACGTGTTGATTGAAGTAAAGTCAAATTTTGTAAATCAGATTTGAATGAATTTAAATATTTAGAGGATGATAACGAAAAGTAGATCTGTTCGGGTTTTAGTATGATTTCAATTTTTATTCATTGTCAACCTGTAAATGAATATCAGATAAATATACAAAACCATCTACATTGATGAAAGGAAAGATAAAACATTAAAATAAGTTAAGGAATAACAAAACAAATCTTAAAATAGTTTGAATTGTCTAAGAAATTTATGCAGAACTTTATTAGTCGGGCAAGGGACAAAATAATGCAGTTACAAAAAAAAGAAGAAAATAAATTTGTATTGAAAACTCAAACTTTAACAATTAATCCTTGCAATAATTCCTAATCTCTCCAAGTGCAATCCTCCATGTCAGTTTGGCATGTTGAGGAGGAATGAATGACAGACTGAATTAACTCTTTTAAATTAAGAAATTTATTTCACGTTTTAATGGAAGAAAATATGTTTTTTCTCAAACAAACCCTCTTATGTTTGTCAAAAAATAATTTTGTTGGTTCCTATGCAAGGAGGAGTTTGAGCCCTTTCCAAAAATTCCTCATTTTCCCAAATTTGAGCTTCTAGTCGAAAGTTATGGCCATCTAAAGTTTTTACTTCGCTGAGTCAAAAAAAAAAGAGGGAAATTTTTGTAATTACTTAGGGAAATTTTTAAAAGTTAATGAAATTTTTGTAAAAATGCAAAATTCCCAAATTTCTCTATGCCCCATAGCCCTTACTTTTTGTTTTTGGGAAAAAATGCGTTCGCGGGCCCGCACCTTCAAACTTTATATTTTTTTTTTCAAAGGGACGAAAAATCTTAAGTCTCACCACTAGTCCGCTTCGCCACCTGTCACTGTGGGTCTAACGCATGGTTATTCTTGGCGTTGATGGAGGCGCGGGTTGTTTTTATCCTTCTTACTTTTCAACACAAAAGCCAATATTTATAATTTTTCCCCGACGGTCCACTTCCCTGTTTGAGCTTGTGGGACAGGAAACGTGGCAACCTTGGGCGTTGGCGGAGGCATGGGGATGGCGTGGGTTTAACAATGTGCCACGTGTCCCTTGCACTTTAGGAAAAAATTTCTTCCTTGGGTCCGCAGGCCTGCCTCTTGGGAAAATTTTCTTCGCGGGGCCCGAAGACCTATCTTTGCGAAAAAAATTTCATCCCCAAGCCCACATGCCCACCTTGGGGAAATTTTTGTTCCGCAGGCCTAGCTTTGGGAAAATTTTCCTTCCCAAGCTTGCCGGCCTATAACTTAAGAAATATGAGGAATTAGGAGGACTTCTTTATATCATTGGAAAGGGGAAGAAAATTCCTATCTAATGGAAATATTTTTGGGAAAATTTAAGTGTGTTAATTATGTGAAAAATCAGGTTGAAGTGCAAAGATAGTCTGAGAGTGGGTAAGTGGGAGATTTCCCCTTTTTTAACTTATATGTATATTTCTAAATCATGGGTTGACCTTTTTAAGGGCCACGTTAGGGGACAAGGGAATGTTCTCCTATTCCATGAATATATGAACCCTATTTATTTTTTAGACATTGTAGAATTAAATACCTAATTTCTTTGGCCCTTTGACCCCCACTCTAAAATTGTTTAAGGAATATTTAACTATAATGTTAATTTAATTACTTATTAGGTTAACCCCTATGAGAAATTTAATTATACTCTTTAATTTTGTAATGTGAATCTAATGTTGGTTACAAAGAGAAAATTTCATTTAGTAAATTATAATTTACTTTGAATCCTTATTGTGTCAATTTTTTCTTGAAGTCTGGTAGTAGACACGCCTTTCAAAAAAATATTATTATAGTGATTATAGTGAATAAAACCCAAAATCACAAATATTTAGTGATTATATATATATATATAACGAATTAAAAGGAAACTATACATGGCCACGGATTTAAAATTTACACAATTCGTCATAAAGAGAAATACGTAGTGATTGTAGTGACCATGACGGGGTTTAATGGGTCATTTTACAAATGTTTAAGGTTGGGGGAAGGGTCGTCAACCCCACCCCCCATCCCATTTGATAATGGGGTGGGGGATGGGGTCAGCGACACTCCCACCAAACCTATTCCCCAACAAATAAATAACGTAGGCCGTGGCCTAGCTTAGCACTGTATATATATTTTTGTTTAAAAATACATTTCTTTGGGGTTTGTTTCGTATTTTCTTAATATAAACACTTTATCTATATATAATTTTAATAACTTTATTAATAATATATTAATATTAGTATTATTGTCAATAAATAATAATAATCTATGGTGTTAATAGGATTACTTAATGTAAATCTTATACTTTTAATTTTCTAAAAAAATTGTGGTATTATTGTTTGAGGTGTGACTAATTTTACTTCCTTTATAATTTATTAAAAAGATGATAATCACTTTATACAATCAAATGAGGCTAAGGTCTAAGTTGTAAATAAACATTTTCCTTGCTCCACTAGATTTAGGAATTAGTATATTTTATTTACAAAGAGAATGACAATAGAAATTTAAGTACTTTCCATCTCAACATATAAAATTGGACTCTATTTCAACCATTACAAGGAAATGAACAAATATGATTTACTTCACTACTCTATATGTTTAATGTAATACAATGAAACTAGCTATTTCTTTGCTTTTTTAAAATATAAATTACAACCATTCTCACAAGCAATTATAACAATATTTCTCATAGTTTTTAAATAAGAACTACTAATTTTTCAATAAGAAGTATATAACCATTTTAGATTAAAAAACCAACTAAAATGAGGACTAAGTAGTTTTCCTTTCAATCTAAATTCTATTATACAAAATCTTAACTGACTAAAATTGTCTCTTTCAACTTCATTTCCATTTTATCAAAATTGTTTCAATAAAAATGCCTTTCATTTCCACATACATTACAACCTTAATAACCAAAAATCAATACAACTTTTCTTTCCAAAGCAATACAATAAATCTTCCATGTGAATTAGTTGGAATTTCACAAGAAGGTAACTACAATAGATGAATGTTTAGTCTTCTATAAGTGCTCCAAGTATAAAATATCAAAATTTTATCCATCTTTATTCACTTGATCACAAAAACCAAAACTGTGGGAGAGGTAACACTCTCCACCCAACCAAAAATCCAATAAGAAGAAGCAACAATTATTCTCATTGGTCCCCGAGCCCCAACCACAAGGCAATAAGGTATGGATCCAACACATGGAAACTCTACAATGATTCCACACTTACTTGCAACAAACAAACACACAAGAAGATAACAACATACAAATTTTTTTTATAAGCACAACAACTACCCAAAATAATGACTCTAAAAATAAGCCAAGTAGAGATAGGAATATGGGGATACCCTTGTGCCTCCCAAGGGTTTGGATGCCCACCTCTAAAATCCTCCAAAAAAAAATTAACCCCAAAATATATTATTCCTCCCCACAACAAAAAATATATGTCTCTTATGAATCCCTCACTCTTATGCCTCCCTCTCTCTTATGGCTCCCACAATACACAAAATAACAAAATAGAACAAGGTGGGGCATCCAAAACCCACTCCCTCCTAAACACACAAAGAAGCTCTTATTCCTCCCAACATATTTCATCCCCATTTCACCATCTCAACACAACCTAAGGTCAATTTACTACCCAACACTTCAAACAAGAACACACATCCATACATCACATAACATACAAGAAAACAAGAAGAAAACAAGAGTGCAAGATCCTACCATGCCATGGTAAAGCTACACTTTTCAATCAAGTCCTAGAAATCTTTCGAACTCAAGAAACTCCAAGCTCCCTTATACTCCAACAAGAAAGCACTCCCAAATATTCAAGATACAAAACCAAGCAAGTAACCCCAAATACTTCCCAAAAATTCTAATAAATAGAAAAGAGGAAGAGGGAGATGATGTGGCTCCATGTAGGATGCCACATCATTTCTTCTCCATCCCACATAACCCAAGTCAAACCCATACCCCAAGGCATAATAAATGGGTGGTTGAGAGGTATGACAAACATCTTACACACGCCATTCCATTCCACACCCTTTTAGGACAAAAATTAAACACATGTAAGAAAGTGTAATTAAAACTCACCTTTTTCACCTTCCAAAAACACATAATGGGGTCTAATTTTGACTCCCAAAACCATAGGTAGGGTTGTTATAATAAATTAAGAGGTGTGGGACAAGCTTAGCTTGTTCCACAAGCCTCCAAAATTGACCCTTAAGGTCAAATCCGAATTTCCAACATGAGGTAGAGTGTACAACACTCAATATCAAATACACTCAACTTAAAACACATAAACCAAAGAACCATCTAATATAATAAATGGATTATTTTTGTCCCATCCATAATTACTTTATTAACATGATTAATTTACTAATCTAGACACATAAATTAATTAATGATAAAAGGGAATTACATCACCATAAAATCACATACTCTAAAATTAAATAAAGTTAAAGAAAATAACAACACACAAACCCCTTGGTCACAATTGGAGGTAATCCCCCCCATGAGGACCCCCTAACAACAAATAAAACACACACAACATAACACAAGTTGCCATGGTGACCATTGTCATATCCACCTAGTATTCCGCTATGGTTGGTCTCCCATCCCCCTTTGATTGTTGTGATATAATCATCTACAAAACACACAATACCTCCTTCATCTTCCTAGCCACATCAAAACATCCAAGATAAAATATATGCATATAAGTCAACAATCATCCATACATAAATTAAATCATCATCTAGGAAAATAATGTTACTATTTTAAAATTCAACAACATCTCAATTCTATATTTCATCAATACCAATAAGACAAAAAGATTAGTTCACTATTAAATCCTACTCAATATGACAAAAATGTCAAATATCAAGAAATATATAAATATGTCAACAACACATCATCATCAATATAAAATGTCTCTCTAAGAAATCCACAAAAATCATACTATGAATCGAAATCCATCAATAGTCAAAGTATCTCTATCATCTAATCATCATGCTAAGCCAAAATGATACAATAATATCCATGAATATAACCAATAGTAATCGAAATCAAAATATAATAAGTGTTAAAGAGAAGTGGACACTACATCCCTCTCCCCTTAAACTCAACTTCCTCCTGGAATTCACTTAAATTGGTGTGGAAACTGGACTCATAGAAATGTAGCATCCTCCCATGTAGCAGCAGTCTCATCATACCTATCCCACTAGACTTGAAATTGGTCAATCTCTCTGCCTCGAAGGCCCAGGGTCCTTAGACTCTAAAATACAGATGTGCTCCGCCATCACCTTCCCTTGATCCTACACCTATAATGAGGTCCAATCTAATACATGAGAAGTATCAACAATGTATCTCCTAAGTAAAAAATATGAAACAAATCGTGGATGTGAGAAAAGCTAGGTGGTAATGCTAGATGATAGGCCAAAGGACCGATACGATCCAAGATCTCAAAAAGATCCAAAAATCTAGGAGCAAGCTTAGAGCCTTTTCCATAATGGATAAGGCTCTTATGTTGCATGATATAAAGAAACACCTTTGTGCCTACCTCAAAAATACTATCCTATGTTGATCCGCATACTTCTTTTACCTATCCTATGCCTCCTGCAATCTCTGTTTGATCATAACAACATGATGCTCTATATCCTATAGTAAAGCTGGTCCCAAGAGAAACCCTTTTCTCCACCCTGGCCCAACTTAGTGGTGTCCTGCATGCTCTACCATACAGTTATTGAAAAGGAGTCATGCCTATCGAACTCGGAAAGCTATTATTGTAGGAAAACTCCACTAGATACAAATACTCTTCCCACCTTGAATGATGATCCATGACATACATCCTAATAATTTCCTCCAATATCTGATTCACTCACTCAGTCTATCCATCTATCTTAGGTGATAAGCTATGTTGAAATTGATCTTTGTCCCAAGTTAATACTACATCGTAGTCCAGAAGTGATAAGTGTACAAGGGATCACAATCACACATGATATTCTGTAGAATCCCGTGCAATCTAAAAATCTCATCGAGGTATACCTGTGCCACTGTACTAGATGTGTAGGTGGTCTTCACCAGAGAAAAATGAGCCACTTTCATTAATTTATGCAACATGACCATGATGGCATCATGGTGGTATCTCCACATTGGTAACTTAATTATGAAGTCCATGGAAATGCTATCCCATTTCCACTCCGCTATAGCGTGAGGGAAGAGAAGGCTAGCTAGATGCTGATGCTCAACCTTCACCTTTTGATACTCTAAGCAACGTGAAATGAACTGTGTCACGTCTCTCTGTAGTCCCCTTGAATGGTACAACTTTCTCAGGGTGGTGTGCATCTTCTTCACCCTAGGATGGGATGAATAAGGTGCACGATGAGCCTTTGTCAAAATGTCTTATCTCAAGCCTCCGTATCTAGGAACATATATCTTACCTTTGTGCCTGAGAAGGCCATCTGTCTCTAATGAAAATCCATCAAATATACCCTCAAGGGGCTTCTATGAGTCAATCTCTACTATCATTGTAAGGTAGAAGTTGTCGTGAGGGAGCTGTTCTAAAATCCACCTCCACAAATCTATACTCACTGAAGTAGCCATAGCCACATGTCTCCATCTACTCAAGTCATTTACAACCACATTCTCCTCCCCCTTCACATGCTATATATCCATCTAATTATCAAAAATATACTCCATCTAATGCCACTATCGAGCATTGAGATTGGGCTACGTGAAGAGGGGGCGAAGACTCAAGTGATCAGTCCTAAGTGTAAATCTCTGACCAAGAATGAAATGTCTCCACCACAACAAGGCATCTACAACTACTGCAAGATCAAGGTCATGATTCAGGTAATTAAGCTCATAATCCTTGAGTTTGCGAGACTCAAAATCAACCACTTTTCCCTCCTGCATTAACACACCTCCAAGTCCTGCTAAAGAAGCGTCTATACAAATGAAGAACTCTCTCTAAGAGTTTTGTACTACAAGAATAAGCACTGACATAAGGCATTCCTTTAGTGTCCTGAAGGCCTAATCACATCTATCTGACCATACAAAATTCTTCCCTTTCCGTTGAAGGAAAGTGATGGGGTGCGCAACCTAAGAAAATTCCTCTACAAATACCCTGTAGTATCCTACCTATAATGCCCACATTTTATACACACAAAAACAACATTAAAAATACTAGTATAATTTTTTTTTGACTTACATTACTTACTACACAATGCCAAAATGGCTCTAAGTAAAAAAAACTCAAGGATGCATACGACACTTACAATTCATCGACTCACATAGACACAAGACAACACCATAGACATGTCGGTGTCACAATTTTCCTAATGAAGGAATACTAGAAATGACCTAACCAGAAAAAAGGGACTCATTGGAAAACCCACAACACATCATTTCTTTAATTTCATCTTAGTTATGATTAACATTCCAAGAACATTATTGTGCAAGGATAATTTTCTCCTTTTTCCACCTACATATTCTTAAGTTCATTCCACATTTAAATTTACAGTTCGACCATTTGAAGTTGGATTTTTTATCCTTTACAGAAAATTTCCATAACTTACATACTTATTTGGATTAATTCAAATCACATAGAAAGTAATTTAATTATCTTGTTCTTATGTTAAAATAATAAGCTTCTCAAACAATTATTCAATGTATATATGTTACCCTTGTAACTCAGGTGAATCTAACTTGATGTTCTGAAATCAATAATAGGATTTAAGGGGGGGGTTAGATTCAAGATACTTGTTGACATTTTTTGCACTTGTCCAAAAATGGGCAACTCAAAACTTCATTATGATGGATAGCATTGGTGAAGTATACCTAAGCTAGGGGAGGTTCTTTAGACAATATTGTTATTGTTGAATTAATTAATGATTACATGAAATCTATAGCTATGAGTGATATTAAAAAACATAATAGATCACATAGTCTACAATTTCATGTTATCTTCAGCAAAAGAACACAAAACGCCGAAGGAAAGCTGTGTTGTTTTGATGAAGACACCAAATTGCAAAATATATGAGGTTTTAGGTTTTGGAGCAGCAATTATGACTTCAAATTACCAAAATCAAATTTCATTACTAGATGTTATAGGTATTATTTATTTTTATTAAGAAATTCAATTATATTATTAGGTTGTTTAGTTCATCATACAATCCATATCAGAAATTAGAAATGTAAAAAGAAATACACAACTCAATTTCACAATTCAATGTTTTATTCATAAGGAATTTCAAAATGTTCCCACACAAGCCGTGAGATGTATCTGAAAAGTAAAGTACAACTACTGAAATAAGAGGTACGTATGTATGAAAGAGAAAATAAACGAGTATTATTGAACTGTCATCACCAATCCGGCACTATGATAATTCTTCACCGGGAACTCCTCATGCTATGATTATTTACTAATGCACAGCCTTTAGTTTGGTGGATGTAATCTGGAAACAAAACAACAACATAACACAAGAATACCATCGACTATGATAAGACGGAATGATGAAAAATCTGAAATATCAAAGTAAATTATAATATTAACATGAAATTGTTACAATCTCACCCATGAGGTACTTCAAGTGTTATTGACTTCACTTGCCTTTCACCAAGACTATGGGAGAAACTTTACAATTACACCTCTTAATGGCTTCTTCAACACACCTTTAAACTGATGGCTTCCTTCGCACACTTCCTACAATATTTCTCACTACTTCCTTCTATGCTAAATGAGGGGGGTGGCCTCTCTATTTATAGAAATTCCAGGCTTATCCATCTTATCTCTAAGATAGGATAAGAAATCCACTCTGACGAATCATATTCCATACCTTAACTCTTATCTGTACATGTAAGCTTATCTTTTAAGATAAGATAAACCTTATCATTTTACATGGGTTCCACATTTTTAGACTTTTTACAAATAAAATACACAAAATATTTATGACCTCACTCCTTATCCTTATTACCAATATAATATTTCTAATTCCTAATCATGTAGACCCTACTTCTCTAATTACCCAAACTTTGACATTTTAATATTACCGGACCACTTACGACAAATATTTACTTTTTACAACATTCCTATTGTACTTTGACTGTTACCGTACTCCACATTATTGGCGGCACCGTACTGACGGTGCCGTTATCTTCTATCAGATGCTACTACTAATTATACTTAACAACATCCTATTCCTAATACATACATTAATGAAATAGAAATTACGGAGAAAAATTTTAGTGTCGACATCTTCCCCCTTCCTAGCTTCTACTCCATCCTCGGAGTAGACTTATTCTGGTGCTTGGAAAATCTTCAACTTGTCGTGGTTGACCCATTTCGTAATGGGAGTGCCATCCAATTCCTCCAGTCGGTACGTACCATTTTCATGCACAATTGCTATTTTGTAGGGCCCCATCCATTTTGGAAGAAATTTTCTCTGTCTTCTTTTTTTGTATCTGGAATCATATACTAGAACCAAGTCATTCACATGAAATGGAGACCAACTGATCTTTTGATCAAAGTATTCCTTCTGCTTCATTTTCTTCTTATGGCTTGTATCCTTTGCTATTTCCCTCATTTCCTCTAGCAAATGAAGATGTACCAACCTTTCTTTTACTGAATCACTTTCATCCATCCTTTCATTTTTCATAACTCTCACAGTGGGAATATCAAACTCAATAGGAAGAACTGGATCAATGCCATAGGCCAACTGAAATGGGGAGTATCCTGTTGCTGACTTTGATGTTGCCCTATATGCCCACAATGCTGCATGAATCCTTTTATCCCATTTATGTACCTACAAGGCTACATCTTTTGCTAGAATTTGACACAACACAAAATTTGTTCGTTCCACCTGTCCATTTGTGCTTGGCTTGTATGTTGTTGCCTTCTTGTGCTTAATAGAAAATTTATTGACTAGGGCTTCTACCACCTCATTAATGAAGTGGCTTCCTTGATCTGTTACAATTTCTAATGGACAACCAAATCTGGTGACAATGCGTTCATATATGAACCTTGCCACTTCATCCATGGAAGTTGTTTTCAATGGCCTAGCTTCAACCCACTTGGTTAAATAATCTGTGGCAACTATAATATACTTATTTTGGCATGAGGTAGTTGGAAGTGGACCTACAATGTCTATTCCCCACTTTTCAAAGGGACCAAGTGGAAGAATAGGGCATAATGGAGCTGATGAAGTCTTACGGTTACCATGTGTTTGACAAATATCACATGTCTTACAATAATTATAACAATATTTAAAAAGAGTGGGCCAGTGATAACCTGCATCCAAGATCCTTCTTGCTGTAAGTTGTCCAGAGAAGTGCCCTCCACATGTACCATTGTGGAATTCTTCTAGCAGTTCCTTCCCTTGATCACATCCAACTGCCCTCTTGTACTGTCCATTAGGTCCTATTCGAAATAAAACTCCATACAGAATAGAATATGGATGACTGGCTTGAGTAATATTTCTCTTAGTCTTTGCATTGGCACCATCAGGAAACTTGAATTCATTTAGATAATTCCAAATATCTATGTATTCACTAGGGATTGTGTCAAGGGATAACAATGCTGCATCGGGGAAATCATCATCATCACAAGATGATCCTAAACCATCATAGGCTCGAGAGAGTGCATCTGCATTGACATGCTTCTTTCCTGGCCTATCTATAATATCAAATTCAAATTCTTGTAGCAAAATTATCCATCTTGCTATCCTCCCTGATGGGTTAGGCTTATTTACAATATATTTTAGAGCCCGATGATCTGTTACAACTAGAAATTTTTTCCCTAGCAAGTAATTTCTAAACTTCTTTACAGCAAAAATGATAGCCAGAGCCTCTTTTTTAGTTACAGTATAATTTACCTCAGCACTGCTCATTTGTCTTCTCCCAAAGTAAATTGGATGTTCATTCCCATTTTCATCCTTTTGGCTCAAAGTACTTCCTAGTGCTGCATCTGAGGCATCAGTGTACACAATGAATGGCTTGCTCCAATCTAGATTCTTCAAAACAGGTGAAGACACCAGGGCTTCCTTCAGTTGTCCAAAAGCTTCATGCACCTTATTTCCTGGTTCATAAGTAACATCCTTCTTCAAGAACTGGGTTAGTGGCTGTGCAATCTTTGAGAAATTCTTGATGAACCTTCTATAGTAACCCACATGGCCTAAAAATGATCTCAACTTACTTCTATTCATAGGAAATGGTAAATCTTTGATTTTTGAAACTTTATCAGGATCAGTACCAATACCATCTCTGGATACAACATGCCCTAACAAAATGCCTTTAGAACATCCAAAGACACACTTTGTAGGGTTTAGTGAGGCTTGTGCTTCATCTAACCTTTGAAATGTTGTCTCCATCTGGTGTAGGTGGTCCAACTTGCTCCCATAGATGCAAAAATCATCTAGAAATACTCTGATGAAGGTCCCAATGTAGGGTTCGAACACCCTATTCATCAAACGCTGGAATGTTGCTGGAGCATTACACAACCCAAAAGGCATAACTCTATAAGCAAACATTCCCCAAGGAGTGGTGAACGTGGTCTTCAGCTGATCTTTCTCTACTATACGAACTTGGTTGTAGCCGCTATATCCATCAGCAAAACTATAGCACTCCTGGCCAGCTACTTCGTCCAAGATCTGATCTGAAAATGGAAGAGGGTAATGATCCTTCTTTTTTGCCTTATTGAGCTTCCTGTAATCAACACAAATGCATAGCTTCCCATTCTTTTTTATTGAGATCACAATGGGAGAAACCCATTCTGAATTCTCCACAGCAAATATGAATCCTGCATCAAGCAACTTATCTATTTCTTCTTTTACAGTCTTGGAAAAATTAGGATTCATTCTATATAGCATTTGCTTTATGGGCTTAGCACCATCTACTAGCTCAATAGAATGTTCTACCCAACTTACTTGACGGAGTTCCTTGTAATCAAAAGTGAATAGGTGTATGTACCTTCGAAAGAGCTGGAGGTAGGATTCCTTCTCACTCTCCATCACAGCATCACCAATATTTATTTATGGGAGACGATCATCAACTTCTTCTTCAGATAATTTTATGGGGTCATGAGTTCGTGTGACTAGAAGGATATCCATGACTGAAACATCAACCTCACTTTCTTCATCTTCAGTGTCCACTTCACTAGTACTAGAGTAATCAGAGGATGTCCAATCATCAGTTTCATCACTTGAATCCATAGGTTCTGCCTTATGATGTCGAGGGATCACATTTATCTTCACCCTCTCTCTACCACGTCCAAGTGTCATGAAACCTTCATTCCAGTAGTTTCTTGCATGAACTCTCCTTAGCCATGGTCTTCCCAGCAGCATTGGGTACGCAACAGTACCATTTTTCATCACCTGAAAGTCTACCACACATACAACACCCATAACAGATATTGCCACATTTGAAACTACACCTTTTGGTTTAGTTTTTCCCTTATTTAATGACCTTAACATAAGTGTTGAAGGGCAATCAATTTTTAAACCCAACATATTCATTACAGACTCGGTCATTACATTAACTGCAGCACCTCCATCAACTAAGACATCATGAATTGAAATACCATTACATAATACCTCAGCTTGTGGAGCATAGGGATCCACCTCTGCCTCCAAAACAGGGACCTCAACCTCCTTCGTTCGTCGAGCATTGAGTCCACTTCGTAAGCTCCCGCCTCTTCTCAGAAGACATAGCCAAGAGTTGACCATATGTAATATTTGCAGGCCTTTTGGACAGATCTTCCAAGATGGAGTATGGTCCTTGCCCCTGTGAAATCAGAAAATCCTGCACACCCAACTTTCTTCTCCTATGTTTCTTAGTAGTTTCTCCTTTCATCTTCTTAGGATCATTTCCATCTTGATTATCTTTTTCTTTCTTTCTTTTTGTTACAAACACATCTACTTCATTATTTCTGCTCTTATCTACTACATCAAAAGAATTCACAGGTGCTTTTCCTTTATCATTATCTCCTTTACCAGATGTAGAAGCTCTATCTGGACAATTATACTTATAATGACCCTTTTTATAACAACCATAACATACAACTTCAGAAATATTTCTTTTTGGACCTCTATCTCCTCCATGAGAACTAAATTCTTTTCCTTGAAGAAGATTAATAGTTAACTGACCCATCTTTTTGAGCAAATCTTCATACTCAGTAGATGTACTAGGAGAAATATTTGTGCTCACCCATGGAGTGGTTGTGGATTCTGGACCAAAGGTGCTGGTGTAGGCTCTACTTTAGCAACAATTTCTTTGGGCTCCTCTTCCATGCTTTCTTCTTGCCTTCTTGCAATCTCCTTTGCTTGTTCAATGGTAGCTGGGCGGTCATACTTCACTCGTTGTCTGATCTCTGGCTTCATCCCAAGAATGAAGTGCTTACATAGGAGATTATCCACGCCATTCATCAACCCATCTGCTAATCCTTCCTTCCGGATCTAGGCATCGAGCTTCCTCCTTAGCTCTAGAACACGAGCATGATAATCCCTTATCTTCTCCTTCTCTCCTTGGGATAGCTTTGTGATATCGATCATGAGATCTGCATATTTCTGTTGTTCACCAAATTCTTCAAGAAAACTTTCAGTTAATAAATCCCATGAATTTTTCACATTATCACCTAGTGTTTCAAACCACCTAAGTGCTGAACCATCCAAAAAGGTAGGAAAAAATTCAGTCCATTGTTCCCTTCTTATGAGGCCATTACAAATACAAGATCGTTTAAACTCTTGAATGAAAGAAGAAGCATCTTCATTAGATTGAGCTGAAAAAATAGGAATCTTTCGCCATTTTCAAAAGTAACCACCGTGAAACTACCAACCCACAAGTACAATCAACAAGACTTATGTGCACAAATAATTGGAATCACTATACTAGAAAGTGACTTTACACCTTTCTACAGTAAAATAGAAATGACCATGGTAAACTATGGTAAAACTTGACTTACTGTGGTAAAAACTGACTTTACTGTGGTAAACACTATTCACGGTAAAAAGTGAAGTTATTGCGGCAAATACTATTCACAGTAAAAAGTGACTTTACTAAATACTATTCACTAGTGATTTACCATGGTAAATACTATTCATAGCAAAAATGACTTTACCGTGGTAACTACTATGCACAGTAAAAATAAGGTTACCCTCCAATTGATTTTTGACTAAGTGGGAATATCTCTCCAGAAAATCCACCAACAAGGAATGGTCCTGGCAACGGAACCAAAATGTCATCACCAATCCGGCACTATGATAATTCTTCACCAGGAACTCCTCGTGCTATGATTATTTACTAATGCACAACCTTTAGTTTGGTGGATGTAATCTGGAAACAAAACAACAACATAACACAAGAATACCATCGACTATGATAAGACGAAATGATGACAAATCTGAAATATCAAAGTAAATTATAATATTAACATGAAATTGTTACAATCTCACCCATGAGGTACTTCAAGTGTTATTGACTTCACTTTCCTTTCACCAAGACTATGGGAGAAACTTTACAATTACACCTCTTAATGACTTCTTCAACACACCTTTAAACTGATGGCTTCCTTTACACACTTCATACAATATTTCTCACTACTTCCTTCTATGCTAAATGAGGGGGGTGGCCTCTCTATTTATAGAACTTCCAGGCTTATCCATCTTATCTCTAAGATAGGATAAGAAATCCACTCTGACGAATCATATTCCATACCTTAACTCTTATCTGTACATGTAAGCTTATCTTTTAAGATAAGATAAACCTTATCATTTTACATGGGTTCCACATTTTTAGACTTTTTACAAATAAAATACACAAAATATTTATGACCTCACTCCTTGTCCTTATTACCAATATAATATTTCTAATTCCTAATCATGTAGATCCTACTTCTCTAATTACCCAAACTTTGACATTTTAACATTACCCGGACCACTTACGACAAATATTTACTTTTTACAACATTCCTATTGTACATTGACTGTTACCATACTCCACATTATTGGTGGCACCGTACTGATGGTGCCGTTATCTTATATCAGACGCTACTACTAATTATACTTAACAACATCCTATTCCTAATACATACATTAATGAAATAGAAATTACGGAGGAAATTTTTAGTGTCGACAGAACCCATCATTACCTCGGAGGTTTCTCCTTCATTTGATGCATCTTCATCTTCATCTTTGTTCCCTCTTCATTTTCATTGCTGAAAGAACCATACCTAAAAACATAAAAGAGAAAATCATCAGTTACGAGCTCAGGGCTAATCCATATTCCTGTACTGTCCTAATTCATGCATATAGATCTCTTAACAATAGGAGATATAGATTACTTGAAGATCAAAATGAATACATGATTTACTCACTTAGAAATAAAGAAAGAGAAGAAAAGAAAAACCATGGACATAAGAGAGCCCAAAAATCCTAATATTTTTTATTTGTTTTCTCAAGTGTGCATATACAAGTTGTAACCAAGAAGAAATAAATCATATCTTACAGTCCTCACTATAGATAAAGATTACATATTTCAATAACTTCTATCCTATGGTACATGAAGCAGATGAGTCATAAGTACATGCTGGAATGAAGGAAGAATGCAACTCAAAGTTCAACAGCTATTCTAGGGATAAAATAAGTTACACTATAGAACAGAGGAGAGAATTGCAGACAAAAGTGCATGTTTTAGATTGTAACTGAAGAAGAAGAATCAGAATTTAGAGGCTGAAGTTAACTGGATAGATAATATTACAGCTGAAATATAATGAGAAAGAAATATAAGAAAAATTTGACAGGGCTTCACCCTGTAAAATGAACATTTACAACTTTCCATCATGTTGTTTTTAACTGATACATGCTTTAAAATTTGTATGTAAATCAAATAAGTGATACAGAGAAGTAGAAAAGCATGCCATGATCAAGATAACAGTTCTTATGTTTCAATTTCAAACAACAAATCAGCGTCATACATTTTGTATTTTGAATCAGATAATACATCTATTACAGCTGAAAATGGGATAAAAGAAAGAATTTTGGGAAAATTTTGATAGGGCATAGCCATGTAAAATGGACAATTTAAATTTTCCAGCATGCATATCAAAGTTGTAATAAAAAGGAAATGCAATATTTAAAATAAAAATAAATGGACTACACTTTCAGTCATCAAATTGAAGTACTTTGAAGCATTCATTATAGATTACTAGCTGAATAACATGAAGTTTTAAGATAATCCTACAAAGTTCAACCACTTTAAATTGTAGTTTTCAAATAAAGTAAGTATCAAGTCCACATAATGCTAAGATATTAGAGCTTTAGAGGCCAAAGACAAATTATGAAGCTCGTCACAGTCACTGGAGTATTCAAATAAATGTAATTTCCTTCTACAAGCCAGATGTAACAGCAAATACCAAACCATAGTGTTCCAACAGAAATGGGAATTATATTTAACAATTAGAAGCTATAAGTATCAAGGATTCAAGTAAACATTATGAGTATGTTACAACTATCATCTTCAGAATTAAAGAATGTAATAAAATGTTTAAGTATTGGAGTTTCCTAGACCAGAGGACGGTTATACTTAGCTCCAAAAAATGCCCAACCATATGGCTCAAAGCAGGGAATCAAAACCACAGCTCAAAATGACATAGCTAAGCTGACCAGTTTTCTCAGAATCAAGGTCTAAAACAAAGAAGATCAAAGGGTTGATTCACAGAATAATGAAGACTTATGAGTTTTTAAAAATACAATCCCATCTGCTTTGAAGTGAACAAAACTCAACAATTAAAAGAAGTAACTCTCAGTCAAGAACAGAGTGGTATTCCTAATAATGGAAAGAATTTCAAAGAAAACCCAAAAGTAAAAGCAACCTAGAATGATTTTTAGCTCAAAACTCTCCAAGGGAACCAAGATATCACACATAAAATGCAAAAAAAGAATGAATTATCAGTATTTTGAAGTTAAAATGGCAACGAAAAAGCAACAGTGATACTTAGGAAGTTAAAACATACCATCCCCTCATAAAATAGTGATGATAATAACACGGTACCAAGCTTGAAGTTCACGACAATGGAGGCAAACACCCAGGACTACCTTGCTCATAAAACTTGGATAGAGTAAAAACCACAAAGGTACAGATGTAACCAAGCTCAGAAGACCAATTTGGTAAGAGATTCGAGCTTGAAATAAATAAATGGTGATCCAAAACAAATTTTGTAGGGCTTCACCACTCAGAGTGAGAAAAAAAGAATGGCCAAATGATGGAGCTCGGGTAATTTTCAACTCACCCTCTAACCTTAGTATAATCTAACTCAACTAGGAGTTAGGGATTGATGATCAAAGATCAAGCCATGTAAAGATTGAGGGCTGAAGATAGATACAATATTCAATGTAAACCACCATGATCAAATTCCACTGACCACTTTAATCGCAGGGTTGAAACCCTAACCATGAGTAAAACATCGACGACCTGAGATCCCACAGTACAGTGATCAATGATTATAAACCAATCAACAGAGTTCAATGCAAATCACCGTGGTCACATTTACAGCTAGCACATTAAATTCCAAATTATAAACCCTAATCATGGGTTAAAGATCAATGGATATAAATTGAAAGGATACAGATTAATTATTAACAATCGATCACTAAATATCAAACCAAACTCGACCTGAATTAACCATGTCACCAACAAAGCATGTGGAGGGGTGAGTCATCGTAATAAGGGGGTCGACCATATTATTTTAAAATTATTGCATTTGACATATCAAAAGGGGATCTCACTATAGTCCAAACACCTAATATTTAATAAGTGCTGACCATCATGTTCAATAATGGTCACCCAAAAGTAAGGGTTTCAACTATAAATCAAGTGTTATCCAAAATGTAAAAGTCGACAAGAAAATTGCAATGCAATGATAATCAAAAGGTGGAAAACCATATAGTATGCCATGCGTGTATATAAGGGGGTCAAAAAACCATTAAATCATTGTAATATGCTAAGTCCACAAGAGTGGCCAAACTCAATGAATACAAGTGCTCACAGTCACAGTTGGTCCCCACTGTTGGAAGAGTTGTAGATGAATTATAGTATGTTATTCATGTGACCACTAAAAGACAAGGAATGTCAACATTAGAGCCTAAGCTTGGAGGTGGTCACCATCAAGTGGATGTGTGGATGAATCATTTTTGCAAGTGTTGCAAATATTGTATTTTTTATTTTTCTCAATACACAAGAGTATTTTTTCATGCCTTCACAAAAGGACAAATCAAGAAAAGGATAGAATTGCATGCACTAGGAGAAGAATTTCTCATCAAGCAAGATTTATTATTAGAAAATTATTCACCCATGCTTTTCTTAAAAATAGAACAATCAACTGTAGTTTGACTGTGATGTAAATCAAAGGCTATTAATGCCTCTTTGTATTAGTTTGCTTTATTTTATTCTAAATAAAGGATAAAAATAGGATGCATGGGTGAGTACAACCCTAGTCTATTTTTAGGAAGGGTGGGTAAATGAAGTTTGCTATATATTGTGTGCCTTAGCAAAGCACAGGGGAGGAATTTTTAGATACATGAGTGCTGAAGCAATTTTTTGCCAGTTTTTCCCATTGAATGTGAAGTATTTTCTTCCTTCCAAATTAATTGCAATCTTATGTATGTTCCCATTAATCTTGTGAAGGTTGAAATACCTTATTAATCATCTTACCCTATTGTAAATTTAGTAATTTTTGCATGATATTAATGTGTATGTGTAACTTAACAGTATTGTTGTGATTTTATCCCTCAATACATCAAAGTGTTTACCTTTAATTATCTTTAGAAAACTATTGGCCTGTGTATTAGAAATCCATTCCATATCAATTGTGCATGTACTCACGCAAATACCTCATACAATTTTGGTGTATCACCTTATTTTAAATTTCATTTTACAGTCATCTTTTACCCTTAAACCCTAGAAAATTAGCTTAGGATACATCAATAAGGAATCAGCCTTGATACCAGAGACTCACCTCAAAATAGGTATACCCATATACTTGAGTTGTTTCCATTGTATCTATGAATGAGAGAGATAAAACTTGCAAGCTTAGAATACCTACAGCCATCTCTCTACAGGGTGCACTTTCGAGAGATAACAATACCCATTTTTTCCATAAACATTATTTGATCACGGTATCTTTATTTCTCAATTCAAAATTCCCACAACAAAAAATTATGTTTAGATTATATATATATATATATATATATGTATATATATATATATATATATATATATATATATATATATATATATATATATATATATATATATATCTTTTATTTTCCTCGAAGTTTGATCTCACCAAGGGAAACTCATATTCTTTGAACACATGAAATTTTTTAATTGAGCTATAAGGACTCCAAGATTGGCATTGTTCCTAACCTAAAATCTCTTTTTTACTCTTATATGCTTTACTTTTACATCACATTATGGTATCATTATTACCATCTCTTTTTAACAAAAAAATTACGAAAGTACTTTCCTTACGTCTTGAAGAAGTACATGATTGGAAGTATTATAAACTAAACATGAACCACAAGTGATTTGTGTTCAAGGTAAGATCCCATGTTTCTGTATTTCACGATTCTGCATGTGAAATTTATTTTATTCTTAATGTCATAAAAGATTATAACAAGGGATTTCGGGATAAGACTTCGGTTTCCTGTGTTCTCTAAAGTCAACATTTTTCAAATCAATTTTTTTGCAAGAGTTACTTACAATTTTCTACCCACAAGTTAACCTCCTAATCAACTAAGGTTTAGTTTAATTCCAATTTTCACTCAGGGCTTTACGCCCTATTATAGATTAGATTAAGGTTAAAAAACATATTTACCCTATAAAACCTCCATAAAAGATCAAGGCACTATATTATCACTAGCCAAAGATAAGAGATTTCGCTGAGAAGATCTAAAGAGGTGATTAACAAGATTCTAAGTGATAGTGCAACTATTTCACCAGCTCCATGATGTTATCTAGATCCCACAAGCATTTAATTTGATGAAGAAATTTAATTCTAAATCTATCTTCGGAAGACAAGGTAGTCCACTAGGATACAAATGAAGAGTTAACTCTACTTACTCCAGTTAAAGTTTGATTGTGTCACTCCTATCTATTGGGTTTATGACGATGTCACTAAACACACCGAGTAAGACGATAACACCAACTAGGGGTCTTATTTACCTAAGATAGGAGGTTGCATCAAACACAAAATTTTTAATTCATTCTATGGTTTCAATCTCTACTATGGTAAGAAGGATCACCCATGAAGACATGTTATGTACATATCTTATACTAGGGTTGAGTGTTTCAATTAAATTTCTTTATTACATTTACAATGTAGGAATACAACAAAATAATTAATTAATCATTTATTGAACACTAAAAATTCACTACAATATATTAACTTCAAATTCATTTACTATATATATAACAAACCCTTTTACCATACGTAACTATGAATTAAATTGAACCTATGATTAAATGCACATTTCCTAAGATATCCCTATGACTAGCATCTCATACATATTAGCAAATATCAAATATAAATTTTCTACAACATGAGACTGCATTATACATCGATTCATTTTACAATCACCCATATATATTACAATAAATAACAATGAATTACTCAATGCCTTTTCATCATCTTTCTTACATCCTGCAAAACCATGTGAGCATGAAATCAATGATAAATCACTGGCATGGCATCCACCCTATTCTAACATAATTAACATTTTTCAGCTTCCCATTTGTATGTAGTAATAATTACAATTCGCAATCGAAAGAAAAGGTTTTGAGACATGTATTCATTACATTTGATTTCACTTCATTTTCTAATCCAAGGAGAGAGAAACACCATTTTGTCAAAAGTTCCATTTCACACTTAAGTTACACTTTGGAGTTTTCAATTAGTTATTTACATGTGTCAAAAGTTTCCACGGGTGTCTGGTAAGCCGATAAGGATCGTACAACTTTCCTTTTACGTTTTCCTACTAGCGAGAAAACATTCAAATCAGGCTCAGAGGCTAAGAAACCACTTTCAAATGTTTTATTTTGATGACAAAACACACTACGGTTAAATTTCTATGTACCCAATTATAAACCAAGAGTTCATAGGAAGTGAAAGAATTCTGAACTGGAAAATGCTTTATGAATATTAGCTAGTTTTTCGGGGCCATCGGTCATCAATGAGCTACTTTTTAATGATCAAAAGTGATCTCAAGGGCTCAGAAAACCAAGTCCGAAAATGACAATCATTGGATGAATGCATAACAAGGAACTTCCTAAAAGTTCCCCTATAAAAGGACAACTAATTAGAGTTGACGAAACTCAGAACTAGAAAACTATTTTCAAACGACGACAAGATTTTTGAAGCCACTGGTCCTAATTAGTCCAGCTTGACCTAGTCAACTGTGAATAGATGCCTATAAAATGGTTTTGCCAAACTATACAGCAATTTTTTTTTCCCTGAACTGAAGGTTCCATGTAATTTTCTAGTGAAACCACTATAGGTTTGTGAAGACGGATAATAGTTTATCTATCCAGGTATCAAATTGCGGTTCAAAATAAAAGCCAACTTTTTAGATTTAGCATCTTCCTACCATTGTAAAACATTGTAACAGGGATCCTATAACGATGTCAAAAGCGTCACAAATGTTCATTTGGGGGTCGATCCAACGATTGAAGTGACACGTCACATAACAAGGTACACGTAGGAAACATAACATATCCTTTACAGAGCTATGAAGGTTACTTTGCAAGTCTCAGAAAAATCACAATTGATCTATTTAAATAAGGTAGAGGTCACATCATTTACAACGAACTCAAATTCAACTTGTTAAAAAAAAAGGGTGCTCTAGTAATCTAGTTTTGTTACGACGCTTGCTAGATCATCACGAAGTGAGGGTTAAATTTTATTTTCTACCAAGTAATATTGGATCCTTTAAGTTATGATCTAAGGTTTTACTATTTTGAAAACAAGTTTATTTTATACAATAATATACGAAAATCCTTCGGTTTTAAAATTTCATTCCATTGCAAAAGAAAAACTAAAGAAAAAAAATTATGAGAGATGAGGAGATATGAACCATGTCTGGGATAAATTTGCGTCCGTAGTGTATGGTGGATTCATCTGAATTCCATAAGGCGTTGAATGACTTTTAGGATTTCGTCAAACAGATTGTGTGCATTCAAAAAATCCTCCATTAGAATTTTATAAACATTTATCCCCTTAACAAACATTTATACCAAGGTATAAACAACATGTAATGCCCACTTCCCTTTGACACATTTTTAATACTAATCATTATACTGATGATTACATTATCGAAATGATTATAGACTTTATTACAATATGATGTTAGATGTTAGATCATGGAGTATTGTTGACTTGATTCAATTATGATGCATGATGATTATTAAAGACATTTCATATGTTGATGAGGATATACTGCTTGACATGGTTATTTTATGGATGTTTTGTAGACTTGTGATATTTAGATATTGTGAGTAGACCTAGAAATATAAAATTATTGGATGATGATATAGCTGTTGATAAAACTATAAATGATATTGACATTAAATTTCTTTGATGTTGTTGTGATTCATATATCTAAATGGTTTAGGAAATTATATTTATATTATTTTGGATGTTTTGATATGGCCACAAGGCCAAAGGAGGTATTTGTGTTTCGCAGGTTAAACTATCACAACAAACATCGGGGGATTGGAGACCAACGACATTGGAATTCTAGATGAATTCAACTAGGTCACCATGGCAACATGTTTTGTTCGTGTGTGTTTGTATTTTTTTAGGGATTCCCATTGGGGTGAATCGCCTTTAAATGTGACTAAGGGGTTTTATATGTTTCTCTTATTTGGTCTCTTTGTTATTTTTTTTCATGTGTTTATTTTTTGGTGCTTTTACCCCTTTTCATTATTCATTAAATGGTGTGTAATATTTTGAGTAATCATGTTCTTAAGTTAATTAATTAAATATGTTATAGAAAATTAATTAATAGAGTTGTTAGCCTTGAATGAAAATGTTGTAAGAGATGTGTAAGTTAATTTTTGAGTGTGAAACACTCCACCTTATTACAAATTCAAATTTGTCCTTGGAGGCTATTCATGGAGACTTGTGGGACAAGCTAAACTTGTCCCATACCTCTTAAAATTATTTACCAACCATACCTATGGTTGGAGAGTTAAAATTAGAGTTTTATAATGCATTTTGGGAAGAAAAATTGTAGGTTTTAATTGCACTTTTCTTACATGATTTAATTTCAGTCCTTTGGGGTGTGGGTTGGATTTGAGTGTATAAGTAAACTATCATATTATTCACCCACCTATTTATTATTTATTGGAGAATGAATTTGACTATTTGGTTAGGGATGAGGATGTGTGATGTGGCATCCTGCATAGATCAACCTCATTCTCTTCCCTTCCCTCTTCTATAAAATTTGAATTCCTTGTCTTGTTTTGGGTTGCTTCACTTTGGAGACTTGATTCTTGGGTGAATTTTCTTGCTATTTGGGAGCTCTTTCTTGAATAAGTTTTTGGAAGATTATTGCATGCTTGTGCTTGGTTGTGTTGGACTATTTACATTGGGTTAAAGCTTTCTGTTTTGGAATTCAGAAAAACTCGATCATGGAGAGGTAGAAACTTGGATTTTGAAATGATCTTCTTTTATAAATGTAAATTTTAATGTATGAATGTTTTGGCATGTATGTGGGCTGTTTGGTAGATGGCCAAGGAATGGTGTAGGGGAAGACTATGGGGTTTATTTTGTGGGAGGCACAAGTGTATTTTAGGGAGGTATAATGGTGGAGGAAGTAGGGATTTGGGTTCCACCTTACAAAGAAATATCTTGCATTTATTTACTCGTTATGGGGTGCCATAAGAGGTTGGGGAGGCATAAGGAAATGTGAGGAATAAGGGGTACTTTAGGGATGTATACGGAATGTCAAGGTTTTGATATACTATTTTTTTGGCGGTTTGTAACTCAGGTTGTGATACCCATTTCCCATTTTGGGAGGCATAAGAAGCATCCCCCATAGTTCTTGTTCCTTTGGCTTGCTTGATCAAGCCTCAGTAATGTTTGTCATGCTTTATTGTAGTTGTAAACTACATTCTATTTTGGACTGTGTTTTATTGTGAAATGTTTCTTATGTGTATGTGGAATCTCGTTGTTTCCTTTAGTTGGATCACATATTTTATTGCATTGTGGTTGGGGCTCGGGGGCCAATGAAGAAGGATGGATTCACCTCTTCATTGGATGTCTTGGTTGGGTGGAGAGCATTGCCTTTCCCCTACTCCTGTTGTGATCAATTTGAAGAATGAGAAGAATGTATGTTTCTGTTATTAAATCCACCTAAGAAAATTTACCCATGTCTATTTGACATTTAGAGAGGGGAACAAGGTTAAATGGAACAAATCTCACAAGTTAACAATTACCAGTTTGCACTGTAAAAGCCTGTAGGGAGTTTTCCAAAAATTGACCCTTATGCTTTATCAAAATAAAAAATTAATGATCCCTGAGTAAAGAGGATGTCGAGATCTTTCCATAAAGTCCTTGTTTTCCAAAAACTCAAGTCTCTATCAAAATTTATGGCTTCTGAAGTTTCCTTCACTTGGCGTCAAAATTTTGGGAAAAATATCCTCGGCGGGCCCGCAGGCTCAAATTTTTCTCTTGGAGCTTCGAATTATTTTTTAGGAAAATATTCCAATTCATCCCCGCCTCCCCATTGGCATGTAGCCAATCAGAGGATACCACATGGCACAATGAGGAGTCAGTAGAGGGGCGGATCCCCTTTTTAACTTAGCACTTCTAGAAAATCTTTGGAAAATTTTCCAAATTTTCCCTGTCAGCCCGCAACCAATCAGGTGATGCCATGTGGCGTCATGAGACATCGGCAGAGGAGCGAGTTCCTTTTAGTCTTTTACATTTCAGAAAATTTTGGAAATTTTTTCCAAGTTTCCCCCGCTGTCCAGTCGGCCCGTAGCCAATTAGGTGCTACCACGTGGCATTACGAGGTGCCGACGGAGGCGCGGGTCTATGTACCCTCTTAGCCCTTCGGGGTGTTAAGTCAATTTTCTCCCCACCACCCCTCCTTCCCTATATTGGCTTAGGAGATGCCACGTGTCCTTTGAAGACTTGTGGGTGCGTGGGTACAAAGCTGACTTTTCACCCCATGCGGGAGAATTTACAAATTATCTCTCTCTGCCCTGCTTTTCCCCGCTTTTCCCCGTGCTGCCTTAGGGAGTGCCACGTGTCCCTCATGGACTTGTGGACCCGTGGTAGCGTAGGAGAAAATGTGTTTTTTTCTCTATGTGGGAAAATTTCCAAAGGTATCTCTATAGCCTGCCAACCCACCCTTTAGGAAAATTTTCACCCCTGGGCGCGTAGGCCCACTTTTGGGGAAAATTTTTACCCTAAAGCCCGTTGGCCCATAACTTGAAAAATATGAGGAGTTAGGATGACTTATTTATATCAATGGAAAGGTGAGGAATTTTCCAATCCAATGGGAATGATTTAGGGAAATTTTTAATGCGATAAGTGTGAGAAAAATAAAGTTGAAACTTTAAGCCTGTTAGAGAATGGGTGTAGTGTGGAATTACCCTCTCAACCTAATTCAAACTTCTAACCCTAAATTTTGGACCTTATGACCTCATATAATTATTAAAAAAGAAAAGTATATTCTAGTAGATTAGAATTGTTTCAAAACCTGTTAATGAAAATTGTTGTCTTGTAACCTGGTTGAATATTCTTTTAATCAAAAAAAGAAAATTATTCCATAAGTTTCCTAACTAATCCTAGGTTTTTCTCGGGTCTCAAGTGGGTTTTTTTAGCAAGCGTTACACTATCTATCAGAGAAGTGGTTAAAAATCTTGGACCATTGGGCACACTAGAAAACTTGAGACATGAAACTTAAACCTATCATACTTTTAAATCTAGAAAAGAACTTAGTTTAGAAATTACATATTTTAGTAAACATGGAAACTGAATAAAACATAAAAAGATGAACTAACTCTCATTTTGTTATTTGAAGGAAGCACAAAAAAATGAGGAACCTTTTAACATATACTTAGACATACCACCTTGGGAGCATGCTGTAGCAGCTATCCTACCCCATATTTTGCAAACTCTTTAGGATGTTAATGTCACTCTACACGAAGGATCAGTAGGAGGACATGCAGCCAGACATGATAGAGTCACTTCCATTGAGGGTTAGGAATCTCTTCGACACATCGAGGTGCATAGAGGAGATAACTTCCATGCAGAGTCAACCAGAGCTGAGTCACCACAGAGGGGACAAGGTGACCGAGTTTCAAGACATAGAGAGAGATCTCGAAGCCCTAGGCTTAGGGATGAGCATACAGAGAGGCCTAGAGGCCATCAGAGCACAACTGTAGATCACATTAGGGAGATCCTAAAGCTTCGACCATCACATTATTTAGGTGACATAGGTGGATTTTTGGTAGAGGCCTGGTTAGTGAGCTTGATTGGGTGCTTCAAGCTCTCTCCTTGTTATAACAACATGAAAGCTCGTGTTGTGATCCATCTACTGAGGGATGGAGTTAGTGTCTGATGGCGGATAGAGGAGCAGGAGCTCCATCTAGACTCTGAGACAATTACCTGGGAGCTCTTTGAGGAGTGTTTCCAGAGTAGATATTTGTCACAGAGGTTCATATAGTAGTGGATAGATGAGTTTCATGACCTTTCACAGGCATCTCTTTACAGCGGGCTGAGTATGAGAGTATATTTATAGATCTACTCCACTATGTTGATTACGTGTAGGATGAGTAGGTGTGGATCCATAGGTTCATCCGGGGCCTCAATCTAGACATTGGAGGTGAAGTGTGGATCCATTTCCCATAGACATTAGCTGAGGTCTTCGAGAAGGCCTATATAGAAGAGGAGAATCGAGGAAAGATCCAATAGGCTAGAGACCGAGTCCAAAGCTGCATACAAAAAATGCATGAAAAAAATAAAGGGGGTTAGTACCTCTTCCTCGTGGTGGATAGGGTTCACCACAGTCATCTTTTAGACCCTAGTAGTAGCATTAGTAGTCTCGCCCACCTTATAGACCTCCACAAAGATTTGATGCACAGAGAAGTCAGAGTATGAGGCCTCCTCCTAGGGGTCCCATTAGAACAGAGGGTGCCCAGAGACCTCACTCAGCAGGAGCTCACAAGAAGAGGCCATAGCAGACCACAACCGGATCATTAGGATCCACACCACAAACCTCTAGAGTACCTGCTACCCAGGGGAGAGGATCAGGAGGTTATTTTGGTTGTGGTGTTACTGGACATTTTTGGAGAGATTACCAACAGAACCCTAAAAACAAGGTTAAGACACAAATATTAGAGCCTACTATTGGTGACATGTGGCACAGTAATAGGATGTATGAGCAGTCGAGAATCGTAAGGAAGAGCATCAAAGTACAGTTATTGAGACTACAAGTAGCATTGGTGGTATTCTAACCTCAATTTTTTTGATTCGGGTTCTTCTGATTTTTTTATTGTACCATCTTTAATAGAGTGAGGCAGGATGGTGGAATTTAGGTAGGGTCATAGTTGGGATGTTGAGGTGACTTCTGGAGCCAAGATCTCTATAGAATCCCTAGTCGAGGACTGTGTAGTGGATTTGGGACCTTTCACCACTACCTTGGATCTTTGTATCCTTCCTTTGGGCTCATATGGAGTCATCTTGGGTATGGATTGGTTTTCTACACATAGGGCTGAGATGGATTGTTATGACAAGATTATATCTTTTGCAGATGATTTAGGAGTTGAGTCGGTGATTTTAGGGGTAAAGAGACCTATTTCCATTCACACTATCTATGCTATATAGCTTAAGTGGTGTTTCCAATGGGGTTGTCAAATGTATGATGTTATAGTCAATGACAAATCAGAAGATGGGTCTAGTGGACCATCTCTTGATGATCATTCCATTCTGAGAGATTTTTCAGATGTATTTCTAGAGGAGCTACTAGGGTTACCACCCCCATGTGAGATTGATTTTCATATAGATTTAGTTCCGGGAGCAGAGCCTATCTCATGAGAACTTTATCAAATGACCACACTAGAGCTTTGTGAGCTCAATTTGCAACTTGAGGGCATTTTGGAGAAAGGCCTTATCCATCCTAGTGTATCCCCTTGGGGTGCACCGGTGATTTTTTTTGAAGAAGGATGGATCCTTGCAGTTTTGTTAAGAATTTTTATCCCCTTCCACGTATTGATGATTTGTTTGATCAAATGAAGGGAGCCACGGTTTTCTCTAATATTGATCTTAAGTCAGGCTATCACCAGCTGAGGATTCTAGAGGTAGACATTCATAAGACCACCTTCCATATGAGATATGGCCACTATGAGTTCACAGTGGTACCTTTTGGTTCGACTAATGCCCCCACTATATTTATGAGTTTGATGAATGGATTATTTAGGACCTTCTTAGATCACTTCATGCTCATCTTCCTTGATGAAATTTTGATTTACTCACATACACATGAGGAGCACAAGGGGCAGCTTCACCAGGTTCTTCCATGTCTTCGGGAGCAGTAGCTTTACCGGAACTTGGAGAAGTGTGCATTTTTCAGACGAAGGTGCAATATTTGGGTCATATCATTTCTGGGGAAGGCATCACTATCAATCCTTCCAAGATTAGAGCTATTATGGATTGTCCAGAACCCACTACTATGACTGAGGTGCGTAACTTTATTGGATTAGTAGGTTACAACAAGAGATTTGTTTAGGAATTCTCTCGGATTGCACACCCCATCACTTCCCTTTGGAGGAAAGGGAAGATTTTTTTTTGGTTGGATAGGTGCAAGAAGTCCTTGAGTACACTGAAGGAATGTGTCACCACAACACCTATTCTTACTATACCAGATCTAAAGGGTGAGTTTTTCATCTGCACGGATGCTTCTTTAGCACGGCTTGGAGGTGTGTTGATGCAGGAGGGTAGAGTAGTGGCTTTTGAGTCTTGTAAACTCAAACATTACGTGCTTAATTACCTAGCTCATGATCTTGAGCTTGCAGCAGTTGTGCATGCTTTAGTTTGACAGAGACACTTTCTACTTGGTCAGAGGTTCACACTCAGGATAGATCACTTGAGTCTTCGTCACCTCTTCACACAGCCTAATATTAATGCTCATTAACGACGTTGGATGGATTTTCTTTGTGATTATGATATGGAGATCAAGTATGTGAAGGGGAAAGAGAATGTGGTGGAACACTCTCTCAACAAATGGAGACATGTGGCCATGGCCACCTCAGTGAGCAAAAATTTGTGGAGCATGATTCTTAAGCAACTGCATCTTGACAACTTCTACATTGCAGTTCGAGCAGAGATTGAGTCTCAGAGACCCCTCAAGGGGAATTTTGATGGTTTTTCCTTAGAGGCAGATGGTATTCTTAGGCACAGAGGTTGGATTTATGTTCCCAGAGATGGAGGCTTGTGTTAGGACATCTTGGTAGAATCACATTGTGCACCCTATTCACCCCATCCTGGGGTGAAGAAGATGCATGCCACCTTGAGATAGTTTTATCATTAGAGAGGACTTCATAGATATGTGGCCCAGTTTGTGTCATGATCTTTAGAGTGTTGAAAAGTTAAGGATGAGTGTCAACATCCATTTGGCCTTCTTTTTCCTCATACTATACCAGAGTGGAAATGGGACACCATTTCCATGGACTTCATTTTTGGCCTTTTGACGTCGAGATATCACCATGACACCATCATGGTCATAGTGGATAAATTAACAAAAGTGGATCACTTTTCTCTGGTGAAGACCACTTATATAGCTAGTGCAGTGGCACGGGTATTGTTGTATATATCTCCCCCATTGGGTAAATATAGACAAATAGAAGAATATGGAAATCAAATAAAATCAAAACCTGACATTTATTTACACCACCATGCACCCTGGTGCAGGTAATAAAATGTCGACATGAAAATGGATGCGCTCTGGCGCAGGTAACAAAATGTCGACATGAAAATGGATGCACCCTGGTGCAGGTAAGAAAATGTCAACATGAAAATGGATGTGCCCTGGCATAGGTAAGAAAATGTCGACATGAAAATTGATGCGCCCTGGTGCAGGAAAGAAAATTTTGACATGAAAATGGATGCACCCCGGCGCAGGTAAGAAAATGTCGACATGAAAATGGATGCGCCCTAGTGCAGGTTAGAGGCACAAAGCAGAAGATTTTGACATGAAATTTTTAGCACCTATGGCGCATGTAAGAGTATGTTGACATGAGGATGGATGCACCAAGGCACACCTTCAAGAGGTGCAACATTTTGAGCGTTGACACCCCGAACCTGACAGAAAGAAAACCCTGATGTAGATATTCAAATGGCCATAACTTTTCACAGGGAGCTCAGATTCACGCAAGGTTGGACTTTTCAGAAAGCTTAAAAGATCCTCTGTCCAACTAGGATATCTTTAATTCGGTGAGAATAAGTTCTTCAAAAATGAAAAATATAATTCACCATTTTTGGGTTTGCTAGGGTTCTCACCTACCACCATAATGAGATGAATTAAATGCAGTCTGGAGGTGGTTGGGGTAGATTTGGATTTCATCTCTTTTCCCTCTCTCATTCATCCTATAAATTATAAGGAGGGGCTTCTTTCTAAAGGTTGGACATTCTTGTTTTTCCCCTCCCTTCTTCTCTTTGGTAGGTGAACTTTTGGAGTTTAAACCTCCCATCTAAAATTGTAATGCAACTTTGCCTCTTGGCATTTTTGTAATGTATTGTATCAATCTTTGGAGAAAATAATGCATGTATGTGAATGATTCTCAACCCTCTCTGTGTTCATTTGCATACTCCTAATATTTCACTGCAAATCTGGTTATCTATGCATGATATTGCATTACATTTTAATGGTTTGTGTTTATTAGCATGCTAGGTGTTTCTTCATTCCTCGATGCATCACCTTTGTTAGTTTAGGTTTATTTTTATGAATCTTCTTACCATGTCTCCTTGGCAAGTTAGAATAGGTTTTTGAGTAAACCCTCTGCATTTTTATGTGTGCATCTCAACAGAGGAATAGGAACCGACCTTCATCCGGAGAGCTTTCCCAATTCACAAGGTCCCACACTTGGGAAAAGATCCATGTTATGCAATCACACTGAGAGTCTCAACCCATCGAGTTGCAAACATTCAAGGGTGCTGTGCTTTGCCATCAATAAGTATATTTTGATGAGATTGTCAGGTTACATGAGATTCTGTGGAAGATCATAAGTGACCACGATCCTTTGTATACTTCCCATTTTTGGACTACCATGCAGCATGCCCTCAGGATGAAGATCATTTTAAGCACAACATATCACCCTGAGAAAGATGGAAAAAATGAGTGGGTGAACCAGATTTTAGAGGAGATGCTTAGGATGTATGTGATGGATTATTAGTCTAGATGGGAGGAGTACCTATAATTGGTGGAGTTTTCTTACAATAATAGTTTTCAGAGTTCTATAGGCATGGCTACTTTTCAGGCTTTGTATGGTAGAGAGTGCAGGACACCTCTGAGGTGGGACATGCTAGAGGATACATTTTCTCTTGGACCAGCTTTGTTGTAGGGCATGGAGCAGTAGGTGGTATTGATCAGACATAGACTGCAGGAAGCATAAGATAGGCAAAAGAAGTATACAGATTAGCATAGGACAGACCGTAGTTTTGATGTCGGCATGAAGGTGTTCCTTCTTGTCAGGCCACATAAGATCCCTATCCATTATGGAAAATGTTGTAAGTTAGCTCCTAGATTTGTGGGTCCTTTTGAAATCTTGGAGCATATCAACCCTTTGGCCTACCGTCTAGCATAGCCACTGAGCTTGTCTCGTGTACATGATGTGTTTCATGTTTCAGGTCTTAGAAGATATGTTGTAGATCCTTCTCATGTGTTAGATTGGACATCATTACTGGTGCAGGACCAGGGGAAGGTGATGGTGGAGCCCGTTTGCATCCTATATCGAACGACCTTGGGCCTTTAGGGCAGAGAGATTGATCAGGTCTAGGTACAGTGGGATAGATATGATGAGACTACAACTACATGGGAGGATGCTACTTTGTTATGAGTTTAGTTTCCACTTTTTTTCCAGTGACTTCCACGAGGAAGTCGAGTCTAAGGGGAGGGGGATGTAATACCCACTTCCCTTTGACATCTATTTTATACTAATCATTATACTGTTGATTACATTATGGACATGATTATGGAATTTATTATAGTATGATGTTAGATGTTAGATAATGGAGTATTGTTGACTTGATTTAGTTATGATGCATGATGATTATTAGAGAGATTTTATATGTTGATGATGATATACTGCTTGACATGGTTATATTATGGATGTTATTCGGACTTGTGATATTTAGATATTGTGAGTAGACCTAGAAATGGAAAATTATTAGATGATGATGTAGTTGTTGATAAATCTATAAATGATATTGTTAAATTGCTTTGATGTTGTGGTGATTCATATAGCTAAATGATTTAGGAAATTATATTTATATTATTTTGGATGTTTTGATATTGCCATGAGGCCAAAGGAGGTATTTGTGTTTCGTAGGTTAAACTATCACAACAAACAGCGGGGGATTGGAGACCAACCACATTGGAATTCTAGATTAATTCAACCAGGTCATGTTTTTTTTGTGTGTGTTTGTATTTTTTTAGGGATTCCCATTGGGGGGAATCACCTTTAAATGTGACCAAGGGGTTTTATATGTTTCTTTTATTTGGTCCCTTTGTTAATGTTTTACATGTTTTTATTTTGTGGTGTATTTAGCACTTTTCATTATTCACTAAATGGTGTGTATTATTGTGAGTAGTCATGTTATTAAGGGAATTAATTAAATATGTCATAGAAAATTAATTAATAGAGTTGTTGGCCTTGAACTAAAGTGTTGTAAGAGATGTGTAAGTTAACTTTTGAGTGTGAAACACTCCACCTTATTAGAAATTCAAATTTTTCCTTGGAGACTATTTATGGAGATGGGACAAGTTAAACTTGTCCCATACCTCTTAAAATGATTTACCAACCATACCTATGGTTGGAGAGTTAAAATTAGAATTTTATAATGCATTTTGTGAAGACAAATTGTAGGTTTTAATTGCACTTATCTTACATGATTTAATTTCAGTCCTTTGGGGTGTGGGTTGGATTTGAGTGTATAAGTAAACTGTCATATTATTCACCCACCTATTTATTATGAATTGGAGAATGAATTTGACTTTTGGGTTAGGGCTCAGGATGTGTGATGTGGCATCGTACATGGATCCACCTAATCCACTTCCCTTCCCTCTTCTATAAAATTTGAATTCCTTGTCTTGTTTTGGGTTTCTTCACTTTGGAGACTTGATTCTAGGGTGAATTTTCTTGTTGTTTTAGGAGCTCTTACTTGAAGAAGTTTGTGGAAGATTGTTGCATTCTTATGCTTCGCTGTGTTGGAATGTTTGAAATGGGTTAAAGCTTGTTGTTTTGGAACTTGGAACAACTCCATCATGGACAGGTAAGAGTTTTGATCTTGAAATGCTCTGCTTTTATAAATGTAAATGTTAATGTATGAAAGTTTTGGCATGTATGTGGGTTGGTGGGTAAATGGCCTAGGAATGGTGTAGGAGAAGATTATGGGGTTTATTTTGTGGGAGGCACAAGTGAGTTTTAGGAAGGTATAAGGGTGGAGGGAGTTAGGATTTGGGTTCCACCTTACAAAGAAATAACTTGCATTTATTTACTCGTTATAGGGTACCATAAGAGGTTGGGGAGGCATAAGGAAATGTGAGGAATAATTGGTAGTTTGGGGAGGCATAAGGAATGTCAAGGTTTTGATATACTATTTTCTTGGCAGTTTGTAACTCAGGTGATGATACCCATTTCCCCTTTAGGGAGGCATAAGAAGCATCCCCCATAGTTTTTGCTCTTATGGCTTGCTTGATGAAGCCTCGGTAATGTTTTTCATGCTTTAATGTAGTTCTAAACTACATTCTATTTTGGACTCTGTTTTATTGTGAAATGTTGCTTGTGTGTTTGTGGAAGCCCGTTGTTGCCATGACTTGGATCACATCTTTTATTGCATTGTGGTTGGGGATCAGGGGCCAATGAAGAAGGATGGATTTATCTCTTCATTGGGTGTATTGGTTGGGTGGAGAGTGTTTCCTTTCCCCTACTCTTGTTGTGATCAATTGGAAGAATGAGAAAAATGTATGTTGCTGTTCTGGAACTGAGAAAAGATAGTTTGAAAGTTCCTTGTGGAATGAAATCTCATTGTAACCCTTCCCACTTGAAGTGGATGAATGTGTACATGTTTGTAATGGAAAGATGTTGTATTGATTTGCAAGTTAAATTTGAAATGTAAAAGAGTTATACTCTATATTCTGTTTTGAAAGAATGTGAAGGAATGATATGTGCTTGTATACTATATTTTGTAATAAAAAAGGGAAAGGAAGTTGTAAGAGTTCTTTTGAATTAATGGAAGTCATTTTTTCTTTTCCATATGATGTTATTCCATTGGAAATTGATGTTTAGCATGCACTATGAAATCCCTATTTGAAAAGTGGTCAAGTGGAACATGTGAAAAAAAATGTATTATTCTGCCTTGTATACAATAAATGATTTTGGAAGAAATAAAAGAAGTAAGTTATAAAGTTTTCTGTTGGAACCAAAAAAATAATGTAATACTTATCTCAAATTTCATTTTTGTATTGAATATGATCATTTCAAGGTATTTAAATCTCTATTTGAAAGGAAGAAATGCATGTGAGAAAATATACAATATTTTGTCTCCTTGGGATGTAAAAAAATTGAAATCAGAGATTGCATTTTGGTCTTGAAAAGTTAAATTTTAATATACTAAATGTGTTAGATTGGAATGGGAACGTATTATAAATACTTGGAAGAAGAAATTGGAAAATAGACCCTTTAAAATTCTAACCTTGATTATTTGTGATTTCAAACTGGCAATTATCTAAACCAAAAATGCATAGTTCAAACTTGCAAGAAAGAAATAAAAATGAAACATTTAAATTGAACATGCCAGGGTATAAATGAGTTCAATTAGACAAAAACTCTTAAAGGAAATATTTCAAAACATAGAAAAATCGGGCTCAAACCATTCTACAGTCGTATTGCTGTCAAGAAATGTAAATGTTCAAATTGCAAATAAACCAGACAAATTGAATCTTGAATCCTTTCTTAAATCCACCTAACAACATTTCCCCATGTCTATTTTACATTTAGATATGGGAAGAAGGTCAAATGGAACAAATCTCACAAGTTAAAAATTACCAGTTCGCACTGTAAAATCCTGCAGGCCGTTTTAAAAAAATTGACCCCTTATACTTTATCAAAATAAAAAATTAATGATTTTTGAGTCCTCGCTTTCCCAAAACCAACCTCTCTATCAAAATTTATGTCCTTCTGAAGTTTTCTTCGCTTGGCATCAAAATTTTGGGAAAATTTTCATTAGCTGGCCCGAAGGCCCAAATTTTTCCCTTGGAGCTTTGAAAACATTTTGGGAAAATATTCCAACTTATCCCTACCTCCCCACCATCCCATATCCAATCAGATACTGCCACGTGGAACCATGAGGTGTCAGCAGAGGGGTGGATCCCCTTTTTAACTTAGCACTTCCAGAAAATTTTGGGAAAATTTTCCAAATTTTCCTCGCTGGGCCGCAACCAATCAGGTGGTGCCATGTGACGTCGGCAAAGGAGCGAGTCACTTTTTGGCTTTTACATTTTAGAAAATTGTGGGAAAATTTTCCAAGTTTCCCCCACTGTGCCGCTGACCTGCAGCCCATCCGAATCTGCCACGTGGCATTGCGAGGTGCCAGCGGAGGCATGGGTCTATATACTCTCTTAGCCCTTGGGGGCGTTAAGTCAATTTTCTCTCCGCCTCCCTAAATTCCCTGCGTTGGATTAGGATACACCACATGTCCTTTGTGGCTCGTGGGAGTGTGGGTACAAAGCCAACATTTCACCCTGCATGGGAGAATTTACAAATTGTCTCCCATCGCCCCGCTTTTCCCCTCTTTTCCCCACGCCGCCTTAGGGAGTGCCACGTGTCCCTCATGGAATTGCAGACCCATGGGAATGCGGGCACAAATTTTTTTGTTCCCATGTGGGAAAAGTTCCAAAGGTCTCCTCGTGGCCTGCTAACCCGCCCTTTGGGAAAATTTTCACCCCTAGGCCCACAAGCCCACTCTTGGGGAAAAGTTTTACCCGAACGCCTGTTGGCCCATAACTCGAAAAATATGAAGATTTAGGATGAATTATTTATATCAATGGAAAGGTGAAGAAATTTCCTATCCAATGGGAATGATTTAGTTAAATTTTGAATTCATTAAGTGCACGAGAAAAATAAATTTGAAACTTTAATCCTATTAGAGAATGGGTGCAGTGAGGAATTACCCTCTGAACCTAATTGAAACTTCTAACCCTAAATTTATGACCTTATGACCTCATATAATTATTAATAAAATAAAAGTATATTCTAGTAGATTAGAATTGTCTTTGAAACTGTTAGTGAAAACTTTTGTCTTGTAATCCGGTTGAAGATTCTTTTAATCAAAAAAAGAAAATTATTGCATAATTTTCCTAACTAATCCTAGGTTTTTCTCGAGTCTCAAGTGGGTTATTTTAGCATGCGTTACACAACTACTACAACTACAAAACCCACTTTCTATTATACTTTGAGGGGTAAATACCCCTTTCAAATTTGTCCTCTTGGCAAAAACTAGGAAATGCTGCTACAGATTTAGGATCTTTGTTTTTACACTTTCCACTGCCCCTTTGCTTCAAGTTCTCAAATAATTTTAACACATCCATACACTCTTATATGCATACCATGCACTATTTATTCACCGAGTCCCTTTTTTACCACTTTTTTTACTTTTTCAATTAGAGAGAGATACCCATGTGTACATATAGAATTGAAGTGTCTCCTTGAGGCATCCTCCTAGGCTTTGTTTATGTTGTTTTAGGAATATGATTTGACCATTTGTAAATGGAAATGATGCTCCTTCCTTTGGAAAACCTTCTTCTATGTTAATGTTGCCAGATAGGAGATCTCTAATTGCATAAAACCTTTACATGTCTGTGCTAAACATCCACAAAATAAACTTCTACACATTCTTTTCAATGGAGCATGAAACATGTCACTTATCACTAAACTTATAAATATTTTTGGTCAACTAAGAATTCGTACCTTCTCATATAATGACTACTTTTGCACAAATATTAACTATAAATGTCACATGCCTAGGAGAACCATTGCTTGCAGAAGGAACCCATACTGAACATACCATGTAATCATTAAATTCCATTTTGACCTAGGTTGGGATGGTGCTAGAAAAATTTATAGCAATATAGATCTGCACCTACTCATCATATTTTCTTGAGAGCTTCTAAGATCTTTCAACATAATCATTTTGTAAAAATCGTATAATTGTTGCAGTCCATGGCACCACATTTATTTCAAGTGTTCAGTTGAACAGTTCACATGACAACGCATGTTTCCACAATAACATACATATCTATCAGGTAATCCTAGCTAGGACATCCGAAAAAAAACAATTTCCATTTTGGCACAGATTGGGAGGAAGCAAGAAAAGTGAAAAAAAATCAGATTTCCAATATGCTTTTATGGACGTCCTTAACCTGATCCAAAGATATCATTTTGAAACAAGATGGAAGCATGTTTAGGTTATATATTTTCTTCATGAGCAATGCTGAAATAAACCATATTGGACTGATTTTAACAACTATTATCAAATATCCTTCTTAGCACGACTCCCCGGAATTTTTTTTTATTTAATTATGTTAGTGCGTAGGTATGTACTTGCTGGAACCATACAAATATTGATATTTTTTGTGTTTTTAATTGGATTTTGGGTTTCAACGTGGAAACTGGCTAGAGGCAATAAAATTTTCTAATTATTGTGATGGGAAAATGACAGATATGAATGCTTCTCCAACTACCCATGTGATGGATCACATCCCTTTTCCTTCACACCACCCATATATTTTCCACCACGCATTCAAATTTCCTGCAAAATAATAAAGAAAATAAATGGAATCCAATGACTATCTCCATTATCCGACCTGCCCCACGCATTCATTTTTTTTATTATTGGTTTTGTTCTAGTCAGCACTATATTTCCCTCCTCTTATAAGAGCATTGTCCCTGATGTGACACAATACCGAAGCTCATAGGTCACGTAGGAAATAAGATAATAATGACACATTTCGTGTATGAAAAAAACTAGTTGGTACAACATGAGCACAAGGAAGAGAACTAATTTTGGCAATATTTTAAATTATAATGTTCTGTGAAGATTGGTAGTTAGTTATATTTTACTTTACTACTCATTTAGTGTTTTATTTTACAATATTTCTTAATCTCAAGCTCTGAATATTGTTTGTTTAGAATTTCAATTATCTTATGTTCATGGGTACCCAACAGTAATTGGCCTTAAGGTGATGTAAAAAATCAACACAACACGAACGAACCACAAGACATCTTGCTATATAATTTCCTGACTCTAACACATCATAAGACCTTTAATTCCACCTTAGAATGACAAACAAGTAGTCCACATAACAGATAATTTCCAACAATTATGTCATAGGCATACACCCAACATACACATGTGACTAACAACAGAATCGTCACATTGATATATATACAACGAGTATCACATGACCCAAAAATCCGTGAGTTTACCAACTTAGTGCAAAGATAATATCCAATAGTACATAACAACCAAGGAGAGAGTCAAGCCTCAATCATAATAATGTGTAACAAGACTCACAAGAGTACACATAAATAAAAATAACAACTTCATCCACCTCCCAAAACATCAAAAAAATACTCCATATACCTCCCAAGGCATCACCAAACAACTCCATGTATCTCCCAAAGCAGCACAAAACAACTCCATATACCTCTCAAAGTATCAAAAAACAACTGCATATTCCTCCCAAAACATCCATCACACCCACAAAAATTTTGTATGCTTCCCTCAAGTCTCTTATGCCACCCTCAAGTGTCTCTTATGCCTCCCTCAAGTCTCTTATGCCTCAAGAAAAATAAAATAAAGATAAATTTTCCTTTTAGCTCCACAAAAGAGGTTGGTAACCCTATGACTCTGAGCACATAACGTCCAAACACCTCTAACCAAAGTGACATAATAACTCATGGTTCAACAACCCACTAGTTATCTGTAACTCCTTGGGGCGTACCCCCATACAATGAAGTGAGTCCATAGGTCCCACCACTCCATGGTGAATCCCATGACCCTATTCCAATACATTACGACATTAGAACCAACATAACAAACCATTCAAATTCTAAGTGGAAAGATCTAAAGCCTTGGGCTAGGCTATAAAAATTTTAAACTTAAAAAGAAAATTTAAATCTAAGAAAAACAAATGGCAAAATAGCCATAGTTAGTGCAAAAATCTGACTCTTTAGTGCATCAACCAAATAACTTCCCAAAATATAAGAACATGTCGATCCATAAAATTGTTGGTTCTTGCAAGAAAAGGGAAACTTTTCAACTTTCGAATAAAATACATATATAGAAATAACAAATTACAGTAACTATGTGGCCTTATATGGCCACCACGGGGGGTAATCAACGAGTAGTTGGCACTTGAAACATCGAGCCTCAGCTCATAAAATAACCTATCAAATAATACAACTGTCATCATCTCTATCTGAATTATCCCGCCACCACTTCAGCAAGGATCAACATAGTCAAAATCACATAGGTTGAATCCATACGAAAACCATATCAAGAGAGAGAAAAGAATACAAAACACCATCTACTGAGCCTAAGGTGTCCGTGAAACAAAATATGAATGAAACCCGTTGAGAAAGTGCCACACATACCAAATGAACAAAAGTGGGTTTTCAGCCTATGTCAGGCTCGACTTCCTATCTCATACTTGGCTCGAGTGACTGGTCAACGGTACACATTTTCTCACTCTAAACATACACAGTTCATTGATTTCCCTTACGGTCGGATAGTTTAGGCTCCACAACATAACATATAACTACATCACTAACATAATGGTGATTCATGCACATTAACCATAACATCTTATGCATGGTATATATATATAAGGTATAACACAATCATTAAATTTATGGGTTATGAAAGATCACAATACCACATTCTACACCCTAAGTGCAATCATTGTAAATTAGGGATCATACACCCACCATATGCCCCTAAATCATGACATGAACCATCACATATTACATGAATTATACGTATGAGGAACAAAATGTCTAACTTTATAACATATATTCAATTTCAATACAACATGGTGATGCACATGACTGATCACAATACAATGATGACATCACGATACAATCTAATTCTCTTTACACAAATTTTTTCATGCAATTCCTCAATACACCATCATATCACATGTTGGTACCCAAATTGATTCTTCCTCAGAAGGCTGAGCAACAACAAAATTTTGACAAGAAGCCTAGAGGCAAGCACAACATGTTGTGTGTAATTTTTTAGCTGGGGAGGGAATGCATCTTGCTCTTTGTTACTCAAATGTGGAGAAATGAGTAACACTCTAAAGATGATTTGATCTATCCTCACTAATTTATGGTTGTGCCTTTCAACTAGGGTGAGAAGACCCTTTTGTAGCCTCCTATTTGTGGAGGAGATGGAGATATCTTCTTTGAAAATTTATTAGAAAGACCCTGAAGAAAATATGATAAATACAAAAAAAATCTAAATCTCACGAGTTATCACCCTAGATAATGGAGATATTTTCTAAGAAAGGTTCAACCCACTAAAGAAAATGAAAACCAGATTCTTTCTCCATGTTTTGGTAACAAAAATTATGCATTTGTGCACACACAGGATAAACATGAGTAGTACGGGTATGATTGGTTGTTTTAAAATGAATTTTGGTTGGAGGTGAGGCATAGTGGATTTTGACTCCCCAGATCTTTGAGATATTTTACAAAATGGAAGGATTGACCAACAGAATGCTCTAGAGCAACTAGAATGTTCTTTTAACTAGAATGAGTGCTTCAATGGAGGCCCAGATCAACACATTTTCACACAAACTTTAACGATTGAAAATGATGGCTCAAATTGAAAAATTTAATTAAACACTATCAACCTCTATTTTATCATGCCTAAGATACCCTCAAAGGATAACAAACAATCTTAATCATCATGGTAGGAGTATAGTGATTTTAAAATCATTTATTTCACTAATAAATGAAATATCTTCTGATAAATGAAATTGCAAGTGCCACCAAACTATCACAAAGATAAGATCTTGTGTTATTCACAGAGATTTCAATGTAAGATTGCAATGGGAATAAGAAAAAATGTTTGTAGACATTCATAAATGAATCAGACACAACTTTGGTCAAAATTGACACATATTTAATCAAATTTGATTTACTTTATCAGCAAGGGAAAGTTTCTAAAACAATCTCAAAGATTTTCAATGGTTTTACACTCCCAACCACCTTGATATGATCAGATTTAACACAAAAGAAATAAGCAGGTTCCTCAGATAGTCTCTCAGAAAATATGGGCTTTGTAAAAAAATTTCTCTCAGGAATTAGCTCCTGACCTCTAACACTCCAAACATTTTCATGAAAAATTCATGCAATTTATAACATTTTACTTACAATAGATTTTTCCCCCGCAAAACTAGAAACATTCAAAGAACCGTTGCATATTACAACATTGATCGTGACTCCCAGAATTAGATTTACAAAAATTTCTTAGGTGTGCAGAGGGAAAATATCTCCAAATATTCCCATTATTCATTTCTTCACCTTGTAAGTCATTCTTCATCTCGCATGGCAACTACTTCTTCCTCCAGTCTATCGAAACTAGTTCTTTGCGTGCCAAGGAAGGAAAAAGATGAAAATCAGATCGGGCCTAATAGTTAGATAACATCTTAATTATAAAAGACATTTTGAAACCTTCCCCACCAAACTAGGATATCAGATTAATTATCCTTTTCATTTGACATAAAGGAGACTCCAAGAAATGATAAAAATCCACAAAAATACACATCCCTAAGAGCTTTGGAGAAAAATGAAAGAAAAATTAGATACAGATGCATAGTTCCCATTCATCTCTCTTTTGAATTTGGATTGTCCATGTGGGAGATCAGAGTTAAAACGGGCCTAGGGGTTCCTCTTTACTTTTTACACCTTTTGAAAAAAATACAAATTTCTCAATTTTCTTCACCCCTCCTCCTTTGAAAAATGGGCTTGACACGTGTCCCAATGTGGGTCGCAAAGGAACCGCTGCAAAATTATGGTATTTCAACTCTTTTTGGAAAAATTAAAAATTTCCAATTATTACCCGTACCTCTGTTGTTGACTGAAGAAAATTTTGACTATTCTCTATTAGGCTTGCAGGCCATTTTCCCCCGATGGCCCACCTCTCTACCTCTTGCCTTTTCAAACCACCACATGTCTTAGTTGCGCATCTTGAGATGGTCCCTAAAAGTAGAGACCCTGAATGAGCGTGGGGTCACCACGTGTCCCAGGACTTATAAAATTTCTGTAAAAAATTTAAGTCCCCAGCGGAGCCGGTGGAAACCACCACCTATCCCTCTGTTGTATTTATTAAGGTGGGACCTTGAGAAAAATATTCAAATGAGTGTAAGCCCAACCCATGTCCATAGCATGCCAAAACTGTATCAGCTGCATAAAAATTCTTTTAAGTCTAGGCAAAGTAGTAGAATCCTCAATGTGTCCTCTCAGTGTAACCCCAAGGCCAAACAAAAAGGTGAGTCTTCAAATGAGCGTTATTCCTCCACGTGGACAATTTTTGGGTTGAAACAATCCACAAAGTTTTAGAGTGCCCCGCTGAGCCACATCCAACTGAAAAGGGCCAATTTTCCATTGATGTAGAGAAGTAATTTTGATGGGAACAACACACCTATCAAACAATAAAATGTAGGGACACCACCATTTGAGCCTGAAAATGAAATTTTCTTCAAGGATAGAGAATCTAGAAATGTTGTAAGGTTCACACATGATCCTTTGAGATACATTCAATCATGTTTCCTTAGGTACCTGGGACAAAATGGTAGGGACAACAACACATGTTTGTGAAAAATGGAAAGGAAGGAACAACCTGACTTTTACGCCCAATCAACAGACACCTTCAGATGGACAGAGGAAAAAATTAAAAAAAAATTGGTATTTAAGTTAACTTCAACCAAGGAGGAACCAATCATGACAACCAAATGGAGGATAGAGTCCTCAGGTTCCAACATGGGGAGACAAAAAATGTTACAGAGGCCGCAAACTGGGGGATTTTAATGGCAAATGGGGTGAGACTCGTTTGAGCACCAACATCAGCTCCGACTTGAGGATGGGCACTCCTTGCGAGTTCCACAAGAACCAAATAACAGACCAAGTGCTAAAAAATATCCATTGGGTAAAGGATTCAACTTGTAGGGTGGAAAACTAGAACCATCTCCTAAAAATGAACCGAGGAGCCAGCAAAACTAGGTCACTGTGGACCAGAATGAGAAAAAAAAAAAAAATACAGAAAGCAACCAACAAACTATACACTTTATAAATGATAATCACCTTGATTCTAGGGAATCAATACAGGAAATGTTTCAACTGCCTGTCATTAACAGGTAATTCAAGAAATTCCCCATCCAAGTCTTTCAAGAAGAAGGTTTTTTCACCAATCCAAATGTCAATGGATTAAGGTCTCATCCATAGTGTATCAAATTTACCATGTTTACCCTTGTCTTCATGTTTGTTATCCCACAACAAAACAATATCTTTAATGTTGAAATATCTGAGAGTGACCTTCTTGTCAAATAAATTCTTCAATTTTTCTCTGAACTTCACATGCCTTTAGTGAGATGCTCTCCTTTCTTCATCAAGTTCAAAAATATGGTTAATGTGAGCCTCATATGGACTAACTGATATGAGTATAATTGCATATGAAGGGGCAGCAAATCTTGAGTGCCATATACTAGTTCAAATGGACTTTTTCCACTAGCCCTTTTAAGAGTAATTCGATCATCTGAAACAACAAACTTCAACTTCTCACCCCTTTTCCTTTTGTTCAGCTCCAAGGTTCTCCTGATGAGTTTTAATAAATTTTTATTATTGGACTTTGTTTGTCGATTTCCTTGGGGGTTATAGTTGGAGGCATATGTCAAATTGATCTCGTATTCTTTACACATGACCACCAAAGGTTTAGCTCTAAAACTCATGGCATTATCAACAAAAATTTTAACTAGCACTCCAAACCTACATATGATATGGTTTAGCATGAAGTCCATAACAATTTAATGTGTTGCTCTCTTGGTGGGGATTTCCTCCACGCATTTAGTGAATTAATTAGTGGCTATAAGAATCCACTTATGGCTAGCACTTGAAGGGTCTGAAATCTCACCAATGAAATCCATTCCCCAATGTTTGAGCGGGGCTTCAATTTATACATGCTGCAAAGAAAGGGAGCCTAAAGCTTTTAGTCTTCCAGAAAAACACTGAAAACTCTCACATCTTCTGACAAACAAATTTGTATCCTTGAAAAGAGTTGGCCAGCAATAACCAGCCCTGAGTTTGTTGTGACTCTTCTAGCAAAATGCTCCCCACAAACTCCTCCATGGAGATCAACAATTATCTTGGGGGATTCATCTTCAGTAATACACCTTAAGAGGACTCCCTTAGGGTTCTTCCAAGCTAACCCAAAATCAGTAATGACTTATTTCTAGGAAGCCAACTTAAGAGCTCTTTTCTTATTTTTACTCAAATAATCAGGGAAGTATAGATGTCTCAGATAAAAAGTTATATCTTTGTACCATTTAGAACTCACCAAAGTTTCAAGGGCATCCACCCTTACTTCTTCTACATCATTCACCTCAATAGTTTGTAGGTTGCTCTTCGCCATAAGTTTAGTTAAGCCCAAACATCTTACCAATTTTGTTGTTTGGATATCCATCTCATATTCCTGCAACTTGTTCACCCATCTACATCGTTTGCTTGAGACCTCCATCTGATAAGACATATTTCACCATGGTGTGGGAAACATAAGCAACAACTTTAGAGCTCATAATGTAAGTTCTGAAAACCTTTGTTGCTTTTACCAGGACAAATTATTTCTTCTCCATAATGGTGTACTTCAACTCATCCCCTTACAATGCCTTACTGAAAAAAGGCATTTGGCCTCTCAGCCCTTTCATCATCTTTTTGCAACAAGACAGATGCAATAGTTTTCTCTGAAGAAAAAGAAAACATTTAAAAAGGATTATTGTAATCTAGAGATGCTAAAATAGGGGCATGGTTTAATGCTTCCTTGATCCCATTGAAAGATTGAATGAAAGCCTCTTCCCATTTGATTACTTGGTCCTTTAGCATGCAAGTAATTGGAATGGTCAACTCAGCAAAGTTTGATATGAATCTTCTAATGAAATTTATTTACCCAAAGAAGGACTGAATTCCCTTCTAGGTTCTTGGAATTAGGACCTTGCTGATGGCCTCTACCCTATCAGGGTCAATCATGACACCATCCTTTGATACAATGTGACCGAGTAACTTGGCCTTCTGCACTCTAACATGGAACTTCTTTGGATTGAGTGAAATGCCATACTCTCTGAACCTTATCAACATCTTTTGTAAATGTTGCAAGTGATCACTTCTCTTCCTAGAGAAAACTATCACATAATACTAATACACAACAATGAATTCATTTATATATCCTGAGAATGCTACATCCATTGCTCTCTAAAAATTAGGTTCAACATTCATCAGGCCAAATGACATCCTCACATACACATAAGCACCCCATGGAGTAGTGAAATTAGTTTTGATTCTCTCTGATTGCTTCACAACTACCTGGTTATACCCAGAGAAACCATCAAACTTAGAAAGCAATTCAAAACCAGTGACCAACTGCAACATGTTATCCATGTTTGGTAAAGGATAATTATCCTTCATTGATGCTCTGTTCAGATTTCTAAAATCCACACAAATCTTGATATCACCACTCTTTTTTCTAATTGGCACTAAGTTCATAACCCAAGAAGAATACCTTGTTGGCTGAATGATCCCTCCATCTCTTAGCTTTTTTAACTCATTTTGCATCTTCACACAGAGGATTGGATTAATCGACCTCTTCTTTTGTCTTAATGGTTTTGCATTAGACTCTAAAGGAATTTCATGCTAAAACAAATCCTCCTTGTATGCCTTCAACTCTGAATAAGACCAAGCCAAGCAGACGTGATACTTCCTTAACAGCTGAAAATAGGATAGTTTTTCCTCCTTGTTCAGAACAAGATATTCCTTGGTTTCTCCTCTACACCTAGGTCATGCTCTTTAACATCTCTTGAGGCTACTATATTCCTATTAATAATGCAATAACCATTGTCAAAGTTTTATTCAAGAGAAAAAAGTCATCTAGGGATGGTATTAGCTTTCAGTTGAATGATATCCTTTCCAAATAAAATGTTTCTTTACCCTCTGCAGCACACAACATTGGTTCCAAATCAATATACTAATCAATGAACTCCCCTTTTTTCTGTAGAAATCTTTTCACCTGAGCATCATCATCAAAAATTTGCCAATCTTTAATGTTGTCAGGGAAATATGTCCTTATTAACACTTCAACATCATATTCACAATATAGCGACATTGTACAATTATCAAACCGTGATCCCAACACTACAATCTTGTCTACCATAACATTGAACATCCTATCATGATGCACAATGTTAAATGAATCAAACATCTCAATCAAGTCCTAGACTACATGCTTGTACTGTTTTCATTCTCTGATTCTTAGTGGCATATAGTTTTATGATTTTTTTAACAATTAGTTCTTAATATCCCTTAACAATGATGTATTTAACATAGTATTTCCAAGAAATTGTCAAACCTAACCATAATGCTTCATACTCAACAATGTTGTTAGTACAATCAAAGTTATGTTTGAAAGAAAAAAAAACTATTCGAAGCTTGGAGAAATCAGAACTACACCAGCACCATTTCCAAATTTGGAACAAGCTTCATCAAACAATAGAGTCCATGGAGAGCCTACCTATTTGAGATTCTTATATTGATCCATTTTGTTCTCTTTCCCATCAACAAACCCAATAAACTTATCAACATCAACACTTGTGTACAACACTTCATAAGATGCATTATTAGGGTCTTTAATGAGCTGCAACATCTTATTTTCCCCATAAAAATTGACAAGGATGCCCTCAATTTGAATGGGTACATAAGACATATCTATTTGAACACTCCCACCAACACTTGCTGCCCATGTTCTGGAAAAAAACATACCCCATTTGGCTGGGAAGTCAACAATAACAACATCAATTTTCAAGTTCCTACTTGGATAAGCTACAAGTTGTACCACCAGACCTTTCACTCATCCCACCACTAGACTCTCTTAAATCCATGGTAGTGCACTTCCCATACACTACTATTACTTTGATATTCAGTTCATTCATGACTTCCCATGGTACATTGCATGATGCCCCTAAATCAAACATATAGTTGTGTAACAACTTGTCCTTAATGATCAGAGTCATGAAAAATGGATCAACATTTAGATGAGACTCTACCAAGTATGTTCCCAAATAAACATCAAGTGGTTCATCTAGCGCTTCAATGATTAGAGGAGTCTCCACAATATTTACATTTCTACTTGGGGCACTCTTCTCTTCTTTCAATCCAAAATACTCCAATGCCCTCCTCTTTTGCTCAAGAATCATAAGTAACTCAACAATTGGAACACTAACTATGATTTGACTCAAAACTTGGGCAATTTCATATGGAGCAGACTTTAGCAAGGCAGAATTGGAAGGGAGATTGATAGACACATCAGATAGCATGGGGTTTTTGACATTTTAAGTATGAGGAGAAATATGAATTTTGTTTGGGATAGAAAGGCCTTTGGAAGGTGTGTCTCTCTTAGGAACATTTTTAGGAATATTTGAAAGTAATGGATTTTTAGGTTTTTGCTAAGGCCCTACTCCTTTGACAGCTCTACTCCTAGTATTATAATCCTTTTCTTGAGTAACAAAAATGTTCATCAATAACTGCCTATCCTCCTCAGATGGGATTCCTCCATCATAATTATTTATCATAAAATCTCTTAAAATATTAAAAAAAATTACTAGGCAATTCAAAATCTTGTACAATATCTATTTCTAAAGTATGAGAGGGAGGAAGAAGAGGTACCTGGTGAATGCAATCCTAAAAATCAGCAGCATTTCTAGCACTTATTACCTCTATTGAAGTTACTCCTTGCTGTGATCTTGTATAGAACTTCATCATGCATGCATCATCATCTATGTTATCATCATAAACTTCCTATTCTTCTTGCTGATCTACTTCACATGGAGCATGGGGCATGAAACACCTGTCACACCAATCAATTACATTTGTTTCTTCAACAACGATAACTCTTGCTTCCAAAGGATCAGGCACCATTCTTCTTTCTCTAGCTCTGGGATGTCTATTTGTAGATCCCATGGGTCCCTTTCCTCTGTCATCTGATCTCTACTCATTTCTAGGATGATTGGTAAATCTGTCTTGGCCTTGTTTCTTATGCTGACCTTATGAACTCTACCCAATTGCTTTCTCTGCCCGAGCTAATTTGTATGAGATTTCTTTTACATCCCCTGCCAAAGTTTTAACAACCTCATCAAGATCCACACTCTTGCTTTCTTGAGGATTTTCTAGGTTTATCAGTTTAACACCTCCCTCTTAGAGGGTTTTCCAATGGCCTTAATGTTGTTCTCAATTTGCAGAGCCATAGTAAAGGCCTACCTTAAATTGGTAGAGTTTTTGTCCCTCAAGTACTAAGCAACTCTCATATCAAATGCATAAGAATAATTTATAAGACAAGATTCATCACATGGCATTAAACTTACTGGAAATATCCTCAATGTCTTATTAAATCTAGTATTGAAGTCATGCACTAATTTATTAAAATTATTTTTAATATTCTCAATTTATGACAGAAGAAACCTAGGATCCATTTTTTCACCATACTACAGTCTGAATGCATTGTTCATTTCATTCTATGAATATATGGAGTTATCTAGAAAATATTTATACCAGTCCCTTGCATCTTCCTCTACAGTACGGATAAACAATTTGATATATACATCTTCAAATTCAATCTCAAAGTCTTCCATCATGTTGATAAATAGCTTTAGATGTGATCACCAGTTATAACATTATTTCCTTGGAACTTTGGTAGTCTATTTCTTACATCTTTGAGAACTGCATTTGGATAACCAGACATCCCTCTAACACTTATAGGACCAAAGGTATTCACAACAAATGGATGTCTGGGTGGGGGATGAGCCATGTTGTTTTGAGGAGGTGACCTTGGAGGAGAATCAAACTGATAAGGGGTTTTTGAAGCACAGGGGTATTTGAATCACAGGGGTATAACTTCCAAAATGGATATCCCATAAAGGCTTTGTCTCTTAGAAAAACCTATCAACTTTAGAAAACACAGGAGCAAAATGAGAAGAAAACTTTTCAAACTCAAATGAAGGCTCCTCTCCAGATGGAGAATTTAATTCAATAAAAAGACTACCTGATTCAGAATCACGTGAATTTCAATCTTCAATGATAGACTGATCACCCTCATCAATAAAGATCCCTTTTCCTGACTGCTGATCTCCAACAACTCTCCAGGCTCTTCTTCCTTCTGACTTTTTTTTTCCTAGCTCTAGAAATAATTTCCTAGTACAATCCCTAGTGAAGAAAGATCTTCTTCCTTCCAGCTTTGCAAAGATTAGTAACAAATATTACTTGACAGAGGTTAAGACACTGGTATTTTTAAAAAAATCAGATTAACACGGAGTTTCCACTAAGAAATTCCACCTTAGTTGTGAAAATGCACTAAAAATATGATTTTTTGAATGTTTGTCAACACTAGAAATTGGAAATGGAAAAATCTCACCTTCCTTTACCCAGATTTATAACTAAAACTTAGTGCAATAACTGTAGAAATTGGAAGTATTGCACACAACACCTGTAGCTTTGAACACTCCTTATAGGCATAAAAACATGATGATGCTGAAAAAATGTACAAGCACTCAAAGCATATAAGAAATTTTTACCAGTGCTTGAGTATGAAGAACTGGTAATAAATCAACAAATCAGTCTCAACAAGTCAAATTAGTTTCCTGGAAATGGTACAAGAATGGTGTTGGTACCCAAATTGATTCTCTTTAGAAAGGTTGAGCAACATCACGATTTTTATAGGAAGTTTGGAGGAAAGCAGAGCATGTTGTGTGTCATTTTGTTTCCCGAGAGGGAATGCAACTTACTCTTTATTACTTAGATTTGGAGAAATGGGTAGCACCCTTAAGAGGATTTGATCTATCCTCACTACTTTATGGTTATGCCTTTAAATCAGGGTGAGAGGACCCTTTTATAGCCTGTTTTCTGTGGAGGAGATGGAGATATTATTCTTTATAAATTTATTAAAAAGACCTTGAGGAAAATATGATCAATACAAAAAAAATAAAACTCTCACAAGTTGTCACCCTAGATAATGGAGATCTTTTCTCAACAAGATTCGGCCCACTAAAGATAATGAAAACTTGATTGCTTCTGTATGTTTTGGTAATAGAAATTATGCATTTGTGCACACATAGGATAAACAGGGGTAGTACGGGTATGATTGGTTGTTTTAAAATGAATTTTGGTGGGAGGTGAGGCAGAGTGGATTTTTACTCGCCAGATATTTGAGAGCATTTACAAAATGGAAGGCTTGACCAATAGAATGCTCCAGAAAAACTATAATGCTCCTTTAACCAGAAGAGGTGCTTCAATGGAGGCCCAAATCAACACATTTTCACACAAACTTTAAGGATAAAAAATGAAGGCTCAAATTTAAAAACTTAATTAAACACTATCAACCTCTATTTTATCATGCCTAAGATACCCTCAAAGGCTAACAAAAAATCTTAATCATCATATTAGGAGTACAGTGATTTTAAACTCATTTATTTCACTAATAAATGAAATATCTTCTGATAAATGAAATTGCAAGTGCCACAAAACCATCACAAAGATAAGATCTTGTGTGATTCAAAGAGATTTCAATGTAAGATTGCAATGGGAACAAGAAAAATTGTTTGTAGAATTTCAGAAATGAATTAGACACAACTTTTCTCAAAATCGACAAAGGTTTACTCAAATTTGATTTAATTTATCAGCAGGGGAAGGTTTCTGGAATAATCTCAAAGCTTTTCAATGGTTATACACTTGCAACCACCTTGACATGAACATATTTAACATAAAATAAATAAACATGTTCCTCAAATAGTCTCTAAGAAAAGATGGGCTCTGTCAAATGTTTTCTCTCAGGAATTAGCTCTTGACCTCTAACACTCCAAACATTTGCACGAAACATTCATGTAATTTATAACATTTTACTTACAACAGAGTTTTTCACCCCAAAACCAAAAACATTCAAAGCACCATTACATGTTACAACCTTGATCGTGACTCCTAGAATTTGATTTGCAAAAAGTTGTTAGGTTTGCAGAGGGAAAATCTCTCCAAATATTCCTAGCATTCATTTCTTCACATTGTAAGTCCTTCTTCATCTCGCACACCAACTACGTCGTCCTCCAGTTTGTTGAATTTGGTTTTTTGCGTGCAAAGGAAGGAAAAACTAGAAAATCAGACCAAGGCCAATAGTCAGATCACATCTTAATGGTAAAAGACATTTTCAGACCTTCTCCACCAAACCAGGATATTAGATTAATGTTCCTCTTCATTTGGCATGTAGGAGACTCCAAGAAATGATAAAAAAACCATAAAAATATGCATCCCAAGGAGCTTTGGAGAAAAATGGCAGAAAAATTAGATATAGATACACAATTGTCATTCATCTCTCTTTCGAATTTGGATCGTCCACGTGGGAGATCCGACTTAGGATGGGCCTGGGGGTTCCTCTTTACTTTTTACACCTTTTTGAAAAATTGTGAAATTTCTCAATTTGCTCCACCCCTCCGCCTTTGAAAAATGGGCTTGACATGTGTCCCAATGTGGGTCCCAAAGGAACCGCAGAAAAATTATGCTATTTCACCTCTTTTGGGAAAAGGGAAAATTTTCCAATTTTTCCCTGTAGCTCTGCACCTCTACTCATGACTGAAGCAAATTTTGACTATTCTCTGTTGGGCTTGTGATTCATTTTGATGACTTTAGTCTTTTAAATAACAAGGGGAAGAAAATCCAAGTTTTGACCGATGGCCCGCCTCCCCACCTCTTGAATTTTCAAACCACCACGCATCTCAATGGTGCATGTTGAGATGGTCCCTAAAAGTAGAGACCCTGAATGAGCGCAGGGTCACCACATTTCCCAGGGCTTAGAAAATTTCTGTCAAAATTTTAATTCCCCAGCGGAGCCGGCGGAAACCACCACCTGTCCCTCTGTTGCATTTGTTATGGTGGGACCTTGAGAGAGATATTCAAATGAGTTCCAACCCACCACATGTCCATGGCTTGCTAAAAATGTATCAGTAGCATAAAAATTCTTCTAAGTTTGGGAAAAGTAGTAGTATCCTCCATGTGTCCTCCTGACGCAACCCCAAGGACAAACAAAAAGGTGAGTCTTCAAATGATCGCCATTCCTCCATGTGGACATGTTTTGGCTTCAAAGAATCTAAAATTTTTTAGAGTGCCCCACCGAGCTGCATCCAACTGAAAAGGGCCACATTGCCACTGATGTAGAGAAGTAATTTTGATGAGAAAAACACACTCGTCAAACAATAAAAATGCAAGGAAACCACTGTTTGAGCCCAAAAATGAAATTTTCTTCAAGGAAAGAGAATCTGGAAATGTTGTAAGGTTTACACATGATCCTCTAAGCTAAATTCAATCATGTTTCCTCATGTACCTGGGACAAAATGGCAAGGACAAAAACACACGTCCTTGAAAAATTCGAAGGAAGGAACAACCTGAGTTTTACACCCAATCAACAGACACCTTCAGATGGAAAAAGGAATAAATCAACAAATTATGGGCTTTTAAGTGACCTTCAAACAAGGAGGAACCAATCATGGCAACCAAATGGAGGATAGAGTCCTCAGGTACCAACACGGGGAGACAAAAAACATTACAGAGGTCACAAACTGGGGGATTTTAATGAAAAATGGGGCAAGACTCATTCGAGCACCAACATCACATAATGCCCAAAATTCTCCAATACTTCACAATCCATAATAACATGTTTTTTTACACATAATAAGTGGGTACATCACACATGGACTCTGTTGGTGCTCAATTTGATCGTGCCTTCATTTTCCCTCAAAATTCTTCAATCTGCGGGGTCTTTCATATTTTATATTTTCCCGAATGGATGCGTGAAAGGTTTTATTTATTTGTATGATGTTGAAGATCCTTCTCCATGGTTGTGGATCAAATTTGGGCCTTGTATCATTTCCAAATTCTTTGTCCTTAAAGTAAAATTCAATTCTGGGTGCAAATGGTGATTTCCCTGCATTTTATGATTTGACAGGTGTGTTTTCCCCATCAAATTATATCTGACCATCTTGAGCTACGTGTTCTCTTTTGATTTGATGAGGCACGTTGGGTCTATTTGGTGAAATTTTCCACTTCGGTCACATTTGTAAAAAATACCAAATTGGCCCCATGACCCCGATAGTCTCTGATTGGTTATTCAACAAATATGAAGTGGCAGGGAAAAAGTCTTACTATGACCCTGAAGATGGGAATGTGGTCGTTTTTCAAGTTACAAGCAGGAAGGCTAGTCTGAAGAACAATTTGAAGGTTTTTTCCCTTTTTTGAAAAGGAGCTAAAATTTCTAAATGGGTCGTAACTCCACTAAGGATCAATTAATGCCTTGGTTGAGTTATGTTGAAAACTCAAATGTAGATTGACGGGTCACTAGAGCATTTTGGGACTCTTTACTTTATTATGAAAAAGGAATAAAGTCATAAATTTACAATACCGCCCTGTAGGGGACTAGAGAAGGACACGTGGTGGTTTGAAAAGTCAAAGGCAGAGGAGCGAGCTGTCAAAGAATTTTGAAACTTTGGCATTATTTTGAAAAGGAAATAAAAGTACAAAATTAAAGTCTGCATTGAAAATTCAAAGACGGAGAAATGGGTCGCCGGAGGAAAATTGGAAATTTTTCCTTTTTTGTAATAAAGGGTAAAATTGTAGAAATGAGCCACGACTCCATCAAAATCCCAGATTAAGCCATGTGTCAAGCCTGTATTTCAAAGGCGGAGGGGTGGGGAAAAATGTGAAAATTTTGCATTTTCTCAAAAATTCATAAAATGCAAAGGGAAACCCCAGGTCCGCTTCGAATAAGATTTTTCCATGTGGACGGCTCTAATCTAAAGTTGATAAAGGGCATAATCAAGGGTTGTTGTGCATTGCATCTGATTTTGCCACCATTTTTTCTCTAATAATCCTAGAGATGCGAAAAAAGATTTTTTTAACTCATTTTTTGATGAAATTCCTTGTCGTATTTATCTACAAAGTACAATTGAATGGATTTAGAGATTAATTTGAGTCCAAGGAATGTAAAAGTTGATATTTTGAAGTTGGAATTGCTTGGGTACTTGCAAAAACATGAATTACTAGAGAATATGGATGCAGATCATAGTTGTAGAGGAAATAATGGGAAAAGGATGAAATGATGGACGTTGTATGCATGAAGGATGAAAACGTGCTTGCAGTTAAAAAAATGATGGAGATATTTGCAATGATTTACCTTTTTGAAAAACTGGAAAAATTTTGTTGCAAACTTGTTAAACTTCATTTTCTAGAAATCGTGATCAAACATGTAAGAAACAAAGGTTCCTCGAATATTATTTTCTTGGGGGGGAATCTTGGATGTAAATTGAGTGTTATAAAAAGCATGCTTTAGTCATGCAAATGGTTGGGGTTTAATTTGGGCAAGAAAATATGAGAAATACCATCTTCCTGAGAGACCATGTGAGAAAATTGTTAATCTTTTATGTTTTAGATTTGATCATGTCAAGTTGGTTGCAAGTGTACAACCATTCACAAGAGCTGAGATTGTTCAAGAAACCTTCCCCTACTGATGAATCTAATCAAATTCTAATCAATATGTGTTAATCTTGGGAAAATTTGTGTCTTCTTTTATTTCATAATGTTTTCAAATGGTTTTGATGTTTCTATTGCAATCTTATGTTAAAATTCCTCTGAATCACATAGAATATCATCCTTGTGATAGTTTAGTGGCATTTGCAATTTCATTATGAGAAGATCCTTCATTTTGTAATGAGATAAACAATTTAAAATCACTTCACTGTCATTTTGTTGATAAATATTGTCTGTAATCCTTTGAGTGTATCTTAGGCATGAGGAACTAGGGGTCTTTAATTTTTAATTGATTCTTTAGCTTGATCCTTCATGTTGAATTCTCAAAGATTGTGTTAAACCGTGTAGATTTGGGCCTCCATTGATGCACACCTTCTGGTTGAAGGAATATTTTAGCTATTCTGAAGCATTTTTTCATTTAGTTTTCTAATTTTTGTGAAGGTTCTCAAAGATCTAGAAAAATCAAGTTTATCCTACTTAATTTCCCATAGAAAATTATTCAAAAATAATGAATCCTACTGAACTACCCCTGTTTCCCCTGTATATCCACAAATGAATAAATTCTACTGCCAAAATATACAGAAGCAATCAAGATTACATAATGTCTTTAGCAACCTTAACCTTGTTTAGATAATATCACCATTATTTAGAAGTGACAACTCATGACAATTAAATTATGGTGCATTGATCATATTTTCTCAAGGTTTCCTTTCAAATTCATACAAAGAAGGATATCTTCATTCTCCTTCACCAATAGAGGTTACAAAATGGGTCCTCTCACCCTATTTGAAAGGAATAACCTAAATTAATGAGGATAGATCAAATCCTTTTGAATGTGCTATCTATTTCTCCAACATCTTAGTGACACAGAGCTATATGAATCACCTCCCTGGTTACAAAATGACATACATGATGATTTATCTGTCTCTAGGCTTCTTGTAAAATCTATGCTGCCACTCATCTTGTAAAGGAAAATCATTTTAGATACCAGCACTGGATTGGCACCGTTGCTAAGGACTTATTAGCATTTCCAAGGATTATTTGAACTTTGGGAATTATTTATGCAGTAACAACACCAGATCAGCACCGTTGCTGGGGACTTATTAGCATTGTCGGGGATTAGTTGAGTTTATAGGGATTATTTGAACTTCGGCACCTATTTTTATGCCAACAACACCAGATTGGTACCGTTCCTAGGGACCTTCAAAGGAATTCTTATATTTGGCCCTAGTAATGTTTCTTACATGATCTATGTGAAAATACATTGTTTAAACGTCATCTTGTGTTGAGATTTGTAAGAATTGTGCAAAGTTACAACTTCTGTGTGTAATATTTCTAGTTTCTATTTGTTTTTACACTAAGTTTATGTCATAAATGTTAAATAAAGGTAAAGTAAGGTCAGATACGTGAAGCTTTGCATGAATTTAGTGTTGAAATACATTTGACAAATCAATTTTAGTGCATTTGCACAACTAAGGTGAAAATCCTTAGTGGCGACTTCTTGTTCAATTAATTTTTGATAAACACTAGTGTCTTAACCTCTGTCAATTGAAATTTTTCACTAATATTTTCAAATATTGAAGGAAGAAGATATTTCTTCATTAAAGACCTGGCTAAAATGTTATTTCCAGAATTGGGAAAGATAAATTCTGAAGGAAGAAGAATCTGGAAAGTTTTTGGAGATCAAAAATCAGGAAAAGAGTTATCAATTGTGGAAACATATTAACCTGTCATTGAAGATTGCCATACTTCCTCAAGTTCTTTTGAATCAGGTAGTATTTTTGTAGATCTGAATTCTCCATCTTGAGAGTGGACTTCATTTGTATTTGAAAAGTTTGCATCTCATTTTTTCCCTGTGTTTTGTAAAGCTGATAGGATGTTCCAAGAAATAGATTTTTAAGATAACTTTCATTCTGAGAATTTTACTCCTATGTTCCAAAGACCCCTTGTCCCTCATCATTTTGTATCTCCTACAAGATAACCTCCTGAAAACAACATGGCTCATCCCCCACCCAAACCTCCATTTGTTTTTAATACCTTCAGTTCTATAAATTTTAGAGGTGTGGATGGATATCCAAATGATGTGCCCTAAGATGTTAGAAATAGACAGCCTAAATTTCAAGAAAACAATGCTATTATTGGCGATCAACACTTAAATATTTTTGTGAATATGATAGAAGACTTTGAGATCGAATTTGAGGATATGTACATAAAATTATTTATTCATACTCTAGAGGAGGATGCATGGGACATGTATAAATCTTTTCCAGAAAAATCCATTGATTCATGGATAGAAATGAAGAATGCTTTTAGATCGCAGTATGGAGATAAAATAGACCCTAGGTTTCGTTTATCATAATTTGAAAATATTGAGAAGAATCCTAATGAATGTGTTCATGATTTAAATACAATATTCAAAAAAACATTGAGAATATTTCTTGCAAACTTAAGGCCATGTGATTAATCTTATCTGATAAAGTATTCTGATTCATTTGACAAAAATGTAGAATACTATTTAAGGGACAAAAAACCAGGAACTTTGAGGCAGGCCTTTACCATGGCTTTATAGATTGAAAACAACATTAAAGAAATTGGTAAACCTCCTAAGAGAGAAGGAATCAAATTGATAAATCTAGATAATCCTCAGTTAAGTAAGTCTATGGATATAGAAGAGGTTGTAAGAACATTGGTCGGAGCTATTAACGAAATGTCCTACAAACTAGCCAGAGTAGAGAAGGGGATTGGACAAGGTTCCCAAGGTCATCATAAAGTACAAGGTCAAGAAATATTTGGAAATAATCGTAGGGGTGATCAGAGATCTGGTGACAGAGGAAAAGGACCCATGGGGTTGGGAAATAGATAACCCCAAGCCCATGAAAATAGAATCGTTCCTGATCCTTTGAATTCCAGAGTTGCTACTATGGAGGAAGCCAATGAAATTGAGTGGTGTGAAATATGTTTCTTTCCACATGCCCCATGTGATGAAGAAAAAGAAGTTGAGGAAGTTGATGATGACACTAATGATGATGTGTGCATGATGGGGTGCTCTACAAGCTCATGACAAGGAGAAACTTCGATGGAATTAATTAGTTCTAGAACTGTTGCAGATTTCTAGGATTGCATTCATCGGGTATTACCCCTTCCTCCCTCTCATAATTTTGAAATAGATATGGTACAAGATTTTGAATTTCCTAATAATTATTTTGAATACTTAAGGGCATTAATGATTAAAAACTACGATGGAGGAATCCCTTATGAGGAGGATAGATAGTTGTTAATGAATGTTTTGGTCACCCAAGAAAAAGAATATAACACTAGGAGTAAATTTTTCAAAGGGGAAGGGCCTTAGGTGAAACCAAAAACTCCAGTTCTCACAAAAATATGAAAATAAACTCCTAAGAAAGATACATCTAGAAAAGGGATTGTTTCCCCAAATAGAACTGGTATCCCTGCCCATGCTCAGACCATGAAAAATACTTTGCTGTTAGATGAGTTTGTTAGTCTTCCTCCAAATGCTGCCTTGGCCAAATACATTCCTTATGAAATTTCCCAAGTCTTGAGTCAACCAAAATTTTTGTTCCAATTGTTGACCTGTTTAGGATTCCTGAGCAAAAGAACAGTGCCTTTGAGTATTTGGGATTGAAAGAAGAAAATATTACCCAAGGCAGAAATTTAAACAATTTTGAGACTCCTACCATTGCAGAGTTGGAAAAACCCAAAGTACTGGAGGAACTAGGTGAGCCACCTGAAGTATATTTGGGAACATCCTTGGTTGAATCCCAACTGAATGTGGATCCATTTTTCACTACTCTGATTATTAGGGATAGGGTGTTACACAACTGGATGTTTGATTCTTGAGCATCATGTAATGTTATGCCTCTTGAGATCATGAATGAATTAGATATCAAAATGAAAATAGTTTATGGGAAGTGCACTACCATATATTCCAGAGAGGTGCCAGTGGTTGGATGTGCTAAGGGTTTGATAGTGCAACTTACAACCTACCCAAGAAAGAACTTAAAACTAGATGTTGTTATTATTGATTGCCCTGCCAAATGGGGAATGTTGTTGTCAAGAAAATGGGCTGCTAGTGTGGGTGGGAGTGTGCAAATGGATGTCTTTTTCCACTATACCTATTGACGGTAACCTTGTAAAGTCATATGGTGTAAATAAGATGCTACATCTAATTGAGCATCCAAATAATGCTTCCTATGAAGTGTTATACACTGACACTAATGCTGATAACTTTGTTAGATTTGCTAATGGTAAAGAACACAAAATTGATCAATGCAATTCTCTTAAACAAGTAGGTCCTTGGAATTTTTTATTTGATGGGGCTTTCTCTAAATTTGGAAATGGTGGTGGTATTTTTCTAATATCTCTAGGCTAGGAAGATTTTGTTTTTTCTTTTAAATTCAAATTTGAGTGCACTAAAAATATTGTAGAATATGAAGCATTGTTATTGGGTTTAAGAATTGCTTGGAAATATGGTATTAGAGACATCATTGTTAAAGGAGATTTAGAGCTAATTGTCAAGGAGGTTAGAAAACTGCATGCAACAAAAAATTAGAGAATGAAGTAGTATAAGCATGCACTTGGGGATTTCATTGAAATGTTTGACTCCTTCAACATAATACATCATGATAGAAAGTAGAATACTCTAGCAGAAAAATTAACTGTATTGGGGTCCAAATTTGAAAATTGTATTGTATCCCCCTATCGTGAGTATAATATTGAGATATTAACTAGGCCATTTGTGCCTGACAATGTTAAACATTGGCAAGTGTTCGAAGATGACACCCAGGTGCAAAGGTTTTTTCAGAACTAAGGAGAATATTCCGATCAACATTAAGATTGGGAGCTAATGGTTTATGTGGCTGATGGAAAGGAGACTTTATTTGGCAAAGACATCATTCAATTGAAGACTAATACTATTCCCATAGGTTTGGTAGCACTTGAATCAAACTTTGATAATGTTGATTGCATTGTTAGTAGACACATTTCATTGTCGAGGGATGTTGAAGAGCACGACCTGGGCACAAAGGATAAACCACGAAAGATTTGGCTAGGTAGTAATCTAAGAGAGGAAGAAAAGTAGCCGTATGTCCAATTGTTGAAGAAATACCAGGACTACTTAGCATTGTCTTATTCTAAACTGAAAGCATACAGAGAGGATCTTTTCCAACATGAAATTCCCTTAGAATCTTCTGCTAAGTTGTTTAGGTAGAAACAAAGGCCGATCAATCCACTCCTTTCCCTAAAGATGCAAGAAGAATTAAAAAATTTTAGGGACAGAGGAATCATACATCCCACAAGGTAGTCATCTTGGGTTACAAACTTGGTACCTGTTAGAAAGAAGAATGGAGATATAAGTTTGTGTGTGGAATTTAGAAACTTTATTAGAGAATCAATGAAGGATAACTACCCTCTGCCAAATATGGACAATATGTTACAATTGGTTACTGGTTCAGAATTGTTATCCACCTTGGATGGTTTTTCTGGATATAACCAGGTAGTTGTGAAGGAATCAGAGCGAATCAAGACTGCATTTACCACTCCTTGGGGAACATATGTATATGTCAGAATGCCTTTTGATCTAATGAATGCTAGATCCACTTTCCAAAGAGCAATGGATGTAGATTTATCTTGTTATATTAATGATTTCATTGTTGTATATCAAGATGATGTGACTATTTTCTCTAGAAAAAGGAGTGACCACCTACAACACTTAGAAATTTTTTTGTTAAGATGTAGGGAATATGGTATTTCACTAAATCCCAAGAAGTGCCATTTTGGAGTTCAGAAAGGAAAGTTTCTTAGAAACATTGTGTCAAAGGAAGGGGTCATGATTGATCTTGAAAGGGTAGAAGCCATCAAAAAAGTCCCTATTCTAAGATCCAAGAAGGGAATTCAATATTTTTTTGGGTAGATTAATTTTATTAGGAGATTTATCTCCAATTTTGGTGAACTAACTATCCCAATCACTAGCATGCTGAAGAAGGATAAAAGTATCAAAGGGGAAGAAGTGGCTATTCAACCTTTTGCTGGGATCAAAGAAGCATTAAAGAATGCCTATGTTTTATCAACTCTTGATTATAAGAAGGATTTCCAAATGTTTTTTTTTGCTTCAGAAAGTAGTATTACATATGTGTTGTTGTAGAAGGATGATGAGGGAGTTGAAAGACCAATTTCCTTTTTTAGTAAGGCATTACAAGGATCTGAGCTAAAGTATACTATCATGGAGATGAAGGCATTTTCTTTGGTAAAAGCAACAACGGTCTTTCTTCAGGCCATATATTCTGAGTTCTAAAGTCACTCCTTATGTTCCACACACCGTGGTGAAAGATATCCTATCAGAAATGGAGGTTTCAAGTAAGCGATAATGATGGGTAAGCAAATCGCTAGAGTATGATATGGACATCCAAAAAAAAAAATTGGTGAGAGGTTTGGGCCTGGAAAAACTTATGGCAGAGAGCAATCTACAAACAATTGAGGTAAATGAAGTTGAAGAAGAAAGGATGAATGTACTTGAAAAAATGATAAATTCTAAATGGTACAAGGACATCAATTTTTTATCTCAAACATCTACAATGCCCTAAACATTTGAGGAAGAATCAGAAAAGAGCACTTAAGTTTGCTTCCCAAAAATATGTCATTACTAATTTTGGGTTATCTTGGAAGAACCCTGAGGGAGTTCTCTTCAAATACATTACTAAAGATGAAGCCCCTAAAATAATTTTTGGTCTCTATGGAGGAGTTTGTGGGGGGCATTTTGCTGGAAGAGTCACAACTTATAAGATCTTAAGGGCTCATTATTGGTGGACAACTCTTTTCAAATATATAACTCTGTTGGTAAGAAAATGTGAAAAATGACAACGTATTTCTGGAAGACTGAAATCTTTAGGCTCCCTTCCTTTGCATCTTGTATAAATTGAAGCCCTATTTAGGCAATGGGGAATGGAATTCATTGGTGAGATTTCAAATCCTTCAAGTCTTGGCCATAAGTGGATTTTAGTAGTCACTAATTACTTCACCGAGTGGGTGGAGGAAATCCCCAACAAGAAAGCAACTCACCAAATTTTCAAGGATTTCATTCGGAATCGTATCATTTACAGGTTTGGAGTGCCTTCTAAACTAGTTAGTGATAATGCCATGAGATTCTGAGCTAAACCTTTGGTGGCCATGTTCCATGAATATGGGATCAATTTGACATAAGCTTCCAATTATAATCCTCAAGGTAATGGACAAGCAAATTTCAACAATAAAAATCTATTGAAGATAATTAGAAGAACTTTAGAGTTGAAAAAAAGAAAGTGGGGTAAGCAGTTGAAGTTTGTTGTTTGGGATGATTGAATCACTATTAAAAAAGCAACTGGAAAAATCCCATTTGATTTGGTGTATGGAACTCAAGCTCTACTACCCCTGCATATGAAATTGTCTTCATTTCAATTTCTTCATTAACTGGAAGATCAAGAGGTTAGTCCCTATGATGCTCACATCAATTAGATTGTTGAGTTAGATGAAGAAAGAAGGGCATCCCATCAAAGGCATGTAAAATTTAGAGAGAAATTGAAGAAGTTGTTTGATAAGAAGGTGACTCCAAGAGCTTTCAGTGTGGGAGATCTTGTGCTATTGTGGGATAGTAGGTAAAAGGATAAGGGAAAACATGGAAAGTTTGATGCATTGTGGATGGGCCCTTATTTAATTGACATTCGAATTGGTGAACATACCTTCTTCTTAAAAGACCTAGATGGGGAATTACTTGAATTTCTTGTTAATGGTAGGAATTTGAAACATTTCCTTGAATGATTTCTTAGAATTGAGGTATGCACCATTGTATAGTGTTAAATATTCAATTTTTTTGGTTCTGTTTTTGTGTTTTGTCAGTTTTGGTTTGCCCTGGTCCTTGGCAGTCATTTTTTGTTGGTTTCTCAGTTTGTTCCTGGAGGGTTGGCTCATGAATCTGTTGTCCAATGGTTTATTTGGCACTTGGTATGCTATTTGTTCTTGTGGCACTCACTGGGAATGCCCATCCCTAAGTCAAATCCAATTTAGGTGTTCGATTTGATCGTGCCCTATTTTTCCCTCAAAATTCTTTAATATGCAGGCTTTGTTATATTTTCTATATCTCCAAATGAATGCATGAAAGGTTTTATTTATTTCTATGTTTTTTAAGATCCTTCTCCATGGTGGTGGATCACCTTTGAGCCTTATATCATTTCCAAATTCTTTGTCCTTAAAGAAAAATTCAATTTTGGGGGTAAATGGTGATTTCCCTACATTTTACGGTTTGACGGGCATGTTTTCCGCATCAAATTACATATCATCATATTTAGATACGTGGTCTCTTTTGATTGGATGAGGCACGTCAAGTCTATTTGGTGAAATTTTCCACTTTGGTCACATTTGTAAAAAATACCAAATTGGCCCCGTGGCCCTGATAGTCTCTAATTGGCTTTTCAACAAATATGAAGTGGTAGGGAAAAAATCTTACTTTGACCCTAAAGATGGATGCATGGACACTTTTCAAGTTACAAGTGGGAAGGTGGGTCGGCAGAAAAGTTTGAAGTTTTTTGCCTTTTTGTGAAAAGGAGTTAACATTTTGAAATGGGCCACGAATCTGCTAAGGATCAATTAATTCCTTGGTTAAGTTGTGTTGAAAACTCAAATGCATATTGGCGGGTCACCAGAGGGTTTTGGGACTCTTTACTTTGTTATGAAAAAGAAATAAAGTCATAAAGTACAGCATGCCCCGTAGGGGACAAGAGAAGGACACTTGGTAGTTTGAAAAGTCAAAGGCCGAGGAGCAGGCTGTCAGAGCATTTTGAAACTTTGGAATTATTTTGAAAAGGAAGTAAAAGTACAAAAATGAAGTTTGCATTAAAAAGTCAAAGACGGAGTAGCTGGTCGTTGGAGGAAAATTTGAAATTTTGCCTTTTTTGAAAAAAGGGTAAAATTACATAAATGAGCCACGAATCCATCAAAAACCCAGATTAAGCCATGCCTCAAGCCCGTATTTCAAAGGCTAAGGGGCCAGGAAAAATGTGAAAATTGTGCATTTTCTCCAAAACTCATAAAATGCAAAGGGTAACCCCAGGCCTGCTTCGAGTTAGATTTTTCCACATGGATGACTCTAATATAAAGTTGATAAAGGGTAGAATCAATGGTTGTTGTGCATTGCATCTGATTTTACCACCATTTTTTCTCCAAGACTCCTAGAGATGAGAATATGCATTGTTTTTCATCATTTTTTTGATGAAATTCCTTGTCATTTTTATCTGGAAAGTGCAATTGAATGGATATAGAGCTTAATTTGTGAGTCCAAGGAATGTAAAGGTTTATATTTTGAACTTGGAATTCCTCAGGAACTTGTAAAAAATGTGAATTACCAGAGAAGCTGGATGCAGAGCAAAGTTGCAGAGGAAAAAATGGGAAAAGGATGAAATGATGGAGGTTACATGCATGAAGGATGAAAACATGCTCCCAGTTAAAATAATGATGGAGATATTTGTAATGATTCACCTTTTTAAACAACTGAAAACTTTTTGTTCCAAACCTGTTAAATTTTTTTTTTTTTGAAATCATGATCAAACATGTAATGAACAAATGTTCCAAAAATATTCTTTCCTTGGGGGAAAGCTTGGATGTAAATTGAGTGTTATAAAAAACATTCTTTAGACATGAAAATGGTCGGGGGTTAATGTGTGTGAGAAAATATGAGAAAGGCCATCTTCTTGAGAGACCATTTGAGAAACTTGTTAATCTCTTATGTTTTAGATTTGATCATGTCAAGTTGGTTACAAATGTACATCCATTGACAAGCTCTGATATTGTTCAAGAAACATTCCCCTACAGATGAATCTAATCAACTTTGAATTAATTTGTGTTAATCTTGGGAAAATTTGTGTCTTCTTTTATTATAGAATGTTTTTAAATGGTTTTGATGTTTGTATTGCAATCCTATGTTAAAATCCCTTCGAATCACATACGATCTCGTCCCTATGATAGTTTACTGGCATTTGTAATTTCATTATGAGAAGATCCTTCATTATGTAATTTTTTTGATAAAGATTGTATGTAAGAATTTGAGTGTATCTTATGCATGAGGAAATAGAGGTCTTTAATGTTTAATTGAGTCTTTAGCTCGAGAATCCATGTTGAATTCACAAAGATTGTGTGAAACTGTGCATATCTGGGCCTCCATTGATGCACACCTTCTTGTTGAAGGAATATTTTAGCTATTCTGGAGCATTTTTTCATTTAGTTTTCCAATTTTTGTGAAAGTTCTAAAAAATCTAGCAAAATCAAGTTTATCTTGCTTGATCTCCCACCAAAAATTATTCAAAAACAATGAATGCTACCTGAACTACCCCTGTCTGTCATGTATGTCCACAAATGAATAAATTCTACTACCAAAATATGTAGAAGCAATCAAGATTCCATAATGTCTCTAGTAACCTTAACCTTGTTTACAAAATATCACCATTCTTTAGAAGTGACAACTTGTGAGAGTTAAATTGTGGTGCATTGATCATATTTTCTCAAGATTCTATTTCAAATTTTTACAAATAAGGATATATTCATTCTCCTTCACCAACAAAGGTTACAAAATGGGTCCTCTCACCCTAGTTGAAAGGCATAACCTAAAGTAGTGAGGATAGATCAAATCCTTTTGAAGGTGTTATCCATTTCTCCAATATTTGAGTGACAAAGAGCAAGATGAATCACCTCTTCGGATACAAAATGACATACATGATGATTCTCTGTCTCTAGGCTTCTTGTTAAATCTATGATGCTGCTCAGCTTGCAAAGGAGACTCCCCGGCTACAAAATGACATACATGATGATTTATCTATCTCTAGAGTTCTTGTTAAATCTATGATGCTACTCAGCTTGCAAAGGAGAATCAATTTGGATACCAACAGAATCTTCATAGAAGCTATGAAAATGAGAGAGAATAATCTCATCACAAGAACATCAACATGGTAAAAAATATGCACTAAGTAACATACATAACATGTGCATTCAAAATATCACAATTACAACATAGTTCACATCACCCTTATATCACATTACTCTTCCAATATCCACCACCATCATGCAACACCATCACAAATCCAATTTTCCCCGAGGTTCAAGAGCACAAACCTCTGCTTTGATGCCAAGTGTAATGCCCACATTTTATACACAAAAAAACAACAGTAAAAATACTAAGATATATTTTTTTTACTTACATTGCTTACTACACAATGCCACAATGGCTCCAAGATAACAAAACTCAAGGACACATATGCCACTCACAAGTCATCGACTCACATAGACACAAGACAACATCATAGACATGTCGGTACCACACTTTTCCCAATGAATGAATACTATAAATGAGCCAACCAAAAAAAAGGGACTCATTGGCAAACCCACAACACATCATTTCTTTAATTGCATCTTAGTTATGATTAAAATTCGAAGAACATTATTGTGCAAGGAAAATTTTTCTAGTTTTTCTACCTATAGATTCTTAAGTTCATTCCACATTTAAATTTACAGTTTGACCATTTGAAGTTGTATTTTTTATCCTTTACGGATAATTTCCATAACTTACATACGTATTTGGCATAATTCAAATTGCATAGAAAGTGCTTTAATTATCTTGTTGTTATGTTAAAAGAATATGATTCTCAAACATTTATTCAATGTCTACATGTTACCCTTGTAACTCAAGTGAATCTAACTTGATGTCCATAAAGAAATAATAGGATTTAAGGGAGGGTGGTTTAGATTCAAGATACCCTTTCTTTTTCCATAAACATTATTCGATCACGGTATCTTTATTTTCCGATTCAACATTCCCACAATAAGAAATTGTGTTTGAATTATATATATATATCTTTTGTTTTTCTCAAAGTTTGATCTCACCAAGGGAAACTCATATTCTTTGAACACATGAAAAATTTTAATTGAGTTATAAGGACTCCAAGAGTGGCTTTGTTCCTAACCTCAAATCTCATTTTTACTCTTATATACTTTACTTTTACATCGCATTATGGTATCATTATTACCATCTCTTTTTAACAAAAAAGTTACAAATGTACTTTCCTTACATCTTGAAGAAGTACATGAATTAAAGTATTATAAACTACACATGAACCATAAGTGATTTGTGTTCAAGGTAAGATCCCATGTTTCTACATTTCATGATTCTGCATGTGAAATTTCATTTATTCTTACTGTCATAAAAGGGTATAATAAGGGATTTTGAGATAAGACTTCGGTTTCCTGGGTTCTCTAAAGTCAATATTTTTCAAATCAATTTAGTTTGCAAGAGTTACTTATAATTTTCTACCCACAAGTTAACCTCCTAATCAACTAAGGTTTAGTTTAATTCCAATTTTCACTTGGGGCTTTACGCCTTATTATAAATTAGATTAAGGTTCAAAAAAATATTTACCCTATAAAACCTCCATAAAAGATCAAGGCACTATATTATCACTAGCCAAAGATAAGACATTTAGCTGAGAAGATCTAAAGAGGTGATTAACAAGATTCTAAGTGATAGTGCAACTATTTAACTAGATCCATGATGTTATCTAGATCCCACAAGCATTTCATTTTATGAAGAAATTTAATTCTAAATCTATTTTTGGAAGACAAGGTAGTCCACTAGGTTAGGAAGGAAGAGTTAGCTCTACTTACTCTAGATAAAGTTTGAATGTGTCGCTCCTATCTATTGGGTTTATAACGATGTCACTAAACATACCGACTAAGACAATAACACCAACTAGGGGTATTATTTACCTAAGCTAGAAGGTTCCATTAAGCACAAAAATTTTAATTCATTCTACAGTTTCAATATCTACTATGGTAAGAAGGATCACCCATGAAGACATGTTATGCACAGATCTTATAGTAGGGTTGAGTGTTTCATATAAATATTTTCATTACATTTACAAGTTAAAGAATACAACAAAATAATTAATTAATCATTTATTAAACACTAACAATGTACTACAATATATTAACTTCAAATTCATTTAATATATATATAACAAAGCCTTTTATCATACGTAACCATGAATCAAATTGAACATGTGATTAAATGCACATTTCCTAAGATATCCCTAAAACTAGCATCTCATACACATTAGCAAATATCAAATATAAATTTTCTACAACATGAGACTGCATTATACATAAATTCATTTTACAGTCACCCATATATATTACAACAAATAACAATGAATTACTCAACGACTTTTCATCATCTTTCTTGCATCCTGCAAAACCATGTGAGCATGAAATCAGTGATAAATCGCTGGCATGTCATCCACCCTATTCTAACATAATTAACATTTTTCATCTTCCCATTTACATATAATAATAATTACAATTTACAATTGAAATAAAAGGTTTAGAGACATGTATTCAATACATTTCATTTCACTTCATTTCGTAATCCAAGGAGAGATAAAGAAGAAGGAAAGAGAGAGAAACACCATTTTGTCAAAAGTTCCATTTCACACAACAAGTTACACTTTGGAGTTTTCAAACAATTATTTACATTTGTCACAAGTTTCCACCGTGGTTTGGCAACCCAAAAGGTGTCCTAAAACTTTCCTTCTACATTTTCCTGCTAGATACAAAACATTCAAATCAGGCTCGGAGGCTAAGAAACTAATTTCAAACATTTTCTTTCGATGAGTTAACACACCACGGTTAAATTTCTACGTGCCCAATTATAAACCAAGAGTTAATAGGAACTAACATAATTCAGAACTGGAGAACACTTTACGAATATCAGCTAGTTTTTCGGGGCCATTGGTCATTAATGAGCTAGTTGTTAATGTTCAAAAGTGAGCTCGAGAGCTCAAAAAACCACATCCAAAAATGATGATCGGTGGATGAACACATAACGAGGAACTTCCTACAAGCTCCCCTATAAAAGGATAATTAATTAGAGTCAATAGAAATTTAGAACTAGAGTTTTTTTTTCAAACGATGATAAGATTTTTGAAGCCACCGGTCCTAATTGGTCAAACTTTACCTAGTAAACTGTGACCAGATGCCTACAAAATGGTTTTGCCAATCTATACAAAAAATTGTTTTTCACTGAACTAAAGGTTCCATGCAATTGTCTTGTAAAAACACTACAGGTTTGTGAAGATGGATAATAATTTCTCTATCCAGGTTTCAAATGGTGGTTCAAAATGAAAGTCAATTTTTTAGATTTAACAGCGTCCTACCACTGCAAAACAGTGTAACAAGGCTCCTATAAAGGTGTCAAAAGGGTCACAAATTCATTTAGGGGTTGATCCAATGATCAAAGTGACACCTCACATAACAAGGTACATGTAGGAAACTTAACATATCTATTCTGGAGCTACTAAGGTTACTTTGCAAGTCTCAAAAAATCACAATTGATCTATTTAAATAAGGGAGCAGTCAAATCATTTATAGGGAACTCAACTTCAACCTGTAAAAAAAAAAAGCTTACTATAGTAATCTAGTTTGGTTGCGACGTTTGCTAGATCATCACGAAGTGAGGGTTTAAGTTTATTTTCTACCAAGCAATATTGGATCCTGTAAGTTATGATATAAGGTTCTACTATTTTTAAAAAAAAATTATTTTATACAATAATATACGAAAATCCTTCGGTTTTAAAATTTTATTCTATTGCAAAAGAAAAACTAAAGAACAAAAATTATGAGAGATGAGGAGAGATGAACCATGCCTGGGATAAATTTACGTCTGTAGTGTATGGCAGGTTCATCCGCATTCCATAAGGCGTTGAATGAATTTTAGCATTTCGTCAAACAGATTGCGTGCATTCAAAAAATCATCCATTAGAATTTTGTACGCATTTATCCCCTTAACAAACATTTCTACCAAGGTATAGACAACTACTACAACTATGAAACCCACTTTCTGTTATTCTTTGATGGGTACATACACATTTCAAAGTTGTGCTCTTGGAAAAACTAGGAAATGTTGGTAAAAATTTAGGATCTTTGTTTTTGCACTTTCCACTACCCCTTTGCTTCAAGTTCTCGAATCATTTTAATACATCCATACACTCTTATATGCATACGATGCACTATTTCTTCACACATTCCCATTTTTACCACTTGGGTTAATTTCTCAGTCAAAGAGAGATACCCATGTGTGAATATAGAATTGGTGTGTCTCCCTGAGGCATCCTCCTTAACTTTGTTTATGTTGTTTCAGGCAAACAATTTGATCATTTGTAAATGGAAATGATGCTCCTTCCTTTAGACAACTTTCTTCTATGTTAATGTCTCCAAATAGGAGATCTCTAATTATATAAAACATTTACACGTCTGCACCAAACATCCACAAAATAAAATTCTACACATTCTTTTCAATGGAGCATGAAACAGGTCGCTTATCACTAAATTTATAAATATTTTCAATCATCTCAGAATTTGTAACTTCTCATGTAATGATTACTTTTTCACAAATATTCACTATAAATATCAACTACCTAGGAGTAACATTACTCATAGAAGGAACGCATATTGAACATACCATGTAATCATTAAATTCCATTTTGACCTAGGCTGGGAAGGTACTGGAAAAAGTTGTAGGAATATAGATCTGCACCTACCCATCCTATTTGCTTGAGAGATTCTAAGATATTTTAACAAACTCTTTTTGTACAAATCCTATTATTGTTGTAGTCCATGTACCACATTTATTTCAAGTGTTTAGTTTAACAGTTCACACAACAACACACATTTCCACAATAACATACATATTTTTAGTGAGGGTAGATATATTTAATTAAAAGAAACATATTCAGCTCCAATCAGTTAATGCTCATTCCCGTCAAATGACAGAAAACGCCTGCTAGACCCAAAATAGCTACCCGCACTCAGAAGGCCATAACTTTTACATTTCTCAACGAAATTGCACAAAATTGGTACCATTGGAATTGTGGCTCCGAGCCTGACGCAAAGAATCAAGAAATTATATATTTGATGAGAAATTGATTGAGATTTTTTAGAAAACGTGGCTGGGTTCATAACAGTGTTTTATTTGGTGGTTAGGAGTGCAATTAAGAGGCATGGTCATCATTCTTTCTTTGCTGCAGCACCTGGGATAGTATGGGGAGCCTTTTGTAAGTAATATATAATCATTTTACTCCATTTAATTCCTCTTACAAGTGGTTGAAGGATAGATTTCAGGATTTTCATTTTTCCCCCTCTCTCTCTTCTCATCTTTTCTATAAATTGGAGTGTTGGGCTCATTGTAAAGGGGAGGTAGTTTTTGTAGCAAAGCTCTACCAAAATTGCTTTATGAAGATAATGTGTTGTAGACCCTTGTTGTGGACTCCTTACATGGTGATCTAGGCCCTTTTCTTGTAACCGATTGAACTGTGCATATTATGAAGCAATAAAATATAAGTTTGTGGATGTATCTTCCCCTTCTGTGTTTTCTTGCATTCTTCTTTCCCCTTCAACCTTGATTACAAGAATATTGTGTTTATTAAATTATGTTCATGCAAGGATCCATTATCATTGTGTATGTTTGAAATATTGTTGTGAATGCGTTTTGCTAGATTATGGAGAACTGTCGTCACCTCTTCTAGTGTGCACTTTGCTTATGTATTTCACGCATTTGAAGAATACTCTCACACCCTCCTTTTCTCATGTATCACTGCTTTAGTGTAGGCTTTCGTTTTATGCATTCTCTCCCCCTAGTCCCTTGGAAATTTAGGTTAGAATAGTTAGTTTCCCCTGCATTAGAGTAGATTTTGGCAGGTATTTTAGGAGCAAGAACCAACTTTCTCTGGAGGTCTATCTCAAGTAGCAAGTCCCGCAACTAAAAAAAGTACCCATGTTATCCAATGACACCATGAGTTCAAGTATATGCACTTGTATAAACATAGGGGTGCTGTGATTAGGTGATAACAGGTGCTTCCCAATCCATAATAGCTCAAATATTGGAAGGATCGAATGCGATACCTTCCCCAGAAATGATGTGGCCCAGATACTACACCTCTATCCGAAAGAACACACACTTATTGTTGCTGCTTCTTCTGGTGAAGGTTCCCCTGATGCTCCTCATGCATAAATGACTATATCAGGATGTCGTCAAGAAAAGTGAGCATGGATCGATCCAAAAATGTCCAGAATACCCCATTCATCAAGCTCATGAACAATGCGGGGGCATTCGTCAGACAAAAAGGAACTTCTATGAACTTGTAGTGGACATATCTCGTACGGAAGACTATCCTGTGAATATCTGCCTCTAGGATCCTCAGCTGATGGTATCCCAACTTAAGATCTATCTTGCAAAATACTATGGTCCCCTTCATTTAATCAAATAAATCATCAATGCATGAAAGGGGGTAACAATTCTTGATCGTTACTTTGTTCAGCTAGCGATAATCCATACAAAAACATAATGATCCTTCCTTCTTCTTTAAATAAATCACCAATGCACCCTAAGGGGATACACTAGGATAGATTAGACCTTTCTCCAAAAGGCCCTAAAGTTGTAACTTGAGTGCATAGAGCTTAGAGGTAGTCATCTGATAGGGTTCTCGTGAGATAGGAATTGCACCCGGAACCAAATCTATGTGAAAATATATCTCACGTGGGGGATGTAACCCCTACAGATCCCCTAGAAAGATGTCAAAAAACTCTCTCAAGATGTGGTGGTCATCAAGAGATGGCCCAGTAGACTCATCCCCAGATCTATCACTAACAATGAAAACATACATCTGGAAACCTCGTCGCACACACCGCTTAAGCTGCATAGTGAAAATAGTGTGGATAGAAATGGGCCTTCTAACTCCTGCTATCACTGACTCAACCACCAAATCATCTGTATATGATATAATCTTATGGCTACAATCCACTCTGGCTCTGTGTGCAGACAACTAGTCCATGCCTAAGAAGACTCCATATGAACCCAACGAAAGGATACAAAGATCTGAGGTAGTTATGAAGGGTCCCAAATCCACTAAACACTCCTTAACTAAGGAATTTATAGATAGTTTGGCTCTAGAAGCCATCTCAACTTCCCAATTAAGACCCTACCTAACTACCACTAGCTTGAAATGCTCTACTAAAGATGGTGTAATAAATGAATCAGAGGAACTTGAATCAAACAATATAGAGGTAGGAATACCACCAATGCTACTTGTAGTCTCTATCATGATGCTCTGGTGCTACACCTGGTGGTTCTCGACCATTGCATAGATCCGATTGCTACATCCCTTGTCACCTACTATAGGCTCTAAAATATGTGCCTTACCCTTATTACTAGGGTTATGTGGGTACTCTCTCAAATGATGTCCAACAACGCCACATCCATAACAAATGCCTCATCCTCTCCAAAGGGATGCAACTCCAACTAGTACTGTAGAGGTCTATGTTGTGGATCCTGATGATCCGGCTATGGATTGCTGAGGTCTCTACTGACGAAATTCTACAGACTGAGCTCTTAGTGCACCCTGTTTCCTAATGGTACCCCTAAGAAGAGGCCCCATACTACATCCTCTCTAAGTGTTGAATCTTTGAGTAAGTCTGAATGGTGGACAAGCCTATTAATTCTATTGCTATTGAGGTGGCTATTTTGGTGGTTTGAATGAAGATTACACTGAACTATGTCCGTTTCAAGGAGGAGGATCTGAACACCTTGACCTATTATCTTACATCTATTGGATGCGGCTCTGTACTCTACCGCTAGCCTACTAAGTCTTCCCCCATGTCTCCTCTATAATGTAGGTGTTCTCCATTACCTTTGCTAAGGTCTATGGGAAATGAATGCCCAACGTATCACCCAAATCCAAATTCAGTCCCCTAATGAACCTTTGAATCTAGACCTTCTCATCCTACATATAGTTTACATACTAAAGTAGGTCAAAAAATTGACATTCATTCTCAGCTACAGTCACGGATGCTTGATGGAGGTCATGGAACTCATCTATCCTCTGCTGAATGAACCTCCAGGATATGTACCTACTTCTAAACCACTCCTCAAAGATATTGAAGTAGCTATCTCTGAGTCTACGTGGAGCTTCTACTCCTCAGTCTTACTCCAGAAACATGCTCCATCCCTCAGAAGATGGATCGCAACATGATATTTTGTGTTTCTAGTACATGGGTAGAGCTTGAAGCACCAAATCAAGCTCACTAACTATGCCTCTACCTAAATACCACTTGTATCTCCAAAATATTGAGATGGTCGTATCTTAAGGATCTCCTTGATATGGTCTGTAGCTAACAACTGACAACCCCTAGGTCTCTCTACATGCTCCTCCCTCGGCCTAGGGCTCCAAGATCTGTCCTTGTGTCCTAAAATCCTGTCTCCATGTCCCCTCTGTGGTGACTCTTGCACTAGCTGACTCCACACATGAGTTCTCTACCCTATGCTCCTCTCTGTGTCAAGGAGATGCATGAGCCTCAACTGATGGCTCCCTATGTTGTCTATAAATTTGTCCTCCTAAGGATCCTTTGCATATAACGACATTGACGTCCTGAAGTGTCTGTAATATCTAAGGTATAATGTCCAGTATAACATGATTTAGAGGTGGTAGGTTGAGATCTACATGCAATAACCCCTCGTCTTTTCCATGCCTCCTACACAGACCATGACACGAGCTAGTTCATCATTCTAAGTTTTATTCTAGTTTTCTAAGTTTACTATATTATACAATTATCATACAATGTTGTTTTCTAGGTTTAAAAGAATTCTAATAGGTTAAATGTTCATGTTTCATGTTTTCAAGTGTGCCCAAGTGTCCAAGCTTTGAACGCACAACTTTAATACCAAGTGTAGCACCCATAAAAATTGCTCACATGAAACCCAAGAATAACCTAGGTCAAACTAGAAAAATTATGGAATTTTTTTTTTTTGAAAAGCATGCTCGTAAAAAGGTTTCAAAATAATAGTTTCAACATTCTTGTTTGTAAGTTACTTTAAAATTAATAATATAAATTTCCTTTTTAATCCCCTTTATAGTAAAATAATTAAAACTCTCATTACCTTTTTCTAAACTTAGGTTCCCCCTAAATATTATTTTGATAAACATTTAAATTCCATTATAGTAAAACTTGCACAAATTAATCCCATGGGTGAAGGGGTCTATTTAATTAAATACTAAAGTTATATTAATCCCACAAGGTGACAGGATTTTAAAAAACAAACAAATAACAAGTTACTTAATTTAGCACAAGGGTTAGAACAATAATCCCACCCCTTACACAAATAAAGTGGCCCCCTAAAAAGTCAACCCATGTATTTTAAATTTTAAATTTGAATTTTATCTCACCCACTCCCCACCTAATTTTTGTAGGGATGAATCTCATCCATTGGATGGATACATTTGGGGCCACAAGATCTAGGGGTAAAACTAACCCTAAGTTTACTTATGAAAGACTTCTTTCTCTTTAATTTGACTTATTATTTCTTTGTTTGGTTTTTCAGATTGGTGTAGGAGAATGTGGAAGCCATGAGAGGCCATCCCAAGGTTTTGGAAGGATATACATGATTCATCTATTTTCTTGTTTTATTTATACCCTCGCCTAGGGTTTTAATGTATTCATATTTTTTTTCATCTCATTATTTTATGATTTTCCCAAATGGGATTATGGGTTTTGCCCCATTTTAGTGGTATGGTTACACACACACACACACACACACACACACACATATATATATATATGCATATGTATATGTATATATATATATATATATGCATATGTATATGTGTGTGTATATATGTGTGTGTGTGTGTGTGTGTGTGTGTGTGTATGTGTGTGTGTGTGTGTGTGTGTGTGTGTGTGTGTGTATACATTGGTATACATATATATATATTGATTTTTTTTTAATTGAATAAAACCAAAAATCAAAAATATTATAGTGATTATATATGTGTGTGTGTGTGTATTGAATAAAAAGGAAACTATACATGGTCGCATATTTAAAGTTTACACAGTCCACGTAAAGAGAAATCCGTAGCGATTGTAATGACCGTGGAGGGGTTTAATGAGTCATATTGCAAATGTTTGGGGTTGGGGGGAGGGTCACTAACACCATCCCCCATCCCATTTGATAATGGGGTGGGGGTGGGGTCGGCGACCCTCCCACCAAACCTATTCCCCAACAAATCAATAACACAGTCCGCGACCTAGCTTAGCACTGCATATTTTTTTGGGGGTTGTTTCATATTTGCTTAATATAAACACTTTTCTCTCTATATATATACATACATACATACACACACACATATATATATATATATATATATATATTATTTTAACAACTTTATTAATAATATTATAATATTAGTATTATTGTCAATAAATAATAATAATCTATGGTTTTAATAGGATCGCCTAATGTAAATCTTATACTTTATATTTTCTAAAATTTTGGTGGTAATATTGTTTGGGGTGTGACTAATTTTACTTCATTTATAATTTATTTAAAATATGATAATCACTTTATGAAAGCAAACGAGGCTAAGGTCTAAGTTGTAAATAAGCATTTTCCCTACTCCACTAGATTTAGGAATTACTCGATTTTATTGAAAAAGAAAATGACAATAGAAATTTAAGTAATTTCCATCTCAACATACAAAAATTTGACTCTCTTTCAACCATTACAAGGAAATGAACAAATACAATCTACTTCACTACTTTATATGTTTCATGTATTGCAATGGAACTAACAATTTCTTTGTTTTTACAAACTACAAATTGCAACCATTCTCACAAGCAATTATAACAAGATTTATCATAGTTTTTAAATAAGAACTAATAATTTTCCGATAATAAGTATACACCCATTTGAGATAACAAACCAACTAAAATGAGGACTAAGTAGTTTTCCTTCCAATCTAAATTCCATTATACAAAATCTTAACCCACTGAATTTGTTTCTCTTTTAACTTCATTTCCATTTTATCAAACTTGTTTCACTAAAAATGCCTTTCATTTCCACATAAATTATAACCTTAATAACCAAAAATAAATACAACTTTTATTTCCAAAGAAATACAATAAATATTCCACTTGAAGTGGGAATTTTATAAGAAGATAACTACAATAGAGAAATTTTTAGTCTTCTATAAGTGCTCCAAGTATCAAATCTGCAACTTGGCTCCATATTTCTTCACTTGATCACAAAAACTAAAAATGGGGGAGAGGCAACACTCTCCACCCAACCAAAAATCCAATGAGAAGAAGTAATTCTTCTCATTGGCCCCCGAGTCCCAACCATAAGGTAATAAGGGATGGATCAAACACATGACAACTCTACAATACTTCCACACTTGCAAGAAAAAAACACATAATAAGATAACCACACAAAAACACTCTTTTTTAAGAACAACTACCCAAAACAATGGCTCTAAAAATAATCCAAGTAGAGATAGGAATATGGGGATACCCTTGTGCCTCCCAAGGGTTTGGACGACCACCTCTAAAATCCTCCAAAACAAAATTAACCCCAAAATATCTTATTCCTCCCCAAAACAAAAATTGTATGTCTCTTATGACTCCCTCACTCTTATGCCTCCCTCTCTCTTATGGCTCTCACAATACACAAAATAACAAAATAGAACAAGGTGGGGCATCCAAAACCCACTCCCTCGTAAAAACACAAAGAATCTCTTATTCCTCCAAACATATTTCATCCCCATTTTACCATCTCAACACAACCTAAGGTCAATTTACTACCCAACACTTCAAACAAGAACACACATCCATACAACACATAACATATAAGAAAATAAGAGTGCAAGATCCTACCTTGCCATGCTAAAAATCAAATTTTCAGGCATGTCCCAAAAATATTTCAAACTCAAGAAACTCCAATCTCCATTCTACTCCAACAAGCAAGCACTCCCAAAAATCTAAGAGACCAAACCAAGCAAGTAACCCCAAATACTTCCCAAAAATTCCAATAAATAGAAAAAAGGAATATGGAGATGATGTGGCTCCATGTAGGATTCCACATCATTTCTTCTCCATCCCACATCACCCAAGTCAAACCCATACCCAAAGTCATAATAAATGGGTGGTTGAGAGGTATGAAAAACCTCTTACACACACAACTCCAACACATACCCTTTTAGGACAAAAATTAAATAGATGTAAAAACGTGTAATTAAAACTCACCTTTTTTGCCTTCCCAAAACACATAATGGGGTCTAATTTTGACCCTCCAACCCATAGGTAGGGTTAGTATAAGAAATTAAGAGGTGTGGGACAAACTTATCTTGTCGTACAAGCCTCCAAAATTGGCCCTTAAGGCCAAATCCGAATTTCCAAAAATGAGGTAGAGTGTACAACACTCAAGATCACATACACTCAACTTAAAACACATAAACCAAAGAGCCATCTAATCTAATAAATGAATTATTTTTGTGCTATACATAATTAATATAGTAACATGATTAATTTACTAATCTATACACGTAAATTAATGAATGATAAAAGGGAATTACATCACCATAAAATCACATACTCTAAAATTAGATAAAGGAAAAGAAAAGAACAACACATAAACCCCTTCATCACAGTTGGAGCTAATCCCCCCAATGACGACCCCCCAATAACAAATAAAACACACACAACATAACACAAGTTTCCATGGTGACCATTGTCGTATCCACCCAGTATTCCGTTGTGGTTGGTCTTCAATCCCCCTTTGATTGTTGTGATATAATCACCTGTAAAACACACAATACCTCCTTCGGCCTCGTGGCCGCATCAAAACATCCAAGATAAAATATATGCATATAAATTCGACAATCATCCATACATAAATGAAATCATCAACTAGGAAAATAATGTTACTATTTTAAAATTCAACAACATATCAATTCTATATTTCATCAATATCAATAAGATCACAAGATTACTTCACTGGTAAACCCTAATCAATATGACAAAAATGTCGAATGTCATAAATATATAAGTATGTGAACAACACATCATCATCAATATAAAATATCTCTCTAAGAAATCAACAAAAACCATACTATGAATTGAAATCCACCAATACTCAAAGTATCTCTATCCTTTAATAATCATGCTAAGCCAAAATGATACAATAATATCCATGTATATAACCAACAGTAATCGAAATCAAAATATAATAAGTGTCGAAGGGAAGTGAGCACTACAAAAAAAACCATAAACTTGGGGAAATTAATTTTTTTCTTAAGAATGGACCATAGAAGAAAAATAATAATAATGTAAAGATGACAAGAAATCCTGATTTGCAGAATACTATGAAACTAGCCATGGCCAAAAATCAAGCCATAAATGCGAGAATAAAGAGGAAGAATAAAACATAAAGAAATGTATAAATTAGTAGTCTTAAACAACGAAAAACACACAAATTTAAAGGAAAACATAAATAAAAATAGAGTATTTACATGAAACCTTACAGTTGTGCATAAATTGTATTAATTAATCTCCTTGAGTTAGAGATTTTTCTTTTTACATTCAGATCAGTGCATGTACAACAATACATTTTTTAATCTATTATTCAACTACATTCACATACAACAATTATATAAAATATCTTCTCCTAAAATTATTTTCAAACAACTATAAACAAAGAATTCTAAATATTAAACTATAGACTCGAAAGATAACACATATTGTGCATGCTTACAAAAAACACTTTTCTTTTAATTCACTCTTCATAACAATAAAACAAAACTAGACTTATCAAAAATATAAATACATGCTAAAGCTAAAGTTATCTTTTCTAAAAGGCTATGAGAGAAATTGCACGTGCATATTCCAACACACCCCATTAATTTTAACCTTGAGTCTTTCATTACTCTAGAGACAAGTTTTCATTTCTAAATATGATATATTCCTCATCACAAAGTCCTAAACAAATTCTTAAATATTCAAAAGATTCCTTTTCTAAAGCCTTTGTAAAAATATTTTAAAAATGATCTTTGGATCTACAAAAATCAAGAAACATTTCTCTGTTGTTAACCAAATCATTGATAAAATGATACCTCGTGTCAATATGCTTTCTCCTCTTGTGGAAAACAAGATTTTTCGACAATGTTATTTCCAAGTTGTTGTAACAAAAAATATGCATAGTATCCTCTTGATTACACCTCAATTATTTTAACACCCTTCTCATCCACACAACTTAACATGATACTCTTGTTTCTACTAGATAATCTGTCTCTCCTAAAGTGAGTGTGGCAATGGGCTTGTGCTTTGATTCCTATGAAACCAATCCTACTCCAAAGTGAAAACTATAGCAGGATGTGATTTCCCTGGTATATATACTACCAACACTATCACTATCTATATAACCTATGAGTTTGAACTCATCTAAAATTGAATACAAATTTTCATGATTCTTAGTTCCGCAAACATACCTCAAAATCCTTTTTTTGGCTTGCTAATATGAATCCTTTAGATATTCCATGAACCTTAAAATGAGGATCACACCATACATAATTTCAAGCCTTTTGGCCTTCGAATACATGATACTTCCAACTAATCTTCTGAACAATGTTGGATATAAAAATGATTTGCTATCCTCTTTTATTGACTTCAAACCTACAACAACTGGTGTTGGCACTAGTTTGCAATTTGACATGTTAAATATGTTCAAAATATAATTAACAAAGTTTCCTTGTGGAATTAAAAATCCAGGTTGTCATTTTCAAACTTCAATCAAACATAAACAAATGTGCAAATTAGCAATATTAAACAACAAACAACAAATAGATTTAAAATAAAACATAAATAAAAATTGATTCTTCACATTAAACCTCATTATTGTGCATAAATTGCGTTAAATATTTTCCTTCTATCAGAGATTAATCTCTTTACATTCATATCAGTGTGTGTAAAACACTATGTTAGACATCTTTTATTCACGTACATTAACCTACAACAATTATATAAAATAGCTTCTCCTAAAATTAACTTCAAAAAATACTAAACAAAGCATTCTAAATATAAAACTGTAGAATCTAAAGAAAACACATGTTATAGATGCTTATAAATAAAATATACTATTTTACTTAACTTTTCATAAAAAAAATACTAAACTAGACTTATCTAAAATATAAACACATGCTAAAGATAAACATATCTTTCCTAAATGGCTATGGGAGAAATTACACATGGATATTCAAATAGTCCCATTAATTTTTACCTTGAAGATTTCATTATTATAGAGCTAAGTTTGCATTTCTAGTTATGATGTCTTTAGTGCCCAATCCTCTTCAACACTTATTATATTTTGATATTGATTACTATTGACTATAGACATAGATATTATTGTATCATTTTAGTTTAGCATGATGTTAGACGATAGAGATATTCTGACTATTGATGGATTGTGATTTATAGAATGATTTTTGTGGATCCTTAGAGGTATAAAGAGACATTTTTATATTGATGATGATGATATGTTATTTAAATGATATATATTACTAAAATTTGTAATTCTCATCATGTTTACTAGGATTTAGCATTTGATCTAATCTCGTGATCCTACTGATATTGATAAAAGATAGAATTGAGATGTTGAAATTTTAGACAAATGATAGCATTCTTTAGTTGAGATGATGATTTAGCTATATGAGGATGGTTATTTATTTATGTGTGTATATTTTATCTTTGATGTTTTGATGTGGCCACGAAGCCAAAGGAGGTATTGTGTGATTTTTCAAGTAATTATTTCACAACAATCAAAAGGGGGATTGGAGACCAACCATAGAGGAATACTAGATGGATACAACGAAGGTCACCATGGTAGCTTGTGTAATGTTTGTTGTTTTGTTTTATTTTGTTAGGGGCCCCCATGAAGGGATGACCTCCAGTTGTGACCATGGTCTATGTGTGTAATTATTTCCCTTTTCTTTTATTTATTGTAGATTATGTGATTTATTTTGTGATGTAATTTATTTAATCATTGTTGACTAATGTGCCTTTCTTAAGTAATTTAATCATGTTATTAATTTATATGGAGATGTGACAAAAGGGGCTGTTTATTAGAGTAGTTGGCCTTTTTGGATTTTGTGATTTTGTTGAGTGTAATTGACTTTGAGTTTGGTGTGCTCTACCTTACCTTGGAATTTTGGATTTGAGCTCAAGGGCCATTTTTTGGGGCTTATGGGACAAGCTAAGTTTATCCCACACCTCTTAATTTCGTATACCAATGCTACCTATTGATTGGGGGGTCAAAAATAGACCCCAATTATGTGTTTTGTAAGACAAAAAGTGACATTTATTGCACTTTTCTTACATGGGTTTTAAATTATGTTGTTAGGGGGTGTGGGTTTGGATTGTGTGTGTAAGAGGCTTGTCATTCCTCTCAACCACTAATTTATTATGCATTGAGGTTGAGGTTTGACTTGGGATGATGAGTTAAGGATAAGTGATGTGGCATTGTACATGGAGCCACCTCACCCTCATCTCCCCTTTTTTCTTTATATGAAAGTTTATTTGTTTATTTGGGGGTTAGTTCATTCATTTGTGCTCTTGTATTTGTGAAGTTGGAGAGTTTTGGAGTGTTTTTTGAAGTTTTGGAGATTGTTGGAGTGGATTGAGCTTGAAGGAGCTTAGAGTGTGAGTATTTGATCAAGTTCTACCATGTAAAGGTAGGAACTACACCCTTTTCTTTGTTGTTTTATTTTATATATGTATATTTCTATGCAAATGAATGGTTTGTATACTTTTTGGGTTCTTGGGTAGAATGCCTAAGTATGGTATATGAGAAGGATATGGGGATTTTATATGTAGGGAGGCATAAGATTTTATTTCATGTTTTGGGAGGGATTTGGGTTGGGTGCCCCACCTTTGATAAGAAAATGCTTGCATTTATTACTTTATTCTTTTGAGGGAGATATAAGAGATTGTAGGGAGGCATAAGAGAATTTGGGAGGCATAAGAGGATCTTGAGGGAGGGATAATATTTTTGTAGGGGTTTTGAGTTGTGTTTTCTGAGGATTTTAAGGTGGACACCTAAATCTTGTATTTTGTGTTGAATGCATTTTTAAGTCGTTGTGAAATTTGTATTGTGATGTGGAAGCTTTGTGATAGTTTATTTGAGTTAGATCCATCCTTTATTTCATTTTGGTTGGGGCTCGGGGCCAATGAGGAGGATAGCTTCTTCTCCTTGTTGGATTATTGGTTGGGTAGAGAGTGTTTCCTCTCCCCCATTTTTTTTTGGTTGTGATTAAAGTGAAGAAATGGTGGAGCTTTTGTTGAAGAATTGGACCTTGGAACACTTGTAGAATTCATAGGAAATCCTTCATTGTAGAATCCTTTCTTGTAATTCCCACTTGGGTGGAAGACTAGTAACATTTTATTTGAAATAAAAGTTGTATTGTATATTTTGTTATTAAGTTATAATGTATTGTTGGAAAGAAAGTTCTTTACATTGTAAGAAATGAGCTATGCTCAAAGGAGAAGGAAGTTCATTAATTTTTGTGGAAGTTGCATGTTTTGTAAGAATGAAGGAAAACTTGGAAGATGTAAACCTTTGAGAATGTTTTCTTATTAAGAATTAAATGTATAATAATTTTTTTGTGCTTACCTTGGGTAAATAGCTGTAGTTGAAATGGCAAGATGTATCAAATTATAATGAGTTATTTTTTTGGAAAAATTGCATTTTGCTGTGGAAAGGAAAATAATAATGCTAGGAATAGAATAAGCTTCATTCCTACTTTTGAACTTGAAATAAATTTTGTTGGATGAACATAAAAATGATCTTGTAGTGTTTTCTTGTTACTATCAAAATAGGAAATCTTTAAATTTAGTAATTTTAAGCATGGAATATATAAATGGTGTAACCTTTCAACTGGAGACCCTAGGAACATAAAATTTAAGTTAAGGACAAATTGTAAATCACCCTTGTAAAATTTACTTTTGGAAAAAATTAAGTAATTGATGGTTTTGTTCTCGAAGAACATGAATGCCTCCCTCTCCAGAGCGGGGGTCTCTGAACCACTAGTCATATCAGAGCGGCGGTCTCTAAAGCACCTTCCAGGTAAGGCAGCAGTTTATGAATAAACACCTAGATAGGGATATGGTTCCTCAACCGCTGGTCTGCTTTGGGTGGTGGTTTCATCACTGTCAGTGGAAAATTAAAAATCTACGATTGGGAAATTTTAAGCTTGATTAATTAAAAATTTAAGCTTGTAAATTTAAAGAGGAAATCACCAGCAAGCCATAAGGGCATAAATTCATTTTACTAAACTTGTAAATTTTTAAATGGGAATTTAAATGTATTGAATCTCATGGATTAAAAATGAAGTAGGGTTTTTCCCAAGAAGGAAACTCAAAAAAATGGAATTATCTATATAACAACTCCAGATTTGGAGTGGAAACCTCTACAATCTTCAAATGAATAACATTAAGATGATAAACCCATAATTGAAACTAAACTAATCTTAATTATAGTTAATTCCTTCATGGCTTCTTTCCTCTTGGCTTTCATGGCTTCTACTCCTCCAACCTGCAAAATTAAAGAAAGAAAAGAGACCAAATGAGGAGGCAAGGGAAAGTAAAAGAATTTTATAAAATCCCATAAGGATGGTTAGGGTTAGGTTGGAATTATTTGATCTAGTGGCCACAATTGATTTGATCTAAGGGTTAAGAATCAACCCTTCAATTGTTAGGTGAGAATATTCATATTATGGTTTTATTTTAATTAAATATAATGTATGTGAAAATGGGTGAATGGGGCGACACAATGCCCTAGTGTGTTAAGTTAATTATTTTAGCTCTCCTAGTATGCTTTAGTAATTATTTAAATGGAAATTAAGACTAATAATTTAAGAGGAATAAGGTAACCAATGTTAAGGGTTTAATTATTATGGGTCTGAATGTTAATTTGAAAAGGGGAAATTACTTAATCAAGTAAAATAAATTGAGGGACACTTTCTAAGAGATTGTGAATGTATCGACCTTAAAACGGAACAAGAATATTTAATTATTAATATAGGCGTGGTCTATCCTTTGTAATGTAGTGATTACTGGTAGGAGTTAATTAAACATTTTATAGGTTTTGATACCCTTACAATTTTTTTTAAAAAAATGTCGCAACTTTCGAGATATTTATTTAAGGTTTAATGTGGTTTTAGAATGTTGAAATTGTGGGCATTACATTCAGTATCAGATCCATGGGTTCAACGCTAGGAGCTTGCGAACACTTGGAAACATAAGACATAACAAGAAATATTAGTGCAACTTTAGATTTAGATAACACAACATCGCATGATGTTTTTTAAACGTAAAAAACCTAGAAAACTAAAACAAAATCTAGAGTAATAAACTAACTCTCACCTTGGTCTGTGAAGGAGGCCTAGACAAGACAAGGGGTTCTTACATGTACACCTAGACTTACCACCCCCAGATCAAGTAGTAGTAACCATATTACCTCAAATACTTTAGACATTATAGGATGTTAATGCAACTATACGTGGAGGATATTTAGGAGGGAGACCTAATAGATAGGACAAAGAGCCATCAATAGAGGCTCGTGAACCTTCCCAACACAGTGATGAGTATAGGGTAGAGAACTCCCACATGGAGTTAGTCAGATAAGATTCACCACAGAGAGGTCATGGGGTCTACAGGACATAGGGACAGATCTAGTAGCCTTAGGCAACGTGATGATTGTGTTGAGAGACCTAGAGGTAGAAAGTCTATAGAGGTAAATCACATTAGAGAGATCCTAAAAATTAATCCATCTCATTTTGCTAGGGACACTGGAGGATTTCTGGAAGAGGCATGATTGGTCAACTTGAGTGGACGCTTCAAGCTATGTACATTTACCGACAATATGAAGGTTCATATTTCCATCCACCTTTTAAGAGATGGATTCAGGGTTCATTGGAGGACTAAGGAGTAGAAGCTCCTTGTGGATTCTGATACATTCACTTGGGATCTCTTCGAGGAGTGGTTCAGGAGCATATATTTATCTAGGAGGTTCATTCAGTAGAGGATAAATGAGTTCCATGACCTACTTCAGGCATCCATGATGGTGGCAAAGTATGAGAGTCACTTCCTGGACCTACTTCAGTATGTAGACTACATGCAGGATGAGCAGGAAAGGATCCACAGGTTCATCAGGGGCCTTAACCTAGACATTTGCATAGGTGGTTAAGAAGGCCTATATTAGGGAGGAGACAAGGGGGATGACGTAGTAGGAAAAAAATAGAGTGCATAGTTGTATTCACAAGATGCAGGATATCAGGTCGAGGGGGTCACCTCCTCCTCCTCCTTGTGGTGTACATCATTTTGCATTGTCTTCATTCAGGCCACCTTAGCAGCAACCTCAGCAGTAGGGTCATCCTCTATTTAGGACTCCATAGAGGTTTAATGCTCACAGAGGATGCAGTATGGGGTCCCCTCCTAGGGGTATAGTAAGGAATCGGGTACTACATAGAGCTCAGTCAACAGGACCTCCTAAGTAATGAGCACAACAGTCTATAGCAAGATCATTAGGATCCATGACATAGACCACTAGAGTACTTGCAGGATCCACTTCTCATTATGGGGGGCTTGGTTGTTGCTATGGGTGTGGAATACTTGGGCATCATAAGAAAGATTTCCCTCATAACCCTAATAACAAGGGTAAGGGACCAGTTTCAAAGCCTATAGTAGGTGACATGGCTAGGAGCCACAAGATATATGCAGTGGTCAAGAACCACTAGGAATATCACCAGAGCATGGTGATTGAGATGATAGGTAGCATTGATGGCATTTTTTTTCCTGTTTTATTTGATTTAGGATTCTCAGATTCTTTTATGTCCCCATTGTAGTAGAGCGATGCAACCTAGTGTCAGTTAGGTAGAGTCGTAGTTGGGATGTGAATATGGCTTCTAGATCCAAGCTCACAGTGGACTCCTTAGTCAACGAGTGCATACTTGACCTAGGACCCTTTTCCATGACCTTAGATCTTTGTAGCCTTCCTTTGGGTTCCTATGGGATTATTCTGGGCTTGGATTGGTTATCTATACACATGGATAGGTTTGATTGTTATAGGAAGATAGTATTATGTGAATATGATTTAGGAGTGGAATCAGTGATAGTTGGAGTCAAGAGACCCGCCTTTATTCACACCATATCTACTATGCAGCTTAAGCAGTGTGCATGATGAGGTTTCCAGTTCTTTGCTTTCATGGTTTGTGATAGATCACAGGATGAGTCTAGTGGGCCGTCACTTAACGATCATCATATCTTGAGGGAATTTTCAGACGTCTTTCGAGGGGATCTGTTAGAGTTTTCTCCCCCATGTGAGATAGATTTTCACATTGATTTAGTTCTAGGAGCAGATACTATCTCACAACTGCCTTATAGGATGAATGCCCCTTAGCTTTGTGAGCTAAAGTTTCAGCTAGATGGCCTTCTTGAGAAAGGCCTAATCCATCCTAGTGTATCCCCTTGGGGTGCACCAGTGATTTTTGTAAAGAAGAAGGACAAATCTCTGCAATTATGTATTGATTATCGTGAGATGAAAAAAGTAACGATCAAGAATCATTACCCCCTTCCACATATTGATGATTTGTTTGATTAGATGAAGGGGCCACGATATTTTCCAAGATAGATCTTAAGTTTGGATACCATCAGCTAAGGATCAAAGAGGTAGATATTCATAAGACAACCTTCTGTATGAGATATGGTCACTACGCATTGACAGTAGAGCCTTTTGGTCTAACGAATGTCCCCGCAGTGTTCATGAGTTTGATGAATGTTGTATTCTATAAATTTTTTGATCACTTAGTGATCATATTTATTGATGACATGTTTATTTACTCATGCACACATGAGGAGGATAAGGAACACCTTCGACAGGTTCTGCAGTGCCTTCGCGAGTAGCATCTTTACAAGAACCTCGAGAAGTGTGCATTCCTTTAGAAAAAGGTGTAGTAATTGGGTCACTTCATTTATGGGAAGGTATAATAGTCAATCATTCCAAGAATTGAGCTATTATGGATTATCTTTTGCCAACTAGTGTGATTGAGGTGTGTAGTTTCATGAGGTTAACAGGTTACCACAAGAGATTTTTTCAGGACTTCTCTCAGATTGCACACCCCATAACTTCCCTTCAGTGGAAAGGGAAGATGTTTTTTTAGACAAATGGATGTGATCAATAATTTAGTACACTGAAGATATGCCTTACATCAGCAGTTATTCTTGCAGTACCAGATCCTGATGGGGAGTTCTTCTTTTGCATAGATGCTTCCTTGACAAGATTAGGTGGTGTTTTGATGCAAGAGGGCCATGTGGTTTCCTTTGAGTCTCGGAAAATAAAGGATCATGAGCTCAATTATCTGACTCATGACCTTGATCTTTTAGTGTGTTGTCACCCTCAAATTTCCCTCCATTTTCCAAGTCTAAAAATGTTAAATTTTCAGTTGGTTCCTTTGAAGTATGCTTGAAAGAGATATTTTTGAATTTGAGACTAACTAAGGACTTGAAGAATTTTGAAAACTCATTCATCAGATGGGAACTCTCCTCCCCTTTTTAAAAATTTTAAGATGTCCTCCTAACTCCTTGTATTTTGCAAGTTATGGCTCGGTGGACCTATGTAGTTAAATTTTCCCTTTGGCAGGTTGGCGGACCTACATTATTCCTTGTGATTTTTGCACTTTTTCACCAAAAGGGGTAAGTTAGAAAAAGAAACCCATGAGTCCACATGGAGAAATGGAGACATAAATTTTACAAGCCCTCAACTAAGCAGAAGCAGCCACCTATCATCAGGGTAGCGGACTTGCGCACCCACGGAGGAAAATCAAAATTTGGGCCAAAAATTCAAAATGTTGAAAATTGAGCCCCACCCCCTTATCTAATCAGAAGGTCACACATGTCCTAGTCAAGTCAGGAGTGCAGACCCGTGGTGACATTTGATATTTTGAACTTCTCACCAAAAGGGCTCAAATGGTTGTTTTTGTACTGCATTTCTTCATCCAATCAGAAGGCGACATGTGTCCAACCTTTGGCGGAGCTGCGAAGGGGTGGAGGAAATCGAGAAATCATTCCTTTTCTCCCAAATGTTGGGAAATGTATTTTTTCCACTTGGATCATCATTCCTCTAATTTTGACATGTGTAGGATCTCGATTTTGAGGTAAAAAAGAGGGAAAATGGTTTATTTACATTTGCATCTGATCTTTTTATCACTATTTTTTTGCTTGAACTCTGTAATGGATGAATGTGGATTTTTGTTTGTCCTTCCTTCTCTGTTCATGGTCACTTTTTGTGGAAATGCATTTTGGGTCTATTTTGGAACAAAATTGATGATTTTCACAGCAAATATGATTGATTTTTGAAGAGATAGGGTAATCAGGCATTTGCGAATGAAAAGGGGGAAATGTGCTAACTAGGCACTCAAACGTTTAGGAGGCAGTTACAAGGGTGAAATGATGAGGGAAAGTGGATAAGGAAACAACCATTCATCTCTGCCCAAAACAAATCACGTTTGAAATGATGATTTTCCCCTCTTTTTGGGCATCTGCATTTTCATAAGTGCATTTTTGATCTTTTCGCTCTTGAAGTGAATCTCTAACCAATTTGATCCCTATATAATATTATTTCCTTGGGGAAACATTTAGGGAAAAAATGTGTTTGATATAAAAAACGTGCCTAGCGAGAGAGAAAAGGAGTTCCTAGCATTTTGAAAGATTGTAAAAAACTGAAATTTCTCAATATAAAGAGTTTTTCTTATCTTCATCTGCTATTTTATTTCACTTATGGCTCCTAATTAGTGAATTTTTCATCTTTACATGTAAATAAACTTTTTGCTCTTGTGTATATGATCTCTGGAACTTTGTGTCTGAAGATTGATACGTATTGTGAAGGTGAATGATCCCATTCTACATTTTTCTATTTCAATACAAGTAAGGTTATACTCTGAAATCTATATTTCTAGAAAGTATTGTAGTTCTCCCCCCCCCCTTTTCCATCTTCTCCATTCTTCTGAGCCCTTTGTATTGATGACATTTTAGTATGAAATATCTTAAAGTATCAGGAATCCACATGATGAAAGTTGTGTATATGTATATAAGTCTTTACTGCTTTTAATAAGGGAACCTCTCCCAGTAAAGAGGAGGGACTTGTTGTCCCCTTACTGTTGTTTCACCCAAAGTGAAAATCTGAAACCCAATAGTTTTTGGTGACTCTACTGGGGAATCCATTGTGAAAGATTTCCAATTTTGAAGAATTACTTCTTAATCATCTCTAATCCACCGACTCCAAGATACACTAGGGGTAGAAGAACCTTTGGGGAAGAAGATCCTAATTTCCAGCTTTTGGAAAACCAAAGTTTCTCTCTTCCTTCATCAACAAAAAAAGAAGAAGAGAAATATCTGCAAGCACTTCTCCTAATAGAGATAAAACTTCTGGGAGTGATAGTCCTCAAAATCAGATCAGTCCCAATCTGCATGCTTTGATCCTTACTAGTGTTGTTGTTCCTCTCCAAACAATATTTACAAGAATGGCAGCTCCTCTACGTTGGGAACAAAGGGTTGGGCCTCTTGTTCTTCCCCAGCCATTGCATGAATTACCTAGAGGCAATAGAAAGAATTTTCCCAAATTAAGAGGTGATGGGAAAGTTCATCTAGATGAACATATAACAGCCTTCGTTGTTGCTTGTGGTGTTCTTGGCATTGAACATGAGGATGTCTCTGTTAGAATTTTTGTTGAGACATTACAAGATAATGATGCTGATTGGTTTTATCACCTTCCTACTGGATATATCACTAATTAGAACACCATGATGACCAGATTTGAGTAGCACTTTAACCCAGATGAAGATGTTCATGCTCTCTTGGCTCAGATTTCCCAAATCAAGAAATAAGCTCATGAGCCTATGAGGGATTTTGTAGAGAAATTTAATAGGCTGATCAACAATATCCCACTAGCTACATGTCTTGTAGATCAGATTCAGAAGTGCTTCTTCCTTAATGCTTAACTACCTGAAGTGAGCTATGTGCTTAGGAGAGATAATATTACCACTTTGGATGTTGATTAGAGGTTGGATGTTAGTGTGGAAGATGATCTAATTATGTTTGACAAGCTTAGGAGAGATTCATATAAATCCAATGCATCCTCTTCTTCCACATCTTCTCCTAGAGTTAGTATAGATCAATTAGTCCAAAATCTTGCTAATGATCTGATTGCTCTCAAGAAATAATTAGCTCAACATGATCCTTATCAAGATGTGCCTAGAAATAAATTTCAGCCCAGAAATCGGTTAGCCCCTCCTCAGACTAGATTAGCAATTGAAGGCGCACCTATCAAATTTCCAGTCAATGCCACATGTGAAGTGTTAGAGCCTGATGATGAAGAGGAGAATGAAATCTATGAAGAATTGAAAGAGGTTGATGAAGAATTGGAAGAGCTGAGTGGATCCCATGTCCATTTTCTCACTACTAAAGGTATAGATGAAGAGATTGATTATGAGGAAAGAATTGTAGAGATGAGAAATGAATCTTATGTTGTCATGACTCATGAGCAAACAAGCAAGAAATAAAGGTAGTGAAGCCTGCTACAAGATCTAAGGGTCCTCCTACAACCATTCCAGTGATTACATGGAGGGGAACTCCTATTCTAACTTCTTCCATGTAAAAGGTAGGCTTTGTTGTTCCTTCTTCTTTTGCTCCTGATCCTAAAATATCTTGTCATCCTAGTGATAGAGTTGATAGATCAAATGTCGCATATACTACTATTAATAATGTTGAACTTACATCTGGATCATTTGATATTATTGACCATCTCAAGAAAACTAAGATTCAGATCTTAGAGGTTGAATTCTACCAAACTCGTCCCAAGGAATTTCCTAAGATGGGACTTTATGCATACTAAATCTAAACCTTCACCCCATGGTTCTAAGGGCCTCTTGCCAACTCCTTCTCCTTCATCTAAACCCATCCTTGTAGTATCACTTACTTCATCTGAGGAGAAGATCAAACCATTTTATGTTACCCTCCTCATAGCTAGTCATAAACTTAGCAATTGTGTCATTGATTTCAGTGCTTCAGAAAATGTGATGCCTGCCAAGGTATCTCATGACCTAGACCTAACCCTAACCCACACTTTCAACTCATGTTATTCAATGGAAAGTAGATAAGTGTTGTCAATTGGTAGAATCAAGGATGCACAAGTTGCATTTGCTACTATGCTAGAGAAAAGAGTTTTAGCAACCATCTTGGTAGCTGATATACCTCCTTATGACATGCTATTGAGTATAAAATTTTGAAAGGATGTTGGAGGAGAGATCATGATGGACTGGTCACATGCCCTCATTCTAGTGAATGGGAAGATGAAGAAGCTATTGCCTAAAAAGTAAATTGAATATATTGTATAAAAGACAGACTATCCAAAAGTGCAAATACTTTATGAAGACATAGGTCATGGAAATTACATGGTCATGTCACATGATGAGATAAAGCCTCCCAAGGAATTAATTTGATCCCAATGGCATTCAGATTTTAGAGTTTGATGGGAGATGCTCCTCAATTGGTTCTGGAGCTGGTGTAGTGCTCATTTCTCCAGAGCTTCATCCTTCCTCTTTCAATCTCCAATTCAAAAACAGAAACAACACAATAGAATATGAAGCTCTCTTTCTCGGTCTTAGCTTGGCAAAGGAAATGGGAGTTAAGAATCTCCTTGCTCGTAGTGATGCAAAGTTGATTGTAAAGTAGGTTAGAGATCTTTTCCAAGTAAAAAATAGAAGGCTAAAACATTATAGAAATTTGATTTTGGATTCAATTGAGTTCCTTGATGATTTCTCCATTCAAAGCCATGCCAAGAGAAAGAAACATAAGCACTGATTCATTGGTTGTCTCGGGTCTCTGTTAATTCCTCATCCAAATTTCTCCCAAGATAAGTTCACCATTGAGATGATTCATAGGCTTAGAGTGCCATAAAATGCAAATAATTGGAAATTCTTCAATGATGATCAACATCTGTTGTCCTTCCTAGAGCTTAGAGATTTTAAGGGAGAGAAAATCTACCTAGGGAGTGTGTGCCTCCAATTGAATAAGGTAACCAAGAAGAAGAAATAGATCATGACGTCTATTTAAAGATGAAAGGTAATAAGATACCTAAGGAGTTAGTGAGTTTGGAGGAGCTATTTGATAAGCATGATGGGTATGTTAAGCCCAATACTTCCAAAGGATGCTAACAATCAGCTCAGCTAAGTATGAGAAGATAAACATTAGAAGTTCTCATGAACCCAAGCTAGTGAACATTGGGAAGTGTTGCAGACAAGAAGAGAAGAAGAAAGCTACAAATTTGTTGAAGAGGTATACTGATGTCATTGCTTATTCTTATGACGATCTTAATGCCTTCCAACCAAAGGAAATGTAGTATTTCATCCATCTCAAACCTGGGATCAAGCCCTTCGAGAAGAAGCAGAGGCAATATAATCCTAAGATTGCTAATATAATCTTCTAAGAAATTCAAAAATTATTGAAAGCAAAGATCATTTTTCCTATTTACCATTCAATGTGGATTGCTAATATTGTGCTGGTTAGAAAGATGAATGGTGAGATATGGATTTGTGTTGATTTCAAAAACTTGAATCAAGAATATTTGAAGGACAATTATCCTCTTCCCACCATGGATCAAGTGTTGTAAGACGTCACAAGTTCAGAGATGTTATCCATGCTTGATGGGTTCTCAGGTTATAATCAAGTTGAAGTAAATGCTACTAATTAGCATAAGACCACCTTCACCACTCCTTGGGGCACCTTCGCTTATAAGAGAATGCCATTTGGCCTCATCAATTCTGGTGCTACTTTTAAGAGGGAAATGGACCCGGCCTTTAACAGCCTCAAAGGAAATTCCATAGTTATTTACCTTGATGATCTGACTGTGTTTTCGAAAGTCAGAGATGATCATTTCTAGCACCTCGAAACAGTCCTCCAAAAGTGTAAGGAGCATGGCATCTCCTTGAATCCCAAGAAATATGTCTTTTGTTTCACTAAGAGAAAATTATTGGGACACATTGTCTCCAAGGACGGGATCAAGATTGATTTGGAAAGAGTTCAGGAAATTCAGTAGATCCCTCTTCCAATAAGCAAGAAAGGTGTGCATTCTTTCTTTGGAAAAACCAACTTCCTAAGGGGGTTTATATCTAATTTTATAGAGATTACTTTAAGCATTTCTCACATTATGAAGGGGAAGCAGGCATTTGTCTTGTCCTCTGAAGGCAAAGTTGCATTTGAAGGCATCAAGAGAGCTATAGCAAAGACTCCAATCTTGGCATGCCCAAATTTTGGTAAGGACTTTATTATTTATTTCTATGCCACTGAATACACTCTTGTTGCTATGTTAACCCAAGAAAATAATGAAGGTCATGAGCTCCTCATAGCATTCATGAGTTATATTTTGAAAGCCCATGAGCTGAAGTACACCATGATGGAGAAACATACTTTTACAGTGGTTAAGGTGGTGAAAAAATTTCATTTTTATATCCTCAACTCCCATGCTATTGTTCTTGTGCCTGATACAATTATTAAATCCATTGTAACAAAGCAAGAATTTGGAACCAAAAGAGGTAATTGGGTAGCCAAAGTTTAGGAGTATGATCTAACATGAAACCCACAAAATTGATTAGAGGAAAGGGCTTATGTGAGTTGATTGCAGAAGGAGCTGATGCCAAATTGTTAAAGGAGGAAGTTGATACTCATGTTGTTCTTTTCCTCAGCTCAACTGATGAATGACATGCTGACATTGCACACTTCCCCACTTATGGAGAATGCCCATCCCATTTGACCACAGAGGAGAAAAGGGCCATCAAATTGAGGTCAAATCAATATCTATTATGGGAAAATACATTGTTCAAATGTGGCATTGACCGAAGATTTTTGAAATGCGTTGACAAGGACTAGTAAAGGAGATAGTTCTTGAATTTCCATGATAAGGCCTGTGGGGTCATTTTTCTTCCTCTGTAACAACTCACAAAATCCTACATGCTGGGTATTATTGGCCCACATTATTTAGAGATGCATCTGAGTGGGTAAGTAAATGTGAAGCATGCTAAAACCTTAGTTAGCAGACCCAAATTGGCTGCTCTACCTCTCAAACCAGTAGTGATTGAAGAGCCTTTTCAACACTGGGGTTTAGAATTCATTGGCACACTCAATCCATCCTCAACTACTGGACACAATCATGTTTTGACTACCACTGACTATTTCACCAAGTGGGTGGAAGCCATTCCAGTCAAAAGTACTACTTTGGAGATTGTTTGCAATTTCATCAAGGAGAATATCTTAATAAGGTTTGGGATACCAAATAAGATTGTCACTGAAAATGCTTAAAAATTCTCCTCTGCTAAAATGAATTATTTTTTCTATGGCTATGGCATTTCCCATGCACACTCTTCATATTATTATCCCCAAGGGAATGGGCAAGCTGAATCGATGAACAAGAACTTAGTCAGAATTTTTTGGAAGCTTGTAAATGAATCTTAGAGGAATTGGCATAAGAAACTATATGATGCTTTATGGGCTGATAGAATTACACCTAAGAGAGCCATTGGAATGTCTCCTTTTCAAGTGGTATATGGAGTTGATGCTCAGCTACCATTAATGTTAGAACTACCAACCTTGCACTTGATGAAGGCCATTGAAGATGCCAGTTTTTCCAGCTCATTCAACAGAAGGATTATGGACCTTTAGAGGTTGAATGAAGATAGAATACAGGTGATTGATAGGATATCAGCTCACCAACTCAAGGTCAAAGCCCTATTTGATAAAAAGGGCTAAACTCAGAACGTTTTAAGTGGGAGACATTGTCCTCCTTTGGGAAAAAAGGCATGAACAAAGGGGAAGCCATGATAAGTTTGATTCTCTTTGGCTGGGTCCATTCAAAATCAGACATCTTTTCAGTGATAATTCTTTCTACTTCTATTACTTGGATGGTTCTCCTCTCCCACTTCCTTATAGTGGGAAAAATTCAAATTATTCAAATCCTAGTGATTTGGGAGTCATTTGTATATTTTTTACAGCTTTCCCTTTGGTTTGTTTTCCTTTGGTAGGTGTCAATAAGAGCCAGTAATCACCCATCGAAGTTATAGCATTTTCTGGTCTCAAGGATCTTAAGGTACTATGCCCGAACGAAGTAGCCTGAAATAAAAGACACCAATCCACACAAAAAAAATTGTCCCCTAGTCTTTACCTAGCCACCCAAACATGTTGGCGTAGTCAGTTTGGTGCCACGACCAACTATTTCCTAAATATAGCATTTGACAGCCTTACACTGGCTTAAACTGCACTATTTGGCATGTTTGCAATCAATAGGACAAAAAAAGTATCGATCAGAGATGGAAAAAAACAAGATAGGGTATTTTATAGGGTTTCTACATGGAGGTTATGGATCATACAAGATGTCTCTAGGTTCCACGAAAATTGTGTAATCACCCATCAAAGTTATATCATTTTCTAGTCTCAGGACTCTTAAGGGACTACGCGCAAATGAAGTTTCCCAGAAAAAATGACATTATCCGAGAATAAAATGAATCCTTCCTAAGAATTTATCTAGAAACCCAGACATGTTGGCGTAGTTGGTTTGGTGCCATGACCCACCATTTGTAAAATATAGCATTTGATAGCCTTACACTGGCTAAGAGTACACTATTTTGTGCATTTGCAAACAAAGGACAGTGAGAGCACCAATCAGAGATGGAAAAAATAGAGATATTTTATCGTATAGGGTCCCTATGTGGAGGTTTAGGATCAAATGAGATGTCTCTAGGTACCACAAGGACCAAGTAGTCACACATCGAATTTATAGCATTTTCTAGTCTCAAGGCTCTTAAGGGACTACGCCTGAATGAAGTAGAAGAAAAGAAACAATACCATCCCACACAAAAAATATTCCTCCCCTAGCATTTACCTAGCCATCCAAACTATTTGGCATGGTCAATTCAGTGCCATGAACCACCGTTTGCAAAGTATGGTGTTTGACAGCCTTGCACTGGCTCAAACTACATTATTTGGCATGTTTGTAAATAATAGGGTAGTGAGAACACCAATTGGAGATGGAAAAAAAAGAGAGGATATTATATTGGGTCCCTACATGGATGTGTTGGATTTGACGAGACATATCTACGTGCCACGGAGACCGAGTAATCACCCATTGAATTTACAGCATTTTTATGGTTTTAGAACTCTTAAGGGACTATGCCCAAACATAGTAGCCCAAAATAAAAGACACCATCTCGGACCAAAAAAATAACTCCCCTAGTATTTACCTAGCCACCCAGACATGTTAGCACATACGTTTTGGTGCCATGACCCAATGTTTGTGAAATATAGCATTTGACATCCTTACACTGGCAAAAACTGCACTATTTGGCATGTTTGCAAATAATAGGACAGTGAGAGCACCGATCAAAGATGGAAAAAATTGAGATAGGATATTGTATAAGGTCCCTATGTGAAGTTTTAGGATTGGAAGAGACATCTCTAGGTACCACGGAGACTGAGTAATTGATAGTAAAAGTTATAGTATTTTCTAGTATCAGGACTCTTAAGAGACTACACCCGAACGAAGTAGCCTGGAAGCAATGAAACTATCCCAGACCAAAAATGCGCCTTCCCTAGCATTTACCTAGCCACCCAGATGTGTTAGAACTATCAATTTTGTGCTAGAATATCTTTCTTAGTGACTTATAGCTACTCGTCTTTGTTCATTACCTAGGACTGCCAAGAAAAGGTAGTTTGCAAACATTAATGGCATGAAGGCTCAAGGAATGCCATGAGCATGAATTCTCAAGTGCGATTATAGGCATCCTTTTTTCAATTTTTCTCTAAAAATGTGAATTAGGATGAATAGGTAAGGGGCTTTTTGCTCCTAGTTGGGTGGTTTTACTCTGAATCGGGACTCTCTAGAGCCCACCATAACAATTGAAGGCATATACCCTGCTAATCGGAGGCTTTTGTTTTTGCATTTTGCTCCGACGATATCTTAGGTCATGACTTATTAGTACTCAGCTCGCATAAATAATATTTCAACATGGTAAACACACTACCATGTAAATACTCTAAGGATTTTTGATCTCTTTTTAAAGCAAGTAATTACACAATAGAGTGTTAATAATATTTTTTTCATATGTTGTGCCAACTTACTTACAATGTTTATGTGTTTCTTTATACAAGTAAATTCAAATTAGGACCTTGTTATTACACACATAAATAACACTTAATTTGGACTAATACTTAACAAATAAATTGTAAGTACACTAAAAACATATAAAATGACTTTTAATAAATCTCTCTTGAGACCATTTTTGATTGTGTACATTTTTTCCCACTTCGGAGTGTGTTAACCACATGCTAAAAATGAGAAAATTGATATAATTCCACAATTGAATCTCTTGACACAAAAATTATCTTGCACCTAAGAACCTTCAAAACCATTATATAACATAACATCATATATCATAAGAATAACCTCTTAGTAGATCATAACATGGTCCATATGTACAGTATTATGGAAAACCCTAGTATATAACTCCACACTTGAATATATTGAAAAAAAATGATTACATGGTAGTGAGCTATCAAAATATAGGAATAGTAGCGAGTTATTAGTCTTCAAAATATAGCAATGACAATCATAAGAAAATCCTTCACAGTTTTTTTCACAATGAGCATCGTAAGTACATGCATGATATGGATAATAGTCACATAATTGTGGCCATCAAATTAAATGAAACATAAAATTAATATGTTTATGAAAACAAACATAGAAGTATATTATATGCAATGAAATCAAATCAAACATAGAATTAATATGGTTATGAAAACCGACATGGATATAATTTATCAAAATAAGTGTGTCATGTCTCTAAAAATATAAGAATAATGTATCAAAATAAGTGTACCATACATATAGGACCACATGTGGTCACATATGACTTTATACATGGACTATGAAGAATCATGAACTAGGACCAGATGGCATATATATCTATACATAGGTCCTATGAATCTAATCATGAAACATCTTCATTGTCTTGGCCCTGCTAGTAGAAACATGCCCACGACCTGTGGATGTAGTGGAGGGAGATGCCACTATGGATTTCATCCACATGGTCTTAGGTGTTAAGATGGCATGTAACTTAGCCTACACATTCATAAACATCATGTTTTTAACACCCAACTTTTAAAAATACATTCAAAATTTAGAAATTTAGAAATTTTAATGCATGTGAAATATTAACGCAATCTCATAATCCCTATCAATTTTTTGTCAATACATTGCAAGGTCATGAGTAGACTCAGGATGGGTAGGCTACATACAAATAAATAGTTCAAATTAAATATTTCATGCATAATTTGATATGGTAGATAAGTAGTAAGAAAACATGTCGTCCAAAATTTAACAAATTTGTAAAATTGTATCTGAGTTAGTGGATGTGTAGAAGCTATGGCATCATCTACAGTAGACTCCATAGTCTACATATAGGGAGGAGTCTATGTGGCAGTCATAATCTGTACAAACAACATGTAGATAAACATTAAATGAAAACTGTCCAGGAGAATTGTGTTTAAGGTATGGGCAAATTTCTTCCTTATAAACTTATATCCTTCAATAGGTGACAATGATGTAAATCATATTGATTTGGTAGAGTTTTGGATATGAATGCAAGATGGCAAGAGGAATCCATTATTCAAATACAAATATTGGTGTAAATCTATAAAGGATATGTTTGTAAAAGAGGTTATGTTTGTCAATGTAACAACTAGGTGTATAAGTGAGATAGTTTATTATGCTTTAGTAAGGAAATATTGTTGTACTAAGAGGCAAGTAATAGAATTTAAAACATGTGGCTGGAGCATGTACAGATGTAATTTTATCCTCCTCCAAATTTACATGTTGTTGAGCTCTCTAAGGAGCTAAGAATAAGGTTTTTAGGTAGGCTAGCAAGAAAACAATGGAGCTATTCGAGGGATTTGATGATGATATATGGAGGATCAAGATACAATACATCCAATTAATGAAGGAGGAAGACATGTGTTTATGTTGTAGAAAAAATTTTGTGTGAATTTTGTTTAAATTAGTATTTTTGAATGGATTTTATTTATGTTTCTCTACTAAGGCTGAAAAATATGAGATAAATGAGTATTAGCATGAGAAGAGGACTAGTAACAATAAGGCCTAAAACAAAGAGTTATGTAAGATTGCAGGTGTATGAATGAACTGAGATTCTAAACACATTAAATGATAAAGTAGAGAAGGTTTCTTAAGCATATTCAAGAAGTAATTAATTAAATATGTGGGATTTGTATTTGGTATGCAAAACTTGGTTCTAGGCCTCACTAAGCTATATCCATTATACATGAGAATGCAAATATAGAGAAACTTGATGAATAATTGATATAATATGTTATTAGGTGTATAGAATTGCATAGGGAGTGTTGGTGATAAACATGAACCAAGGGACCCATGATAAATTTAGAATTGTAGGTAAATTATCCCATATTGTAATTTCTTTATTGTTTAGAGAGAACATGGTTAATAAAGAATGCATAAAACTAACAATGTTGGCAAGGTTAGTTATGCATACATCCTAAAAATATAAAAGTGATGCTCAGAGGAAAGGGATGATAGAGAAAGAATTAGAGATGGAGTGACCTAGAAACATGTAGCATAGAGGTAAGTTTCCATGATCATGATAAAATGAGATTTTTTCTATCTTGGAGAGTTTTTACTAACCCTTGAATCATAAGAGCTTAATGTTATGATCAAATTGTACTAGCTAGAGTTATGCGATTGCAAACTACTAGGGAATTCCATAATTAGAAACAACATGAAAAGAGAAAATAATGAGTGTAAAAGCCATGTGAGGTATGCTAGTAGCCTCAGTGCATAGAGCAGATGATGACCCATCAGTATCCTGCAAAGAAAATATAAACATATTAATATGTAAATACACACGTGAAACACTATACATGAACATTGATGTGTATTTAATAATAAACGTGCAATAAAATAAACTTTGAAATGTAAGTAACTTAAAACTTACATCTGTAACACGCCTAGGTGTAGTAGCTAGCATGTCGATGTCGGATGTGTCCTTCACAGACTATTGTTGTTTAAAATAAAAAAAAAAATTATTTTTTACATGTATGTATTATGCAATCAAATACATTTATATTAAAATATCAAATGAAATAAAATTTTGTATATATATTACTTTTTTGACATTTACCTGTGAAAGACCAGGATCATTTGCACCAATTCCGAAAACATCTGCCATTATCTCATCTAGAGAAAATAGATCTAGTGATCCAAAAAATGACATCTTGACCACAGTGGATGTGGTACCACATGATCCACATTGGTGTGGTTTAATAGAACTTACATCTCCACCAATATCACAAGATATAATATGGCTACTATGTTAGGCTAGAGTGTTAGTGAGCTCCCTCAATGAATGTAGTGTGTCAATATCCACAACCTCCTTCACTATAAGAGGGATCAATGAGGACAATGGGGGTTTTGGGGAATTGGGTATCCTAGGTTAACACGTGCCCCTAGTCTACTTTGTGTAGAGCCACCTCCTCACCTGTAAAACTCAAAAAAGTCAAGATAATTTGGGAACTCATTCAACAAAAACCTGCAATAAAATTTCTTTAAAAAATAGAGAGGAACCTCACTGTTGTTGGATGGTGGATAATAAAAAAACCATCCACTAATGGTCCCAAAAACATTTCTCGATTCGGTCATCGTGGAACTAATGGATTGGGAACCGTTTATAGGTAGTAGTAGGGGGGCATTGGTTCTTGGGTCAGTAAATACTGCACAAATGTGGTCTTTTGGATTTTTTTGTTTTTTACGGTTGGATGGGATAATTTATCTACATACCAATGCCTAAAATCATCTCTAAAGGTATTCCATCTATCTATTTGGTTTTTCATAGATTTCACTTCTCCAATCAATGTTTGTAATATGTTGGATAAAGTCATTCGGGATAGATTTGTGGCTGGATTTTGTCTTATAAAAATAAGGTTATCAATGGAAATTTTATTTTGTTAGATTCTTCCAATAATATTACCTTGTATTCTTGGAACTGAAGGAACCAAATTAGGTAGATGAACATTCAGAAGAGGGTTTTGAGGAATGTTTATAGGGTTTTGAGGAATGTTTGCAGTGTTTTGAGGAATATTTAGATGGTTTGGAGGAATATTTGTAAATTTTGGAGGATTACCACCTTTCCGAGCAACTGAAAAAATCAAAGAAACTATATACATAAATTTTTTTGAAAAACCCATGAAAATAACCAAAAAAACATAAAATGCAAGAAATTTGATCAAAATCAAGGGCTTACCCCTTCATCTTGGTGACATCGTTTAAAATTTCATGATCTAGAAGCTTGAATAACAATGTTCATGGATTATTAAAAGAGCGAGTGCCAATAGTGGGGGAGCAATTACGGTTCATAGGGGAAAATGAGGGAAAATGGGGGGTTGCGGGGCTGTTCTTTTTTTCTAAGAGAACCGCGATCACGGTACGTGAATTTTGGGTTTTTATGTCAAATTTTTAGTGCCCTAACTTGCTTCACTTACCCTCCTATTCTTGTAATCTTCTTTGACCATTTCATGCATTTATTGTCATCCCTACATGCCAAGAATCCTACCTTCTATGGATGTATCTACTCATTTTTACCTGATGACACATGGGCTCCGTTACCAAGATGCTCGATGACCTCTCTAGGTATTCCTACCACTACCATTTCATTGGTCACCTCCTGTAACACATGGCCTCTTTGTCCCACTTCCTCATCTCCATCTCACAAGCCCTCTCAGACCTTTTCACCTACTAGCTAGCCGAACTTGTTCATCTACTCACTAAGTTGTTCCTACCTTCTTCATACTCTTGCTTCTGGACACCTCTCTAACCCCCATTTTTTATTTTTCCCCTTTTTCCTCATATTACACATTGTACCAGCCATATAGGGGGAAAATAATAAAAAAGTATTTTTAATAAAAGGGGGAGTATATTTTTCCAAGCTCCGCATATAGGGTTATTGGGATTTCCTGCCCACGTTTTCTGGATCGTTGCATTATAACACTCTTCTTTGCCTTCAGCTAGTAGACCCATCCACCAAAACCTTGTGGAAAGAGATACTTCTCTTTTGTTCCATGAGACACCTTTTCTCTCACAATGAGCAGTGTTTTGTAACATGTTTCTTACACTTTTTTTTGCCTAATTACATGTGTTACTATCATTCTAACTAGGACTTATTTGTGGCCTCCACTCTCACATGAATTGTCTCCTACTATGAGGTGATTGGTCAACTATATGACATCACATGAATGAAACTTATTTTAGTAACTCACTATCTTATAAAGTGTCATGAACTAGGGGGTTACCATTACATTTTCTAGTTGTTGTGTTGTCATCCAACGCATTATCGGCTGAGTCTGATGTCTTGCATTCTTGTACCCTCTTGTTCATGTGTACCTTGCAGTTATTTCTTTGTATTTGGCATCATGGAGGATTATCTTTCCATACTTGAGTATCACAGGATGGCCCTAAAGCCTTTGCAAATTATCCTTGGAAGAGTAAACCATTCAACATGTTGTGTTTCTACAGAATGCTACTTTTCCTATGAAGGTCTTACACACTTCTTTCTTGGGCCAGTTCCTATAGTCACTAATTCCAGTTGTCTTGAGGACTTTCTCAACACTTGTGACCACAAAGTTGGTCACTTTATGTTGTCTATCACCAGACCTCTCCACAATCATGCTGCATATTAAAATCCTCTCACCGCATCACGAGCATCTTTCAGTACCTATTTGGATACCCTTCACATACTGCTGCCACTGATATTGTTGTTGATCTAGTTGTATCCTCTTCTTCTTCATGTGATGACAGTTATACTGACAAAAACTTGCTTGATTATTATTTTAATGAAAAGGATTCTACACCAAGTTCTAATGCTAAAAGTACCACCGAGGACTCCTCTTCTCCTTAACTCACCTTTTTAGAGAGTGTTCATGCTTCCCATATCTCATCAGACATTATAAAATCTCCTACTCAACATTATATAGTCATTTCACCATCCTCCTTTCCACTTAGAGTGTTTTATTCCATTTCAACTCCTCTACCTTCATTGGATGAGTTATACATGTCTGACATCTCTCTTCTCTTTCTTTAGCCCCCTCATTGGGACGAGTATCTGCCTGACCTTGATCATCTTCTCGTAGAGTCAACTTGAGATGTAATACAAGTTCCTCATCCTTATTCAGGTGATTTGGAGGATTTTATCATCTCCATTTTCAGTACTTCCACTTTAGGGACTCTTACAACTTTAACCTTTAAGGAGATCTTCATTGATCCACCCTTGGTTATGGATGTTATTTTTTTGTGAGGGTTTTTTTGTTGTGTTCACATCACCTGGAAATCCCTCATGAATATGTTCCTCTTATTCACTCTTAAAATTATGTGCTCATGGCATTACCTTAATTTCCTCAAAACTTACTATTAGTGTAGAATCATGACACCCCTGAATGGCCTAGTTGTGAGTGAGAAATTTGGTGTGATTGCACAACATGGGACTATCTCTCAAGCTATGGGACTTACAAAATTTGAGATGGACCTTTGGAGAAATTTGGTTCTTACTTCCTAATCTACATGCCACAAGCTAATCCAGTGCCAGAAGAGACTAATCAATCCCAATCTAACCATAAATGGAGACAGGGAGAGAGAGAGGGTGAAAGAGAGCCTACACTAAGCAGTGATACACCAGAAACAGAAGTGGTAAGATACTTTGTTGAGGGAGAATGAAATAGGGAAAATGAGACTGAGGGAGGTCAAACAGAAGTGACACATACCTAGATCCAAATCTACCATCAAAACTCCATGAAACACAACATCTTGTACCTACAAACATGAAATACATGCACAGGGAGCAAACACGAGATAGAGAGGCACATAGAATCAACAAAATAATGTGAAGTGTTGAAATATGCCACAAAACAAGGTTTTATTACTCTATAAGGTGAAAAAACTATTACATGGGGGATTAGAGGCACAAATACGCTTGTCAGGCATAGGAAAAGGCTTAAAGCTCAAATGGAGTCGGAAAAAAAGTTTGATAGAGTTTCCCTACACCCAGAATGTCTCTTCCTTCTCAAATGAGAAGTGTTACAATATATAAATGATGAAATCGGAGGGAAAGAAAAGAAATTTTACTATTCTCTTAAAATCCAACCACCAAAAATCAATTCTTGTTGTGAATCCAAGCACAATTTGTCAAGTCTACCACTCTATGTCTATTCCGCGTGTAAAAGAAGGAAGAATAGCGGATCGAATCAAATTTGATCTGGTAGTTGAAGAAATTAGATTCTACATTAATGGCCTGAAAGATGTTTTCCCATTTTTACCCACCTAACCTTGTCAAAATTAAATTTTTAGGCTCCCATGGCATAAACAATGTCAAGACCTTTCCAATGGTGCCAAATTTTTTGAATTTTGAGCACTCGATCGAAAGATATGTCCATTTCAATGTTTGAGTCAGGTCCGTATAGAAATGGTGAAAACCAGTTAGCAGAACAGGTCCAGAGGCCTGAAACTCACTTTGCACCTTTTGGCACCATAAATAAAAAATGCAAAATGCCTTGTAGCCCCACAATTCATTTTTTTCAAACAACCATCCTCGGGCCCGCCGGTCCGCATTTTCCATTTGAGAAAAATATCACTCCAAGGCCCGCCAGCATGCATGTGATTTACCCTTGACACATGGCTCCTTGGGCATCAGTGGAGGTGTGGCTCATTCTTTTACTTTATACCTTTTGGAAACAAAGCCAAAAAGTTAAAATTACCTCCAGCGACCCGCCTTCCCGCTTTGACTTGGAACATGGGAATGTGGAGGGATGACGCGCATTTGGGGACCACGTTTTGATTTTTCTTTTGAAGTTGCACCAGGATGACACGTGGCTTCTTCCACATCTTTTCTCTATTCCTTTATTTTTTTTGACTAATTGCTTTTGTTTGGTGGGGCCATATATTTGACCCAGGACACGTGGAGGCTCCGCACTCATTTTGAGTTTCTACTTTGGATCACACTTTTGAATGTGTGCCATTGAGACACTTTGCACCCTCCTTTGAATCTTATAATTTTCAATGGCTAGTGAAAATTTTGGGGCTCTGGACACATGGAAGCTTGGTCCTTGTTTAGAAACCTTCTCCAAATTTTACTTTTGAAGTAGCATTGCGCTGACACTTGGCTCCTTCCGCTGGCCTACTGCTGCTTTGACTATTCAACCCCTGACTATGTCCCTTTTTGGACCTGGGACACGTGGAAGCTCCACGCTTGTTTGGGGACTTATTTATGTGTTTAACCTTTAGAGAAGTGATGATGAGGCACATGGAAGATTCCACTGAACTCTTCCATACTTAGTCAATTTGGGCTCGTTCTGAATTTTTTGTAAAGCCCAAAGACTTTGAGCCTTTCTATGTTCCTCTCCTTTGAGCCTCTAGTTTTTTATTACAATATTTTCCTCCTTAGATGACCATGGTCTTTCATTTTCAAGCACACCTACAACCTAATTGTTAGATTTGAAACATGGGCTCATCCGACAGAAACGGCCCTTAGATTTCTTCCTATTCAGGGTCATGTTTGATCAATTTTACTAGGGGAAAAATTAGGATAACAATTTGGAAACTCACGGGGACATCTTCATGTTGATAAAGGGACCAGTATCCTTGAATCATCCATTGGGCGTGGAGTCAAGAATGATAGCCTGATACTAATCCTTTTTTCTTTGAAACTTCTCCACAATTGCCTGCATCTTGCTAACTCTGAACTCGCTCCGCTAGGGATTTACTTGTCCCTAGAAATGGACTGTTTCGAATCTGATTTTAGTTGCTTTGTATTTTTGTTTTATTTGAAAATAGCAACTATTACAGGAAACTATGTGTCTCTCTATCCTGAATACTAAAGGGCTTGGCCTCTACACCTCTAGAGCAATACGAACAAAACTTATGTACAAAGAAAAAAATCATACATGCCTCAAATGAGACATGCAGAGTGTGCACAAGCACTTCTTATGGTGAAAACAAAATCTACTCCTACTCATATACTAACTAGAGAGAAAAAGGACATAAAAAAATCTTGTAACTGGTAGGGATAATTAGCTTCCTTTTCTCAAAAGGGGCATCTATGTAAATGGTTTGTCACTGAATATGGCTACTAGGATGAGTGAAAAACTGAATTTAATCCAATCCTCCACCCATATCATGAAGGTATCAACTGAAAATAAGACAAATACCTCTTCATTCTACTGCTCACTTGGTTCCCAAAGTTATTTTTGTTGATCCTTGGCTGCTTTAAGGCTCTCCCTCATGCTTAGAAGCAGGCATGACTAGTTTAGCCTTCTCCTTTGGATCCAACAAAGCAAAGTATCTGATTGGGCAAGGTTAGATCCTTTGGATGTGCCCCTTGCTCTAAATTTCAACTCCAAGAATGGATTCTTCTTGCTGACCTTCCTTGATGGATGGTATGAGAGGGATGGTGACATCCTCTTGCCTTTTCTCTTTTTTTTCCTGTGAAGAACATGAAAGACTCATATCTTCCAACCTTGGTTCTAGAGGGCTGCTCTTAAGTGCAGGCTATTGTACTTGAATTTTCTCCTTCATGGCAGAAGTTCCATGTGCTTGAAAGGTGGATGATGGAGGAGAAAATGAGGTTATCTCCTTAGGATCCTCTCCATCAAATCAATCTTCCAAGTCTGATAGGTAGTATGCCTCCTTGTTGCCCTGCTGCATGTGCTCTACCTCCTCCATGGTGTCCTCTTGATATTCAAATTTCTCACCATTGTTCCCTACACCTCAAACATGAAGTTTCAAAGATAAAACTCCTCTTCAACATTAGAGATCGAGGGGGATAAAGTAGGAGGAAGAACTGAAGGTTTTTCTGTGGCCTGCTCCACACTTGGAGCCTCTGAAACTATATGATTCTCCTCCATCATGGGTTCATCAATCAAATCAGGCCCTTGAAATGAGAGAAAAAAATCATGTATGATGCTTTCTTTATTTAGTAGCCTCAACTTTGATTTGATCTCTCTTAGCTTCTCCTCTTGAACAGGACTTGGAACTAGTTGTTCCTCCTCATTAACTGGTTATGCATCTTAGGTTAGATAAACATCCTTCTCAGTAAAAGTGCCATTATGGACACTGCATTAAGAGAAAACAGATGGCTGATATTCTCCTTCTTGTTCTTGTTCTTCTTCTACTGCAAACTCATCCTTATCAACCATTGGCTCTTCAACCTTGACCTCCTCTATTGGCTTAACCATCAACGGGATCTTTGTAAGCCCAAACTTGGCAGCCCAACGCTTCAGATATTCTATCATTTATTCTTTGTTGGGTTCCTCTTCTTGCTGTTCTCCTTGATTGGATTCTTGAGTATCTTCCCAACATGGACTTGGGAAAGTAAGAAGAGGGGTAGGTTGGGGTTCAACTAGTATTGCAATTGTTTGTGTTGGAGAGGGGAGTGGAACTTCTTATTTATTCAAAATCAATGACTTCTTGGAAGGGAAAATGATAGAGGAACTAAGGTGGGATGGGAGATTAGGAGATGGAGAAGGGAAATTAACACTTGGGGAAGTAATTGAGGGGCTTGACTCTTGATTATGCTGAAATGATAAAGTTTGAGAAAGACAAAATGAAGGACAGGGAACTGGTGACTGACTTACCCATTGAAAAGGTTATCCCGTACTTTGCTCATATGCCTCAATATCATCAATCCATTGTGTAAGCCGAGGCATCACTTCAATCATGAAGTCAAGATTTTCCTAAGGGCTGTAATTTCTTGGAAAAGGGCCTCCCCACATTAAGGTACCCTGAAACCAATCTTGAATGCCTTAATTTGTGTTGTACCCCTAGATTATACCATGTCAGCCTCCATTCTTTGAATCTTCTCGAGTAGATGAGAATTCTCCATGTAGCTGTCACCATTATATGTGTCCCCTTGTTCCTGATAAGCTTCATGGCCAAACTATTTTTGACCATGCTCATATGAGTAAGGATGATAGTCTTGGATCTGATCATAATGTTCATCTATAGGAGTTGGCAAATACATAGGAGTTGGGTTGCACTGCTGAAGGTGTGAATTCTACGAGGGGAATGAAGTCATGATGACGCAACTTCATGAAATGGAAGAAAATGAAAGATGTGGAAAGAAAGATGAATGAAGATGGGTGGGAATGGATGGAAAGGTCTACAACTCAGGGAATGGGTTATTGAATAGATGGAGTCACCAGATGTTCTTTGTATGTGCCTCATAAGGCTAAATCCTAACAAGAACACATCAACCTCCTAAGATGAAGTGGTAAGGTGCTTTAGACTTGTCCCATCTGGTTGCTAAAATTGTTTATGTGGTCACATAGTGGCTTAATATTTGCTATTGTAATGAGACACATTGGAAAGATGGAAGATCTAACCTCACTATCCCAACGGGCATGCCAGAACTATTATTGTAGAATCACAAGACCCCCAATAATCCTAGTTGTGAGTGGAGAATTTGATGTGATTGCACAACATGGGACCATCTCTCAAGCTATGGGACTTGCAAAACTTAAGATGGACCTCTCAAGAAATTCAGTTCTTGCTTCCTAATCTACGTACCACAACCCACTCCAGTATAGACAAAGACTTATCTATCCTAATATAACCATCTAATGAGACAGGGAGAGAGAGAGAGGGTGAAAGAGATCCTACACTAAGTGGTGATACACCAGAAAAGGAAGTGGTGAGAAACTATGATGAGGGAGAATAAAATAGGGAAAAGGAGACTGAGGGACGTCACATAGAAGTGAAACAGACCAAGAAGAAAATCCACCATTGAAACTCCATGAAGCACAACATCCTATACCTGCTAACATAAAATACATGCACATGGAGAAAAAATGAGATAGAGAGGCACAAAGAAACAATAAAACAATGCCAAGAGTTGAAAGATACCACAAAACAAGGTTTTATTGCTCTATAAGGTACACAGACTATTACATGGGTGCTCAAAAGCAAAAATACACTTTCTAAGCATAGGAGAAGGCTTACAACTCAAATGGAGTCGGGAAACTAGTTTGACATAGTTTTCCTACACCCAAAATATCTCTTCCTTCTCTAATGAGAAGTTTTACAATATATAGATGATGAAAATCAGAGGGAAAGAAAAGAAACTTGAATCTTCTCTTAAAATCCACCCACCAACCATCAATTCCTACCATGAATCCACCCAGAATCTATCAATTCTACCATTCCATGTCTATTTGATATGTTGAAGAAGGAAGAGGGAAAAATCGTATCAAATCAGATCTAGTAGTTAAAGCAATTAGATTCTGCATTAATGGCCTGAATTATGTTTTCCCATTTTTTTACCCACCTAACCTCATCAAAATTAAATTTTTAGGCTCTCATGGTGTAGATGAGGTCGAGACCTTTCCAACAGTGCCAAATTCATTGAATTTCAGATATTCGATCGAAACATATGTCCATTTGAATGTTTGAGCCAGGTCGTTACAAAAATGGTGAAAACTAGTTAGCATAATGGGTCCACGGGCCTGAAACTCACTTTACACCTTTTGGCACAAAAAATACAAAATGTAAAAAATGTCTCATAGCTCCGCATTTTTTTTTTGTCAAAAAACCATCCTCGTACCTGCCGGTCCACATTTTTGATTTGGGCAAAAAGTCACTCCAAGGCCCGCCGACCCGCATGTGATTTAGGCTTGATACATGGCTCCTTAGGCATCAATAGAGGCATGGATCATTTTTATAATTTATACCTTTTGGAAACGAAGCCAAAAAGTTAAAATTACCTCCGGTGACCCACCTTCCCGCTTTGACTTGGAACATGGCCACGTGGATGGCTAACATACGTTTGGGGACTTCTTTGAGATTTTTCTTTTGTAGTTACACTAGGCTGACATGTGGATTCTTTAGTAGGTTTTCTCTGTTCTTTTATGTTTTTGACTAAGTCCTTTTGTTTGGAAAGGTTATATATTTAACTTGGGACATGTGGAGGCTCTGCACTCATTTGAGTTTCCACATTGGGTCACACCTTTGAATGTGTGCCATTGAGACACTTGGCACCCTCTGCTAACTCTTAGAATTTTCAATGGCCAGTGCATCTTTTGGGGCTTTGGACAAGTGGAGGCTTGGCACTTTTTTAGAAACCTGCTCCAAATTTTACTTTTGAAGTAACGTCGCGTTAACACTTGGCTCCTTCCGCTGGCCTGCCTCTACTTTGACTATTCAACCCCCGACTCTGTACCTTTTTAGACCTAGGACATGTGGAATGTCCGCACTTGTTTGGGGACTGATATTTGGGTTTAACCTTTGGAGAAGTGCTGATGAGGAATGTGGAATCTTCCACTGAACTCTTCCATACTTAGTAAATTTGGGCTCATTCTGAATCATTTGTAAAGCCCAAAGACTTTGAGCCTTTCTTTGTTCCTCTCTTTCTAGACTTTGGTTTTATTTTACACTATTTTCCTCCTTAGGTGACCTTGCTCCTCCATTTTCAAGCCCACTTCCAACCTGTTTGTTAGATTTGAAACATGGGATCATTCGATGGAAGTGGCCCTTATATTTCTTCCTGTGCAGGGTCGTGTATGATCAATTTTTCTGCGGGGGAAATTGGGATAACACTTACTTATTCCACCTATGTCACAATTTCATGGACTAGACTCGGAGTTCTTTGTGTTCCTTCCTTCAGTTTCCTTCACAGAGTGGGTAGAATTATAACACTTGATTTTTTTCCTTCCTAAGGGAAAGAACATTGTTCACTACATGTGGTTGTTCTTAAGTATAAAGGTAGATGACCATGTCATCGACATTCTTCTAGGAGACTTCTTATAGTTGCAAAGTTATATATGTCCATTGACATTTTTCAATGTTCATCTCATCTCCCTCTTCTTCTCTCTTCTTCTTATTTCGGAGAGATTTCCCCTTGTACATGGGTACCTTATAAGCTTGTTTATGGTTGAGACCCATCTTTGGCATCTTCTCATGTTATAGAGTGTGTTTTTCTGTTATGGTGGATGTTTTTCCCACTAGGTATTCCTTCACTACTTGGGCTTTTTTTTTGTGCATGGGCACCTCATCAGGATTTAGTGTCAGGACCCATTACTCTTTTCTAAATTTCTACCTCATCCTAAGTTTTGATGAAAGGGAGTATGTGGGTGAAGTATTTGACACATCAGCAGGTGATTCATCTCACTTAGGTGAGATCATAGGTTTGCATGTCATTTATGGGTCATTATGATATTCCCTTACGTGTTATTGTGTTAGTGCACTAGTTACATCATTCTGAGATTCTTCTCATTCTGGGAATGTAACTCACCCTCTCCACTTGAGTTTTAAATATTGCAGCACTGGGGGTTATTTAACACCATCTTAATGTACACCCTTTCAAATCTATGAGATATAGTCAGAGTTTTTTCCCTTAACCAAGTTCTGCCCATTTTTTTGATCTTTGCATGCATATTCAATTGATTATCAAGTCTCTTGATATCTCATCACATTTTGTTTCACACATCCATGTATTTTTATGTTGTTTCACACGATCCTCACACTTCAAGTTTTTGCACCCTCTTTCAGAGACCACTCCCGGAGACCCAAAAAGTCCTATTTTTAGGACTCTTGCACATAATGAACAACTCCAAGGGATGCACCAAGAAGATATAAGGCCTCCAAGTAGTGTATGAAAGAGATAGGTAATAATATAAGGTAGTTTAGGAAATTTATGGAATAAAATCAAGGTTTAGGAACAAGTTAAGAAAAACTGCGTCTTTAAGAGCAAGGTAATGGCAAATACATGTTCTAAAAAATCTGGTCACCTTGTTTGAAGAGTTTCAAGATCCACTTGAAGATTTACAATTTCATATCCCAAGAATTATATAGCTAACAGAGCCTACTTCATATTGGAATAATCAAGGAAAGATTTTGGGAATATTAACATGTGGAAAATTGTCTGATAGTACAATGTAAAGATCCTTTTACAAGTTGTAACTTTTTTTAAAGGTTTTGTGAGCTTTGTGAATATTTTTGAGCATAACCAAAGCTCAAATTAAAATATATTTATTTCTCTTCATGTATTGTATGATGTGTTACTCCATGCTGATCATAAACTCTACCTGCCACTCAGTCAACCGATGCACATCTTGAGGTAAATTTTAAAATATGGGTAAATGTTCATCAATACTTTTTTTTTGTGACTTATAGAAAGGATAATTATATTCATTTTCTATTTTCCATAAATATTCATATATTGGATGACCAAATTTTGTTAAAAGTTTCTCTCGGGGTGAAGAAAACAAATTTTTAGAGACCTTAGCAACTCCAGACGTGCGTCAACAAACTCTAGTCACTCGACTACAAGCTCTACATGCATGAATATAAGATCTAAGATATATCAAAACATGTTTGAGATGAACAACATCAAGTCTTTATCACCTAAAATAAATTTTGGTCACTCGAAAATGAATTTTAGGCATCTGAGAGGCTTTAGACATGCAACAACAAGGTGTAAACGTGCATCACGAAGACCTAGGTGAGCACTAAATGTAGTAACACAAACAAAAATTATATTTTCATATCATGAAGGCCTACGAGACCACTTAATGCATTTGTGTTAGCACATAATTCAGTCCCATGACCACATAATACAGTCGTGTGATGATAGAATGTATTCGGGCGACTATAAAGTTTGGTTACATGTAAGGAAGGTGGTTATTGACCCATAGATGTTTTCACACATCCAAAAGAGTTTGGTCACATGTCATAGATATTTTTAGAAAAATGTAAAATTATGTCATGCATCAAGGATATTTTGGTAAACATGGAAAATGATATCACATGTCAAGAAGATATTAAAATACCCAAGGCTCCTGTGATGTGATAGAAAAATGAAGTTGGCTATCTACATGATGAAATTAGGTGAAAGGTCATAAGTGATAAAGGAATACCAATGGTCATGAAATAATTTGAAATTTTAGAAGTCAAGATGGAACATCAAAGGTTGTGATAGAATTCGATGCGTCAACAATCACAAAAGAAGGTGAGAGGTCATGTGAAGGAGATGAAAAGGCATAATAACACTATAAATATGAATGGTGCCCTCATTTTCAGATGATGTTTAGTGCTTTTTTACTAGTTTTGATTGTATTTCTAGAAACAAGCTCCTTCATTTATTCTGTTTCTTTGCTAATAATATTCTATTTCCCTCTCAAATTGAACTACATTAACATTTTAAATTATGAAACATGATGCAATAAAAGTTTGCTTTTCTTGTTGATTTTTCATCTTTCTTTGTGAATGATTTCTTCTCATTGATGCAAGTGAAATGTTCTTGTTTTAATGCAACAAAATCTAGCTATGATTTTTTTTTGGTTAAAATACCCCCTCTTGTTTCCCTTTCCTATCTCTCTCTCTCTAAGCAATTTTCCTCCCTTATATTTGATACAAGATAATTACACCATAGGTTTAGGGTAAATATTACTTGTGTGATCCCTGGTCTATGGGTCCACCCCCAAAAATTAGTTTAGTTCATATTCAATTATCCTTTCTTTCAATAAATGGATCTGCCCCATTTAAGCAACATGTACCTAGTCCTACAGACTAGTTGGAGAGAATCCCACTAACTTTACCGTCACTGGACAGAATTATTTCACCAAACAGTTTTTGGAGCCCATTGTGGGGTAGATTTTGCATATCTCTGCACCACATAAAATAGCACAAAAATGCATAAAAAGTATATTCCAAAAAATACAAAAAAATTATGTATATCTAAAAAACCAATTTTTTTTTTTTTGTGAAATCTGAAAATCCATTGAACCTTATGCCTTCCTCTAATGGATATTCCTGGTAATCCTCCCCTAGTATTAAGATTTGAGACTTCTCTTCCATAGCTAAGAAGATATTGCATCAGAATTGAGGGAGGTCATTTAGTGCATAATAGGGTAAATTTATTCGTATTACCGTGTACTACTACATGAGATTCTAGATTTTGAAGAATAACATGCTAGAAGCTTTGGAAAGAGGGCAAGGCAAGCTCAAATTCAAAACAAGAAGAGCTTGAGCCTAAAATTCATATCTTAAGTTTGAATTAAACAGTTTTCAAACTAGATGACAGAGAGGTACACAAGGTCTATTCAGAGCTCAGTGGCATCACCAACCCTAACCTTTGAATAACAAGTTGCAAGCTGAAAATTTCAGACTTTCCCTATAAGTCAAATTGCAAGAAGGCAAACTGATCTATAATACTCCCCATAATGATTATCCTGATCTGTGATTTTGAGTCACTTGTCAAAACAAGTAGAAGTTGAAACATTAAAATTCATTCCTCTACAAGTGAAGGATGTATCAAGAAGAACTTGATAGAATCGAAGATGTTGGGGACAGAATTTACAGTAGAAGAAGAAGAGGAAGACAAAAAATAAGAACCACTAAATGGTTCAAAAAGTGCGGCTACTTCTATTGAGGGAAAAACACATGTGCCATTAGCTCTCAACTCACCTGTGTATGATTTACCAAGAGGGTCGATGTGATAATTTTCCCTAAGTTCTACATGTTGATGGGAAACAACATCTAGATGATCACATTACCTAACTTTCATAAATTGTTGTGGAGTTCTAGGAGTTAGGATATGAATATGTGTCAGTCCACATTTATCATGTGGAATATTTGCAAGTATGAAGCATTGGCCACATATTGGTTCTACCAATTTCAGCAAGTAGGTCTATAACTAACTATAATGAACATGAAGACCAAGTTTGAAACTAGATTCAAGCCCATCTGAAGACACCCATGCCCATCTTGGCCCAATGGTATCAACTGAAGAAAGAACCCTTTCAAATCAATGAGGGAGTTCATGTAGCAAAGTTCAACAGGATTGCTCTATAAAAGTCCCCTGAAGATGCCTTGACCTACTAGAGGAAAACAAGTTGAGATCCTTCAAAAATTCTTAACTTCCTAAAGTGAGATTTATACTAAGAATAACTCGACTAGCTAGATCTGGATGAGGCACATAAAGCTCACAATTGACGTCAAAGATGATATGATCATGTCAGGAAAGATAAAAAAAGTTCCAAATAAGGAGAAAGGAAAAATTTCAAATGAGGGTACAATAAATTCATTAGTCTATAAATATCCCTAAACCATGTCTTGTCTGTTATAGAAGCATCTAGCTCGATAGCTTTCCGTCAATTTAGGGACGTTTGTAAGAAAACGGAGCTTCGTAAATACAAAAAGTTATTGGCCCACCACCTCAAAGACTTGGAAAAAAGATGGTTAAACCTTGTCAATACAGCCTGTGATACACAAGGTGATGATGATGATGATAATTCGTGAACAAGATGATAATTAAGAAGAAGAAAATGGGCTTAAATTTGTGTAATTTGATCCTGCTAAGTCTTCAACACATGGTTAAAAAACTTTGTGGGCCCCACTATATGCTAGCTGAAGAAGGCCCTCATCTAGGTTCGACACACTCTTTTAACAGAGGGGTGCCTTGGCTTCAAACTCATTATATCATTATATTAATATTTCATTTATATGCCACATTATTCTTAATATCTGCTGCATGATGCAGATTATCATGTAGGTTTAAATTGCATCTAACAGGGTATAACTCAACTAGAGCTATTATAGTTCCGCCTTCTATGGAGTCTGCATGTTAAAATCTTCACATGTTTCGGTGGCAGTGATCAACTACCCACAGTTACATGAAGCTTATAATATGGGCCAAACACCTTACTTACTTGATCAAATCTATATACTATTTACCACATTACTTCAGCGAGCCCATACAGAGGGGCTAGATATACTTATGAGATGACCAAATCAAGCATGTAGTTGGTTTATACGTAGCAAACCGAATCACCTATGGAGTAACCTGGTGGATCCAAACTATTGCAATGTGGTGTAATAACTTGCCCCACATACTTCCAGCCACATACGAACTCAGCGACTTCGGCTCCAACGTTTGAAATCATATGAACATGTAATGCAAGGTCTACTTGTCCACTACATGGTATGATACACAACTCAGCCCCATGGGGTCAGTTCAAAACAATTTGCACGTAGACCCATTCTAGTTTGTCAACATGGAGTAACCAAAATGCTCGCAATGTTGCCATAAACACATGCGTCCAGAAAGTGGTTGACCTAAATACTAAACAACGAGGCCACCATCATACGTCGTGACATGTGGGAGTCTGAAGTCCCCAATGTAAATAACCATTGACAAAAAAGGTGGAGGTGTGGGTCGAACTTTCTCATGACCTCTTGGAGGTTAACAATTGAACAATCATACTCACCAGATGTTGTTGCCATATAGCTCGACGAGCCTTGATAATTTGTAAGAGCTGATAGGTATTTATAACTATCAGTGTTGGTTTAACAGACTGTGTAGAGGCAATTACAAAAATAGTGAGCTTGAGGCATTTCTAGTCCAAATTAGGAACTTGGTGTCCAGATGAAGAATAGATCCTATTTCTCAAAATTGCATAGACAAACTTACATTGTAGTGGATCTTATTTTTCCATAAAGTGTTGCTCTATTTTGTCAGGTGTAGACTGATTTTCGGCCGACAAGATTGCAAGAAAGGACACCTAATATATAGAACCTGATAGCAGCCACAAGTGAATGTTGAATAGACTTGAATATCATGGATAATTAAAGTCAAGGAGTATTGACAGCTATGTTTAAGCATCTAATTACAAGTATAAATATCTATTTGTCAAATTTATTGACCATGTGAACACAAACTTTCAAATTCATTGGACATATAAATAGACCGATGTCACAATTAACATAAATTTGGAGATGATAGCCTTTGAGAAAGATGAATTTTGTTATCAATTTTTGTGGATTTCATTTCATCTTCATGAAGCTTTTGATCAGATAAAATTTCAGTCCATAAGTAATTGAATACATTTGCATTAAGCAAGAAATTAAATGGGAAATTGGATAAAGTGAAAAAATTGACAATTTCATTAGTCCTCAATGGGAGGTTTGAACTGCACAAGATTAGTTTTAGATTATAGAGAATCAAGGGAGAGTGCAAAGAAAGATTATCCAACCTTTTGAAATAAGAACCTCCTTACAATATATAGGAATAATGAGAGAAGGGAGAGGAAGGAATGCTAAATCTTGCTGCAACCACCCTAAACTGCATTAAAACCACCTACAACAATAATGGGTGTCACTACAAAACCCATACCTCCATGTAATTTACCTTGTTGGAGAAGAAAGGAATCCCATTCTTCATCATTTTGGTAGGTGAGAAATTTTAAATGACTCCTCTAAAATGGTAGACTGTATTTATTCATTTTTAAATACTTAGTTTCCAAAAAGTCTGATTTTGTGTAAATTTGAGCTTCCAGTTAAAAATTATGGCCATCTAAAGATGAGGGTGTCATACTACAATAAATGTCAGTAGTGATCTCTACCTTTTCAGACTTCGAATTGCATCGCATCTTCCGAAATTCTAAATTTTTGACTTTCGTGATTAAGAACTTTAGGCATTTTGATTTTAGAGTTTAGGTTACTATTAATCCGCATAATTTCGTGAAACCTCTGAAAGTCCAAAACCCTGAAGTTTGAATTTTGGACTTCTAGTTTCGGACTTCAAGTTTTTATTTTTGCACACTGCAGTTTCAACGTTCCGAAATGCCAAAACCATGAAGTCTGAAATTCAGACTTCGAGTTTTGTAATTTTACGTTTTTGGGGGTTTGGGACTTCGGGTTTCAGGATTTTGGGATTTGGGATTTTGGGACATTGGGTTTTCAACGTTTTGGGACTTCATGTTTTCAGAAACTTTAGATCTCAAGGTTTCGAAGAAGACCTTAGGTTTTGAAACAAGTTTCGGGACATACCTGGGTTTCAGGGTTTTAGGGGTTCGAGACTTTGGGTTTTGGGGGTTTTAGGACTTAAGGTTTTTTGGGACTTCGGGTTTCGAGGTTAGATTTTAATCTTGGTGTATAAAACCTGAAAAATCTTGAAAACGTGAAGTCCAAATTTCAGACTTCAGGTTTCAAACTTTCAATTCCCCTTTTTCGCATTTCTTTGCACCGAGTCCCCAAATTTCACTTCGGCCTAACTCCGAATGACCCGACCTCCAAATTCTAAATTTCAAAATTTAGACCTTCTTCATTTCCTAAAATCCTCTGCAATGTGCTTGGACCTCTTCAACCTACTCAAATAATCCCGAAATGTGATCTACCCTAGCCGAATCCATCCCTCATTTTCTCCATGTGGGGTCTTGTTTGTCTAATTTTTCCTAAGAAAAAAAATCGGATAAGAATAGAGTCAAATGCTTCTGAAAATGTGATGCCAATAAAATTACCTGATTCCATTGGTATCACTCAAATGTTAGTTTTATTCTATGGAATTCAAAGAAGTCCCATTTATGGGAATAATAATGGATTCCCAATTTTCTTTATCTAATTTCATTGAGAAGAAAGTGTTAATGACTATTTTTGTAGCACAACCTCATATGGGATGTTGTTTAGTAGTACCTTCTGTAGATATTTTGGAGGATAAATTCAAATGGATTGGTCTTCACCAAATTTTCCAGTCAAGGATGAAATGAAAAAGTTGTTTCTAATGAGAAACATGAAGTACACAGTAAAAAAATGAGAACATCGTACGGCATATATTCTTTATAAAGACAACATACATGGGAATATCTTGAAGAATTCCATAAGAGGGGATGATATGCGTCCTATCTTATAAGAAGATAAAGACAAACTATGGACTATGGAGTTTGATAGAAGCCATTACAATACAAGCTCCAAAGCTGATGTGGTTCTGGTTTCCCTATTAGATGAGTTGTTTCCTTTTTCTTTCAAGCCCCAATTTGAAAATACCAATAATGTTGTAGAGTATGAATCCCTTCTCCGAGGAATGGACATAATTGATTCCATGGTAATTAAATAATTGAAATGCCTAGGAGATGCAAAGGTAATTTTGAAATAGTTCCTGAGTCATATTACCAAGTGAAGAATTAACGACTCAAAATTAGTAGGAACAAAGTGTGGGATTGCATTGAATCCTTTAATGCTTTCCCTATACAAGTTGTCCCTCGTGAAAAAAATGAAACATCTAATTATCTTGTTGTTTCATCTTATTTACTGATACCACACCCTTAATTTGATGAAGAGAAATATTCTATTGAGTTAATATACACACCAAGTGTGCTCGATAATGGAAACCATTAATAGGTATTCAATGATGATAAAGATATCCTCTCTTTCCTCGAGGAGAAATATAATTTTAAAAACCTATTATTTTAAGGAATTAATTCTTCACCAAGAGAGAAAAATTCAGAAGAAGACAAAGGTAAAGTTGAAAGCTTGATTCCAATGGATTTCTAGTGCTAAAAGGTAATAATATTCCTAAGGGTCTAGTCTCACATGAATAATTATTTGATAAACATGATAGATTTTTAAAGGATAAAGATAAGGATTATCCTAATATCATTTCTTATTTTGATAAAGTAAACATTAGAATAGAGAAACAACATTGGTTTATGAATATAGGAAAATGTTGCTCACCAGAGGAAAATATAATCTTTGTTTCATTGTTGAAAAAGTATTCAGATGTATTGGCATATTCTTAGGATGAGCTGAAATATTTTAAACCAAAATATATGCAAAACTCAATACCTATCAATCCTGAAGCAAAGACATTTTGGAAAAATCAAAGACAATATAATACAAATATCGCCAGAGAAATCCAAGAGGAAGCTTTAAAAATGCTAAATGTAAGGATTATTTTTCCAATCCATCACCCTACACGGGTGGAAAATATTATCCTTGTTCGGAATAAAAATGGAGAAATAAGGATTTTTGTAGACTTCCGTAATTTGAACCAATATTCTCTAAAGGATAATTATCAACTCCAAATCATGGATCAAATTTTACAAGAAGTCACAAGTTTAAAAATTGTTTATATGCTGGATGGATTCTCTCAGTACAATCAAATTTAAGTTTCTCAAGAAGATCAATATAAGAATAATTTTACAACTCTGTGGGGAACCTTTTCATACAAGTGGATGCCATTTGGTCTCATGATTGTTGGGGCCACTTTTAAATGAGTAATGGATTTGGATTTCAAGTATTTGAAGAATAAATGTATCATTTTTTTATCTAGATGATCTCACAGTCTTCTCTAAGAAGAGGAAATAATATTAGATAGACCTCGAAAAAGTTTTACTAAGGTGTTGGGAACATGGCATATCGTTGAATCTAAAGAATTGAATCTTTGGAGTGATTGAATCAAAGCTCCTATGACATATTGTGAAAAAATAAGGAAAAAATATTGATCTGGAAAGAGTACAAGCCATTCAAAATATCTCTTTTCTCACAAGAAAGAAGGGAGTTACTTCATTCTTTGGTGAGACCAACTTCCTCTACTACTTCATTCTAGATTTTAATGAGTTGACCAAACATATTACATAAATGATGAAGCCCCAAGAGGGTTTTAAGTGGAGTAAAGAGAGAAAAGAATATTTTGAGAACATCAAGAAGCCCATAGCTAAAGCTCTGAGCTTGGTACATCCTGATTTTAATAAATATTTCATTATGTATTACTATAAATCTGAGCACCTTAGTTTATCTATTTTAGTTCAGAAGAATGAGACATGACTTGAGCCTCCTATTTCCTTCATGTGTTTCTTATTGAATAATTGTGAGCTCAAATACTCTACCACTGAAAAAAATGCTTATGTTGTGGTTAAGGTGGTCAAGAATTTAAGTTTCTACATCCTACACTCACACATTATTGTCATGGTTCCTGGAAAATCCATAAAGTCTATCTTGACTCCACAAGACCTCAGAGAAAAAATAGATAACTGGGTGTTGAAGATTCAAGAGTATGACCTTGAGATAAGGCCATATATTTTTACTATGGTAAATGGAATATGCAGGCTGAAAGCCAAAGATGATTCTCTCATGACTTGGTATTAATATAAATAATGCCATTTCTACAAATGTGTAAGGACTTACCCTAGGTACTCTTTGTAAATACTACCAATAAGTTGTATAATGATATTACTTACTGACCTGTGTTGACTGTCTGAAACATATGGATTACAATAAAATAAGGACCCTTGAGCTTAAAGCTGCAAGGTATGTGATCTAGAACCATGTTTGTACATGATATCCCTTAATATAAGTTTCTTAAGGTTCTCTGAGAAAGGAAATCGAGATAAGTTGATAAAAGCATATCATTATGAAGCATGTGGTGGACATTTACCTACCATGGTCACTACACACAATATCCTTTATGGGATCTACTACTGGACTACTCTATTTCAAGATGTTCAGCAATGGGTATCTAAGTGTGAGACTTGTCAACATTTTTTGGGAATACCATAACTTGTTTTTCTTATGCTCAAACTGATGGTGATTGAAGATCCTTTCCAAAAATGGGGTCTAGACTTCATTAGTTCTCTTAATCCTAATTTTAGTGTATGTCATATCTTCATGCTCATAGTTACGGATTACTTTATTAAGTGGGTGGAGGCCATACATATCAACCAAGACAATTCGGAAATGGTATGTAGATTCATCAAGGAAAATATTATTATCCTTTTTGGCATTTAACAAAAGATAGTTGTTGATAATGCCATATATTTCTCCTCTATGGAATTAACTAATTTTTTTTGTGGATACATAAATATCCTTGGCACATGCATCTAATTATTACCCTCAAGGGAATAATCAAGAAAAATATTGTGTTCAAGAGTTTTGTGACAATTGTACAAAATATCATAAATTAGAATAAAATAAATTGGCACAAGAAGCTATATGATGCACTATGGGATGATCATATCAATTTTTAAAAATTTATTGGTATATCTCTCTTCCCAATCCTATATGGGATAAATGCTGAAGTTCCAGTAACTATAGAGTTACGAGCATTGCAATTGATTAAAGTAGTAGAATATGGTGAGTTTTGAGTGTCACTTTTTAAAAAAAAATTATACTTAGAGAAGCTATGTGTAGATAGGGTGTTGGTCATTGATGAAATATAGGACCATCAGTTAAAAGTAAATAATTTTTTGATAAGAAGGAAAATAGAAGAGATTTTTAGATTGACGATCTTGTTCTACTATGGCTTAAGAGGAAAGAACCAAAAGTAAGTCATGGAACATTTATTCATTGTGGCTTGGCCCATTTTAGATACGAGAGACATGTGGAAATAATAATTTCCAACTATCTTATCTTTATGACCCTCACTCAGAATTGCCTCGCAGTGGGCAATATCAGGAATTATGTCTCCCACATATACCATAGGTGAATATAGGTTTGTGTGTTTTTCTTTTCATTGTGTGTTTCCCTTTATTTCATGTTTTTGTTTTTGTCGTGTCTTTTGTTTAGTAATTGAGGTTTTTTTTTGTTCATCCTTGTCTTGCAATGACTCTTATAGCCCAATAGATCAGCCATTGGTCCTATTATTGTTTTAAAATTCAAGGATTCCTACTTGCTTCATCTCCACTTTTTTCAATCCAAAAAAATTCCCAAAGCTAGAGAATTTTATCGTCATGCTAAATGTTTATCATGAAAAATTCAAAAACAAATCCACGATAACTAAGACCACACTTAAAAAGTCATCTAACTAGGTAATGTAAACTTGCCCTCTAGCCAATGTCTGACTATGTAAACTACATAATGGCTAAGAGGGATGTGTTAACTATAGTTTTAAAGTGTGTTTCATATGCATGTAATATTGTGGGAATAAATACATGGAATAATTTCGATCCACTTTGAAGAAACCACTCCTAGAGGCCCAAAAAGGCCTATTTTAAGGATTCTTTGACCTAATGAACACCTTCCAGGGATGTACGAAGAAGATATAAGTCCTACAAGAAATGTATTAAATTTCTAGGACTAAGGTATTTTAGGAAATATCTGGAAGAAAAATAAGGTTCAGGAACAAGTTATACAAAATCAGGTCTTTAAGAGCAAGGTATTGGGAAATGAATGTTCTGAAAATGATATTGACCTTGTTTTAAGAGTTTTAAGATCCTTTTGAATAGCTATAAGATCATATCCCATCAATTAGAGATATAATAAATAATACTTCATGTTGGAATCATCAAGGAAATATTTTGGCAATATTGAGATGCAGAAAATTGTATGATAGTGCGATGAAAAGCTCATTTTACAAATTGTAACTTGCTCCAAAGGTTTTCAGAGCCTTTTGAATATTTTTTAGCCTAAGAAAAGTTAAAATGAAATTATATTTATTTCTATTCATGAGCCATATAATGTGTTAGTCTATGGTGATCATAAACTCTGCCTCACACTCAGTCTACCAACTCACAACTTCATGCAAAAATTTCAAATATGGGTGAAATTTAATTCATAATTAATTTTGAAGACTTTAATATAGTCTCATTGGATTCATTATCATTTTTTCAAACAGTTTTATATATTATACCACCAAATTTCATTAAAATTTTCTCCCGGGCTAAAGAAAACAAGTTTTCAGCGACCTTGGCAACTCTAGACACACGTCAACAAAGTACAATCGTGAAACTACAATATCTATTAACATGACTATAAGTCATAAGGCGTGGTTAACTAAAAATGTAATATATTGGTATTATAGCTAATCTAAGTTATAAATAGCTATATATAACGTGAATAGATGTTGTAAATAAATGAAAAGATGACCCAAACAACTATGAAAAATAAAATGCTAACGCTAATGTTCAAAAGAGAAGAGGAAAGAACTCGGTTGAATGGAAGATGCTCATGGGACTATGTCATAGAGATGACTAGAGAATATAGAAGAAGGAACTACTGTGAAGGATCCCCAAAAAGGATGGATCTGAGTAATATGGCTAGATTGGAGCACTTGGAAAGGGATTGGGGCACCTATGGGTGCTCTGGTAATCAAATTGGGCACCATGGTTTGTGAAAAATCTCTAAAAATAATCTTCACAGGTTCAAAAGATAGTGTGAAACCCTCTCTATCTTTCACATTAACTTCGTTGTACTTATCTACATGTCGTTGATATTCCAAGATGATGAAAAGACTTGCAAACGATGGATTATCAAAATCCTAAAAAGATAAGAATGTAAATGAATCAGTTCGAATGACCTCAGTTTAAAAAATAGTGGGATTATTAACTGACAATTGCACTAAATTTTTTACCAGAATGTAGTTCTGGTGAGTGTGTGCATAATGTGCCCTAGTTTCTCTTGTGTTAATCACACTTTGTAAAGTAGTGAGCAATAACTAGATGTAGAAAATGTAATAGAATAGAATCCTTCCCCTATGTTGTGTGTGATGTAAATGACCTAGCCTTGTGCTCTTTGATGGAGCTATGTGGATGCAACTCTAGGAAGATGATAGTAGTGACTAGTGATTGGTCCCTAATTATGGTCTCATAACCTTATATTTATAGGGTTCTCTTGATCTAATATCATAATTAACCCTGAAATAGCAGAACACCAAAAAGATAATAAGCTAAAATAGCTAGAAAGTGCCAAAAAATGTTGTGGGAAAGTTCAAGAAGGATTGGGGTGCCCATGATCAAACTAGGGTGCCCATGGGCAACCCATTACTAGTCTGGGTGCCCCAGTCATGGCTAAAATGAAGGAATATTATGTTATTTGACTGGGCATATGTGTGGTGGAGGTCGGGAAGGACATTAGACATCAATTAAAAATGGCAAATAGATGGGGGTTAATTAGTACTTTCTTCACTCTGAAACCCTATAAATAGTAGTATTAGACCGGGACTAAATAATTTCTAAAGCGTATAATTTTTCATCTACATTTTCCCCCACTTTATGTTGGTGAGAATAAATCTCACTAATATAAATTAGAATTATATGTGTACCTGATGCCAATGTAGAGTAGCAAATAAGGTGTGTTGAATTAAACGAAAAAGCGTGGAAAGAAAATAATATCATGGAGTGTGGAAATTAAAGATTAAAATGCATAAAAAAGTAATGAGAGTGAACCTAGGGTGGAATACGTATACTACTACTGATGTGTGTGATGTACCTGCATGGTTAATATAGTGTGTGTTGCCACAAATTGTTTTTGCTGATGATGTTGTTGTTTCCCCCATTTGATTGCTTATTTATCATATGAAAAGACATGCAAGGAGAAAATGATCAAGTAGTCAAATATGTATGTATGTATGTATAAACACGGAATGTAAAAGATGAACGTAAAAGTAAAGTCTGTAAAATGAAAAGTGTAAATGGAACATGTGCATCTGATCCATGTCGAGAGAAAGAGTGTAGGAGGATATCCTGTACTATCGAGGTTTTTTTGGAAATCCAACATTATAGGCCAAAGAAGTATAGGGAGGAAATGCTCTATGTCCTCCAAATTTTAACTACTTCCTTGAATGTGTGTGAAGATAACTTTGTACCATCGTAGTTTTTTGGCTTATCCGACGCCATTGGCTGAAGTATTACAGGGAGGGACACCCGTTGTAACCTCTAAGCATGTAACTACTTCCCATTGTAATCACAAAGTCTTGTCATGCGTCCAGAAGGTATTAAGAAGCGCAGAGATGTTTTCTCACATCTAGAAGAGTATTTTCACATGTCAAGCATATTTTGAGTGAAATGGAAAATGATGTCATACATCAACAAGATTTTGGGAGACTTGAAAAATTATGTCACACATCAAGAATATTTTGAAATATCTTAGCATGTTGTTATGTGTTCAAAAAGAGAAGTTATGTATCTACATGAAAAAGGAAGGTGAGAAGTCACAAGTGATGAAGGAATACCAATAGTCGCGAAAAAATTCAAAAATCCGCTAGTCACGGAGGAACATCAAATGTCACGACAGATTTTGAATGGTCAATAGTCATGAGGGACATTGAAAGGTCATGTGAGGTAGATGAAAGTGCAGTCATAGTAAAATAAATATGAATGGCACCTTCATTTACAAAGGATTGTTAATGTTTTTTTACTAGTTCTCATTATCTTTATGTAAATATGTGCATTCATTTATTTTGTTTCTTTTCTACTACTATCATATCTTTATCTCAACTTATACTCTACGAGGATTGTAAATTGTTTAACATGATGAAATAATACTTTTTGTTTATTTGTTATTTTTCCTCTTTCTTTTTGAATGGTTTCTCCTCATTGATGAAAGTGAAATGTTCTGGTTTTGATGTTACAAACAATGTTATGATATTTTTTGTTTGAAATCCATTTCTTATTTTCCTCTCAAATATTCCTCAGTAAGAAATTTTCCTCCCTTATATTACATACAAGCAATTGTTATAGGTTTATGAAATTATTCATGTGTGATCCCTAGTCTTCGGGCCACCTTGGAAATTATTTTAGATTGTTTTAATTTCCTTCTTTTCAAAAAATTGAGCTGCCCCATTCAAGCATAGCGACTTATTCCCACACACTATTGGTGGGAATCCACTAATTTCCCACTCGATAAATTATTTCTCAAACAGGGTTTATTTAAAGTTGTAAGTTATAAGGTCAAAGATTATGTGCTTCATTGAGATGAGTAGTTTGCAAAATATTTCACTTCTAGCAAGAGTTAAGTCAAAGTAAAAAGAGGTGAAATCTCTGATTTTATTGAAGAGTTTGAGCCTATCAAGTTATATATCTATTTTTCATTGAGTCTAAATTCTAAAATGCAAATCTCTTAGTTAGGAAATTCTTATTTGATGTGCAGTCATGATAAGAGGTGATGTCATCCTAGTGAGTAAGTAGCAAGTAAAGGTTTTCATTTGGTCATGATGCTATGAAAAATTGTTATAGTTACTCCTAAAAAAGGTTATTCTTGTTGCAAAAAGTGTGTAATGGTTTGATAAGTGCAAAACTAGGTCTACCTACTCTTTTAGAGTCTTTATCCTAACAAATTCTAGGTCATGACTTGAAATTGTCAAAAATTTGCTTAAGGATAAATTGTGAATCTTGAGAACCCTACTCATAGAATATTTAAGGTATATGAGATTTGATACATATTTCAAGGATCTGTATGTGACAAAAGGAGGGAAACAATGAGCTACAAGTACAAAACTATAATTGAAGAATCAGGGCTATTTTGTGTGATGATTCATGGTGGAGAGATTTTGAAGATTAATTTATTTTGAAGGCCTCTCAATTTATGTGACAGTGATGTGAATAACTAAGATGGTTGATATCTTCAAGAGAATGAGTGGTTTGTGTGAACATTTGAAGCTTATGAAACTATGCAATGTTATCAATGAGTATTTTATACCATGATAAGGGTTCTGAACCAAGAAGATATGAATGAATATAGGAGTACTTTATATACCAGTATGGGATCTCAGTAAGGTTGAATAAAGAATATGATGGAGGTATTTTCAAGTTTACTTTATTGAAAAAGAGTAATTTAGAAATTAACAGAGTCTTTCTCGTTAAGAAATTGCTTTACAATGGTATAATATTGCTTCAAGGTTAAAATAGATAGTATTCCCCATGTAGATGGAGTTCCCTACCTCTAAAAATCCATCGAAGTTGAATATATCTCAATATAACGTGTTTGAATACCACAAAGTTTTTCAAACTATAATGAAGGTATACTCATGTATCTACTTCATGAGGAATGAAGAAGACATTAGTCTCAAGCAAAAGGTGTAAGTTGACAGAGGATAAGTATAAATGTCATTATACAATGTTCCTCAAAGGTCAAAAATGGAATGTTACAAGTTCATAAGATGGTGTGGTTGGTTCAAAAATATCTATAAGTATAAGAGTATTGTAGAATGTATATTCTCTAGTACAGTGAACTTTATGAAGTCATGAATTAAGGAGTGTAATCATTTTAGTCTTCCATGTCAAAAGAAAGAGGTATGAGGTCCACAGAGATATATTGAAACAAATTTCAAGGTGTACAAAGGTATACATAAGGAAATAAGATTAAAAATATCTTGTGCTTGTTCCTTATAGGTATGAAAAAGGTTCAATGTTCTAAAAGTTTCTTCATCTAGGTATTATTGCAGGAAGTCTCTTATGTGTCATAATTCTATAATGATGTAACTTCTTTCAAATATGGTAAGTTTTTCTTGGTGTTCTATGTTTGTATTTGGGAAAAAATGTGCAAGATTATAAAATGGGAAGTAATGGAGCATTTGTATTTGAAGTAGTTTAAATGGTTTTCCGAGTCTCAAGAGTTTGATTTTTACATCTAAGTGATATCAGGGGACAATCATTAGTAGGGTGCTCTAAGTCTAAGATAAGTATTACCACCTTATGTTGATCAGTATTAGTGGAAGAATAACTATAATAATAGGGTTTTATGTATCAAGATGAAATGTCAAATGTCAAATTCTTGAACAAAAAGGCAGTGTCTGTAAATACTGAAAGAGATCTAGGTTTATTTTTCAGTATAGAACTCTTGAAGGATGGAAATTTTCTATATTACAATAACTGGTATTTCAAGATCTCAAGGTGAATGTACTAGTTAAAGAGGATATTTTTTTAAGCATGATGATCAAGAATTAAGCCTGAAAGATGTCAAACAGACTAGATGAGAAGAATTGCAAGATGAATATAATTATTAGTAAGGTATAGTTTGTGACAATACACACATATGGACTATTATAGGTTTGTTATTGTTGATGATTGGTTGAGATATGTCTTTGATCGTTCCTAGAAGTGTTCATATTGCATGGAAGAGGAATGGACAAGGATAGTGTGTTATGACGTCTACAAAGAGTGAGAGGATAGTCTCTCAGCTGATCTGAAGTTTTTAATGCTTAAGAAGGTATATTACACTGTACATGTCTAAGAAGATCATTTGAGATAAGGGTAACATGCTACTAAAATTGAATCAAGAATATAGATATCAAGAAGATGAAAAAATGTAGAGTGAATGATTAATTACAATTGTAATTAAGTTATAAGTAATCTTTTTGAATCAATCAAGTATATTAGCATGCAAAGAAGATGAAATCACTGAAAAATGGTGTATTTGAATTTTAATTAGTCCTAGAGAAGAGATGTATTTTTGAGATGAATAAAAAATCAAGAGGATATTTGTTTAGGAAGAGTTACTTGAAGCTCTTAATAAGAACATGGATCAACATTTGCTTCTTAAGGAGTTAATTCAATCCAAGGGGGAGTTTAGGTCAAGAAAATAAGTTGATTTTGATAATTTTTTCCATTGTCGTCATTGCATGTTGTCATTTTCCATGTCTAATAATCATTGTATCCTTTCTCATAGATGTCAAAGGGGTAGATAACAATAAGAAACATGGGAATGAGGTCTAGTAGGTTTGTTTGTCTTGATAGTTTCCATCAATGTTTTTGAATGTGGTTTCCATCAATGAAAAGGGGAAGATTGTTGGGAAATGTGTGTTTGTGTTGTCATTGATGTGAAATTACATTGATTGAAAAGGGTTTCATGATGTTTTTTGTGTCTCCATGAGGTGTCGTTCAGAGTCACACATGAAGTTTCATTAGAAGTGTCCAAGTTTGGTGAGTTTTATGAGGTTATAGAGCTTGGTTTGTAAGGCATAGTCATGGTTTGCATCCTCCCAAGTGAGTTGAAGGTTTTCATGAGGTAAAAAATGATTGTTATGATACTTCGTTGGTATCTAATAGTCCATATGATGTCAACATGGTCATTTCATGAGGTCTCATGGTTGAGTTAGGTCATTCCAAGCATATTCATATCCTTGGAGCATACAGAATGAGATGGAGATATGAGAATTTGATCTGATTAGTCCTAATCAAGCATTGTAGTAGTATAGTGATATTGTATAATATTGATAGTGTAGATGAGGTTTATGCCATTTTTGGGATTATTTATCATTGGTTTGGTTGTGTTTCATTGTCCTTAGGAAGTAAACAAGTTAGAATAAGGCAAAATAACATATGTAAGTCTTAATGGCTAGAGTGTTTGATATCTATTTTGGATAAATGGATTGTATGGAAAGTTATAGGGTGTTTTCATGATTCCTCATGAAAAGTTTCAAGTCGTTGTGAAGAAGAAATTTCAGGTTACATCATTTTTGGGAAAATGTGGTACTCTATAGTGTGTTCTTGAGGAAAACGTTGAGCTTCTTATGCTCGTTGTGAGTTTTTTTCTTTCCATGGGGACCTGTGATATTTGATATATATTATTTTGTTATTTATGAAGGTTTAAAAAAAAATAATGAGGTGGTTTGATCTTCTAATTTTTATAAATGGTCATTAAGAAGATAAGCTTATTTGAAATCCAAGCTAAACCCTAAGCCAAAGTGACTTGGAGATAGTTGAGTGTAGTTAACCAAGATTGATTCCTTTTAAAAATGTGATGATTGGAGGTTGTAAAATAATCCTATAGTTTTCCAAAAAGGTGTATTGGATCATGTGACAATATGTGTGCCCCACATAAAATTGTAAGTTTTCACAAAACTTTCGTTTATGAAGAATTTTCCCAAAGAAGGTGAAAAATAAATTTATATTATTTTTATTCCTGGTGTTTTTTATAAAATTACATAATATTTTTAGATCATGTTTAAAGTTAAAAAGGTAAAAGTGTGCCCTATTTATGAAGACTACTTTTTGGGGCAGTTTGGATAAGCTTGTGGTAAAATTGGAAGTATAAGATCTACAGGTGCAATTAGAACTTGACTCAAGTTATGTTGTGATCATGGTTCAGAAATATTTTCAATGGTATATCATTTTTTTATATTTATATGCTATGAATAAGTTATGACCTGTTCTTTTAGGGTCAAATCTAGATGATGTTTGTTCTAACAAGATCTCAAGTAGCTTTATGAGGTAAAAGTGATAGTTCTGAGTTGTTGATTATTGGTGAAGGTTTATGAGTTATTATACATCATTTATAAGTGTGTTACATAATTTTCTTAAGTTTGGAAGTGATTTTTGTGGTTATGAATCAAATTGACTCAAGCTTAGTTCTTGAGTCCTATAAGGATAAATGAGTAGTCTTAGAGATGGATTTGATTAAAGGACTTCCACTTGGATTTAGAATAAAATGTAAGGTTTTATAGAAAGAGGATTCATATCAATTTAAAATGGTATATTTTTATTATCATGTCTGATAAATTTTAATCATTCGACCAACTCAATTTGTGAAGAACAAGGTTTGTTGTTTTCAGGACAATATTTCTCTTGCTAGGAAATGGACGTAGATGAGGCATGATATGGACTATTTGATTCTTGATATTAGTTGGAGATTGAATTGGTATAAATTTTGTTCCTAGTGAATGAATTTTGAGGTCTTTAAAGTGATATAAAGTGTGCAAACTAGTTAAGTTTGTACAGATGATTTTTGGGTGGCTATATTTGGTGAAGATAAATGTTGGTGTGGTTTGCACATATGAATGTTTTATGGGATATAGATAGGATGTATGTTATATATAGGTATAAAATATTCAAATTATTTGCTACATTCCATATTTAATATGTTCTTGGGTGGTCTTGAGGTCCAAAGGTGAAGACAGGGTCTTGGAAACAACTGTTCTGTGAAGGATATGAGCCTTCTTGATAAAGTAATGAATAATTTGATTGGTGAAAGATTATGGATGACAATGAATGATGTTGATATTTTATATTACACATGTATGAGTAATTTTGGAGCTTGACGCATCATGGTTAAATGGTTGTTTTTATTTTAGCTCATCTAGGTGATGGGTTTTTGAGCTTTTTTTGTGCTAGTTTTGTGCATTTGGAGATTACCAACCTCCATGGGTCTATATAATTAATTTTTATAAGTTTTTGGTTATATTTTTATGTTTCAGTGGTTTATATAAAGGATGAGGAAGGACCTATCTTGTGGTTATTAGATGAGAAGGGTATAAAAGTGAAGTTTTAGTTCAAATTTGAACTAATCCTCTAAAGGGGAAAAGTGTGACTCAAGTAGAAATATATAACAGCTATGAAGGCATGATTTGAGAGCTAAGGAAGTGTGTTAAATTTTGAGGAATGATAGAGATCATGTGTGATAGTGTTTTAAGCCATGAAAATTCCAATAAGAAGAAAGAGCGAGTTAAAGGAATGGGCATTTTAAGGCATTTTTGGGAGCTGAAATTATGATTTCCATCAGTTGTGGCTGTAAAAACAATAAGATATCTTCATCCTCAAATGGTTGAGTTCATGCTTAATCATCTTAGGGGGTTGTAGACACCTTTTGGAGTTGTTTCTTCAATAAATTAGGGGTTTTTGCTCATTATAGAGTTGTTACTCTACTAAACTAGGGATTAGTGCTCCTTGTGAAGTTGGTGCTTCACTAAATCCATTTTATTTGTTTAATATAAGAACATTTTCAGTGGTTTTTATTCCCTTTGAGGGTTTCCAAGTTATATTTTTTGTTCTTGTGTACTCTCTTATCTTACTCTTGTGTATGGTTGTCACAATGCTAAAGTATACAAACATATTGTTAATGGTTGATTGTATGGCTGCATAAATGATATTGAATGTTGAATGGAAATGGAATAAAGTTTTAACAGATTGATTCAACCGCCCTTTCTTAGTATCTTGTACTTCCAAAAAACTAATGTCATTTCATAAAATTTTATGTAAAATTGCACATATATTTTCGGTCATAACCTATTGCATGAAATCTTAAACGAAATATCAACATGAAATAAGACACCAAAAATTACAATAAATTTTAGTACAAAATCTATTTGGAATATGACTATCACAGCATATTGAAGACATGGTTTTCCTCACTAGGAAATCACATTATTTCACAATATGCAAAAAATAGGTTTCTAACCTGATAAAATTTACATTTGCCATCATGCTCCTAAGATGTGTCAAAATGGGATCTTTGCAAGTATAGAGATCCATAAAAGCATAAACGATAGAGGAAATTTTTCAGATATTGTAATTACAACTACGTTGATAGACATGATTGCAAAATGTTGAAGCATACATAAGGAATGTGAACTATTTCACAAAATGCCTCAAAGAGATGTGATTTCATGCACACCATTAATTTAAGGATATGAACAAAATGGATTTGTTGAAAATGTTTTAATAACATTCAAGAAAATGTAATTTACAAATTTAAAGAAAATTTCCACAACCTTTTCTAGCACCCTATGTGTATGTGCGAAAATGGGAGCTTTATATCTGACTTGCACGAAGGAAGATCTGAACAATTTTTTTCTAGAGCTTTCACCTTGACGAATATGTCATGCCATTAATCATATAATGAAGACTCTTTGTTCTCCATCTCTATATATTTAGTGGCATCCTAATCAAATTCCTTGATTTCTCCTTTTACAAATCACAGAAATAAGCTCTTTGAGAATTGAATCATTAGAAGAAAACTATGTAATCTTAATATTGGGATGATTCTATTTAAGATAGCCTTAATTACAATCCTAGGAAAATTAACCTATAAGATTAGCTTACAAAAATTCAATGTTTCTAAATGGCCTATTCAAGAGTACAAATGTATTATGCGTTAATTTTCTCTTGGTACTCTTAATACATAGTTAAATAAAAAATATGCAATTACAATGTGAATGAACCATACATTGAAGATAGGCGTTATATCTTTTTAACTAGCGGTGTATTATCATTATCACTATTGAATTGATGAAACTTGTAACAACCCAAAAATCCACACACGAACAACACAGTGAAATACAGGATAACTTTTTTTTTGACTTGCTTGACATATAACATGACGCAACATGTCGTCACCAAGGATACAACTAATACTGTGAACAACTTGATACAAGGATGGCCATAAAGGCAGCACGGAAACATTCACACCTATCAAGGACAATACATATTTTTTTTTCCTCTTTTCTACAAGACAACATAGAAGTCCAATCATAGAACACACTTACAGTTACGGCCAACCACAATGAGATATTCTTGAGGGTTATTTATTTTAAAAGGACATCTTGCAATTCTTAGCTTACGTTTTCAAGGAGGCTCAAGATATGATTCGTATAATTCAACTTGCCAAGTTAAGTTTATTCCTTTGACACTGAGTAATTATCTTTAAATTTTCTCTATTATGACATTTATTTGCTTAATTCGTTTATCAAGAAAAAGGAGTATTTAAATTCCACAAGGCCATCTATCTCACCACTAACGCTACTAAGATTCGTTCTTGCCCATAAGACAACATGGTTTTAAGTTCAACACACTTAAGAGAAGAGATACAAGGTGCCTTGGAAAAGGGTTAGAGGGAGAAGGTCGAGATGAAATCATCTTTAGGACCTCATTAGTTATTGCCAGTATTTAATTGAAGCTAGGGCTCTTAACCAGAATTATCAACAGACTTTACTTAGGCTTCACTAAAAGTATTAACAAGGAGTAAAAATTTACTTTCCCAAAGGCGGTGAGAAGATGGTGACGGTCTCCAATTTGTTTTCTCTGGCTTATTAAATCTTATCATCTTCAAACAACTAACAGTTCATATTCATCCTTAGGGTTATTTTACAAATTTCACCATAAAAGGAATAATATTCACTAGAGGAGCTAGGGTTATCATGTTATAAAGTTCACATGCAATGATAGTCCTGCCCTTGATTACTTAAAGAATTTCTTGCTCTCAAGTTGGTGACCCCTACGTTACTTTATTTGAATACAACTTTTAATTTAACTTCCAGAAGTATTAAAGAATCCTATGTTAGTTTACTTATGACACTTTATTACTAAGTCATAGTCAAGGTTTAACTCAAAATTTATTCTCAAGGCAAAGTTGTAGCAACACTCATTTACAAGAACAAAACAAGATTACATCAATTCTTAAAATACTGATACTCCAACAAAGTCACTCAACAACAATAACCAAATTTTCTTATAATTTCAATGATGGTCAAACAATACAAGGTTTCCAAAGTTCAGATGACAAAGTCCACAATACTTTATACTAAGACATTAATCCTCTTTTAAACTTTCCACTGGACGTTAACAATAGTTGAACAACATAAAAGGTTTCGAGCAAAGGAACTCCTCAACTGAGGTTGATGACAAAAGTCTACAAATCTATCCCTCATCTCATCACAAAATCCATCTGCAACAAATTTTCTGCAAGAGTCAGTTCACGAGAACTGAGCAAGATAAGGCTACACAAAACCACATAACTATTATCTAACAATACCATGAAAAGAAGCACTTTATTACAAGAATTGGGTCAAACCTCTAAACACTATCAACACCTCAAGTTATAATAAAGTCTCCACCATGCCAATCAAAGAAGAAAGACCTTGTACTTCAGTTAAGAGTAAAAGCAACGAAAATATAACAATCGACAAGAGAAAGGGCCCTTGGCCCTATAAGGAGAAATAAACAATCTAGCAAAAAAATAGATTCCCATCAAGTAAATAATTAAACCATAATTACAAGATTGAAATTTGATATAAAGTACCAACCATCTAGAATTTATCAGAAGGTACCAAACGCATAGGCTAAAATATTATATTTCTAAAAGTAAGGCAAGAGTTGATCGGCCCAAGAAAGGGGAAACACGGGTTTCAAAGAATTAACACAAAAGCCATGTATAAGATGAGTTTCATTTTTTTAACCTGAAATCACATAGAGTATACCACACAACATAAGTTTCAAAGCATAAGCAAAGTAAACTAGTTTTGACCACTAACTCCAAGAGATTTCCCAATCATTCAAGAAGGTTCAATGCCTTGTAGGCTAGTAGCAATCACGCGAGAGAAGAAAAAGAGTCCGTCAACCAAGAGTATACAAAATGTCATCAACAACTTTTATAACCCTAAAGATTTTACAAACCTCCACATCAATTATTAAAGTTCAGTTAATTTAAAATAAATTACCTATTTCCCAAAACAACAATATTTTAAGGCAACCCTTGGTAACATAAAACCCGTTCAAACATAGGTACAACATAAACTACTAAGTTTCATTATCAAAACAAATCCTTCCGCTATAGTTCCATAATACTATCAATTGCAAGAAAAGTTTTTCCCAAGGTTTTAAACAACATTCAAGGCAATTTTCATCACAAAACATTAAGGTACATATGTGCATAGAAAAACCGTCCAATCTTAATTAACAACACAGTCATACATTACAAAGGGAGGATTAGCATGGAAGTTAGAAAACTAGATTATTTCACCAACAATCTTCTAAGAGGGAAGATTAGACCAAAACAATTTCTAGTGTCAATAGCAGGGTACTGGATTTGCACAATTAAACCTCAAACTTAGGTAATCCGAAAAGTTACGATTCAAGTTTTTTTTGGGATGGTCAAAGTACTTCCTGAGGATGGCCTTAAAAAGCCTAGTGAACAAGGCTGAAGGATAACATAAGAGTCTAAACACGCGAGGTCTGAAACACATTGCACACAAACCTTTCTCATTCTAAAAGTTTTAATACCAAATCTCCAACCTTGGATAGCCCAAGCATTGATCACACTAATCCTACAACCTTTCCTTTCCTCGATGCCAAAAGGGTTATCCAAAGGGGCTTGAGAGAGATATTAACAACATATCGACAAAATACAAAGAAAACAACCTTGGGTGATAGGAAGGAGCTTTCATAGTTATTGTATCGCTTACTTTAATGACTGCTATAACTAGCGAAAATACTAGGAACTTGGATCAACATAATAATCTTGAAACTCAATCGTAGAGAAGAAGATATATATATATATACACACAAAAAGATAGACGAAGGTCTATCACTCGAGCAAGAGAAACATAACACCCATAGGAAAGGGAACACATAGCATGCTTTCCACTAACATACTAAGCAATCGATAAAAGCTAAAACAAGAAGAAAACAAGCAGAAAGGAGAGATCTCCCATCATGAGGCATCTAAAAGACAACCAATTCAAAGGAAAAGGTGGTTCGATTTCACGATAATTTTAAATATAGCAACAGTAGAAAAGTGTAGAAATATCTTGCCTTTTTCTCCAGATTCAAAGGTTTCATGGACACCGCCCGGAACAAGCAACAACAATCCTCAGGTCGAATCTCCCCTTTTTCTTCACATTGCCTGGACTACTTGAAAGCTCGGTGATTTCCTTCCATCTTCAGTCAACCTTAAACACTTCTTAATGAGAAGTCTCCATTTTATAAGAAACCGATCGAATGGAAATTACGATAATGGTACCTTCTCAGGTGCTGTCAAGACTACGATATGCACAATATGGTTTTAATGCAAGCAAGCAATACATAATCACTACCATTTTAGTTCCACACTATTCACTTGTTTCCATAATGTGGACTGTGCCAGTGCTTCAAAGAGCCTGTCAGTCTTCTGAACTTGATGATGCATCATTCATGATTGATCGCATCTAACAGATAAATCTCTCTGGTCGTCAAATACAGATAATTTCTGTTGGGGCTGTCTGTGACTGAACCAAAGTTTGAAAATTCCAATTCTGAGGAAGTGCAGAGTCTAAAGACTGGACTTCAACATTACTAACAATTGTTTTGGCTGACGAGGAGGGACAATATATTAATGCAGACTGAAAGGAATTGCCATGTGTCAAACTCGCTGGTTCAGCCAACCATAATGACTGGTTTTGGACCGGATTAGCATTTGATGCCAAGCCTGTTGAGCTTGAACGGCAAGTGCTCTGCAAACTCGTGCTAGTGCCACATTCATGCAGTGAATATCAGCACAAAGCTTCCCCATGAAAAGGCGAGGACAGGAAGACCATAATGATTACATCATGCTCCTGGCTCTAAAAGGCATTCTATCGTAATGATATATATATAAACCTTTTCCTTCATCAGATTGGGGACAACATCAAACTCTCTGTGCAAACATTTCAGCTGTAGCTTGTAAGGTGTGATAATTCCAACAGAAACCCTTATGGCTGCCAACTTAGTGACTTGCTGAAGAAGCTCATAAAATTGCAAAGAAAATAGTGCTTCATGAATATTCTGATATGAAACAGATCCACCCCTATGATATCCTCTTCCATGAGTTACATCTGTAGAACAAGCAAGGTATCAGTAGAGAATCTTTGCAATAATTTTCATCAGGTCTCCTGGTAACACTCTTCACTGTCACATAGTCAATTTTGATAAAAAATATCTTGAAGGAGAGACCCGAATCTGAGGATGCATTCTATACTGAACAGAAAGCAACATAGTTGGACAACCTGCCTGTTGGAAGTGCTCAAAAGGAAGGGCTTCTACTACACTGTAATACGCCTACTGCCTGGTTACTCCTTATTGCAGGCTATTGCTGTGGATCTGACAAGAGCACACCTCGAAGAACCTAAGGGAAGTGGAGGAAACATGCCTACAGCACTCACTCGTAGCTTGTGTGGCCATCAAAAGGGACCAGTTCTCATTTTCACCTGAACACGCCAGGCAGGAAACCCACGAACAGCAAAAGCCATCCAGCACTTGCCACGACTCCAGGGCAGGATCATCCAAGGAACTGGCTTGAGCAAGCAACCATGAGAAGAACAAACAAGGGACAGACTTGAAAGAAAGCTTCTCATTACCATGGTACAACGCAGTCTAACCAAGGGAAGATCTCACGCGGTCCGAGAGGATAAGCAAGCAGTCATCCAGGAGAAGCTATGAGAAGACACCTTGTACAGACAAGATTAATTGTATGCAGCTTCTAGCCAGACAACTCCAGCACGTCAGACTATCCAAGGGAGCACTCCACGCGGTCCACGCCAGAAGGACATGAAGCTTTACCCAGTCAAACTACAAGTCAAGGAAGATTTGTACTAATCATGTTGAAACTGAATTATATGATTGCGAGCCAAGCCAATGCAATTGGAGTCCACATTGACACTGAGCCAACTTGGCAGGCATTTTATATATCACCACCACCCAATCCACGCTCGACATCTTAATCAGCTCGATGATAAGCCCGAGAAAACTCGGTGGGGAGCATATATTCAAATCGATGGGAAAAAGTATTAACGTTGTAGCCTAAAAAGGCGTTAATAATTGAAACACAAAATTTTATAATTTATTTACACGAATAAAACAAATATAACTGACAAGAATTCAGTTATTATTACAAAAGTTTTCTCCATATAATTCTCACAAGCTAAGAGGTATGAGAAATTTTGTATGATTTACTATTCAACCGGAGAAGATTAAATCGCATGCAGATGAGCAAGCGAGAGGAAGAAAGAGTTGAATTATCCATTACTCCCAATGATTAAAACAACTTGCGAACAGGCTTAAGAAATCAAGCGAAGAAAACTAGAGGTTATACGTTCCAAAGTGAACATGAAGTAGGGAACGACCATGGCACCAAGACGGGTAACCACTTCTTCAGCGCAGGACAGGGTAAAAGTCACCTAACGATAGAAAAGGGAGTTCAATTCAGCATTCAATGACAGTGTAAAAGGACAAGGACGTAATAGCAAAAGTCGATGCCGAACTGGGCATTACATTCTCCTCCCCTTAAGAAAAGCATCGTCCTCGATGCGACATAACACAACGGAAAAGAAATGGTTCGCAACCAAGAACAGGTAAAGGAGAAAGTACACCCTATGGTTTAAAATTTTAGTTGATTAAAGCACGGTCACAAGGTAGCCTTAGGAACATTTGGTAGAAATTTTAACTTTCAATGTTCTGTGAAGATTGGCAGTTCTTTCTTGTTCATCATTTCATTAGTCTCTTTCCATTATCATTATTTCTAGTTTTAGTTTCTTTTAAAAAAATATCATCATTGAAGAGTTTTGATTTATTCCTTATTGTGGGTGCCCAACATGAACTGCTAACACAACACCCTATCAGGTTCACAAGACCCTACAGATTCACAAGCACACAAGTATATACTTCAAGATTGTATTACACCACAAAAGGTTACTCAAATATGGAATGGATTAGGCACAGTCCACATAAGATAGTAGTCGTCACACATCTATGACTGACATACAAAATACTCAAACAAAAGAGTACTACAATCCACCAGACATTTCCTCAATTTGCATCAATGAAAAATTCACATAACACCAAACCATGCTACAGGTACATAGTGTCCACAAGGGAATCAATGACATATCCACAACATCACAACACATATTCAGATGACATGAGTAACACATACATCAAAATACCACTACCCAAACATCACGATAACTCAACATACATCCCGAAACATCAACCATACAGAAAAATATCATAAACCTCCCTCAAACTCTTATGCCTCCCTCAAGTCTCTTATGCCTCCCTCAAACTCTTATGCCTCCCTCAAGCTCTTATGCCTCCCTTAAACTCTTATGCCTCCCTCAAACTCTTATGCCTCCCTCAAGTATCTTATGCTTCCCTCAAACTCTTATGCCTCCCTCAAGGAGGCCGGTTGACCCTATGGTCCAAGACACATAGAGTTCGAACACTCCTAACCTAAGTGACATAATAACGCATGGTTCAACAACCCACTAGTTATCTGTAACTCCTTGGGGCGTACCCCTATACAAAAAAGTGGGTCCATAGGTCCAACCATTCCCTGGTGTATACCATGACCCTATTCCACACATCACGAAAATAGAACCAGCACAACAATCCAATCAAAGTGCCAAGTGGCAAAGTAAAAGCCTTGGACAAGGCGGTAAAAATTCCAAATTTAAAAGAAGACCCAAATTCAAGCAAAATAAATGGCCAAATAGCCATAGTTAGTATCAAAATCCACATGTTAGTGCCACAAACCAAGGAAATGCCCAAAATTGTAAAGTATGGCAATCAAGAAAAGCTACTGATCCTCACAAAATAAAGTAAAAAGCTCAATTTACGAATAAAATCAACTTATAATAATGTCACATTACGATAGCTGTGTGGCCTTATCTGGCCACCAAGGGGTACTCAACTAGTTGCTAGCACTCGGAACATCAAACCTCAGATCGTAAAATACATATCAATAATACAACTGTCATCACCTCCATCTGAATCATCCCGCCACCACTTCGAAAAGGCTAAACATAGTCATAGTTTGCACTTAGGTTGCATACATGCAACCACATAGGAAGAGAGGAAAGAATCACATGTTATCTACTAAACTTGAGTTTTGACTCGAGTTATTGACCCATAGTACACCATTCCTCACTCTCAACATACACTTCTACCGATTTCCCTCAGGGTCGGTTAGCGTAAGGTTCACAACATAACATACAACAACATCACTAACCTAATGGTGGCACACACAAAACTACCATAACATCTTACATATGGTACATATACAAGGTAGATCACGATCATACATTCACTTAGTGTAACACATCACTTTACCACATTCTGCACCCAAAGTGCAATCACTATAAGATAGGGTTCATACACTCATTGTATGACCCCAAATCACAACATGAAGCATTACATATTTGCACAAATCATACATACGATGAACATAGTACATCTCAACATAATATCCATTGCTACATAAACAGGTGGTACACACATTTCTTCAAAACATGGTAAAAACATCATGATACAACTCATTTTTTTTAACATCAATCTAGTCATACAACACATTGATACACTTACATACCACAATATGCCACAATTCTCCAACACTACATCATCCACATTATAATTCCTTTCACACATCACAAACAATAATTCACATGTGAACTATTCATAGAATCCACAAGAAGGAGAGAGAATACTCCCATCCCCAACATATCAATCATGATCACAAACACACACAAAGTGACATACACATCATGTGCGTTCACAATATCACAATTACGACATAGATCACATCACGCTTAAAGCACATTACTCTTCCAATATCTATCATTCATCATGCAACATCATCATCATCATGCAGTATCATCATCTCCATGAAACAACATCATCTAACACCATTACCATCATGTAACATCACCATACAACACCAATCTGGCCCATAGGTTCAAGAGCATGAGCCTATGCTCTGATACCAAGTGAAACGACCCAAAGATTCACACACGAACAACACAGTAAAAGACAGGATAACTTTTTTTTTGACTTGCTTGACACATAACATGATGCAACATGTCATCACCAAGGATACAACTAACTCTGTGAAAAAATCGATACAAGGATGGCCATAAAGGCAGCACGGAAACATTCACACCTATCAAGGACAATTTAATTTTCTTTTAGACATGACAACATAGAAGTCCAACCACAAAACACACTTATAGTTAGGGCCATCCACAATGAGATATTCTTGAGGGTTATTTATTTTAAAAATACATCTTGTAATTCTTTGCTTACGTTTTCAAGGAGGCTCAAGATATGATTCGTATAATTCATCTTACCAAGCTAAGTTTATTCCTTTGACACTGAGTAATTATCTTTAAATCTTCTCTATTATGACATTTACTTGCTTAATTCATTTATCAAGAAAAAGGAGTATTTAAATTCCACAAGGCCATCTGCTCACCACTAACGCTACTAAGATTCGTTCTTGTCCACAAGATAACATGGTTTTAAGTTCAACACACTTAAGAGAAGAGATACAAGGTGCCTTGGAAAAGGGTTAGAGGGAGAAGGTCGAGATGAAACATCTTTAGGACCTCATTAGATATTGCCAGTATTTAATTAAAGCTAGGGCTCTTAACCAGAATTATCAAAAACTTTACTTAGGCATCGCTAAAAGTATTAACAAGGAGTAAAAATTTACTTTCCAAATGGCGGTGTGAAATATGGTGAGGTCTCCAATTTGTTTGCTTTGGCTTATTAAATCTTATCATCTTCAAACAACTAACAGTTCATTTCACCTTAGGGTCATTTTACAAATTTCACCGTAAAAGGAATAATGTTCACTAGAGGAGCTAGGGTTATCATGTTATAAAGTTTACCTACAATGATAGTCTTGCCCTTGTTTACTTAAAGAATTTCTTGCTCTCAAGTTGGTGACCCCTACGTTACTTTATTTGAATACAACTTCTAATTTAACTTCCAGAAGTATTAAACAATCCCATGTTAGTTTACTTATGATGCTTTATTACTAAGTCATAGTCAAGGTTTAACTCAAAATTTATTCTCAAGGCAAGGTTGTAGCAACACTCATTTACAAGAACAAAACAAGATTACATCAATTCTTAAAATACTGATACTCGAATAAAGTCACTCAACAACAATAACCAAATTTTCTTATAATTTCAATGATGGTCAAACAATACAAGGTTTCCAAAGTTCAGATGAAAAAGTCCACAATAATTTATACTAAGACATGAATCCTCTTTTAAACTTTCCACTGGATGTTAACAATAGTTGAACAACATAAAAAAGGTTGCGAGCAAAGGAACTTCTCAACTGAGGTTGATGACAAAAGTCTACAAATCTATCCCTCATCTACACACAAGATCCATCTGCAGCAAATTTTCTACAAGAGTCAGTTCACGAGAACTGAGCAAGATAAGGCTACACAAAACCCACCATAACTGTTATCTATCAATATCATGAAAAGAAGCACTTTATTACAAGAATTTGGGTCAAACCTCTAAACACTATCAACACTTCAAGTTATAATAAGTTTCCACCATGCCAAACAAGGAAGGAGACCATGTACTTCCGTTAGGAGTAAAGACAACGAAAATATAACAACTGAAAGAGAAAGGCCCTTGGCCCCATAAGGAGAAATAACCAATCTAACAAAGCAGGATTCCCACCAAGTAAATAATTAAATAACAATCACAAGAGTGCAATTTGATATAAAGTACCAACCATCCAGAATTTTATCACAGGTACCAAATGCATAGGTTATAATATTATATTTCTAGAAGAACAAGAGTTGATCGGCCCAAGAAAAGGGGAAACCATGGTTCCAAGAATTAACACAAGAAGCCATGTATAAATGAGTTTCAAACCTGAAATCACATAGAGTATCCACACAACATAAGTTTCGAAGCATAAGCAAAGTAAACTAGTTTTGGCCACTAACTCCAAGAGATTTCCCAATCATTCAAGAAGGCCAATGCCTTGTAGGCTAGTAGCAATCACGCGAGAGAAGAAAAAGAGTCCGTCAACCAAGAGTATACGAAAATGTCATCAACAACTTTTATAACCCTAAAAAAATTTTACAAACCTCCACATCAATTATTAAAGTTCAGTTAATTTAAAATAAATTTCCTATTTCCCAAAACAACATATTTTTAAGGCAACCCTTGGTAACATAAACAACCTGTTCAAACAAAGGTACAACATAAAATACTAAGTTCCATTATCAAAACAACTCCTTCTGCTATAACTCCATCATACTATTGATTGCAAGAAATTTTTTCCCAAGGTTAACAACATTCAAGGCAATTTTCATCACAAAACTTTAAGGTACATATGTGCATATAAGCTATCCAATCGTAATTAACAACACAATCATAATAAATGGGAGGAAACACAAGTTAGAAGACTGGATTATTTCACCAAAAATCTTCTGAGAGGGAAGAAGACCAAAATAATACCAGAAATAGCAGGGTACTAGAGTTGCACAATTAAGACCTCAAACATAGCTAATAAAAAACTAGTTATGATTCAAGATGAAGGGGGTAGTCAAAGTACCTCCTAAGAATGGCTATAAAACCTAGGAACCAGGCTGAAGCTACGTAGGAGTCTAAACACTCGAGGTTGAAACACATTGCACGCAAACATAAAACATTCTAAAAGCTTTAACACCGAATCTCTAACCTGAAATAGTCCAAGCGTTGATTACACTAATCCTAAAACCTTTCCTTTTCGATGCCAAAAGGGTTGTTAGGTGGGCTTGAGAGATCATTAACAATATATGTCAAAAGACAAAGAAGGAACAACCTTGGTTGATAGGAAGGAACTTCATAGTTATTACACGCTTACATTAACGACTGCTATAACTAGCTGGAACAAATAATAACTAGAACTCTATCGTAGAGAAGAGTACACACACACACACACACACACACACAGATATATATATATATATACATATAAAGGAAGATCGATCACTCAAGCCAGAAAAACATAACACCCAGAGGAGAGGGCACACGCATCCTTTCGATCAACATACTGACAACGATAAAAGCTAAACAAGCAGAAAGCAAGCAGAAAGGGAAATCTCCTATCATGACATCCAACTGACAAATCAATGCAAGGAAAAGTGGTTCGATTTCACAATAAAATTAAATAAAATAACAGTAGAAAAGTGTAGAAATATCTTGCCTGTTTCTCCAGCTTCAACAGGTTTCACAGGACACCACCCACGGGCCAGCAACCACAATCCTCAGGTATGAATCTCCCCTTGCACAGGCTTTGCTTGAAAATCAATTGCACTCCATTGTCGTCAATGCTTAAACCTTAATAGAGCTCCAGTTTTTAGTAAGAAACGTTGAATCCAATCTGACTGCAACGGTAGTCTCAGACCACTACAACTGATCAATTTTATGGTATGCACAATATGTGTAAGCTAGCATCAGATCAGGGCAAGCAAGCCCACAACCAGGGGCTACTCACACCTGAATGTTCCACACTATTGTGCATTGTTTCCAGTGGTGTAATGTATGTCAGGTGCTGTCAAAGAGGACTCTTCTTAACTTGCAAGATGCATTCACACTGCTTGATAGCACTTTGAAGCTCTGATAAAGGCTCAGTTGGATACCTCATATCCAAGATAATACCTTACAGTTATCCATCAAAATAGTGACTTAAACCTTAGATCCTGAAAATTCCAATGCCTGAAGAAATGCAGTAGTCCAAGTTACGAACTTTCATATATGACTAGTACAACTGTTCCTTGTCCCTCACTCAAACACTCTACATAGACCCAAAGCAGAATTGCATGAAGTCGAAACTCGCTGGTTCAGCCAACCCCAGGAAATATCATGACACCTCAGACATCGTGCGCAAACAGCTGATGTATCTCACCACTTCCTTTTCTATGTCCCAAGTATGGTACCATAATGATGTATAATATAAACGTTTTCCTTCATCAGATTGGGGACATTCATCAAACTCTCGGTTGCAAATATTTCAATGTTCTGTAGCTTGTAAGGTGTGATAATTCCAACGATAACCCTTATACCTGCCAACTTAGTGACTCGCTAAAGAAGTTCATAAAATTGCAAAGCAAATAGTGCTTCATGAATATTCTGGGTATGAAACAAATCCACCCCTATGATATCCTCTTCCCATGAGTTACATCGTAGAACAAGCAAGGTCTCAGCAGAGAATCTTTGCAATAATTTTCATCAGGTCTCCTGGTAACACTCTTCACTGTCACAAGTCGATTTTGATAAAAAATATCATGAAGGAGAGACCCGAATCTGAGGATGAATTCTATACTGAACAGAAAGCAACATAGTTGGACAACCTGCCTGTTGGAAGTGCTCAAAAGGAAGGGCTTCTACTACACTGTAATACGCCTACTTCACTGGAAACTCCGTCCATTGCAGGCTATTGTTGTGGACCTGAAAAAAAGGGAAATTTCGAAGCACCTAAGCGAATTACGTGGCAACATGCTCTCAAGATTTTGGAGCCACTAATTGGTCATCTATGTGTGGCCATGTAAAGGGCATTGACATAATGGTCCTTCAATATCTCCGATAGAACACACCTCAGCAACACCTAAACAAGGTGGAGGTAACACCATCCTGTCTACACTCAGCTTGAAGCTTCAGGGCAAAACCGCCATATCAAACCCATACTGCGCCCAAGGAGGAACCAGGGAGAAAAAAAAAACACCTGGATAGACACATATTTCGATGGCCTCTCAACCACTCCACACGTAGTCCAACAAAAGGAGATCTCACGCGGTCAGAGAAGGATAAGCAAGCAGTCAAACAAGAAGCAAGGAAGATTTGCAAATAAGGGTTAATAAATGCAGTGCAGCCACCAGCGAGAAGACTCCAACATGTCAGACTTTAATAACTCCACCCTCCACGCCAAGAAGGAGATGAAGCTGACCATGACAAACTACAAGTCTATGAGATTTCAACTAACTCTCCATTGAACCACATTATATATTTTCAACCAAGCCAATGTAATTGTGGCATTCCACATTGACACCAAGCCAACTCGGCGGGCTTTTTATATATCACCACCACCCAATCCCTAACCACTCGACATCTTAATCAGCTCGACGTGGCCCGAGCAAACTCGGGGGGGGGGGGGGGGGGGGGCATATATTCAACAATGGGAAAAAGCATTATAATATGGCCTAAAAGGCTTTAATAATGGAACACAAAATTTAATAATTTATTTACACAAATAAAACAAATATAACTGACACGAATTCATTTATTATTACAATAGTTTTCTCCATATAATTACCACAACCTAAGAGGTATAAGAAATTTTGTATGATTTACTATTCAACCTGAGAAGATTAAATCGCATACAGACGAGCAAGCAAGAGGAAGTAAGATTCGAATTATCCATTACTCCCAATGATTAAAACAACATGCGAACAGGCTTAAGCAACCAAGCGAAGAAAACTAGAGGTTGACGTTCCAAAGTGAACACAAAGCAGGGAACGACCATTGCACCAAGACAGGTAACCACTTCTTCAGCGCAGGACAGGGTAAAAGTCACCTGACGATAGAAAAGGGAGTTTAATTCAGCATTCAATGACACGCAAAAGAACAAGGACGTAACAGCGAATGTCGATGCTGAACAGGGCATTACAAAACTCTGGGATCACTTATAAGCACCATTATTTTCCGATGTTCTAGTAGATTTAGGGGATGAACTAGGGCCAAAAACTCCACACATGTTGTTATTTAAGTGTTAATGACCTACAAACTCCTTATAAAGTTCATACTTGACTCATTGGAGAGAATTCCTACTTAAGTTTTCAATCTACATTGATGTTCTCATCAATAACATTGATATTTAAAAAATATATTTCGTATAACTTGCCATGCAAGGTGTAGTTGTGGAAGTCCTAGTAACTATTTAAATTACATTCTCATAAAATATATTGAAATGGGGATGTCCTTGCATTAGCACCGGAAAAAAGGTTAAACTCCATCATTAAAATATCATGTTATGCATGAGGTAGAGCTTACCCATATGAGAAATTGGCTCAATAATTATGATATATATCTCCTTCAAAGAAAAAGACATATGTTTCCGAGCTCTATAGAATCTCACAACACTACATGGATATTCTATTCTAAGTCAGTCCATATTTTAATCCACTTAAGGTATAAAACTGAGAAAATAATTTAAATAAACATTCTGCATTAACAAAAAACATCTTCCATAGCCATATCTAGCTTTCTCCTCGTGTTTTCCTTAGCCAAATAAAATGAAACAATGAATGATGATTTCGTAAATTGGTAGTTTGTATCATAAAATGGACCACAGATTCGGGAGAGTCGAACCCTGCACCTCTCTATGACAGATTTAATATTTTATGAGAACAAAAATATATACTTAGAGGTAGACATGTCTAGTTAGTTTAAGGGGTCTAGAGAAAATATAAATGAATGTCAAACCGATGCATTTTTTCAACATCAATGTGATTACAATGTAATATTCTCATATTTTCAAATACCTTTGGTATAGGAATTAATTGTATTTGTGCTTCTCCCAACGATGACCTACCCATCGACTACTTGTTAAAGCTTGTTCCACAATCTGCAAGCTCTTCCACTCCTCAAAAAAAATGGGGTATGCACATTTGTTTAAGATGCAAGTTCAAATTTGCATTCACACCACCTAAACAGGTTATAGAAGTGCATAAGTAAAGAAAATGATTTGAAAATTGTTGATGAGTGTATATCATCAGAATAACCTGGAAAGGGCATCAGATATTCATTTACCCTATAAAACTTGTGGCTATTCAGGTGGAATCTCGTAGATTTTGTGATTTTATATTATAACATATATTGATGATTATTAGAAATATGATGGCTAGATAGTAAAAAATGAAAGATTTGTATAAGAAGAAAACATGGGAAACAAGTGATATTTTTTTATATGGAAAAATTCCATGATAAAACAAACCGAGGGGACCATAGTCTGTTTCGGCCGACACCCGAAAGTAGATCGTACACTCTGAAAACCCTATTTTTTGGAAAAAAAATTCGAAAGGGTAAATAACGTTTGTTAGAAATGAAATGAACATAGGTCCGCAAAAATATCCGCAACAGCCCCTCCGTAGAAGCTCAGACTGGTTGAATTTGCGAAGGAAAGAGTGGAGGAGAACTAGGAGATCAGAAGAAAAAAATGATTTGATCCACCCTACTAACAAAAGTGAATATATTAAAAAATAGAAAATTTAAAAACGTTAGGAAATTTAATTCTCTCTAATTGACTCCCCTTGTAGTAGTGTTAGAATTTTAGATTCTGTACTGTAATATTTCAATCAATAGCTTATGCAATTCACTAGTTGCTATAATAATATCACAGTAGAGAAATCATTTATATATTATTCCATTAGCTCGATTAGTAAACACATATAGCATGGTAAGAACAAACTTAAAATGCAAATGGAGCAAGAGTAACTGTACTAAAAAACTCGAGTTAAAGAAAAGAGAAATCCTATTAAAGAAATAGGAATATTAGAGTGAAAGTTTGGTCAAAAGAACATCACAAAAGAAGTAAATTTTTTTATTTTTTTGGAGTAAAGTCATACAACCCATTAAATTTCCCAAGCAAAAGTTACATTAAATATGAATGAAAAACTTAACACAGTAATTTAGGGAAAAACTTGGCACAGTTAATAATTTTTTTCTCATTTGTAAAGAATAAGAAAACTTTTTACTTTTTACTCGTACAAATAAAAAATTAAAACAATATGCAAATGTATGCATGTGATATTGAAAATTTTGACAAATTTACTCCAATAAACTTTTGCAAAACTTATCAATGTAATTTATGGCAAAACTTGTAAAGGTAAATTGAAATTTTATCATCATGTTAACATAAAAAAACAATTTACTTTGTACAAAATTTAAAAACATGCAAATTTATGCATGTGATATTGAAAACTTGTTGTGCAAAATCACCGCACCCCTGAATGCTTGCAAGTGAATAACTGGGCAGACAGTTTGATTTTTCAAACATGGAACTATCCTAAAGTGTGGGAATTTGCAAATGGAATAGCTCTCTGGAGAAGGTCAACTTCTTATTCCTAACCTAATGATCAACTACTCCAAAGTGCAGAAAACCACTAATCTAAACCTAATGTAATGCTTTCCAAGGAGACGATGATAGAAGGATGGCATGAAAACTAAAACTACTCTAAGGGAAGGTGATGCACCTAGAAGGAATGTTGGACAACCTACACTGCATGAGAATTAAAACAAGTTAATTGGGGAGGATGGTCAAGCACCACAGATCCAAACACCCACTACAAACCCATTCCCTGATAAACACAACACCATCAAGACCCTGTAATGAAAATTAGATATGCACATAAATTTTCAAATGCAATAAAAAGATCAGATATTTGCAATAAACACAAGAAGGGTTTCAAAACATTCACAAATTAATTTTATTGCTCCAATATTTGATACAAAGGGGCCAAAGGCGTGATATTTTGCATTATAGTGCTCAAAAAAGAGATTTGAAGATCCACATATTTCTTATAGACAATAAATAAGGGAGCAACATATTGAAAGTGTCCAACCTTTTGAAATGAGCCCCTCCTTACAATTTATAGAAGAAATTTGAAGAGAGGAAAGGGAGAGGAGATGTCCAAAATTGTCTCAATCACCCACAAAAATAATTATTTTTTCCTACAATGGAGAAAATGTGGAAAATCCGTTCTTGATTGTACCCTGCCTTGTGCAAGAAGAAATGAACTCCATGATTCCACTTACTCCTTCTGTGCACTTGGGTATGGCCTCTAGCTCCTAAAACTTCATCATGATTTTTCTAACACCTACCCCGCTGATCTCCAAAATTTAACCTTTCCATTGAATTCCACTAAAAATTTCCTTTCCAACAAGTATATTTTTTCTCGATTTGGAAAAGGAAGGAAAAAGTTGTGCTGATTTGATTTCGAAACATCACATGGGCTTAACCCCACATACAAAGATCTTCCATTGAAAGCAACTCACCCTGGTTCATGCCACTGAGCCAGTTTCACCTACCAAGTTCATCTCCTAACCTAAATCGGCACCCAATGTCCCCACCTACCTAGTGTATCTCTGAAACAACTCGGCAGCCAATGTAAATTGGCGGGTTCATTTTCATACTTTTAAAACTCCAAAGTATTATTTCCCTCCTGATTCACTTACCTCCTTAACATTCCCTCCCCAAAATTTGTTTTCCATATTTTCATCCCAGTTTTGGATTTATAGCTTCTACGACTTTGGAGACTTTTAACTTGCTCCCCCGAGAACCCGGGTGTGAGTTTTTTTGAAAACCCTAAGTCTCATCGACCATTGAATCACCTAGCGAGTTGAATTCTAAAGCTCCCACTTCGTACTTTAGAGAACTTGGTGATCGGACTTTTAGACTGCCCGAGTAAACAATTTCCTATTTTTTCCGAACTCGGATATCCTAACAACCTATCACCACTTTGTTTTTTCCCCATTTAGGGGGTCACCTAAGAGCTTTCCATCTTAACCGCTGAGTTGAGCCATTCCCAGAATTCCATTGAAATTCCAACTATCTGGGCTTTTTTGTCAACCATAGCCTGCGCAGGCAAGCTTCTTTTGCGCCAAGACCTCTTCCATCCACCGCGGGTTTTAAAAATGATGTTTATTCTCATTTTTACCATCTACAATGGCTCAGACGTATCTCAGTTGAGCAAGCCGTTCCTGGAATTTCCATGAATTCCATGATGTTTCCTACTTCACTCATTCGAGCTCCCCTCACAAGCCTACTGATACATCTAATGACAAGCTCCATATGGATGCCTCGCTAAGCCCAAAGGGCTCGACCTGAGTTCAATCCTTTTGCTATACATTTCTGTCGATTTGTCAGCCATCCTTATTTCTGAGTTCATCCCACAACTCGCTAAGGTGAGCCCTCCATTACATTTCATCGGTCCAAGTTGTCCCTTATCCGTGTTGATCGAGTCGTTCACCCCGTGAGAACCACGAGGAGCTCACCTTTAAAATCGTTCATGACACACCTCGACTCGATGAGCTAACTCCCCAAGCCCTCCAACAAGCTCACTACGAATTCCACATCCTATAAGTCAATCAGCTCACCAAGTACCTCGGCGAGCTACATTCTTGCTCAATACCCCCTTAGACCGATTTTTCCATTTTTACCCCCTTTTGGATTTTTTGGTGAAATTGTTAGAACCATGAGGCTAAGGGGTAGGAAATAGGTGACCCTAAATCCATTTTTTAACTTTATCCATTCCTTCTTGATGTGGGCATGTGGGGCCCACTCTTCCTTCCTTTTTTAACTGAACCCTTAAGTTGAAATCCTAGAAGAATAAAAAATCCTCTTAGGATTCCAACACTCCTGAAATCACTGAATGTGCTCCTAAAACTTATTAAATTAATGACAACCCTCAATTTTCCTATGAATTCCTTTCCAGTGTCAAGGTCCTATCTACCCCATGTTGTCCATTTTTCCTGATGAGGGAAATTGATAACAATTCAAGTGACTCGCGGGGACTTCTAGCTACTAGATGTTTTATACTAGTAGCCTTGATATGTGCATTGGGCTTGGAGTCACCATATACCTGTAAAATAATCCTAAACCTTTAAAAACCATCCTTGAACCACCTTGCACTACTGTATTAGACATGGAGTTGACCTCCGCTCACAATATTCCAAATTTCATAATAAATTTTTGAAATGCTCATGATTGGAAAATTGTTTTGATCTGGAAATTTATTTCTTTTAACTTCACTGTAAACTTGGCTTGTGGAATGAAGGATGATACTTTCTGAACATATCCTAAAAACTGAAATTTCCAAGTATGTGACATATTCGAACCAATGATTGCTCAACTCACATAGTAAGCCTCAAAGTTAAGAGTAAAACACTTTCGTATTTTGACATCATGGAACTCTACTAAGATCTGATTTTCCTCTTCTTCTGAATATTCCAGTTATGACATGTTGCTTAGGGAAGCTGTTAAAATTGTAGCTACCCAAAACTCATAAGATATTCAACTAAACCAAATCCAAGGACAAGTAAGGAAAATTTTAGGTTGATATTTTGTTTAAGGCCTAAGAGGATCTTGAATGATTTAGGGAAGGCTGCTCCTTGAGACTGAATTTTTGAGATGACAGAGGCACCAGTAACTCAAACCATGATCGACCCTTAGAGACTGAAAAATAACACTTATAAGAACATGTCCCTAATTTGATTTTATTTGTTGTGTATTTGAAATTCCTTAAGGTCTATAATTGTTTCATGTGACTTTGATCTTCTTGTTACAACATTATTTTCCTAGAGACATATGGTTTTTTGCAATGATATAACCTAGGAGCAACAGACCTTATGTTGAAGACACTTAGGGAAACTAAAACCTCATATACAACAACACAATGTGCACAATCACTTAGAGGATTTAAAAGCCTAAGATAATATGTACTAGGGTGAGAATATTCCTTTCAGTAACAATTCTTGATGTAGATTTTGTTGACTAGAATCTATAATTCTTCTGCATCCAAACTGAATACCTTGAAATCATTGTTACATTTACATCCTGTGACCATCTAGGGGCCACTAAAAATGACATAAAAATTAGAATGCTTTCCCATATTTCCCTGATCGGTATTCCATTTCAGAACCAATTTTCCCTCCTACAAGGTCCTTGCATTGCTTTATACAATTACCTCTTGATTCAGACCTGATCCTTCTCCTTTGTTTGCATTACATGCTCTCCTATTTCTTCAAATTCTATGAGTTTTGCATACCTGGCTTCCATTGGCTCAAATTTGGAGAAATTTCGCTATTTTAGGTGCTCGAATACTAACAACTCCATTGATATGGGAAACAGTGTTTCCTTCCCATAGACTAGCATATAAGGAGAGCTTCTTGTTGAGATTTTAGGTGTAATCCTATCAGAACACAAAGATGATTTGAGCTTGGTATCCCACTTCCTCATATTTTCATCCAGATTCCTTTTGATGATCCTTAGCAAATTGTCATTAGTGGACTCTGTTTTCTGGTTATCTTGAGGGTAATAGTTTGATGAGGTGTTGAGGTATATGGCATTCTAAACAGACAACTCATTGAACTTTTTCCCAAGCAATGCCAAATAATTATCTGATATGATAGTGATAGGTACTCTGAACCTTGTCACTATTCCTTCTTAAATTTCCATTATATTAGACTCATTTGCCTCCTTAATTGTTATTGCCTTGGTCCACTTAGTGAAATAGTTTATCACCATTAGAATCCACTTGTGGCCTAGGCTTGAGTTTAGATTGATGACCCTAATGATGTTCAATCCCCACTATATGAATGGTTTATCAACCAAGATTGGATGCAATGGAATTGTTGTTATCCTCTCTTTTCCCATGAAGAATGCACATTTTTTACATTTCTTTAGCAATGCGTAACAATCATTGAACAATGAGGGAAAATAATACATGGGTTTCATAATCCCGAGAGTTGTTATCCATGGATAAAAATGACCTCTGACTTCTCCATCATGGATATCATGTAATACTTTCTCAATTTGATTTGTTTCAATGCACCTCAGTAAAACTTCATTCATGTCCTTTTTGAAAAAAGTAGAGTCAATCAGCACATATGGAATGGCTTTGAGTCTAAAATATCTCCTCTTTGATTTGCTTAACTCTGGAGAACATATATCTATTTTTAGGAAATGCATCATATCCTGAGTCCAACAAGGGGTAAGCACACTATCGTCTACTTGTTCTTGATTATCTTCCAACACTACAACAACTTCCTCTTGATTATTTTCCTGAATATGTTGATTGGATGCTAACTTCTCACATAATTACTTTCCACATACTAGTTTAGTGACCTTAATCTCTATGTCATAATCAATCCCACTCGTTTCTAGTTCAAGTCTTTTTTCAAGAGGAAATCCTTGACCCTTGCATGAGACACTAGTAGCTGAATTTTATTGTTTGAATCCAAGTGCCTGAAATTTTTCAAGCTACTAATAATGACGAGGACATGTTTATCAATAAAATAATATCTCACTTCATAGTCCTCTAATCTTTGACAAAATAAGGAAACTAGTTTCTCGGATCCCTCTTTATTTTTCTACACCAGAATGGTAGAAATAGTGTTTGAAGCACCAAAGGCATAAAGCATGAAGTCTTTGGAAAATTATGGATTGATGAGAGTTGGAGTTATATATATGGGATTCTTGATATATTCACAACTCTTCTTACCCTCTGCTGAAAACTTAAACTACATGCTCTTCATCAACATTATTATTATCAGTTTGATAAGAATGGCAAAATTTGGTAAAAATATTCAAACAAAACTGTTTCTCCCCAAGAAAATTTGGAGATCCTTCTTATGACTTGAAAATTGTAGAAAGAGAATAGCTTCGAATATTTCAAGATTAATTTTAAATCCCTCTGTATACATAATGTGGCCTAGGAGCTTGACTTCGTAAGCTAGGGATATGCAATTTTTAAGATTCAGAGACACTCTGAACCTCCTACATCTTTGGAATACTTTCTTGAGGTGAAAGAGGTGACATGCTGCATTCTTAGAAAACACAATGATGTCGTCTAAGTGCACAAGAATGATTTTTTTGTCAACCCCTTAAATATCATTTTCATTACCATTTAGAAATTAGCTCTGATGTTTGACAACCTGAATGGAATTTTCATGTAGGCATAAGTGCCCCATTTAGTGGTGAAGATTGTTTTGAACTGATGCACTTCTTTCACCATAAATTGGTTGTATTGTTTGCATCCGTCTAGGAGAGAGAATATTATTGATCCTACTACTACTTGCAAATTTTTCTCCATACAGAGAAGCAGATAGTGTTCTTTGAGACATGCCCTATTTAAGTCCTAAGAGTCCATGCAAAGCCTGATTTATCCATTTATTTTCTTGACTAGCACCAAATTTTCAACCTAACTTGAGTTCTTGATAAGAAATATGATGCTTTCCTCAATGAATTTGTTCATCTCCTTCTTCATAAGAGGCTCAATATAAGGGTTGGATGGTCTTATTTTCTTCCTGATGGGCTTATCTTCTGGATCCACTTCAATAGTATGATGTGCAAAATTTAAATTAAATCTCCTCAAGTCATCGTAGGTCAAAGAAGAAACATCTGGGAACTATTGGGAGAGATATATGAAATCAGATATTTCTTGTTGAGTGCTCACTATGCCAATTTGGAGTACCTAACCTTCTTCAACTGAAATGGCTCTGAATCCTCCTCTTTAACATGAATATTTTCCATCTCCTTCTGGAATTGTTCATTGAGATTGAATATTGACTATAATGTCACCAAGCCTTTTGGAATATTATTCATCCTTAATTAAACCACTTGACACCATACTTTTGTTCTAATTTATCCTAGTTCTTGGTGGAGAATTCTTATTTTTATTTTAGAAAATTGATGATCTATTTATCATTCTCGTACACCTACTAGCTTGTGTTGTTTTCCAGAACAATTTATCTCATGACCACTTTGATATGAGGTTGAGGCTTATCCCTCCTGATACTATCAACCACATCAAATGTCACCCAAATTGTTGCAAGTTTATCTGCGGCCTCATTTTTCTTCCTAGGTATAAAACTAATATTAAAGGCCTCAAAGTCCTCCATTAGGTCCCATTCTCAGTTCTTGTAGCTCTTTAGTAGATCATTTTTAGCATAATTCCGCCATTTAACTTGAATGAAAATTAACTTACTATCTCTGAATACCTATAAGATCTTGATACCTCTTTTCCTAGCCCAATGAAGTCCATGGATTAAAGCTTTATATTTAGCTATTTTATTTGAACAAATGAACTGAAATTGGAAGGTTGAATAGTACTTGATGTTTTTTTACAACACCAACATAGAACCTCCTCCATCACCTTTCTTTCTCCTTGATCAATTAAATAACATTTTTCATACTTCATTGTCATCTGTATCTTCTGGCTCAATGATGCTAGGGAGAAGTGGCTTCTCTTCATGCAAGTAATATATGCCTAGTTCAAATTACTCCATCTCTTTATATGGCTCAAAAGAATGATTTTTATTTTTCCATTCATCTAATGTCAAATCCAGAATTCCCTCAAATTTCGTACCCTTTTCTAGAGTACTTAGACAATCTTCCTAATCAAAATTTGATCAATTGGCATTGATTAGAATTGGCACATGAGGCTCAATGTGGAAGTTGACAATTGGTCTTACCCTGATTGTGGCTATGGATCCATATCGCATTCTAAAAATCATGTGTGACCAATCAACGAATAGGTACTCGAAACTCTTAGTAGTGTAATCCCTTACAAAAACACAAGGTAAAAAGCGGTGTCAGGTCAGTAACCGATAGAGCTTGCTAAGTTGTGACATTGTTGCATACATGAAATGTAAGATTTTATCCTTTAATCACTCAAACTATTCCTACTATTGTCTCATCTAGTTGTACCACTCCTTTAGAGATTGATTAATAATGTAGGCCCAATTGATCTACTATTTTCTTTGGCATAAAAAAACTTCTTTCCCTTGAATCAATCATGTAGTTATACACCAAGATGTTCCTGATGACAAATGACACATAGTACTATGGAGGTTTCAAAAAAAAATTGGTTGACCTCCATCTTACTGCACTGTATTAGTGAGAACATTATCCTTATTTTTGGATGGCCCAATCGAGGTGGACCAATTGGCCATTGGTGCTTGCAACAAATCATGTTGTCATAGGATTTCTAGTGACTCCCACATGAAAATTCTTTCATGTGTTTTCTTCATTTGATTAATAATGTTTAAAGGGGATGGATTATCCTTTTGTTTCCCCTTACTTAGCACAATATTTTTCAGTGCTTGAATGGGCACATGTCCGACTATAAGATGTGCCTTAGGCTGATTTTGTAGGTTTTCGACTACTTTTGCATTGCTAATACCTTGTGAGGTGATAGTGGTTGTAGACAGTGTTGGGTTAGATGACCGCATTTCATATATTTTCCTCTTTTTTGATCTTGTGTTGGTAGCTAAACCTTGGATAGGAGGTTGAATAATCCTAAAAATTCTTCCATTTCCCAATTGACCAGTGTGGTTTTAGTTGGAGAATCCTCTTCTAAACATACCTGTTGTTGATCCTCCTCTTCCCTTGGCTCTTGGGAAACCCCAGCTATTTTCACCATTAAGACCTGATTTAAAGCACCATTGAAGCATGTTTCCTTATTGTGAAGTTGATTACATGGGAAACACCATTAATACTCATGTTCAAGGTTATTTTGAGTTATAACCAAGGCTCTGGATCTTGAAACTATATTTCGATTATATGGTTGAAATGTCTTCGTAGGTTGGGGTTTTTCTTGATGCAGGTTTTGCTTTGAAGCTTCAGCCGGAGGTCTATTTGGTTGATATAGAGGCCTAATTGATTTATCTTGAAGCTAATATGGTCCAAATCTCTGAGCTTTTTTCCTCTTATTAGTCACTTTCTCATTTCTGAGATTCTAAAGCTGCTTCATGATCCCCTTTACTTCCTTGGAAGTTATTATCCATTTTTCTACCTTGGCAAAATAGACAACATGGGATCTCAGACGAGGGTACCAAAATAGGACCTCACAGACGGATCAAGGAATTTGCAGGATAAATAAGATGTTTTGGGAGCATTTAGGAATCTTTTTGAAGGATGAAGTCATTCAAAGGAATTTTTTCCTCTTATGTGTTTTGAAAACCAAGTGTGTGCTTATGGTAAAAAATAATCCCCGACTATCCCACTCTTGACCAAAAACAAGTGAAAATTAATCAGAACGCAGCATGGGCCATATAATATTCTATTCAGCTTCCAGAGGCCTCCTCGTATAAATGTTTTTGAAGGGATTTGAAAATCCTAGAGTTAGGTGAAAAATTACAAATGTACCCCTAATAGCAACTAAGCCAAAAAAGAGCTTGACAAGTATCTTGGTGAGCTAGAGTGCCTGCACAAGGAAACAAATCGACTGAGATCTTTTGAGAGCATGAAAAACTCACATGTTAGACATTAGGGGCATTGAGCTAATGATCTCTTCTCGCGAAGGGTGAGTAAGCGGGATGAGTTTTGGGGGTAAGCTCGGCATGGGAATGTAGGGGGAAGCTTCGGCCATGAATGCAAATAAGACCTCAAAATTATGGGGATTTAGGCTAAAATGGAAAGTGAGTAGTTGGGAGTTATTTGCATGTGGGGATCAAATGAGCCAACTCATGGGTCACCCTAAGATGAGAATATTTCGAACCGATTTGGAAGGGTCGAGCTTAGAGTAGCTAGGTCATTCTACAAATGGACATGGTAGCAGAAGTGGGATGAATCGATGGATGAGATAATCACATAGTGTCATCGCAGGGAGTGTTGTTATCCATTTTTTTTCTTTCTTTCAAGCCGAGCATTAACACAAATTAGACAAGGAGCTTAGAGGCTGATAGATCATAGTGTGTGTTGTTTTGTATTTTGGGATGAGATCAACTTTCCATTTGTCACTTAGATTTCTGGAGAGATGAATAACACCTTCAAGAGGATTTAACCTATCGTCAATACTTTAGGTCAAGCCTTTTGATCAAGGTGAGAGGACCCTTAGTGTAACCTCTGTTTGATGAAGGAGATGGACATATCCTTCTTTTGTACAAATTTTATGAAGAAAACATTTGGAAAATATTGTTAATACTCCCTAATTTAACTCTCAAGAGTTGTCACTTCTAAAATATGGAGATACTTTAAACACAAGGCTAAGGTTACTGATGACATTAAGAAATCTTGATTGTTATGCATATTTTAGTAAATAGATTTTGTTTCTTTGTGGATATACAGAGAAAAATAGGGTTAGTTTAGGATGGATTCATGATTTTTTAAATGATTCTAGTGGGAGATCAAGAAGAATAAAGTTGATTATATGAGATCTTTGAGGGAATTCACAATGATGGATAACTCAGCAATAGAAAGCTTCATAATAGTTAAGACGTCCCTTCAACTAGAAGGTGTGCTTCAATGGACGCCCAGATCAACACGTTTTCACACAATATTTGAGAATCTTGCATGAAGGCTCAGGTTAAAATACTCAATTAAACACCACAATCTCTGATCAGTCATGCCTATGGTACACCTAAAGACTTACAGACAATCTTTATCAACAAATGACAGTGGAGTGATTTTAAATTTGTTTATCTCATCACATGATAAAGGCTCTTCTTGAAATGAAATTGCAAATTCCACTAAATTGTCACAAGGACACGATTGTTTGTGATTTCAAAAATATTTCAATGTAATGCTGTAATAGAAACTAAAGAAACTATTTGCAAACATTCTGAAACAAAGCAAGCAAAAATTGCTAGATATTGAACACAAATTAATTTCAAAATTGCTTAGATTCATCAGCAGGGGAAAGCTTCCAGAGCAATCTCAGTGCTCATCAATGGATATACATCTACAACCAACTTGACATGATAGAAAATATAACATAGAAGGAATCAACCAGGTATCTCAGATTGGTCACTTAGGAAGATGGTGTTTCTCAAATTTTCTCTTAAGGATTCAACTCCTGACCCTTTGCAAGATTATTCTCATTGCATTTATACATTTCACTCACTCAAATTTCCCCCCAAAAGAGAAGAATATTTGAGGGACCTTTTGTTGTTACCAATTTGCCTCAAACAGTGATATTTAAAAAATTCACATCCGGAAGCTGCCAGGTGGACCAATTGTGAACTGATCACGCTTCTTGGGGCCTTGACAATGACTAGGATGCAATGCCAATTTTTTTTTTGGCATTTATTCTAATCATTCTGATTTTGTCATGTGATAAATCCCCTTTTTAATCATTCTCTGGAGGCTCTGTACAACTGGATCTGATAGGTAATCCTTTTTGGTCTCGAGGAAACACCTTTTTCATCTTTTACACTTGTAACTTTCATCATTTCATTCTTTTCACTTTCTTTCCTCTATAACTCTGTCCTACATCCATCTCCTCTAGTAATTCCAATTTTTACAAGTTCCTAAGAAATTCCAACTTCAAAATTTCGACCTTAACAATCCCTGGACTCATAAATTAAGTTATGAATCCATCAAATGGCACTTTATAGATAGAGACGACAAGGAATTTCATTAAAGAACGATGAAAAATAGTGTGTATTCACGTATCCAGGAGTCTTGGAGAAAAAATGGTGGAAAAATAGATGCAATAAACAATAAACATTGATTCTTCCCATTTTCTACTTTATATCATAGACATCCATGTGTTTCCTTGGTACAACTGCAAACGATAAGTATAGTGACAAGGTTCCAAACAAGTGTAGGCCTTCCATGTGCCATGGGACCAAGAAAAACATCTTTTTGCCTTTTAAAATTCTTAGTGTAAAAAGGATCTAATGGAATCCTCTACGTGTCTCAATGGCCCATTTTGAGAAGGTCCCGAATAGTAGAGATCCCAAACAAGTGCGGGCTCAACAAGTGTCTCAGTTCGACAGATTTTGTTAAAAAATTAAAGTTTCAGCAGAAGGCACCATTTTTCTAGGGTCTGAGACATTTTTCTTTAGCCTTTGAAAAGTCAAAGCAAAGGGCAGAGTGAGTGGAAACCTCCAAGTGTCCTCCTGGCACTTCTTCAAAATAAAACTTAGGGATCGGTCCCCAAACAGGCGCGGTCCCTCCATGTGTCCCAAGCCTTTAGAAAGTTTCTTGAAAATTCTAAATATGAGAAGACCTGGTGGAAACCTTCACGTGTCTTCATGGAAAAACTTTGAGATGGTGCCCAAGAGTGGAGTCCTTGAACAAGCGTGGGTTCACCACGTGTCCCATGCCTTAGAAAATTGCTTTGAAAAGTTTAAGTATAGAGTAGAGCTGGCGGAAGCCTCCACATGTCTCCCTATCGCAATTGTTAAGGTCGGACCCTGAGGCAGATCCTCAAGTGAGCACCTACCTTCCACATGTCCATGGTCTGCCAAAATTATACCAGCCATAAGAAACATTTCTCTAATTATGGGTAAGGCAGTGGGAACCTCCATGTGTCTCCCTAGCACAACTCCAAGGACAAACCAAAAATAAAATTTTTAGATGAGCACCGACCCTCCACGTGGAAATTTTTTCAGTTAAAGCAAGCCTTAGAGTTCTCAAAGTGCCCCACCGAGACACATCCAACTAAAAAGGGCCACATTTACACTGATGTTGAGATGTCAATTTGACTGGGAAAAACACACCCGTCAAACCATAAATGCAAGAAAATCACCATTTGAGCTCGGAAATGAATCTTTCTTCAAGGAAAAAAATTTAGAAATGTTGTAAGGCCCAAATACTATCTACTGAGCTACATCTAATCTTGTTTTCAAAAATTTTTTTGAAAAAAAATAACAGGGACGACAAAATCTGACTATGAAAAACATAAGGAAGGGAAAAAACCTGATTTTTTGCCCAAGTTACAGATCTTTCTCATGCACAGAGGAATGGAAAACAAAAATATGGATATAAAGTGATCCTCGACAAAAAGAAGGGACTTCTTATGACAACCAAATGAAGGAAAAAAATTGCATGCATCAATATGGAGAGATAGAAAACACGATCGATCCCACAAACTGAAGAATGTCATGGACAAACAGGGTGAGACTAATTTGAGCACCAATATCAGCTCTAACTAGGGGATGGGAACTCGCTTTGAGTTCCACAAGAACAAATAGTAGACCAAGTGCCAAAAATAGACCATTAGGCAACAAATTCAAAGAATAAACTTGCAGAGTGGAGAAACAATAACCACCCTCCAAAAAAAAACCGAGAAACCAGCAAAACTAGGTCACCAAGGACCAGAATGAAAAAAACACAAAAGTAGAATGAAAACAAAGAACTATACACTATACAATAGAGTATACCTTGATTCTAATAAATCAATCAAGGAAATGTTTCAAGTGCCTGCCATTAGTAGGAAATTCAAGCAGTTCCCCATCTAAGTCTATTAGGAAGAAGGTATTTTCACCAATTTGAATATTAATTGAATAAGGGCCCATCCACAATGCATCAAATTTACCATACTTTCCCTTATCTTCATGCATGTTATCCCATAATAGCACAAGATCCCCAATTCTGAAAGCTCTTGGAGTCACCTTCTTGTCAGATAACTTCTTCAACTTTTCTCTAAACTTCACATGTCATTGATGGGATGCCCTTATTTCTTCATCTAATTCAATAATTGGATTGATTAAAGCATCATATGGATTAACTTCTTGATCTTCAATTTTTTGAACAAACTAAAATGTAGACAATTGCAAACGAAGGGGTAGCAAAGCTTGAGTTCAATATACCAACTCAAATGGAATATTACCAATAGCTCTTTTGACAGTGATTCTGTCAGCCCAAACAGAAAACTTTAGTAGCTCACCCCACTTCTTTTTGTTTAGCTCCAAGGTTCTTCTAATGATCTTCAACAAGTTTTTATTGTTGGACTCGGCTTTTCCATTTCCTTGGGGATTGTAGTTAGATGCATATGTCAAATTGATTTCATACTCTTTGCACATTACCACCAAAGGTACAGATCTAAAACTCATGGAATTATTAGCAACAATCTTAACTGGCACTCCAAATCTGCATATGATTTGATTCAACATGACATCCATGATAACTTGGTGTGTTTCTTTCTTGGTAGAGATTGCTTCCACCCGCTTAGTGAAATAATGAGTGGCTACAAAAATCCATTTATGACCAGCACTGGAAGGATCGTAAATTTCACCAATGAAATCCATTCCCCATTGCTTAAATGGGGCTTCAACTGACACACGTTGTAAAGAAAGGGAGCCTAAAGCTTTCATTCTTCCAGAAAAATGATGACATCTTTGACATTTCCTAACCAATAGAGTTCTATCCTTGAAGAGAGTTGGCCACAAATAACCAGCCCTTAAGATTTTATGTGTTGTAACTCTTCCTGCAAAATTTCCCCCACAAAATTCTCCATGGAGATTAGTAATTACCTTTGGGGCTTCATCCTCAGCAATGAATCTTAATAGCACTCCTTCTGAGTTCTTCCAAGATAACCCAAAATAAGTAATGACATATTTTTGAGAGGCTAACTAAGAGATCTTTTCTGATTTTTACTCAAATGTTCAGGGCAGCATAGATGTTTGAGATAAAAGATTATATCTTTGTACCATTTAGAGCTTACTAACTTTTCAAGGATATCCACCCTTTCTCCTTCTACTTCATTCACCTCAATAGTTTTCAAGTTTCTCTTAGCCATAAGTTTAGCTAGGCCCAAACCTCTTACCAATTTTGTGGTTTGGATATCCATGTCATATTCCTACAGCTTGTTTACCCATCTGCATCTTTTCTTTGAGACCTCCATCTTTGATAAGATTTCTTTCACCATGGTGTGGGGAACATAAGCAACAACTTTAGATCTCAAGATGTAGGGTCTGAAAACCTTTGTTGCTTTCACTAAGGAAAATTCTTGATTCTCCATGATGGTGTACTTCAACTCAACTCCTTGTTATGCCTTACTAAAAAAATAAATTGGTCTCTCAGCCCCTTCATCATCCTTTTGTAACAAAAAAAAGGCAATGGTGTTTTCTGAAGAAAAAGAAAACACTTGAAAAGGCTTCTTGTAATTTGGAGCTTCCAAAACAAGGGCATGCTTTAGTGCTTCCTTGATCCCATTGAAAGCTTTAATGGATGCTTCTTCCCATTTGATAACTTGGTCCTTCATCAACATGCTAGTAATGGGGATGGTTATCTCAACAAAGTTAGACACAAATATTCTGATAGAATTTATTTGTCCAAAGAAGGACTAAAATCCCTTATTAGTTCTCAGAATTGGAACCTTCTTAATGGCTTTCACTCTCTCTGGATCTATCATGACCCCTGATTTTGATACAATGTGACCAGGCAGCTTTGCCTTTTGCACTCCAAAATTGAACTTCTTGGGATTCAATGACATGCCATACTCTCTAAACCTTAACAAAATTTTGTCCAAGTGTTTCAAGTGATGATTGCTATTTTTGGAAAAGATGGTTACATCATTTTGATAAACAACCAGAAAATGTTACATCCTTTGCTCTTTGGAAAGTTACTCCAACATTCATTAAGCCAAAAGGCATCCTAACATAGACATAAGTTCCCGAACGAGTGGTAAAGGTAGTCTTTATTCTTTCTAGCTCCTTCAAAACAACTGGATTATAGCTAGAGAAACCATCCAAAGATGACAACAATTCAGAACCAGTTATGAATTGTAGCATATTCTCCATGTTTGGTAGAGGGTTATTATCTTTCAATGATGCTTTATTCAAGTTCCTGAAGTCTACACATAACCTTATATCACCATTATTTTTTCTAACAGGTACTAAATTTGTAACCCAAGATGAGTACCTTATGGGCTGAATGATCCCACCATCCCTCAAATTCTTCAGTTCTTCTTGCATCTTCAAAGAAAGGAGAAAATTAATGGGCCTCTATTTTTTCCTAAAAGGCTTAACATTAGATTCAAGAGGAATTTCATGTTGGAAAAAATATTCCCTCTATGCCTTCAACTTAGAGTAAGACCAAGCTATGCAGTCTTGATATTTTTTCAACAATTCAACATAGGACTACTTATCTTCCTTGTTGAGATTGCTTCCTAACTAGATTTTAAGTGGTTTTTCCTTTGTGCCCAGGTCATTGTAATCCACATCTCTTGAAACTGACATACTTATTTTAATAATGAAATCATCATTATCAAATTTTGACTCAAGTTCCACTAAACCTCTGGGAATCATGTTTGTCTTCATCTGAATGATGTCTTTGCCAAATAAAGTTTCCTTTCCTTTAGCATCACACACCATTGGTTCCCAATCCATATTTTGGTCAGAAAACTCACCTTGGTTCTGTAGAAACCATTTCACTTGGGCATCATCATCAAACACTTTCCAATTTTTAACATCATCAGGGACAAATGTCCTTGTTAGTATTTCAACATCATACTCACAAAATGGAGACACTGTACAATTCCCAAATTTGGATCCTAACACCACTAACTTGTCTACAAGAGCATTAAACTTTCTATCATGGTGTACAGTATTAAAAGAGTCACACATTTCAATCAAATCTCATACTACATGCTTGTATTGTTTCATTCTCTAATTTTTAGTAGAATACAATTTTCTAATCTATTTGAAAATCAATTTTGAATTCCCTTTAACAATGATATCCTTTATTCCATATTTCCATCCAATTCTCAATCCTAATAAAAGTGCTTCATATTCAGCAATGTTGTTACTGCATTCAAAGTTAAGTTTGAAAGAAAATACAAACTCTTCCTAGCCTAGAGAAATCACAACAATGCGAACACCATTTCCAAAATTGGAACAAGCTCCATCAAATAACAAGGTCCAAGGAAAACCTACCTATTCAAGACATTTACATTGATCAATCTTATGCTCTTTTCCATTAGCAAACCCAAAAAAATTATCTGCATCTACATCAGCATACAACACTTCATAAGAAGAATTATTGGGATCTTCAATGAGGTGCAACATCTTCTTCTCTCCATGCAGCTTTACAAGGATGACTTTAATTGGAATGGTGGAAAAATAAATATCCTTGTGAATACTTCCACCAACAATTGTACCCCATATTCTTGAAAATATCATGCCCCATTTGGTAGTGCAATCAACAATAACAACATCAAGTTTCAAGTTCTTACCCGATTAAGCTGTAAGTTATACCACTAAACCTTTTACACACCCTACAGCTTGCACCTCTCTAGAATCCATTATAGTACACTTTCCATAAGCTATTGTAACTTTAATGTTCTATTCATTCTGACCTCTAAAGGCATAACATTTCATGATGCTCCAGGATCAAAAATACAACTGTGCAACAGTCTGTCCTTAAAAATCAGTGTTGTAAAAAATGGATCAACGTTTAATTGAGACTCAACCAAAGATTTTTCCAAGTAAACTTTAGGTGGTTCACCTATCCCCTCCAATGTTGGTGGTTTTTCTAGTTCTGAAATGGTTGGAGGAGTGTTTACATTATTTATATTTCTACCTTGGGCAATCCGATCTTCTTCTAATCCCAAATACTCAAAAGCCCTCTTCTTGTGCTGAGGAATCTTACACAGTTCAACAATTGGGATAGAAATCTTGATCTGACTAAAGAGTTGGGCAATGTCATAAGGAATGTATTTGGGCAAAGCAATATTTGGAGAAAGATTGAAAAACTCATTAGATGGCACAATATTTTTCACATTTTGGGCATGGGTGGGAACACTAGTTCTACTTGAGACAACAAGGCCTTTTCAAGATGCATCTTTCATTCAAGTTTATTTTGGGACATTGGTGAGAGTTGGGGTATTTGGTTTGAGTTAAGGCCCTGCCCCTTTGACAACTTTACTTCTTGTGTTATACTCTTTTTCTTAGGCAACAACAACCTATATTAACAACTTTGTATCCTCTTCTGATGGGATTCCTCCATCATAATTCTTAATCATTAGAGCTCTTAGGTACTCAAAATTATTATTAGGAAGTTTAAATGATTGTAGCATATCTAGTTCTAAAGCATGAGAGGGAGGAAGAAGAGGTACTTGGTGAATGTTGTCCCAAAAAATTGCCACCAGTTCTTACACTTATTACTTCATTTGAATTTTCTCCTTACTGTGAGCTTGTAGAGCAGTCAACCATGCATGCATGCATCATCAATGTTGTCATCATCAGATTCTTCAACTTGCTGATTAAATTCACATGGAAGGTGGGGTAAGAAGCATTTGTCACACCAATCCATTTGATTTATCTCTTCAACAACAACTCTTGCATTTAGAGGATCAAGCACTACTCTATTTTCCCTGGCTTGGGGTTGTCTAGCTCCCATGGGTCCTTTACCTTTGTCATCAGATATCTGATCATTTCTAGGATGATTTACAAATCTATCTTGTCCTTGTAGCCTATGCTAACCTTGAGAACCTTGTCCAATTCCTTTCTCTGCCATGTCTAGCTTGTAAGAGATTTCTTTGACATCTCCGGCCAAAGTCTTTACAACTTTCTCAAGATCCACATCCTTACTTGATTGAGGCTTCTCAGGGTTGATCAGTTTAACACCCTTCCTCTTAGTAGGTTTTTCAACTACTTTAATATTGTTCTCAATTTACAAAGTCATGGTGAAGGCCTACGTCATGTTGTTGGGTTCTTATCCCTCAAATAGTAATCAACTTTCTTATCAAATGCATCTAAATACTTTATCAAACGTGATTCATCACATGACCTCAAATTAGCAGGCAACATTTTCAATGTTTTGTTAACTCTTGTATTGAAATAATGCACAAACTCATTAGGATTCTTTTTTATATTTTCAAACTCTAATAAAATAAACCTAGGGTCTCTTTTATCACCATATTGCATTCTAAAAGCATTCTTCATCTCTGTTCAGGAGTCAATGGATTTATCTGGCAGAGATTTATACTAGTCCCTTACATCTTCTTCTAGAGTATGGAAAAACAATTTAGTGTACACATCCTCAAATTCTATTTCAAATTCCTCCATCATATTGAAAAAGAGCTTCAATTATTGATTACCAGTGATTGCATTATTTCCTTGGAACTTAGGCAACCTATTTCTTACATCTTGTACAACAGCATTTGGATAGCCAACCATACCTCTAAAATTGATGGGACCAAATGTATTAACAATAAATGGAGTTCTAGGTGTAGGCTGAGCCATATTATTTTGAGGAGGTGATCTTACAGCAGAAACATAATGATGAGGAGTGAGAGGTCTGTGTGGTGTAAGGATGTAATTCTCATAATGACTACCCTCTAACAGCTCTATTTCTTGGAAAACTCTCTCAATTTTGGAAAATACAAGGGTAGATTGAGAAGAAAAATTTTCAAATACAAAAGAAGAACCCTCTCCAGATGGATAATTCAATTTAACAAAGGGACTACCTGATTCAGATTCACTTGAGGAAGTATTGCAATCTTCAATCATAGGCTGATCATTTTCACCAATTGAGATCTCTTTTCTTGATGCTTGGTCTCCAACAACCTTCCAAATTCTTCTTCCTTCTAAATTAGACTTTCCCAACCCTGAAAACAACCTTCTACTAGGGTATTTAGTGAAGAAAGCTCTTCTTCCTTCCATCTTTACAGATATTAATGAAAAATATTACTTGATATATGTTAAGACACTAGTATTTATAAATAATTTAAAAAACATGGAGTCGCCACTAAGGATTTTCACCTTAATTTGTACAAATTCACTTTGAAAGACCTATCAAATGTCTGTCAATACTAGATTCATGAAAATCTTACGAGATATGCTCTTCTTTTACCCAAATTTATCAATGATGATACAAAATTTAGTGTAAAAACTATATAAGATGGAAATATTGCACTCAGAACTCACAACTTTGAACAATTATTACAAATCTGAATAGATAATGATGTTTCGGCAATGTATTTGTACTTAGATCATGTAATAAACATTACTAGGGTCTGTATGTCTACACCTTTGTTGAAATACTCCCCAGAAATGGTGCCACTGGTGTTGGTATTCAAATTTGTTCTTCGGTTCAAGCCGAGCAGCAAAAAATTTTAGAGAGGGAGCTTAGAGGTAGATGGATCATAGTGTCTGTCATTTTGTAGCTGGGAATTAGATCTAACTAGCCCTTTGTCACTCAAATTTGTGGAGATATGGATAACAACATCAGGAGGATTTGACCTATCCTCACTACTTTAGGTCATGGCTTTCGAAAAGGGTGAGAGGACCCTTAGTGTAACCTCTTTTTGATGAATGAGATGGAGATACCCTTCTTTTACACAAATTTTATGAAGAAAACATTGGGAAAATACGGTCAATACTTCATAATTAAACTCTCAAGAGTTGTCACTTCTACAAGATGGAGATACTTTCAACACAACGCTAAGGTTACTGAAGACATTAAGAAATCTTGATTGTTTTGCATATTTTAGTAAATAGATTTTGTTCCTTTATGGATATATAGGGAAAAATAAGGGTAGTTCAGGATGGATTCATGATTTTTTAAATGATTTTGGCGGGAGATAAAGTAGGATAAAGTTGATTATACGAGATATTTGAGGGACTTCACAATGATGGATAACTCAACAATAGAAAGCTTCATAATAGTTAAGATGTCCCTTCAACCAGAAGGTGTGATTCAATGGAGGCCCAGATTAACACATTTTCTCACAATATTTGAGAATATATCATGAATTCTTGGGTTACAAGACTCAATTAAACACAAAAATCTCTAATCAATCATGCCTAAGGTACACCCAAAGACTTACAGAAAATATTTATTAACAAATGACAGTGGAGTGATTTTAAATTTGTTTATCTCATCACAGGATTAAGGCTCTTCCTGAAATGAAATTGAAAATGCCACTATATTGTCACAGGGATGTGATCCTATGTGATTTCACAAATATTTCAATGTAATATTGCAATAGGAACTAAAGAAACTATTTGTAAACATTCTAAAACAAAGAAAACTCAAATTGCTAGAGATTTAAGACAAATTAATTTCAAAATTGCTTAGATTCATCAGCAGGAGAAAGATTCCATAGCAATCTTAGAGCTCGTCAATGGATATACATCTGCAACCAACTTGACATGATAGAAAATCTAACATAGAAGGAATTAACCAAATATCTCATATTGGTCTCTCAGGAAGATGACATTTATAAAATTTTCTCTTAAGGATTCAACTCCCGACCATTTAAAAGAGTATTCTCATTACATTTATACATTTCAATCACTCAAATTTCCCCCCAAAATAAAAGAATATTCAAGGGACCTTTGTTTGTTACCAAATTTCCTCAGAAAGTGAAATTTAACAAATTCACATCTAGAAGCTTCCAGGTGGAGCAATTGTGAACTGATCACCCTTCTTGGGCCCTCGACTAATGGCTAGGATGCCATACCACAACTTTTTAGAAATTATTCTGATTCTGTCATGCAAGAAATCTCCTTTTTAATCATTTTCCAGAGGCTTTGTACAACTGGATCCAAAAGGTAATCCTTTTTTCTCTCGAGGCAACACCTTTTTCATCTTTTGCACCTGCAACTTTCATCATTTCATCCTTTTCCCTTTATTTCCTCTGCAACTTTGTCCCACATCCATCTCCTTCAGTAATTCCCATTTTTACAAGTATCTATACAATTCCAACTTCAAAATATCGACCTTAACAATGCTTGGAGTCACAAATTAAGTTCCGAATCCATCAAAGAGCAATTTATAGACAGAGACGATAAGGAATTTCATCAAAGAATGATGAAAAACAATGTGTATTCATGTCTCCAAGAGTCTTGGAGCAAAAATGCCAGAAAAACAAATGCAATACACATCAACCATTAATTCTACCCATTTTATACTTTATATCATAGCCATCCATGTGTTTCTTTGGCACAAATTTAAAGGAGAACTATAGGGGTAAGTTTCCAAACAAGCACAGGCCTTCCACATGCCCTGGGCCCAAGAAAATCATCTTTTGGCCTTTGAAAAGTCTGAGTGTAAAAAGGATCCACTAGAATCCTCTATGTATCTCAATGGTGCATTTTGAGATGGTCCCCAAAAGAAGAGACACCAAACAAGCACGGGCTCAACACGTGTCTCAGTCTGGTAGATTTTGTTATAAAAGTTCAAGGTTTAGTGGAAGGCACCATGTTTCTAGGTTCCGATACATTTTTCTTTGGCCATTGAAAAGTACAAGAAAATGGTAGAGTGTGTGGAAACCTCCAAGTGTCCTCCTATTTCTTCTTCAAAATAAAACTTAGGGGCTGGTCCCCAAATAGGCGCAGTCTCTCCACATGTCCCAGGCCTTTACAAAGTTTCTTGAAAATTCTAAGTATGGGAAGAACTGGCAGAAACCTCCACGTGTCTTTATTGTGTAACTTCGAGATGGTTTTCCAAGATTGGAGACCCTAAACAAATGTGGGATCACCACATGTCCCAGGCCTTAGAAAATTGCTTTGAAAAGTTTAAGTATAGAGTGGAGCTGGCGGAAGCCTCCACATGTCTCCCTGTCACAATTATTAAGGTAGAACCCTGAGGCGAGTCCTCAAATGAGCACAAACCCTCCACATGTCCATGGTCCACCAAAACTATACCGATCGCATGAAAAAAAATTCTAAGTCAGGGTAAGGCAATAGGAACCTCCACGTGTCTCCCAGTGTAACTCCAAGTACAAACCAAAAATAAAATTTTCAGATGAGCGTCGTTTCTCCACGTCAACAAGTTTTGAGTTGAAGCGAGCCTTAGAGTTTTCAAACTTCCCCACTGAGCTACATCCAACCAAAAGGTCCACATTTCCACTGATGCTGAGATGTAAATATGATGGGGAAAAACACACCCATCAAACTGTAAATGCATGAAAATCACCAGTTGAGCTCAGAAATGAATCTTTCTTTAAGGACAAAGAATTTGGAAATGTTATAAGGCCCAAATATGATCTACTGAGCCACATCCAATCACGTTTTCACAAATATTTGGGATAAAAAATGACAGGGACAACAAAACATGACTGTGGAAAATAGAAGGAAGGGAAACAATCTAATTTTTCACCCAAGTTACAGATCTTTCTCATGGACAGAGGAACGGGAAAAAAACTCTAGATTTAAAGTGATCCTTGACCAAAGGAAGGGATTGCTTATGGAAACCAAATGGAGGACAGAGTTTTCATGCATTAATAGGAGGAGATAGAAAAAACAATAGAGCCTGCAAAATAAATAATTTTAAGGAAAAACGGGGTGAGACTAATTTAAGCAACAACAGGGTGAATGAAGAGCTCATAGGACTGAGATAGGGAATTCATGCATGATGACAGTGTTGCAAGAATGAAAGTGAGTCATGTTTGGGATCACTGAGGTAACTCAACGAGTCGAGTGGAGAATAACACTTATGTTGGCCAAGGTCGACTCAGTCAGGGTATGAAGGCGGTTCATTAAGGGCCATGTAGATAAAAGAAATCCTTGGGCCATATTAGCCCAAACCTGATCTAATGGTGAATAGGGTCAACTAAGGCATGAAATCAAGCTCAAAGGAGTAGAATGGCGAGCTAATCTAGTAAAAGCAATATACAAGTTGGCCCATCCAGAAAATAGCTTGGGCCTATCAATGAGCTTTGCACACAATTAGAGTAAAGTGAGGGATGAGCCATGTCATCTCAATTCAAGTATGAGAAATACTGAGGAGATTTATAGGTGACTCATTGGAAACATGCTTGTTTAGCACTAAAATGGACAAGGAGAATAACAAGAGCTTGAGTGTAGAATTCAGATCAATTCATGGTACTTTTATGAGCTTGGAGGAATCCACATGATTTGGGCTTAAAGCGGCAGTTAAAACCACAATCCCAAAATCTGAACTTTAGAGTTTGTAATTTTGTGATTTCAGGTGTCTTACATGGGAAAATGAATAGTGGACCATGGGGCAAGCTAAGATCATGAACCCTGAAGTGTCAAATTAAGACTTTGGGACTTTAGAAAATCAGAGTCTCTCAATAGCTCAACACGGTGAATAGTGCAAGACTTCTGAAGTGGAAATTCCTAAATTCCCAAATAACCCATGTCAAAAAACATGTTAAGTTCGATATAGTGGGAGCCACCTAGGGTATTTAAGGTCAAAAAGATAGGTGAAAAGGTGAGGATGACAATATGGAGGTTAGCTCGGGTGTCACGTTGCATAGAGAAGGTCACCAGTGATGAAGTGGTGAAAGGGAGTTGGTTTTGGAAACCTTTGAGAAGTGTTGTAGGGGGAACATGGAAGCCCAGGAACTCGATTGGATGCAAAGTACCAAGCCAATGCAAACATATAAGGTATGCATGAGTTAAGGAGAGTTTTATATGCATCGTAGAGGGACTCAATGGTGTGGAATGGTTCTCCCCAAGTAGGAAATTTGAAACAAAAGAGGTGGAAGTTGAATGAAAAAGTAGAGGTAGGAATGTGAAATTCCAAGGAGCTACATGATAAAGCTATTAAAAACCAATTTAAGATATTTTAGAGCTCTAAAAATCACAAAACCCCTCCCATAAAAAAGGTGATGTATCTTGTCCTCCGGTTGCCCAATTTTGATAAAAATATAATACTTGGAATCATGGAGAGTAGATAAATAGCATGGGATAATCTAAAGTGCAATTTTGGAGTTTTGCACCTTAGAAATTAAGGAACAATGAACAGTAGGGGGTGGGTGAAGGAGTTATTAATGGAATATGCGCACCCATTTTCTCATCATGGGGATCAAGTAAAGGGACATGAGTAACTCAAAGCGTTGATGCAAACATAGATGGTCACACACAATGCATGTAAACCCAAAATTTCTCTTTCATGCTAAAATTTCTACAATAAATAGTAAATATGGGCTCATTTCAAAAGGTTGGACACTTTGCATTTTCCCCTCCCTTATTTCTTGTCTATAAGAAATATTTTTAGTTTCAAACCTTCCTATTGAACATTATAATTTAAATTTTTCCTTTCGCCCCTAATGCAATGAATTATATCAACTTATTAAAGCAATAAAATCAGATCTGTGGATTTTTGTAACCCTCTTTTATGTTTTATTACATCTTTGTTGGTCTTTTCATTGCTGCAAAGGTTATTGTGAATTGATATATTTTCAATGCAAGGTTTTGTTAGTGTTTTGTTTATTGGTAAATAGGTTTTTAGTAGGTGTTTTGATATATGGTGTTAAACCACCCTCATGAAATTTACTTGTTTTTTATTCCTATGTAGTGTAGATTGTTTAGCATTCCTTCTTAGTGCATCATGTCCCCTTAGAGTAGTTTTAATTTTCATGCAAGCCTTCTATCCCTATCCCCTTGGAAAACATTATCATAGGATTAGATTAATCATTTTCTGAATTTTGGATTATGTCATATTGGGTTTAGGAATAGGAAACCGACCTTATCCAAAGAGCTATCCCATTTTCAAAGTCCCTCTCTTTAGGATAGCTCCATGTTTGAAAAATCACATTTACTACTGAGATATTCACTTGTAAGCATTCAGGGGTGTTGTTATTTTTCCGTAGCATTTTTTGCACACTTGGTGAGACAAAAGGTCATTCCCACAACTTTAGAGGCATTTGCAAGGAATTTGGATATCATAATTTGCATATTTATGATTTCAAAGTTTACACTACAGGGTTAGAGTTCTGAAATCAATTTTCAGATGTTTTTCATGTGGAAAACAACTCCAAATTTCGAAAAAAAGATAGATTGTAGGTTGAAGATCAAAAGGGTTTTCTTGAAAATAAAAAATTTTACATTTCAAAATTTCAAAATTTTTTGCAGTTTAGAATTTCAGATTTCAGATATTTCTGAATTCGAAGATTCTTAAATTTTGGAAATTTCAGATTTTTTAGACTTTGGATGTCCCCTTGCATTTCAGATTTTTGACTTTGGACTTTAGAGGTTTCTGGATTTAGATTTCAGACACAAGAAGTTATAAAACAAGTTTTAACCTCTGAAAATAAACACCCATTCATTTCAAGGTTTCATTTTTTAGTTTTTGTCTAATTTAGATGTGTGAATTGGAAACATTTTAGCCTTTGAAGGCTCATCCCCAACACATCTCATGAATCCCAAGAGTATAACTCAATAGTATAGCAACCCAAGCTTCCCAAGTTAATGAGAAGATTTTGAACCAGAACTCAGACAAGAAAAGAAGGAATATTTGTGTACTTGTAATTATCTCCAGGAAGAGGAAGGAGAGGAATAAGACCACAAAGATCACCATGTCCACCTAAAATAACTTTATCCACACCTCCTCCTGGTATACCTTTTCTTCAATAAACTAAGGTTCTTAGGCCGATCAGGATGGCACATCAAGAACCACCACAAGGAAGACCAAATGCCTTTGTCAACTCCCATTGATCATAATAAATACATCGCAAATATTTGTTCCATCCATGAGATAAATGATATGGATGTTGCACTTAAACTATTAGCTCCCTCTTTCAAGGGTAAAACTTTAAAGTGGTTTACGAGATTAACAACGGGATCAATTACAAATTGGGATCAGTTGTTCATAAATCTTTGTGATTAGTTTCTAGAAATGGTGGATAATATCTCTTTATTGGCACAATTAACAATAATTAATAGGGGTTTAAATGAGTCGATGGCGTATTTTACTTTTTGGTTCCAAAAGACATGGGATAGAATCCTAATGGCATTGAGACCGGATGCGTAAGGTACATTCCTCTACTTCTTAAAGGCTCTAAATTCATACATACTTATGATGATACAATCTATGGGAGGAACAACATTTTCAAGAGCCTACAACATAGACATCTGAGAAGAGAATTGTATGATTCAGGCAGACAAGATTGTACCTAAGCCACTTATGCATCTATATACTAGAAATGGGAAATCCTACAACTAGTCAAACACCTGAGTTGAATCCCATTCCAGCTCCCTAGAAATTAAGATAAATAACAAGGCCCTTCCACTCCTTCAAGTACTTCCAAGGAACTTTAGGAGATCATAAAATAAGATACAAGAAGTATTGGAAGGGAGAAAGTAAGGCTATTAGGGACTGAAATAGTGACCATAAGAAAGTTACTATGACTCAAAACTTCAGACCTTATCAACCTCAAGATCAATCAAATAGGCTCATATTTTCAACTAAGTAGACATACCAACTAAATCTACAAACTTATAAAAGAAAATCATAACCAAGGACAACCTCAAGTCTGTCTAGGTCATTTCGACCATATAATCCAAATGTAATTTTAACATCCACGAGCCTTGGTTCTAACCCAAAACAATCTTTCACCAGGAGTATGAATGGTGTTTCCTATGATAATCTACCTAACAATCAAGGAAACATGCTTTCAATGTTGCGTCTAAATTAGGCCTTGATGGTGCAAACCAATAGTGATGTACCCCCAAGAGCCCCACTGAAGAAGAAAATCAGTGATACAGGAAAGTCACACAAGACGAACCTCCAACTGAAACCCACACTGGTAAATTAGAAAATGGAAAGAACTTTGTGGGGTTAAACAACCACCTTTCCATGGTTTATCCACTAACACAAGGTCAAAGAAGGTAGGAACATAGAGGAATAGGAAATTCATATAGTCTGACTTGTTATCTCAATCCATTGTCACCCACATAGGGAGTTAGCAAAGCAAGATGCATCCCTGAGCTCGTACAACGTCAACCTAAGGCACTTGTTGTAGTAGCACATGTTCACCGATTCAAGATAAAAGAAAATATTGTTCCATGTAAGGGAAAAAACAAAGACAATATGTCATCACTTTTCAACATTATTGACCAAATGAAGAAAACATATGTAAGCATTTCCATGTGGGAGATCAATGGCCATCCCAGAGACAATGGAATTTGTTGCAAGCTGCAATAGCCAAATTGGTCCGTCTCTAACATGGATCATCAAAAAATAAGGAAAAGGTTCTCACTAATGCAGTGCAGTAAAAAAGGAGGTCAACCAGAGCAAAAACTTTGAATCCTTCACCTATTCTATGTGTCACTGATTGTCAGGAACAACTTAGTGAATAATTGCATGAATGATTCAGGGGTGAGAAACTCAGTACCATGTCAAAGAATAGATAACCGATCAATTGGGCTTAAAATATGAACCTGTATTGAAAGGAGTGGTGCAATTGGATGGGACTATAGTAGGAACATTAGGAGTGATCAAGGGATTAAACATAGCATTGTATAAATACCCCAATGTCATAGTATTGCGAGATGTATCTGTAATTGAATTGCCACCATTTTTTTCCTTATGTTTTGTCAAGGGACTTCACTGACCAAAATTGGAGGATACTGGTTCCTATCTATAGAATGGTCAAACATGCTTTTCAGAATGATATATGGAGCCAAGGATATAATTTGGCTCAGAGCCCATTACCGAATTTCCACATTGATCCTCATGTGCCAAGCCCCATAAACAAAAATTTCTCAGACCTTTGATAAATAAGATTGCTCAATCATTTCAAAAACAAGTGCTAAAGTTGAAGGCATACTGGATTTGACATTAAATGAATGGGAAAATAAATAGGCATGCTTTTGATCCTTATCAAGGAGATGGAAGAAGATGAAGCTAAAGAAGATGAGTTGCTTAGATAATAGATACAACTGGAAGGTTTTCAAGAGTGATCAACACATCCATCAATTTCCTATTGGAAGAAGACTGAATTATGTGCTAACGGGTTTCTAGATAAATTAGAGCAATAGTACAAGGTGTTGGATGTAGGTGTAATGTTACAGACACCACAATCCCCCAAGTAGGCTTAGTGAACCTAGTGGATTTAATCTTCAATTTTTTAAACGATACATAACTGAAAATGAAAAAGAAACCCATGGACTTCATTGGTCAAATGGGAAAAGAGGTCATAACCCATTTATTCATATTCAAAGAAGGTAAAACACTCCAAATTGGAGAAAGTGAGTACTCAAAAGGAAACATCTGATTTCATACAACTTTGCCAAGAGTTCCCAAATGTCTTTTCAGTTGGAGCTATGAGGAAATGAACAGGATTTAATCCTAAGTTTTCACAACACATATAATTGAACTCAGATCTAGAGGCTAAGCCTATAAGGGAGAAATAAAGACCAGTCAACCCTCACATTGAGCCTCTCATGAAGAAGGATATGAACAAGACTCATTGAGGAAATCATCATATTTACAATCAAGCACTCAAGTTGGGTTGCAAATCTAGTACTGGTTAGAAAAATGTACAGAGAGATCAAGATATGTGTAGACTTTTAGGACTTAAACATGGAATCTCTCAAAGACCATTATCTGCTTCCTTCTATGGAGAAAATTTTGTAGGTTGTAGCCGGTTCAGATATTTTCTATCTCATATATGGATACTCGCACTATAATCATATAATGGTGAAAGAAGAAGACCAATTCAAAACAACCTTCACCACCAAATGGGGCACTTATGCCTATAGGAAAATTCCATTCTGAGGTTTCGAACACTGGAGCTACATTCCAGAGGGCTATGGACATGGGGTTTAAGGGGTTGATAACTAAGATAGTTCTTGTGTACTTAGATGACACATTACTATATTTCTAAGAACAGTGGAACAAGTCACCTCTTCCATCTCAAGAAAGTGTTCTAAATATGCAATATATTTAGAGTGTCCCTAAACTTGAAGAAATGCATATTCCTAGCTCATGAAGGAAAGATCTTATGCCACATTGTATCTAAAGAGGGATTGAAAATTGATCCAGAAAGAGTTTTAAGAACTATTTGAATTCTCTTCCATTGCCAAGTCACAAGAAGGATCTCCAAATTTTCTTGGGAAGAATCAATTTTTATTTGAAGGTTTGTGCCATATGTTTTTTCTACTCTTGTCAAGCCAATAACTATGATGTTGAAGAAGAGTATTTGTTTTAAAGTGGACATTGGAGGAAAAGAGCAAGTTTTGAAGCTATCAAGCATGCATATCTCAAGCCCGAAATCTCATAAATCTAGAACTTTTCCAAAGAATTCATGCTCTATGCTGTTTAGTGGTTCAAACACAATTTCCACCATTTTGGTGCAACAAAATAAAGAGGTATCTAAACAACCTAGTTACCTTTCCTTCAATCAAAATCTTGGAGAGATATGAAGTGAGGTATTACGTTCATTAGAGAAGTATGTCCTCACATCATCAAGGAGCTTGAAGAATTTCAAACACTTGGTTTCAAAATACAAGATTCAGCTGCTAGTGTCCCATGCAAGAGTTGAGGATTTCCTCTTGAATAAATATTTGATTGAGAAACAGGAATGTTGGATCACCTGTGTAATGGAATATGACATTGAGATGAAAGTCACCAAATTGGTCTATGGAAAGGGATTGTGCAAGTAGATGGCTTCCAGTCAGCATGTTGAAGTAAGGGGTGGAGAAGAAGCTATTTTGGTGTTGCAAGATAATCAGGAACAAGCAAATGATAGTGTGCCTACTCCTTATTTGACTCAGGACATGAGTACATTTCCTACAAACTAGGTCTATGCCCTCCGTAAATATTAGAAAATTAAAGAGGAGGTATATTTAAGACTCCAAGCCATTCCATATGTGTTTATTGACATGGTGTTTTATTCAAGATGTGACATAAATGTAGTCCTATTGAGGTGCATTGCGAACCAATCAAATTGAAAAGGTAATACATGAGTTTCACGATGGAGATGTCAGAAGGTCACTTTGCATCCGTGGGTGACATACCTCTCAAGATTATGAAAGGTGTGTATTATCGGCCCACATTGTTCAATGATTTCTATGCATGGAGAAATAAATGTAAAATGTGTGCATTCTTCATAGGCAAGGAGAGGTTAGCAACACTTCCACTATCATCCAATATCAGTTGAACAATTCATTTATGTACTGGGGATTGGACTTCATCGGGGTCATTAATTTGAATTCTAGCCTAGGCCACAAGTGGATCCTAACTGCAATAAATTACTTCACCAAATGGACCAAGGCAGTAGCACTCAAAGAAGCAAATGAATCTAGCATATTAGACTTCTATGAGGGGATAGTGATAAGACTCAGAGTCTCGGCTACCATAATATCAGATAATGCTCTAGCATTCATAGGCACCAAGATCATAGAATTGGCTATTAGGAATGGGATATATATCTGAGGACCTCTTCAAATTATTACCCTCAGGGTAATGGGCAAGTGGAGTCACACGAACAAGAATTTTCTTGAGAATCATCAGAAGACCTCTGGATAAGAATCAGAGGACGTGGCATACTAAGCTCAAATCATCCTTGTGGGATGATAGGATAACACCCAAAAGTGTTAACAGCAAACTCTTCTTATAAGTTGATCTATGGGAAAGAGGCAAGGCTTCCTATATCACTTGAGTTTCCACCATTGGAGCTCCTGAAGCAACTGGAACTATCAAAGTTGAGTCCATGGAAGCTAGGTATGTGGAACGCATGGAGTTGGAGGAAATATGAGAGCATGTGATGTAAACCATGGAGAAAGATTAGGTCCTTAATTAAGAGGTCATTTGACAAAATGCTAAGGAAAGGAATCTTCTAGGAAGGGGACTTGGTCCTGAAATGGGATGCAGATCGGGCTAAACCTAGGCAGACATTCCAAGTTTGATGCCATTTGGAGTGGCCCCTACATGGTCACATGATGTAAGACTAAAATGCCTTTAAATTATCCAACTTTGTATGGAGAGGAGCTTCCGATTCCATTCAATGGAATTTATCTCAAGCACTGCTATTGAAAGGAAGAACTCTCACCCTTGTACATATTAGCTTATGAATTTAAATTCCTCTAAGTGATTTTAGCACCTTTTCTTGTTATAGATTAGGTTTTAATTTCCATAAGCTCCTTCGGCATAGGTCTTGTTGCTCCTAGGTTGTATCATTGCACCAATTCATATGTCATCTCAGGAAGGAATGTTATAGCAGGAAGCTCAAAGCTGCAGGAAACAGTTGCATATCTCAAAAATTCCAAATGTAGAGCAACTAAAATCAGATTAGGGAAGATTTCAAATTTAATATTCTCTCATTACTTCGGATTAGTCAATCTCTAAGGATCAATTACAAAGTTTGAAAGTCTTCTTGGGAAGCACCTCCCAAATTCACTTAAGCTCGGGACCTTCAACAACGTAATTCTGAGTAACATTCAGAAGAAGATTAAAATAAAATTTAAATTGAATTCCATGATGTCTAAAAAATTAGTAGGTGTTTTACTCCTAACTCTGTGGTGTGCCATAATTGGCCAAGGAATCATTAGTCAATCATGATTTATGCTCGGCACACATTCCAGTCCTGGGGAAATTTTTGAATCTTCAATTTCTCCCAAGAAATTGAAACTTACTAGAAGTGAGGGAAAAGAAAATTTAAAATAAAAACAATTTTCCACTCATGAAAATCTTAATATTTTATTATTAATATTGGGAAATGCGAGTACAATAGGGTCAATTTCAGATTTAACTAGTATTCAAGTGAATTCCCAAGGTCAAAATTCAATAGGTTCAGATCAGTTTTAGGCCATTAATAGTGACCACGTCAGACCGTAATGGAGGCTTCATGCTACTTATCTATGAACATATAGCAGGACAGATGTCCCCGTGAGTCACCCAAATTGTTCTCAATTTTTCCCCCAGGAAAAATGGACAACATGGTGTGACTAGACCCAAGCACCAGACATGGAACTCAAAGGTGCATGAAGGTTGAATTCACAAGAAAAATTCAGTGAGTTTTGGGAGCACATTTAATGATTAGTCAAGGGTGTTAGGAATTATAGAGGAATTTTTTCCTTTTCTAGGTTTTGAACTTTAAGAGTTCAAATTAAAGTAATGAAGAATAAGTGGGCCCCGATGGGCCCACATCTTGAACCAAAATGGGAAAAGAATGGTCAAAGTGATAAAATGGCTAGTGGGCACCTATAATAGTTCTTCATGGTTTCAGGACCTCCTGAGATCCATTGAAAAAATCACCTGAAGGAATTCAAAAATCCTGGGTTAAAAAAGTGTAAAAGGGGGCCTCCTAAGGGTTGGCTATTGAACCAAAATGTAGCTCCACGAGCTAGCTCAGCACGCTTCTAGAGTGAGTTGAGGTTTTCTTCAGTGGGACGAGTCAAAAATGAGCTTGGTTGAAGCTAAAAATTACTTGAGAGCTCGTATATGAGCTTGAGAATTATGGCGGGATGCATGTTTGAGGCACCAAGAATCATGAGCTGACTTATCAAAGAGGTGAGCTTGATGAGTTTGCAATCTCGGTTATAGGAATAGTACAAATGCTCAAGGTGTCACGAATGTAATAGAAGAGCTCGACATCAATGGTGAAGATTACGAGGAACTCAAGCATGGTGAGGAAAATGATAGAGAGATTTGTTTGCATGTGGGAAAACTCGGATGAGGATAAAGGTCATGGGAGATCATCTAAAGATCGAGCCACATTGATAGAACTGGTCATCTAGCTTGGGCATAGGAGTTGAGGCTACACTAATCAGCTCGAGTCATGATGCATAAAGTCGAACACGAGGTCATCACATGGAAAAGTGGATAAGATCAATGGGTCAGACATGAAGCATTCATAGCTCAACGAAGGAGGGTGATGGCTCTAACCTCACAAGTTTTCAAACGGTTGACACATAGGTGGGAAAACAACCATTGATAGGCACTAAATGTAATAGTGAAAGAGAGTCATAGAATGCTTTGCAGGTGAACTCAACCAGAGGTGATTGGATGAGATAGAGCATTTACATTGACCAAGGGTAACTCAACTCAAGGTGTGAGGTGTTTTATTCAAGGGCTAAGAATATTAGGACTGAGTCTCGAGTGGCCATATGGGAGCCAAATGTAATGTAATGGGGAAAGCTTGAAGGGTTCATGAGATGATGGAGGTCGAGCTTCAATCGTTACAAGAGGTGATTAAGCTCTGAAAATGCATATACATGATTGACCCATTAAAAAATACGTGTGAGGGGATGAAGTTGCCATGAGATCGGCAACAAGTGTGAGTTAAAGCAAACAGTATGGGAAGCATAGCCTTGTCAGTTTGAAATTCAAACTTCAGAATTCAGGTTGTGAGTGAGATTCAGAGGTGAGTTCAGGCGAGAAGCAACGCATCGTATTGGATATCTGAAAATCTGCAAGTCAAATACTAAGATTTTGAGCATAAACTTCAGGAATTTATATTTTAGGGTAATTCAGAGAGGTGAGAAGTGAATTTAGTGAAAATATGAGTTGCCCGAAGGGAAGTTGAATCTCAAAGTCTAAACTCTGAAATTTCAGTCAGTTCACAATTTTTGGAGCTTCGGGATATCTTTTCATGTGGGGTCGGGTAATGAATAGTGGAAGGGACTTGCTAGGGGTAGGAGTGTCTCAAAAACTAAACCTCATGAACAGTATGAACCTCCAACATTTGGAAATTAGAATTTACAAAGAATGTTTGTGTCGAAAACATGAATGAGTTAGACTTCATTGGAGTAGCTAAAGTTTCCAAAATTATGTGATATCAAGAAGGTAGGTGAAAATGGAATGAGGATGGCCATGTGGAGGTGGGCATCAGGTGTCACGTTATGATGGACCAAGCTCATCAACGATGGTAGTTAGGTGGCAAGTGAGTTAGTCAAAATCTACGTAGACACAACTCGAAGTTCAATGATCTGAAGCCGAGTGAACTTGTAGTTTCATGTAAAGGCATGCATGAGGAGGTATTCAACCATACAGATCGTTGTAGTGAACACCCAAAATCTAAAGAGAGGTTGATAAGCATCAATAGGGACTCGAGCTGTGTAAGGATTTTCTGCAAGTGGAGCAATGCTCAAATGAGGTAATGCAGGAATGGAAGTTTGGATGTAAGTAGCGGAATTATGGCTTGGTCAATGATCATGAGGAGCTCGATAGCTGAGAAACTGCAATAGCGATGATATCAGCCTATAGCATTTTGAAATACCATTTCGACTTTATGCCAGGATAGAGATGGAACCCACCATTCTCAACGTCAAAGGATAACTTCCATTACCTACCTGTGTTTTAAGATCATAGTCTCGGAACGATCTTCAGAGGGATCATGATCAAGGCTCACTCGCCAAACCACATGATATTTTAGTGCCCGAAAATGCATTAGAAAACCCCCTTTCACGCAAAGGGCATAAATTTATGCCCTAGGAATTTCATAGATCTTACAAAAAATTATAGTCATTGGAAAGGGGAGAAAGATATCCTCAATATGAGACCATCTAAAAGTGCAATTTCAGAGGTTTAGGACCTCTGAAATTTAGGAAAAGTGAATACTAGTGGTAGGTGAAGGAGTTATTTTTGGAGTATGGGCACTAATTTTTCTCACATGGGGCCAAGTACAAGGGACATGGGCAAACAAAAAGGGATGATATAAGCAGATATGGTCACACACAATGCATAGAAATATAAACCCAAAATTTCTCACTCATGCTAAAATTTCTACTATAAATAGAAAAGTGGGGCTCATTTAAAAAGGTTAGAAAATTTGCATTTTCCCCTCCCTTCTTTATTGTTTATAAGAAATATTTGGAGTTTCAAACCTCCCTATTGAACACTTTAATGAATTTTTTTTTCTTTGTCCCCAAATGTAATGAATTGTATCAACTTATTGGAGCAATAAAATCAGATTTGTGGATGTTTGTAACCCTCTTTTGTGTTTTATTGCATCTTTCTTGGTCTTTTATTACATGCAAAGGTTATTGTGCATTGTTATATTTTCATTGCAAGGTTTTTGTAGTGTTGTTTTTATTGGAAAATAGGTTTGCAGTAGGTGTTTTTGATCTATGGTGCTAGACCACCCTCCTCAAATTTACTTGTTTTCATTCCTGTGCAGTGCAGATTGTTCAACATTCCTTCTTCAATACATCACCTCCTCCTTAGATTATTTTTACATTTTCATGTAATCCTTTTATCCTTGTCTCCTTTGGAAAACATTAGGGTAGGATTAGATTAGTAATTTTCTACATTTTGGATTATGTGTTTCTAAGTTTAGGAATAGGAAGCCAAGCTTCTCCAAAGAGTTATCCCATTTGCAAAGTCCCACACTTTTAGATAGCTCCATGTTTGTCAAATAACACTGACTGGCGAGATATTCACTTGTAAGAATTCAGGGCTGTTGTGACTTTTCCATAATAGAAGTTCCTGAAGAACTAGAGGCCTCAATATTGGTCTAATTTTAAGGGGCTCCAATCGGATTGAACTCAAGTTTTTTACTAGTTGTGGGAGTTCCTATTTCCGGATATAGAGGAATAGGTGGTTTTTGTGAAAGCTTTGTGGCCTAAATGAAATAGTTTTCTACCCTTATAGCTATGTTGTAGGCTCTTGGTGATGTTTTACCTCCTATAGATTATATCATCTTAGCTATGTTTGAATTTAGAGCTTTCAAGTAGTAGAAGAATGCTCCTTTGGTAGCTGGTCTTGCATCCATTAGAATATTATCACATGTACTTTTAAAATGTAAGTTCAAATTTACCATCTGTTCATTTAGAGCCCTCTTGATTTTTGTAAAATTGTTCCAATAAAGAAAAAATATCTACTCTTTCTCTGAACTAGTTAAAGAGATCTGTACACAATTTATTCTAGTTTGTAATTGACCGCATCGTTAAGCTCCTAAACCACTATAAGGCCTTGCCCTTGAAAGAGGAAGCTAATAGTTTAACTACAACATCCATCTTATGGATCTCACATATGGTACAAACATTCACAATGTCTTGAATATGGTCAATAGGGGTTATATGATTCTCTCCAATGAAGTAGGGGATGTTTTTTAATGTTGCCACCAAGATAGGGTTTTGAGAATTGAGGGTAACTGGACTACTTCCCATGAAGTTGAAGAAAGGATTTTTTGAAGCTTGATGAGCCATTCTTATTGGTCTGAGGACCTAGTTGATTGAAGGAAATTTCTACCAAGTGGAGATGTAGACAATATTCTATTTGGTAGAGATGGAGACCTCCAGGATTATCTTCCTCTCCTTCCTCTACCTAGAGATAGCTATAATTATGAAAATATTCCTTCTTCTGTTGTCTAATATCTGGTTCAAACTATTATGATAAATTAGGAAACTTGGGTTATTACACCGTTGAGTTCTACTTTTGGGAGTCTCTAGATGTGTTGAGAGTGATCCTCCAAAGGCTAAATTTTTTCCAAGTCACACATATTAACTCAACAAAACTTAAAATGGAAACCTTGAAATGCATGGTTGTTGATTTTCAGGAGTTAGACATTATATTTCAACTAGCAGTCTCTAAAATTCTGAAATGCAGAGAGATCCCTGAGATGTCTGCAATAAGAAAACTCTAAAATCTAAATTGGAAGTAATCTTTGAATTCTTAATTCTGAAACTGCAAAGTTCCAAAAAATATGAAATATCTAAAATTTCAAAATGTATGAAATCTTGAAATGTTCGAATTTGGAAATCTGGAAATGTCTGAAATCCTGAAATGTAAAAATAAAAAAGTAATTATGAAATGATTTTTTAATTTTATTTTTAAGAATACCCTTTTGATCTTCAACCTCCAATCTATCTTTCTAGAAACTTAGGTTTTGTTTTTCTTATGAAAACCCCCAATAATTGATTTTGAAACTCTGACCCTGTAGTGCGATTGCTGAAATCTGAAATTTGTAAACTCTAAAGTCCTAATTCCTTGCAAATTCTTCCAAATTTATGAAGATGAATTCTTGTCGCACCGGGTGTGCCAAAACTGTTGCGGTAAAATCATAGCACCCATGAATGCTTGCAAGTTAATAACTAGGCAGTTAGTGTGATTTGTCAAACATGGAACTATCCTAAACTGTGGGACCTTGTAACTGGGATAACTATTAAGAAAAGGTCATCATTTTATTCCTTGCCTAATGTTAAACTATTACAAAGTGCATAAAGCCACTAATCCAAACCATATATAATGCTTTCGAATGGTATAAGGATAGAAGGATGGCATGAAAATTAAAACTACACTAAGGGAAGGTGATTCACCAAGAAGGAATGTTGGACAACCTCAAGTAAATTTGGGATGGTGGCCAAGTGACATAGATCCAAACACCTTCAACAAACCCATTTCTTTATAAACATATCACAATCAAGATATTGTAATGAAAATCAAATATGCATATAAACCTTCAAATGCAATACAAATCTCAGAGAGTTACAAAAAACATAAGAAGGGTTTGAAAAAATCCACAACTTAAATTTATTTCTCTAACCATTGATACAAATCATTACATTGAGAGGAAAAAGGAATGATATTTTGCATTATAGTGTTCAAAACGGAGGATTGAATCTCCATTTATTTCTTAATGACAAGAAAAATGGAGGGGCATATGCAAAGTGTCCAACCTCTTGAAATGCGACCCTCATTAAAATTTATAGAATAAATTTGAAGAGAGGAGAGGGAGATGAGAATTTTGAAATTATCTAAATCACGCACAATTTTTTTCTTCCTAAAATTGGTATGGGGACATCATTAAAAACCTTGCTTGATTGTACCCTGTTTTGTGCAGGAAGAAATGGAATCCATGATTACACTTGGTACTTCTCTACACTTAGATATGGCCTCTATCTGCTACAATGTATTCATGATTTTTATCCCACCTACCACCATTATCTCTAAAATTTGGCATTTCCATTGTATTTTCCTCATAAATTCCTTTCCAACAAGTATAATTTTGCTAAATTTGGAAAAGGGAGGCCAAAGTTGTGCTAATTGGAATTTGGGTCATAATTTGGACTTAATCCCACCTATGGAGCTCTTCCATTGAATGCAACTCTCCCTAGTTCACACCATTGAGCTAGTTTCATGTACTTGGTTCATTTCCCAAGATAATTTGGTGCCCAATGTCCTCATGTACTAGGTGCATCTCCTAAACGGATTGACAACCAATTTAACTTAGCGGAATCATTTTCAAGTTTTTAGAGTTTTAATACTTCAGATTATTACTGCCAGCCCCCCGAGTCGATGACCACCTCAACATTCCTCACCAAAAATATAATTTCCATGTTTTCATCCGCATTTTGAATTTGGGCTTCTACGATGTTTATTCTGATTTGTACTATCCACTATGGCTCGAGCCTATCTCGTCTGAGTGAGCCCTTCCTGTAATGCCCACCAATTCCATAGTGTTTCCCACTCGTTTTATATGAGCTCCCCTCATGAACCCATCAATACATCTAATTCCAAGCTCCATCCAGATACCTCGTTGAGCCCAAAGGTCTCAGGTTGATTTCGACCACTTTTCTTTACATCTCTATCAAGCCATCGAGTGTCTTCATTTTCAAGCTCCTCCCATAGCTCACCGAGATGAGCCCTCCATTCCATTTCATCATCCCGAGATGGTCGTCCAATGTATTGCTTGATTTTTTCACCCCGTGAGTTCCATAAGGAGTTTTCCTTTTAACTCAGCAAGACCTCCCATGAGCTCATTGTGGCCTCCGCATCCTATAACTCAATTAGCTCACCCAATAACTCGGTGAGCTAATTTCTAGCTCAATACGCCCTTAGACCCATTCTTCCATTTTTACCCCCTTTTGGATTTTTTGATAAACATTTTACAACCAGAAGGCTAAGGGGGAGGAAATAGTTGACACTGAAGTCATTTTCAAGCTTTGTCCATTATTTCCTAATGTGGGCCCACGGGGCCCCTTCTCCCTTTCATTTTTAACTGAACTCTTAAATTCAAAACCTAGAAGAGGAAAAAATCATGTTAGGATTCTAGAAATGCTGAAATCATTGAATGTGCTCCAGAAACTTAGGAAATTTCCTCTAGCCTTTAATTGGCCTATCAAGTCCTTTTTAGTACCAAGGTCATGTCTACCCCATGTTGTCTATTTTTCGTGGGGAGGGGAAAATGGATAACAAAACTATAACAAAGTTACTTCAACATAAAATTTGTAAAAGTAAGTTTGAGAAAACTATAAAACACTACATAAATGCAAGCATGTTGTATAGAAAAAAAATAAAAAACAAATAGTCCCACAACCTTTTCTAGATACCTCTAATAAGTATAAGAAATATATATTCAATTTCAACCGCACATGGAACATAGTACAAACATAGAAAACTTGTTAAATTTTGAAGAAATTTCATAAATTACAAAAAGAGAATATTTTTAACACAGACACAAAAACTAAAACTAAAAAATAAATTTAAAATATCAATACAAATGTTTAAAATCTAATAGAAAAATGATCATATGTAAATTGAATATATGCATATGTTTAATGGTATACAATATACAACATACCTTCAAATTAGCATTTTAGATATTGACAACTAATCTGTTTAGAAAGTAATCTATTTAATTATCAAAATATCATTTACCTATTAACAGAGTTATCAAACATGACATATATGGATTCAAATCATGACACGAGGTACACTTTTAAATATTCAATGCTAGATGGTTTAAATGATACATTGAGTTCCAACAATTACTAAACTATCTTCTAAATTTTCTACAAGAGAGAAAACTAGGAAAGTAAATTAACCTTATCATAAAACACATTAAAATGAAGAAGAATAGATGTAACAGAGAGCATAAAAAAAAGTAAAATAAGCCATATCAAAAACCAAATTGAAAAGTACAAAGAAACCCATATATGTTGGAATATGAATAGTTTCTCCCCATGCATACTATTACTAGGAAACATAAATATAAAATCATTTTTCCATGCATAGTTTAGTTTTCGTTAGATGTCCCTATTTTAAGGATAAAAGAAAATAAAACAAATAGCTTTGTCTACATCCACAAAATCATTCACTATTTTTAGATGATAGCTCTTTTATTAAGATTTCTGTATTTTAATAGTTGTGTGTTATATTGTTAGATGATATACCTCTATATATTGGAGGTAATTATAATTGCTTTATACACACATTTTAAGGAGCTGAAGCTTAGAAAGACAAGAGGAAATATATTTTTTTGTTCACATCAATGCTGATTTTATGTTGATTATGCATTGTATTCTTTTTTTTTATTTACAAATTTTATTCTTAATTTCATTCTTTAGTTGTGTAATATATTGTACAAATTTGTATTAGAGAACTATTTTTCAATAGGTTTTAAATTGACAACAATTTGGATGGCTTCCACATCAAGAGCATATATTTCATGTCTACATATGCCAAAGTTTTGAAAGGAATGATAACCAGATCATACCAAGCCAAGAACACAGATGCTAATCAAACACCATGATCAATAAGATGAAAGCACTTCGCCAGAATATCTTTACATAAAACCTTTGCAAACAAATGAGCAGTAATATCATATATTATTATGGAACTCAATGCAATACATTGAGAATGGGCCTTACTTAAATAGGCAAGGAATAACAATATAAGAACCAGTCAAGGTCGTAGATCAAGCCATAAATCAAGGAAATAACTAGTCAAGACCATAGATTTAGGAGAGAACTAGACATCAAGGATCTAGTCAATACCATAGATAAAGGAAAGAACTATACCTAACAACTAGATAATATCTCCTAATAACTAAATAAGATAAAAGAAATATCTGCACACATAAGTGGGTGAGGATAAATACAAAAAAGGTAAATAAAGTACTTAGGTGAACATGAGTTAAGGTAAATACCTACTCTAACACCCCCCCTCAAGTGAAGCTAGGGGCGAAAATAGAAGAGGCATGTCCATAGGATGAGTCCCAACAACTAGGCCTGATGAGGTACTCATGTACAATATATCCATGAAGAAATATCAAACCAAAAGAAGGAAAGAACCCTGCTAGAAGGAAAGAGAAAGAAGAAAAAGGAATATGTTATCTCAAACACACCCCAAGAACAACTTCCGAAACCCCAAGCATTCCATGTAACTCAAGGTAGCGAGGTGATGCAAAAGGCTTTGTAAAGATGTCTGCAACCTGCTGCTGAGTTAGAAGGTACTCCAAGCAAATAACTCCATCCTAAATGTGCTATCAAATTAAGTGGATGTGTATCTCAGTATGCTTGGTCCACTGGTGCTCAACTGGGTTGCGAGAAATGTAAATTACACTTTGGTTGTCACACCAAAGTATAGTCAGTGAATCCTATGGGAATCCAAACTCTGTCAATAACTGGAAAAGCCAAAAAATCTACTAACTCACTATAACGGCTGCCCTATACTCTACCTCTGAAGATGAAAGTTCAATAGCCTATTGCTTTTTACATGCGCAAGCAACTGGTGAAGAACCAAGACAGAAAAGATATCTAGAAGTAGAACGTCTGTCATCAATAGAACCTACCCAATCTGAATTTGTATACCCAACCAACTAAGAAGGACCACTAGTGTCGTGTAGACCAAAGTGGCAAGTGCCATGCAAATAGCGCAAAATCCATTTAGCAGCCTGCCAGTGACTACTATGAGGAGAATGTGCAAACTGAGATAAAATCCCTACTGCAAATGAAATATCAGGGTGAGTATGGGTCAAGTACATGAGACTCCCAACCAACTGCCTATACAATGTAGGATCACAAAGTGGTGTGGTGCATGTGGATGTAAGAGTAACTCCAGACTGAAAAGGAGATGGAATTGGCTTGCAATCAACCATATCAAAGTGCCTTAGAAGATCATGGGTGTACCATTTCTGACTCAAATGAATCCCTCAATCTATCTGAGAAATCTGTAAACAAAGGAAATAATGCAATAACCCAAGATTTTTCATGTAAACTGTGTAGAAAGGGCCCTCTGAATACTCTGAATATGGGAAGAAGAGCTGCCAGTAAATAACAGATCATTAACATACAAGACAAGTATCAAAATATCCTCACCAACATTCTGGAGATACACTGTATCATTGGAGTGGCAACGAACAAAACCAGTAGATAGAAGAAAAGAATCCATCTTCTCATACCAAGCCCAAGGGGATTGTTTGAGACCATAGAGAGAGCTTCGGAGCCGACAAACAAGAGAAGAATCCTGAAAAAATATAGCCGGCTACTCCATATATATTTCCTCTTGTATATCTCCATGAAAGAAGGCACTCTTCACGTCCATCTGGTATACAAGTCTCCCCTGTGATGCATCAATAGCAAGTACAAGGCATACATAATTCATCTTGGCAACAGGTGCAAAAGTCTCAGAGTAATCAATACCTTCAACATGTGAAAGGAACAATAACCAGATCGTACCAAGCGAAGAACACATATGCTAATCAAACACCATGATCAATAAGATGAAATAAATTTTCCAGAATAGATTTACATAATACCTTTGCAAATAAATGAGCAGCAATATCATATATTATTATAGAACTCAATTTAAGCACCTATTAGTAGGAATCACAAGTTATAATCCCTCATATGACCATACCATATGACTAAGGGATAAGGATTTTAATGGGTTACTAATTCTGGACTATGTACCTAGTCACCTTTATTGCCGAAAATAGCAACCTACGTATTTTCTTGAAATAGTAAAAATGTGGACAGCCTCCGTGGACCCCTGCCAATAAATGAAAGATCCGAAAACCTTCCTACATACAAACCGAGACAAATACGCTACAACTGAAACAAACCCAGGATAGATCTTGAGAAATCCAACAAAACCAAATAAATGAAATTGCATTTTTTTACTTGGCTCAAATCCCGAGGTGGAACTATGTGCTTCTCTACCAAAACAAAAACCACAAAAAATGACTGCCTCCAGAATTCACCGAGTTTACAGTCGATCTTAGGGTTTTCACACCTTCTGAATACAATGGAAGCCTCTGTTTTGCATAAAAATGCATGCAGAAACAAAATACGACCAAATCCCAAATATATGAATACATAAATAATTTATTTGTAGAATAAAACTTATAGATGGATGTCAACAACAATCTCCTACTCTGATACCATGAAAGGAATGATAACTAGATCGTACCAAGCCAAGAACACAGATGCTAATCAAACACCACTATCAATAAGATGAAAGAAATTCACCAGAATATCTTTACATAAAACCTTTGCAAACAAATGAGCAACAATATCATATATTATTATGGAACTCAATGCAATACATTGAGAATGGGCCTTACTTAAATAGCCAAGGAATAACAATCTAAGAACTAGTCAAGGTATTAGATCAAGCCATAAATAAAATAAATAACTAGTCATCAAAGAAATAGTCAAGACCATAGATTTAGGAGAGAACTAGACATCAAGGATCTAGTCAATACCATAGATAAAGGAAAGAACTGTACCTAACAACTAGATAATATCTCCTAATATATAAATAAGATAAAAGAAATATCCACACACATAAGTGGGTGAGGATAAATAAAACAAAGGTAAATAAAGTACCTAGGTGAACATGAGTTAAGGTAAATACCTACTCTAACAAGTTTAGAGGAAATAATTATGAGTATTAGTCTTTAACCATGAAGGTGTTATTCATATCCCTGGATGTGTAGTAAATTGTAGAGAATGGGTACATAAAACGTGCAGATGTAGCATCGTATAATGCACTCTCATAGACAAAGAAAGATAATTTGAAGGAATTAAGAAAGAAATACATAGAATATATTTCCTTTATTCATCAAGCCATACATGAAAGTATTCTTCCTAGAGTGACATCAACCAATCAATCACAAATAGCATGTGACAATCTCCATCATGTGTATTAACGTAAGGATAAAGTAAAAAACACCAAAATACATTTGCATCAAAGATATTTTTAAAATACATCAATGAAACATTCAAAGTCTATAGAGTCACTCTTTACTTTGGTAGTTGTCCTAGTCAATCAAATTAAATCCCATGGTGAAATTATTGAAGATTAAAGTATTATAAAAAAATTTATTAGAAGTTTTCCTACAAAATATGGTAATTTGGTTGTTTATATTGAAGAAAGTAAAGATATAAGTCACTTATCAAATGATGATATGTTTGTATCATGAATGACTCATGAATAAATGTTTAATATATCACATGCAGTTATAGGTCAAGCTTTTCCATCAAAGATATGAGGAATTCATGGGAGAGGAAGGGGAAGGTTTAGTCCTCGAGACAAATGAATATGTTCATCTTGATGACGTAGTAGTGGTTTTCCAAATTCAAGTGAAATATGACATAGTCAAGAGAAAAATCATAATCATTTTTACGGATAGAGACAGGATAAGTCACTCAAGTGTAGTTTCATTATTGGAAGAGATATGGAAACTATGCTTATGGTTGGCTGAAAAAGATGTACGATTAGAAAAGGACGAATAACAATTTGGTTGGCATATCTACTCCAAGCTCCATGTTTATTACATGCATAAGGATTGTTGAAATAAAACCTTCTTTATTTCCTATTGAATATAATGTATCACAAGAGAGTCATTGTGATGTATGGTATTTGGATTCTGGTTGCAGTAATCACATTTTGATTTATTTTATTGTTTGGATGATCCAGTAAAGATAGATGTTACCCTTGATAAACAAGATATAGTTTCTGTAAAAGGAAAAGGAAGAATTACCATTTTAAATAAAAAATGGGTAGAAAAATATTATGCTTGATGTTAATTATGTTACAGGTTTGAAGCATAATCTTTTGAGAATTGGTCAATTGGTACAAAAGGTATATAAAGTTTATATTGAAAACAACAAATGTGTGATTGTGTATAAAACCAAGTACCCATCTTATTTCTAAAGTAAATATGACAAGTAATAATGTTTCCTTTGAATATTGGACAAGCGAAGTTAGGATTTGAGACTAAGGATCAGTCTGGATCTAAATAAATTGAATAATATTTTCAGTCAATTGTGAGATATGAATTGTGGCTATGGAAACATAGGTTTTTCCATTTCAATTTATTACAAAAAAATGGTAAAATATTTTCCTTTAATTCAGAAACCAAAAGCACCATAGAGAGTCCTTCCCAGTTGACAAAATAACTAGAGAAATTACGACACTTGAAATTTTTCATTCGAATTTATGTCGACCTATGCATTAAAATATATTCAAGGCTGCTCATATTTTATGAAATTGATTTATAACTATACAACGAAGACATCGTGTACATTTTGTAACACAAATAATATGATTTTGATATTTTTCAATAGTTTAAGGCCTTAGAGGAAAAGTAATGTGGATAATACATGGATTTTTGAAGAAAAACAGAGGAAGTGAATAAGTTTGCAATGCTTTTCTAAATTTTTGTAAATATCATGGTATTCACAAGAATTTTTCTACTAGGTATACACCAAAACATAACAGTGTAAAAAATTAAAATAATATAACTGTAATATATATGGAGAGAAGTATAATAAAATACAAGGATCTTCGAAATTTTTATTGGATAGAAGGAGTAGCAACTATTGTTTACATTTTAAACAAGTGTCCAACAAAAATTGTTTGAAACATGGTTCCTAAACATGCTTAGAATCATAGAAAGCATAGTGTTTCTATTTTTGAATCTTTTGTTATATGGCATATGCACAAGTTCCTGATGACATAAGAAAGAAGTTACACAAGAAAGGAGAAAAGTTCAGATTTGTTGGATTTTAAGAGAATACAAAATATTACAAGTTTTTTCATCGATTTAATATTAACGTCATAATCACTAGAGGTGTACAATTTGTTGAAAATGAGGTAGGCATGAAATTATTGATATAAGACTCACCATAGAAAAAATTATTACTCGTGATGATATGGCCAACGAAACTATATAAAAGAAAGTTAAATTGTCTCCTTACAATCATGGACATGCATATCAAATTGTAGCAAAAGCTACACCTCCATCTACACCTAGGAGGTCCCCAAGATTTCAATCATCTTCAACCATGAAAGAGATATCAAAAATAACAATAGAAGAAGATCCTTTAGTACAAATTAGTCCATCATCAGATATCATTTTGCAGTGAAAAACAAGAATTCTTAGTGAGATTTATGATGTTGATACAACAAACACTTTTCCATTTTTTACTTTTTTTTTTCTCAACCTGCAAATCCAATATACTTTGAATATGCTATAAATAATGAATATTTGGGCTCAATTTATGGATAATGAGATATACGCCATAGAGAATACTCAAACATGGGAATTAGTATATATTACTAAAGGAAAGGATGTGATAGGAGTAAAGTGGGTATATTATACCAAGTATAATGATAATGAAAAAGTACTATCTAAGTCACTAAAACCCAATTCAGCTCAAAAAACCAAAACCGTTGAACCTAAAAACCACCATATTATTTCCAACAAAATAAATTTAATGAAAAAAAAAACCCTAATGAAACATAAAGATAAAATTTTAACTGGTGAATAGGATACTGAAAATTTTAACACTGATGAAAAACAACGAAATCTTAGGTGTATCTTCATTTACACTCTACACTTAAACACTTTGTTGTGTAAAATTTAATTACTTTTCATATTTGGTTTTAAACACCACAATAAACATTGGATAACAAAAAAAAATAAAGTGGTCCGAAGATAAATAATGCCAAAGAATATTGTCTTTTCAAACACTTGGTAAATTAATATTTTCCTGATATTTTCTTAATAAAATAATTGGTTGATTGAGTTTTTCAATATTCAGTAACCATTTTGCTTCATGGTTTTATCAATTAAATCTATTTAAATATTAGATGAAATATAACGTATTCAAAACAAATTGTTAGATTTACCCATATCTTTTATCCTAAAGAATTGCTAGATTTAGATATCGATATATTTTATTATGGATAGAGCCCCATTCAATAGTGTATTGCATAGATTAAAAGAAAATATATAACGTAAAATACACAAACATATGAAAGAGGGTCGAATCAAAAAGATGTTTCTTCAAAAAATGTATCTACTTGTTATAAAGATTGGTCCTAAGGAAGAACACGATTTCAAATAATATTTTAACCCTTCAATAATAATTAAACCTTTACATTACTTCAATTTAAATTTGAAAAATAAATAAAATACACTAAATGACCTCCAATTTGACTAAAAAATAATACTTCAGAGTAAGAGTTTTGATGAACACATCAACTAAACGTCAACGTACATATTCCAAGTAAGAAGATTTCATTATAGTAAAATGCTACAATATATTCCAATAAATAAGATTTCCCTTCCATTTTTTATAATACAAAAATTGAAAAACATGGTAAACAATAGAAGCAATGACTATCACAGCTATTAAAAAAACTAAGTGTAAGAAAATATAAGCCTTAAACAAATATACAAAAACATATCTAGACCTTAATCTATAAAACAAAACTTTCTTCTTGCCATTAAGCATGCATTGATCATTACAATAATTAGATTTTTAATCACAATAATCATTTCAATTGTAACTAAACACCATTTCTAATTTCATTCCATATATAAAGAGTTTCAAATATGAGTTCAAACAAGGCTTAATGTTACTCTACAAAGTAATTTCTTCCCGATATAATTATTAAGAAACTGATAACCTTGTCCGTTGAGGATAAGTTATTAGTATTCAAGTGAAAAAGGGTATTAGCTAAAACTTGGTTTAATGTTAGTTTAAATTGCCAAATTATTCTATTTGAGATCAAATGTTTTGACCAATATGTTCTAGACACACTAATAATGTCATTGAACCTCTACATATATTAGATTAACTTAGAAAACACATAATTTGGATGCACAAAAAACTAAAAAGAAATGCCTACTATTTATTTATATTATAAAAATTATTAACGACTACTATTTGTTAATATTGTTAAATTATTTTATTACTAAGAAGAAAAATATTTTTTCTGAAATTTAAATATATTAAAGATATATTTCACATGTTTGAATTCTAGGCTACAATTCCTAAAATAAAAATGAGGAATACAAAATAACAAGGTTTCAAATCATAAATTTTTGGAAGGCACCTCTTACAAAGACTACATTCGCATGATTTTTGGTGTGTAAGAGGATTGTGTAACTCAGGTTGATAAGGATCATAGTAATATTGTACATAGTAAAAAATTAAAATCGAGACATTCATAGGGAGCAGTCCTTCTGTAGAGCCCTAGTGGGTCCCATAGTCAGGTGTTGTTTCCATTGTTTGTGTTCTATTTCTCTATTATAGTTCTGTTTTATTATTGGTTTCTATCTAATTTTTGGCTACACCTGGACTATTTCATTGTTAGATTTGGGTTCAGTTGTTTGTACCAGTTTTTTGTTTTCGTTTTGGTTGTGGTCCTTGTATTACTTTTGGTTATATCTGGATTGTGGATCCTCTATTGTAATAGGGTAGGGCCCTTGGAAAAACCATCCTTTTACCAATAATTAAAATAAATAGTTTTAAAACACAGTCTCTTCAGGTAAACTAATAGGTAATCGCAAAGGTGAACCATAAAAATTCTTATAGCCATATCTTCTATTTATTATGGTATTAGAAAGGATTTATATGACACACAAAATAATATCAGTACAAAGAGTAATAAAAGCTCATAACTTTTGATGACCATTGTCTGCAACACAGAGCATCAAAAAAGTAATTCTACATTTTAGAATACAAATCTTAAAACAGAAAGAAAAATCATATTTGGTACATCTATATAAAAAACTCTTTTTAACCCCAGTATAGTGGACCAATATAAGAAAACTGATGGAATTATTACCACTATGATCTCTTACCATAATTAAATTAACTCTGACGAAGGGATACATAAGAAGGAACTATAATTCAATACAATCTATACATGAACCATGATTTAGAATAGTAAAATCCTTAGTTTATTTGGTTTTAAACTTGTTATCCAATTTTTCCCCTCAACCAATATTTATCAAAGACAACCTTGTACAGGAGAAACTGGAGAGGGTGATTTAGTCATGCGAGGTCACATCTCTACTCCGAATATCAGGTTACAGTCGAGATCATTAAAGGAAATACAAGATCAGTAAAAGGTGGCCAAGTGAAAGAATAAGGAGGTTAGAGCTCAAGGAAGGAAAATGGAGAAAGGCTCGAAGTTTTCATTTTTTGATTTTTTGGCACTTCGGAGAATTGGGGGGGGGAGCGGGAACAATGGTCAACAATGTCCAAAACCTGAAACCCCCAAAGTCCAAATTTAAGACTTTTGGATTTTGTGGATTCGGAACTCTCAGGTTTGAAGATGGAAACACGATGGCAAAGTTTGAAATCCTGAAGTCAGAAAAATTGAAATTTGTACTTTCGGGGTTTTGGGGACCTCGAGAATCATGCCATAGATGAAGTGGAAAATTTCAAAATCCTGAATTCTAAAATTCAGACTTTCGGGGTCTTAGGAATTTTTGGAATCATGCTAGAAAATCCGCAAGCGAAAATCCCAAAATCCCAAAATTACGAAGTCCAAAATTTTGAACTTCAGAGTTTCAGAACTCTCAAGCTCCAAAATGCAAAAATATCAACTCAATGTCAAAAATCCTGAATTCTGAAAGTATGAATTTTCAAACTTTCAAACTTTTGGGTTTCGGAGTTTCATAACTCTGAGTTCAGCATTTTTACAGAATGATACCGCGACCTTCAGTTGGCCATAAATTTTCACTGGGAGCTCAAATTTTCACAAGAAAGGAATTTTTGGAAATATCTCAGTGTCTCCTACATAACTACAACTGGATATCTTAAAATTAGTGGGACTAAGTTATTCAAAATTAAGAAATACAGTTTGCCATTTTTTGTAAAGGTGTCTAAGGTTTCTCACCTACCAACATAATGAGGTACAGGATTCCTTTCTTGTCTAACAAGGAACATTACATGGAAGCATGGGTTTTGTCATGGAACCCATCATTTTTCCAATAGAATTTAACACATTTTTGGGTGGTTGAAGGAAGATTTTGAATTTATTCTCTCCGCTTCTCTCATTTTCTTCCTATATATTGTAAGGAGAGATATTTTTCAAAAGGTTGGACATTTTAGCTTTGCACCCTCCGTTCTTCTTTGTCTGTCAGTGATCTTGTGGAGTTCAAACCTCCCATCAAAATTTTAAATCAAGTTTGTGCCTCTTGGCCATTCTAATGGATAGTATCAAATTTGTAGAGCAATAAAAATAAGTCTGTGGATTATTTCAACCCTCTCTTATATTCATTGCATCTTCCTAATCTCTCATTACATTCCTGGTTATCTGTACATGGTGGTTATGTTACTTGTTTAATGTTTTGTGTTGAATGGCAAAGAAGGTGTTCAACATTCCTTTAGTGCATCACCTCTATTAGTTAGTTTTATTTTATTGCATCTTCTTAACCATGTCTTCTTTGCAAGTAAGAGTAGGTTTTAGAGTATGTAGTGCCCACTTCCCTTCGAAGCCTTTTTCTTGTTGATCTTGAAACTATTGACCATACTTGTGGACATTATTGTAACTTTGATTTAGCATGATGTTAGATGTTAGAGCATGGGCTATTATTGACTCTATTCACATAACATGCATGATGATTGTTAGAGAAGTTTTATATAGATGTTGACATCTTGTTTGACATGGTTATATTCTAGATGTTATTTGGGCATGTGATACTTGACTATATTGAGTAGACCTAGAAAATGAAATTTATTTGATGAGGATATAGTTGTTGATAAAATTGCAAATGATATTGTTAATTGCATAGATGTTGTTATGATTCATATATGTAGATGATGTTGGAATTACATTTATATTTATATTGGATGTTCTGATGTGGCCACGAGGCTGGAGGAGGTATTTGTGTTTTTCAAGTTAAAATATCACAACAAACATCAGGTGATTGGAGACTAAGCACATTGAAATTCTAGATGAATTCAACAAGGTCATCATGGAAACTTGTATTGTTGTGTGTGTTTGTTTATTGTTAGGGATTCCCATGGGGGGGGGGGATCACCTTTAAATGTGACCAAAGGTTTTTATGTATTTATTTTATTTGGTCCCTTTGTTAGTGTTTTCATGTTTTTATTTTGTGGTGCTTTTTCCCTTTCATTAATTATTAAATGGTGTCTAAATATTGTGAGTAATCATATTGTTAAAATAAATAAATCAAATATGTCATAAGAAGGTAATTAATGAGAATTTGTTGGCCATGATTAAAAGTGTTATAAGTAATGTGTAAGTAATGTGTAAGTGATGTGTAAGTGATGTGTAAGTTGAATTTTGAGTGAGAAACTCCACTTCTTGGAAATTCGAATTTGTCCTTGGAGGCTGATTTTGGAGGCTTATGGGACAAGTTAAACTTTTCCCATACCTCTTAAATCCATTTACCAAACATACCTACGGTTTGGGAGTTAAAATTAGACTTTTATAATGCATTTTGGGAAGACAAATTGTAGGTTTTAATTGCACTTTTCTTACATGTTTTAATTTCAGTCCTTATAGGGTGTGGGCTTCTCTTAGAGTGTGTAAGTATACTGTCATATTATTCACCCACCTATTTATTATGGATTGGAGAATGAAGTTGAGTTTTGGGTTAGGGTTGAGGATGTGTGATGTGGCATCCTACATGGATCCACATCATCCTCTTCTCTTCCCTCTCCTACAAAATTCGAATTGCTTTCCTTGTTTCCGGTTGCTTCACTTTAGAGACTTCATTCTTGAGTGAATTCTTTTGCTATTTTGGGGATCTTTCTTTGAATTTTTTTTGGAATATTGTTGCATGCTTGTGCTTGGTTGATTTGGATTGCTTGCATTGGGATAAAACTTGTTTTTTTGGAGTTTGGAACAACTCTATCATGGAGAGGAAGGAGCTTGTCTCTTGAAATGCTTCTTTTTTGTTTATGAAATTGTTATTATTGTGAATGTTTTAGCATGTTTGTGGGATGTTGGGTAGATTTCATAGGAATGGTGTAGGAGTAGACTATGGGGTTTATTTCATGGGAGGCACAAGTTTTTAAGGGAGGTATAAGTGTGGAGGGAATTGGGATTTGGGTTCCACCTTAGAAAGAAATAACTTGCATTTCTTTACTCGTTATGGGGTGCCATAAGAGGTTGGGGAGGCATAATGAAATGAGAGGAATAAGGGGTAATTTGGGGAGGCATAAGGGTGTGTTAGGGCTTTGATATACTATAGTTTGTAGTTTAAAATCAAGTGGTGATACCCATTTCCCCTATGGGAGGCACAAGTAGCATCCCCCATAGTTTCTTTCTCTTTTGGATTTATTGATAAAGCCTTAGTTTTGTTTTTGATGATTTTAGTGTAGTTGCAAACTACATTCTTTTTTGGACTCTGTTTTTATATGTGAAACAATGTTTCTTATGTGTGTTGTGGAAGCATTTGTTGCCATGAGTTGAATGACATCTGTTATCGCACTATGGTTGGGGCTCAGGGGCCAATGAAGAAGGATGGATTATCCTCTTCATTAGATTTCTCCATTGGCTGGAGAGCATTTCCTTTCCCATACTCTTGTTGTGATCATCATTTGGAGAAATGAGAAATCTGCATGTTGTTTTTCTGGGGCAAGGAAAAATAGAGTTTGACAATCATTTTTGAGATAAATCTTATTGCAACCTTTCCCACTTGAAGTGGATGAAGTTGTACATGTTTTGTAAGTGACAGATGATGTATTGATTTGAAAGTTGTATATTGTAATGTGAAAGAGATAAACTCTGTTTTCATCGTTTGAAGGAATGTGAAAGAATTGTACTCTGTATGAGGAATTTGGGGAATGAAAGAAAAGTTGTAAAGTTGTATTTTGGAATCAATAAAGGATTGCATTACCTTTCTCAATTCGTATTGTAGTATTGAATTTGATCATTTAGATGTATTTGAAATCTCTCTTTGAAAGAAATAAATGCGTATGAAGGAAATGCAATACTCTATCTTTTGAAACATGTGAAATTTGGAAATTAGGAATGTATTTTAGCTTTTTAATAGTTGAACTAAACCAACTTGATGTAGTAGATTTTAAATGGAATGAATTCTAACACTTAGAATATGAAAAATGGAAAATAGATCCATTCAAAATTTATCTTTGTTTATGGTTTCAAACTGGCAAATATTTTATCCCAAAAGACACAGATTGAACTTGCAAAAAAAAATAAAAAATGAAATATTAAATTGAACATCACATGATATAAATGAATCCAATTAGACAAAAATAATTAAAAAATTTGTTAGAAAACTTGGCCAAATCGGGCTCAAACCGTTTTGTTTTCATTTTGTTGTCAAAAATGTAATTTTTCAAATTGGGAATCAATAAAAAAAACTTACCTTCCAAATCCATCATAAATCCTTCTAAGAATAATTCTCCATGTCTATTTGACATGTTGAGAGAGGAAGAAGATCAAATTGAGTAACATTTTATAAGTTAAATTTACCAGTTCACACTGTAAATGCCGATAGATCGTTTTTGTGAAATTGATCTCTTAAAAATTTATTAAAATGAAAAATTAATGATTTTTTTGCAAAGAGGACATCTATATCTTTTCAAAAAGTAATTGTTTTCCCAAAACCAATGTCCCGATCAAAATTTATGGCCTTCTGAAGTTTTTCTTCATTTGGCATTAAAAAAAACTATTTTCTAACTATCAAAATTTTAGGGAAAATTTTCCTTAGCAGACCCGCTGGTCCAAATTTTCTCTTAGCTGTTTTGGTCAAAAAACACCAAATGAACAATTTCCCCCACTCCTCTGCTAACCCACAGGCCTTTCTTTCTGTAAAAAATCACCTAAGTTTGAAAGATAAATTTTGGAAAAATTCCCCCGCCACCACGCTTTTACCCTTTGGTTGTCTTTCGCAGGCCCACAACACTAAACTTAGCATTTTAAATTTTTTGGAAATTTTTTCCTAATTTTCCCTTCTGCCCCACAGCCAATCCTATGCTGCCATGTGGCACCACAAGGTATCGGTGGAGTAGCGGATCCCTTTTAAACTTAGCACTTTGGAAAATTTTGGGAAAAGTTTTATGTTTCCTCTGCCTCCCCGCCGGCCCGTAGCCAATCAGGAGCTGCCACTTGGCACCGTGGGCATCAGTGAAGGAGCAGGTTCCTTTTTTCCTTTTGTATTTCACAAAAAATTTGGAAAATTTTCTAAATTTTTCCCGCTGGCACGCCAAACCACAGCCAATGGACGGCTAACACGTGTCTTGACAACGTGTCGGTGGAGGTGCGGAGATTCTCGATCCTTTAAAAAAATTTCTTTAGAAAGGCAAATTTTTCTAAGTTTCTTCGATGGCCTGATGGCCCACAAGCAATCATTGGTTGACATGTGGTGCCTTGGGTATCGGTGGAGGTGCGGACAATTTTGATCCCTTAGTGCATTTCAGCCGAAAAGACATAATGTCTTAAATCACTCTGACGGCCCGAATTTCCGCCAAAGCCTTTTAAACCCGACTGTAGACACCAAATTCGTGTCTTACAACCCCTTCTGACCCACATCCCATTTTGCAACCTAACCTCATTACCTAAACCTTACACAATTATTTATTAATTACCTTGTAATTGATAAATCCCCATCACCTCACCTGCCACCTCATTTTGCCACCTCATCATGACCTAGCCCTAATCCTAAACTAACCTAATTAAAACCTAAAACTTGGTCTACACCTACACCCATGACTAAGGACCCCTTTCTCACACCTAAAACCGACCTTCTAGTCACTTGACCAAGCCCGCCACTAATCTCTTGGGAGAAAAGCTTGAGAAGGTGGGTTGTTTTACTAAAAATAGCCTACTTTTTCCTTACCGATGCCGGTTCCCACTCGACCGCCGTCGGTTATGTAACCGTCATCGGTTCCCTGTAAATGGCCTCCCCAACCCAAAAACAAAGGATCGAGAATTTCATTTTTGGATCAGAGAAAAGGATTCTTTGAATCAAGAAAGAGCATCAGGAGCGATCGAGAGAGTCTAGACCTTCACTTGACTGAGCAGAGACGAGTGGAAATACCAGAAGTGTTTACAGCAAAGGAGATCAGCTTGCATCTTCGTCAAAACCCGTAAGTCACATCTTGCATGTCCTCTGTTATAAAATTTCTTATGCCTTTTGAATTACAGTCCTCATAAATCTATCCCTAAATCCACTACCCAACATGCATATTACCTCTAACTATCATTCATCTACCTCTCATCACCTTATTTTCTAATACCACCTATATACAGCCTTACAAACAACACAACCACCCCACAAAGCAACTAACCTACATGTCCTAGAACCCACCGGTATCGGTTATCAGTAACCGGCATCGGTTATCAGTAACCGACATTGGTTCCTCTGATCAAAACCCAGAAAACCAGCCTTTCCCCTACCCAGTTCAACGAAGCAACTTAATTGATATTTTTACAGTCCTTTGTGTTAATTCATATTAGCAGGGAAACTGACCACCTTCGAAAGGAAGTTTTATATTTCCTGGGCCCAAGGCAGTTTCCTTCATTTATTGTCTAATCAAAATCTTGTGGTCTTGTGTTCTTATTTATAGGTAGTCCTTCCAAGACAAAAAGGATTTCTTCGCAATTAGCCTGATCTTTCTCTACGGTACGCTCACACCATCTCGACATTCTACAAGTATTCCTCCTAGCCCCTAACCTTATCTGTTTCTAAAAGGAACAAAACATTCCGAGTGAAACATTTTAGCACGCCCGGTGGGACCCATCTTGGGTTTCTGTTTCGCTTGCTTATTGTTCATTTTAGGAAGCATACTTGCTGTTGCTGCTTTTGTTATATATTTCGTAAAGAATTTTTTCTTTCTTTCCTAGTTTCGCATTAGTGAAAGTCATCTCTCTTGCTTCATCGAACATAATTTTCGATTTGGGTTTAAAACACGTGCATTGCATTCCTGCTTGTTGTTTTTCAATTCTAGTGAATGTAGATTAAGTAACAGGTCGTACACGTGGGGGTGATATCCACGGTATTGACAGGAAATTAATCTTACATTCACTGCACAACACATACCGAATCACTTCACAATTAACACAACAGCTCAAACATCCCCCCCTTTTTTTCCGCGGTATTCCTCCGCCCAATTGAGGTAACCTTATAAGCCAAAACAACTTGACATTTCCCCTAAGTCTCTTGTTTAGGATTCTGACATCATTCTACGTCTAAAGGCATAAGCCCACGATAATTAAAATTAACCCTAGGGTTAATCTCTGGATTTGTGTGTGCATCTTGCTTGTTTTTAGTTCTGTTTTCTTTCTCATATTCTGTCTTCTGTGATCAATAATTGGACACGTATACTAAACGTTGTTAAAAATTAAATTAGCAGCCTTTTTATATCTTATTAACCCAGAATTCTTACACTGACATCGGGTTACTTGACCGACGTCGGCTATAGTATAACTGACATCGGATACTAGACCGATATCGGTTACTGTCTTCTACATCTCCTGACAAACCAGCAACCTACCAATTTTACCAGTCTGAGTTTGTTTCTATTCCGGATAGATTGAAACCCTACTGTGAACACCTGTCCATGGTTGTTATCACTCGAAAGCAAGCCGCCGCCATGGTTTCACATGCTTGCTCTGTTTCTTTACCTAAATCACCCCTTTCACATTCTGTGGGGAATCCTACAGACACCAGTGAGATCCCCCAAATTCCTGTAGGAGACAAGGACTTTGCCAAGTTTCTGGATACTAATTCTAGCGCCGTATAATACTATTTGTCTCATACCCCTGACCGTACGCCTGATGGTCAGCTCTTTGTTGGCATGCCTATTAGTATAGCTGCTTGTTTAGCCCCCACTCCGCCTGATAATACCGCCTTGCTTCCTGCATCTCTAGCCCCGTCTCCCAATCCGATAGCTTCAGAGGTTCATACGACTCAGATTGGCTTTTCTTTGGCTAATCTTGGACCCCACATATCATTACCACCAACTGCCCCTACCTCATCTCTCTTGCAGACTACTCCATTCATGACTTGCTCTCTGCCACCTATCCACACGAGCTTTCCTTCTCAAGCTCTGCCTACCTTTTCATTCCCATACACGTATCCAGTAACCTCAACACCTTATATGGGACATCCCTATTCTGTCGCCTCTAACATATTCATCCTCCATACCTTATCAACCACTTAACCCCACCATTGTCCGGTGGAGGGTCCTTGGCCCAATTTGCCCTCCGTTTACCACAACCGCACCATCATCTCATCCAACCACAGATTTCATCAAACAAATGATGGACAAAATGTAAAATCTAGAGGCTTATGTGTCGGGAAGTCGTAACGCCTTGACATACGAGCAAGTTTGTCGGGAGCCTATTCACCCTTCTGTTCCCCTTCATTCATATCCTCCGCAATGGGAACTACCGAAATTTACTCATTTTAATAGTAAAGAGGACCCTCAACAACACTTGCGATCATTTAGACATGCTTGTTATTTGATTGCCCATGATGATGCCTTGTTACTCCGCACCTTTCCCATCTCTTTATCAGGACCCGCCTTGGAGTGGTACAGTGCTTTAAACCACAGCACTCAATCTTCTCTTTTAACCAACTAGCCCAATCTTTCTTGGATCACTTCTCCATTAACATTGCTAAGAAAGTATCCATCACCGACCTTTATGCCATCCGACAATTCGAAGACTAATCTATCGCAGATTTCGTTGGATGATGGAGTGGCCTTATCAACCAACTTACATATGCCTTGCCTCAGGCTGAACTTATCGAACTTTTCACACGGGCATGTGCTAAGCACATTTCTCCTACTCTTCAAATTCAAACTTTCCGCACATTTGATGAGGCCTTTACCATGGCTCGGAAATTAGAGATTCGAGCCTTAGAGGAAGAGAAATTGTGGTTTGCATAACAAAAAACCCCAATTTCTGAACTCCTGATTCTACCAATAAACCCAAATACCACCACTCCTCACGCGTCCACTTCTTCTAAATCAAAAGGAGCTGTCCACGCGGTGATGGTTAAATCTCAAACACCGTCTAATGCCCCACCAAAAACCACCTATAAGTATAAAGAAGAGCCCATCAACTACACTCCCTTGGGAGAAACATATGGTGTGATATTGGAAAAATTGCTCAAAGAAGGAGCCATTACATTACCTCCTGTTAAACCTCATCTCGGGTTGGATTCCACTCGTGCCATACCTTCCTGGTACAAAGAAAATGACTTCTGTAACTTCCACCGCGTGAAGGGACATAGTCATGAGAACTGAAAGATGTTGAAAAACATAGTGCAGGAAATGGTTGACGCAGGGGATATAACCCTCGATAATCCTAATGCCCCTGCCAACCGAAATTTGAAAATCTTCAACAAACCATTCCCGAATCACTCTCCCAACAGTAACACAAACCAGGATATCTTAGCTGAGGAGAGTGTTCATGAGATCCATGCAGGTCTTTGATAGCCAACCCAAAGCCTCTATCGAGAAAATTTTGAATCAAGCCTCTTCACTAACACAGGAGCCCGAACCTCCTTTACCGCCATCGAAGCCAAAGTGAAATCATTCCTTTACCCATAAGGGAGTTAACTGCCCAAACTCCTCTTCCCATCGATGAGTCTGCTTCTACCACATCCCTACAAGACTGCAAACGGATGTTATCTAATCTATCTATTTCCCAGACTTCCCCTTCTACCACTCTTGTTGCACAAGAGGAAGGTACGCCACTCCTTTTGACATCCTTAGATGAGAAATCTCTTGCACCGACATCACCAAATTCTCTAACCATGACAGATCCTCTCGAACACGCCCTCTTACCTATTAGTTCTTCATCGCCTAAATCTTTTCAACGACCGGTTGACCTCTTAACATCTATTGATATAGTACCTCATCTACTCACTGTATCACACCCACAACGGACTGGAATCACAACCCACCTTTTCTTCCGTACCAAATGTATCACATTCAAACCTGAAGACTGTCATTCTCACAGAGGATAGACAAATCCTATGGGAACGTTTGAGTACGCCATATTCTACTCAAATGCAAATGACCGATCCTGAGACCTCCACCATATACACGAAGTGTTTATAGAAGCTTAAAATGCCCATGTTCTCACCTTCACCCCCCTCACCTCTACCAAATGCCTCGTCCACTTCTATTAACTTGGCCAAATCTTCCCCTACGCTTGGGACCTTACCCATACCCAGTGTAACAAACCCGCCTAAGCGACTAGATTTGTCCAAGAATAAAGCCGCCCCGCCACCTAGGAGACCCACTCAACCCGTGCCTCTATCACAATCAAAACCATCATCGTCATACCTACCTTCCATATTGGGACCTCATCCTTCCACCTTGCACCAATATATCACACCTCCTACGTTTTCTCTAAAAAGACATACGCCTTATGCACCTATACCGAGATCTAAGGGTATATCAACATTATCACCCCACGTATCCTGTCCACCCATTAACCCTAAACAAACTCCCATCATCAAAGGATTTATTTTCTATCACTCCCCTTTCTCCTTGGTTGTTTCCCGCTACCATGTCATCTGTAGCCTCATCATCTAACCAGCCGAATGTAGCTCCTGCGCCAAAGAAACCATGTTTAGTGAAAACCACGTGTCAACACCCCTTGGCTAAACCACCACCCATATGAACCAGCCACGCCCAAACATTACCGAAACCCACACAACCAATACCCTCATCCTCCTCCGATTTTGACCCACTCAAAGGATCTTACGCTAAAATCCTTGCCATGTTGGTAGAGAATGCGACCCATTTCCCTACCCCCACTTAGACCTTATGACCCATCTAAACCTCGACCTATAGGTTATGATGAGTCTAAGATCTGCGCTTATCACCGCACACCAGGACATGATGTGGAGGGATGCAAAGCTTTAAAAACCATCCTTCGTCAGTCACCTCTCCCAGATAGAAAGGTTAAGAAAGACAACTTATGAAGGGAGAGACCTTTAGCTTCAATTCCCTCTCCTATACCATCTATCCCCGCCTCACCACGATCTATCATTATTACAACCCCACCTCTTGAAGACCATAATTTATCCCAACCATCTTCCTCATCTCAGGTTTATGAGATTAATATGATTAATGTTGCTACTCGAGCACAGAAAAACAACAAGAAAGCGAAAGAAAGCACACCTGCGTCCTCTCTTTCTCCGTCTAGCATCTTGATTGCACCACCACCCAAAGTGGTTATTCGTGGACCCGCTTACCCCGTCTCTAATGGAGTTTCCCATCGAAGCCATGATCAAACAGCTTCACCAATCACCCGTCAAAATGACACTATATGATATCATTCAGACTTCTGAATCTCATCGACAAGCTCTCGTTGAAATTCTTCAAGGGATCGAGGTCTTACCTAATGAAACCCTTCCTAGTTGCCTCCATTCTAACACCCAATCACGTTGCCTCTCTCACCAAGCAACCCACCGCCCCAACCACTTCTGTCTCTGTACCACAAGCTGCTGTAGTCAGTTTCTCTGAAGATGAAATTGTCGATTTGTGGTACAGAAGATGCTGACCCTGCCCTGGTCATCTCAGCTTACGTCCGGGACATTCGTGTATGTCGTGTTATGATTGACGGGGGTGCTAGCCTAAACATCATCTCTTCAAAAGCTTTTCAACAAATGAATATCCCTTCTAGCTACATGTGTGCCAACCCCATCATGTTGCGGTCATTCAATGACGCTATTACCTCTACCTTAGGCACCATGATCCTCAACATTCGGGTAGGACCACGTACTTTACCCAAACTCTTCTATGTCCTTGAGGGAGAGTTCCAATATAATATATTGCTGGGTCATCCTTGGATCCGGGCCATGGGATGCGTTCCCTCAACCTTACATAGATGCATAAAATTTGAGTACAAGGGGAAGTCCTACACCGTAAAAGCTGATCCTCCCCCCTTTAAAACCTGCAATATGTTATACCGCCCAAATGATGTGCTGGTACCAATCAAGACACCCGTTCATTCCACCTAACTATCTTCTTCAACTATGCCTCAACCATGTACCTCAATCGCACCTACGCCTTCAACTGATGAAACCACCGTCACAAAAACCACTTCCCTTCCCGCAGCTAACATCCCAACCGCGGACCCCTTAGTAGATGTTTTTCAGTGCCTTACGCTAGGGGAGTATCGCCTATATAACGTTAGTTCTTTCCATACCCCACAGGAGTACGGACAGGTACATGCCCATCCTAACTATGACCGTCGTGTGGGGGGAAGTAATCTGCTTACGGACCACCTCACTGCCGCACTAACCTAACGTATGGGGGCGTGTCAACGCATCTTCCGTTGCCCCTGAAGCCTCCTCTTGGTGTGGTTCCTTTCCAGTCTGATTTTAAATACCTTACCAATCGTCGCTTTGCCCTCACCTTCTTGACTCGCTGTGCTTGGAAAGGCTTTGGTTTTGGTCTTTATGAACAAGGCCGACATACACTCATTCCCGTGACCACACGCAAACATAATGATCGTAGTGGTCTCGGATTTCTGGAAACACCTACACAAGAGACACATCGCGTCAATTGTCTTCTGGAAGAAGACGACGTCACCCCTACCAAACCATCATCACCCACTTTGCCATCATCACCCACAGAATCTATAGACCCTGAATCTATCCCTCCTAACTTTTTTTTTTCATAAATGCTATCTTCATAGGTCCTCTCACTTATCAACACAATAATGAGGACCCATCTTCTCTTCCCCTTCTGTATCCAGACATGATCGAAGAGGATTCACCTTTGATTAATGTTGTTGAGTGTCAGGATGACGACTCCATCCTCACTTACCTTGGCGCGGATGATTCTTATATCCAACGAGCCTTACCACCGGAAACCCAAACCATGCTGAAAAAATCTACTATAGAAATCAACATCCACACGGAGGAGGATCCTCACATTGTGAAGATTGGACAATCCCTTAACGCATCAGAACAAGTCACCTTTACTACTTTCCTCCGTGCTCGCAACCAAGCTTTCACTTGGTCCTACACTGACATGCCATGAATTGATCCTACCATTACCATCCATTAACATCATTCTAAACCCCGATTCCAAACCAGTCAAACAAAAACTGAGAAAAATGCATCCACGCATTGCCCTCTTGGTCAAAGAAGAGCTTCAACGACTTCTTTCTATTTCCTTCATTTTGCCTTTTGATTATCCTCAATGGATTTCTAACATCATACTTGTCACTAAAGCGACGGGGGGGACTTCGGATATGCACGGATTTCTAGGATCTTAACCTCGCTTGCCCTAAGGATGACTTCCCCCTCCCAAGTATTGATCAACTTGTTGATCTCACTGTGGGTCATGAAATGCTTTCTCTCATGGATGGCTTTTCAGGATACAACCAAATTTTGGTTGCCCCTACCGATCAACACAAAACTACCTTCATAACTCCTTGGGGAACCTTCTGTTACCGTGTAATGCCATTTGGCCTTAAGAATGCTGGTGCGACCTATCAGCGGGCTATGACCTATATTTTTCATGACATTATGCACACTATCCTTGAAGATTACGTCGACGATCTTCTTGGCAAGTCTAAACATCGCAGTGAACATCTCGATGTTTTAACCATTATTTTTGATAGCCTGTTACAATATTCTGTCTATCTTCAACCAAAGAAATGTGTCTTTGGTGTCCTTTCGGGAAAGCTTCTTGGTTTTATCGTCTCTTTGCGTGGCATTGAGGTCGACCCATCTAAAGTCAAAGCTATTCTCAAAATGCCCCCACCTACTAATCTCAAACAATTGCGTAGCTTACAAGGTAAGTTACAATCTATCCGACGTTTCATCTCCCAACTCTCAGATCGATGTCAACCTTTCCATCACCTCCTTAAAAAGGACATTGATTTTCAATGGAGCCAAGAGTGCCACCAAGCCTTTGAAGCTCTCAAAGCTTATCTCTTGCAGCCACCCATGCTTATCCCTCAAGACGACCGCCCTTTCTACCTTTACCTTTCCGCCACTGACCACGCTGTAGGGGCCATGCTTGCACATTGTGACTCTGAAAACCAAGAACAATCCATTTATTATATAAGTCGTACTTTGGTGGATTATGAGACTAGGTATACACATGTAGAAAAGTTGTGCCTAGCCCTATCATTCGTGGCTACCAAGCTCCGACACTACCTTCTGAATCACAAAACTTTCGTCATCACCAACACGGACCCCATCCATTACATGTATGCCAAACCTCATCTAAACCAACGCATCACCCGATGTCTCATGCTCCTCGCCGACCTCGACCTTGAGTTCATCCACCAGAAATCAATCAAAGGACAAACCATCGCAGACCAACTTGCGGAAGCCCCTTTACCTGGAGAACAATTTACCAATTTTACATTCCCCGACAAACTCATCACCACTCTTTCACTCAAGGAGGAGTCGTATCCAATGACTCTCTTCTTTGATGGATCCAAATGCCAACGAGGTGGAGGGAGATGGCGTTGTTCTCGTTCCTCTTGACGCCGAGCCTATGCCTCTTTCATTCTGACTTGATTTCCCTTGCACTAATAATACAGCGGAATACGAGGCCCTTGTTCTGGGTCTCCAGGTTGGCGCTGCACTTAGGTATCAAATCTATCAATATTTTTGGCGACTCTCAATTGGTAGGTCAATCAAGTTATGGGCATCTACCAATGCAAAAATGAGGAACTTCAAAAATACAAACACTACGTGGATTTTCTTCTAGCCTTATTTACTCACTATTCTATCCAAACCATTCCATGCTCTACTAACAAATTTGCGGATACTATGGCTTGCTCAGCCTTGCAAATTTCAGCCTCATCAACTGACTCTGACATTTTTGTCTTGGTCCAACAACTCTTTTCCCCATCTTATTCAGCCCCGGTTGTTTGTATGATAAATCCTGTGTCTACTAACTCGCAGGATACTTGGTATCATCAATTCCATGACTACCTTACAACCCTCATATTCTCCTTTCTGACCTTACTAGTACTGGTAAACATGCTTTTCTTAAACGCATTTCTCGTTATGTAGTTATGGGGGGACTCCTTTATAAACGTGGCTTTGATGGTATCCTCCTTCGCTGTCTAACCAGCGCGGAGGTCACCTATACCATCCAACAAGTCCATGATGGGATTTGTGGTGGACATTTTAGTGGCCTTGCCGTGGCTAAACGAATCCTTCGCCTTGGTTATTATTGGCCTACTCTCAATAACGACTGCTACGAATATGTTAAGCGTTGTGTTATGTGTCAACAACATGCCAACCCCTCAACATACTCCTAGCCACCCGCTCCAGGTCGCTCGAGATCTTTGGCCCTTCTCGCAATGGGGTTTAGACCTTATTGGTGAGATTCACCCATCCTCTTCACAACGTCACCGATGGATTATCACAACAACCGAATATTACACAAAATGGGTGGAGGCAATTCCACTCATTTCAACTAAAAAAGAAAAAATTGTCAGAGTTCATTAACCACCACATTATCTGTCGTTTTGGTGTTCCTCATCGCCTGATTACAGATAATGGAAAATCTTTCAAAAATAGGTGTGTTGCAAGACCTTTGTGACAACTTTGGCATCAAACTTAGCTTCTCATCACCCTACTATCCACAAGAAAATGGACAAGCCGAATCCTCTAATAAAACCCTAACCAAAATCCTCATGAAAGTTGTCAATGAGTCCGGACGAAATTAGCACGATCACATTCCCTTTGCCCTTTGGGCTGATCGTACTAGCATTCGTACCTCTACTAATGCCACACCTTTTTCTTTGGTATACAGCACCGAGGCTGTTTTGCCTCTCGAAATACAAATACCCTCCCTTAGAATATCTCTTCAGGATATTCTCACCAACGATGATTTCTACCAAGAGCGGTTAGCCCAATTGGAGCTCCTTGACGAACGTCGTCTTACAACTCTTGATCACCTTCAAATCTATCAAAAACGCATCAAACGTGCTTATGATAAGTGACTTCATGAGCGTACCTTTAAGGTTGGTGATCTTGGTCCTCAAAGAGAATCAACATGTCACCAAACTAGAAAAGAGAAAACGTGGAAAATTTACTCCCAATTGGATTGGGCCTTACATAATCACTCACACCTATGGATCAGGCACTTATCGTTTAGCTTCGCTTAATGGTAAGCCTGAGCCTGAACCCCTTAATGCCTTGCATCTTCGACCATTCTACTGTTGAATTTAGTGTTATATCACTTCTTATCTACCTACCAGCTCGTCCCTTGAGCTCACATACCACCACATGCACTTCGTTTCCTACACCTCATAATAAAAATCAAGCTCACATAATTTGATTCTCACCTCACCTAAACAATGCCTTCCCCTTTTTAGTCTAGTCCATGACTTAAAAGTATTAAAATAAGCCGTATTCTTATGGGATTTTTCTTGAGTCAAACTTCCTACCAAACTAGATGCTTCACGCCAAAAGAACATCTAGCTATCTAAATTATATATAGACTGTTCCCTCGAAGGACAGGTATATGCCAAATTATTGCTGCTATTATATATAGACTGCTCCCCCGAAGGATAGCTATGCACTAAAATCATATCTGCTACTATAAATAGACTACTCCCTCGAAGGACAGCTATACACAGTCAGCCTTTGTCAAAAGCTTCTCGCATTGATCAGCTTCGTGAAGACCTCAAGAATAGCACAATCAATATCCCTTGTAGACCTCCCGCATCGATCAGTCTATATTAAGTAAAATAAAGGCCTCATTCAAAAGAACTTTTTGGGTCATGGACTTGTCTATTTAGGGTAGGTTCTCTTTCGTTAGAACACTCACTTTGTAATAAATTCTCTGTACCTCAGCTATATCATCCACCTCACCTCACCATTTGTTTCAACTCAAGGGACGTGATGTACACCCGATATATTGTGATCATACAACTCTTTTCACCTATGGACTTCTCATCTATGCACGGTACCTAGGGCTTCAAGCTTGTTCTACGTTTTTTGGTTTGTTTAGCTCTTTTCACCTACGGAGCACTCTTTCCACTTTGCCTCGCATCTAGGATTGTGTGTCGATCTTAATCAGGACATGGCTCCCTTCTACTTGGGTAGGCTAACTTTCGCTTCCCTTATACCTTTTACAACATCACCAATTCATTTCTGACACCAACAACCTTACCTTACCAATATTAATATCAATATTCTTACCAATCAACCAATTGCCTAAACCATACCAAATTGCCTGAATTCTCCTCTCCCTGATCCTAAGGGAGAACTACATTGGTCTGAGGCTCCTCCTTGCTTTGTGTAAAGGGCTATGTAGGCAGCACTTCGGAAACATGGGGTCTCCCAAGGTTAGCTCGACCATCCCCTCCCATAACCTATCATGTGTGGTAAATATAAATATTTTTTGTGTATTTCTATTTAATCACATTCCTCTTTATCCTTTTTCAAAACACCGAAAGTCAAAACAAAAACATTCTTATTATTATAACTCAAATCACGATACATATCTCATTTTATTTAGATGTTAAACAAATACATCTCCTCTATCATCGACATGCAGGTCGGTACTCTTATTTATTCTTATACCTTGCTAACATTTATTTAGACCCTCACGCCTCATCCTGAACTAGGCGATGATCGTGATCGTCGACCCCTCTCGCCAGGCCTCTCTGTCCTCAATGGTACCACGGCTATTGGTACCGCCCACTGATCTGCCAACCTCTCCTGTAACATATGAATACACCCTCTCGTATGGAGGACTCCAGCCTCTAGTCTCTCCGCCTGTGACTCTGCAACCACTAACAATCCTCTTATCGCATTCACCTGCGTTTGGAGCTGCTGAACCAAACGCTGCAGACGATCCCTCTCTACTGTAATCACCGCTATGTTAGGATGATCACGTACACCTCACAAATCTGCTACCCACCATAATCTATAGGCCTCTATCGTTCCTACATCCATTACCCTGCGATAAGCTGGTACCATCTTCAGGCCCTTCTGGAGGTGTTGGCTGGGGAGGTGAAGAATACTGCCTCTGCATCGATCCTCATATAGGGTCTATAAGCATGGGGTATATCCTGCACAAATCCAAATTGTCGCCGCACCACGATCTAGAGGAATCCTCTCATACTCACCTGGCCTGTGCCCTGCGATCCACCTCAATCGCTCTACACCCCTCAACTCCTCAGCTATATTCTCTGTTACCATATAGTTCCCGTAAGGCCTCCAACAGATATCCGCAATACGTCACCCCCTCTCCCATACCTTCCTATAATACTCAATGTCACCCGTCACAGCTTGGGATGTTGCCTCTTGTTCTGTTTGGACCCATCGTCTGAATCCCAACCTCTGTACTTCGGTCTCTCCTGACTAGATGGGTCAGCCTATTGGTCGCACACAAACAATGTGCTCATAGGCCCCAACAGTGTAATAAGTATGAACAATCCAGTGTCGTTCTGTGATTTCACCTACAAGCCCATAAACCCCTGTATTGCTCCGCCAAATATGTAGGTGCCCATGCAAACGTCACGTTCCTTTCTATCATATCCCAAATAAACACACATCAATGCCTTTGGAAATCTTCCCCCTCTCTGCCCTTAGGTAATGCATAATACCCATACCGCTATCATTTAATATTACTGCTAACCTTGTCTCCTCAGGATGTGCTGCATACATTATCCCATACGTAAATGACAAACCTCGCTGTGTTAAATCTTGTGCGTATGGACTAAATACTACTGTTATCGCTCCCCGTGCCGCGCTAGGTAAATGCCTGATATACTGGTTTTCCTGTAATTGGGAGTCTCAAAATACGGAACACATCTTCCAATGTTACTATCATTTCCCCTGTTGGCAGATAGAAGGTATTTGTCTCAGGATTCCATCTCTCAATCAACGCCTGTAACATAGCATGGTTACGTGCGATTCGTGAATAATAGCGGATTCCACTTAACCCCAAACAATTTATCAATGTCCATTCAGCTGGCGTTACATCCACTCGGATTCGTGACAACAGCGCTGGTACACTATCATTCATCCTCAACCCTGCCTTTGCATGCATACATCCAAATAACAAACAACTATTCAATTCTTCAAATCCCCCCGGGTTTTTTTCTCAAATTCTGGAAACTCCTACAGAAACCGGTATCATTTACAGCTAACCGGTACCGGTTGAGTAATCTGATACCGGTTATCACTAAACCGATATCGGTCCCTGCTACATTCATACACCTTGCCTAAACAACCACCTACGACAATAAATTGCTCATTTATTCCTCTCTGTATACACAGACATACCCAAAAACCCTTGATTACCTACCATGTAACACTCACCCCATTTATAACCCTTGTTATCATCTTTTCTTCTCATATCTACCCACAATACTCTCCCCCATCTTATTCACAAAACATGCAGTAGTCAAATCACAAACCAAAACGTTACCCTCTTGGGTTGCAGTAGCTTGAGGTGGCCCTTGTCTTCCCTCTTGTCCCTACCTGCTGGATGTTTCTCCTCGTCCTACCATTATCACCACCTTTTTCAAACCTACCTTTCCTGTCTTCTGAATCTCAGATCACAATCACTTTCCCTGTCTCTTTACCTCATAATCACTCAAATATCTCATGCAATTACCTGTCTCAGTCGTCAAAAAGTGCCACGTTCGTGTATTTAACTTCTTGCATGGCTCTCAAAATTAGAACTTAAGTTGGCACCCTAGCTTTTCTATTTTTAGAAAAGCTCATAACTAAATAACCGGTATCGGTCATGTGATCGATATCGGTCTAGTAGCTACCCGACATCGATTCGCTAACCGATATCGGTTATAGACCTATCTTTTTTACAACATGGTTCTTTTTCTTCATTTTTTACCTAATTTTTTGTCGCGCCCGCCCTTTTTTCCTGCATAACAACACCATTATCCATATTTCTCCATCCACCACACATATCATTACAATGTCCCATAACATCATCTATTTTACAAAAACAAACAAACCATCAACTAAGTCACATCTACACAAAACCAAAAACTCATCATTTGGATCCAACTCGATCAGATACATATATAACAATGTCACAAAACCAGCCCACAACATGCAACATTTCATCATATAACATGTCATCCATATATACGTGCAAAAACAAAAACATCAACATCCATCCATATATCAACATGTCAACTAAACTCATCCTACATTCTATATCACAAACCATCGAAAAAATACTTCAACACATTTTTGAACACTACATATGGATCAAAACATCATCTCTATATATATATACAAATTTTCAAATATACAATGTGCCCTGCATCGGGGCCTCTGTGATCTCATCATACAACTAAGCCGGCACGCAGGCCACAATAACTATCCAAAATCTCGACTCGGCTCGCAGGCCGGTCCCTCATATCAAAAATATACTCGGCTCGCAGGCCGGTATCAAATATACAACCCGTACTCGACTCGCAGGCCGGTATATAATGAATAAATGAATCCATACATGAATAAATGATGACACGCAAGCCTCTATCAACACAACTGGTTTCGCAGACCAGGTGCCCATGTCCCTATACAAAAACTATGTGGGGATTCCTCAGCTCTCCCCACCACCCTCAGCACCTCTCCCTGCTGGTCCCTGCGGTGCCTCTCACCTCCTACCTGTAACGGACACACCGGCTGTAGCTGCGCCTCCCTGCAACCTCTGACTATGCGAGGTCTCCACTCGGTGTGCTGCATATGGCTGATACTCAGCTCCGGTACTATCAAGGACATCCTGATAGTACCCCGGGCCTCTGCTCTCGCCTCCATGTATCTCTCCCATGCCACCGTCGGTACTCGGGGCTGGTCCCCAGACTCCTACTACCAGTACCCCCCTGTGCTGGTGCTACTGGTGGTGCCTATGGCCGCGGTGGTGCCTATACCTGTGCTGCTGCTGGTACCTGTACCTACACTTGTGGCTGTGCTGCTGGTGGTGGTGCTACCTATACCTGCACCTGTGGCTGTGCTGCTGGTGGTGGTGCTACCTGTGCCTGTGCCTGAGCCTGGGCTAGCTGGCCCTGTAAGACCCCTATCAATGCATGCGCAGTAGCAAGCTGCCCTTGTAATAACTACACCTAGCCCCTGAGCTAATCTCTCTCTACCGTCACCGCTGCCAAGTCTAGCTATGCAGGCTGTGCTACCCTCGCCGCTCTCTGACCAGCCCACCAAACCCTGTATGCTCCCGTGCCCCCAGCATCATCTACGCCATCATCTACTGGCCTCTCTACAACCCAATCTGGATCCAAGGGCTGTGGTGCAGGTAGTGGGGCCTCTACATCATCCCTCTTGTACTGAGGGAAGGGAGGTGGCTCGTCCTGTCGTAGCCCCATCTGCCTGTGTACCCTCTCTAGGGGTATCCTCTCGTACTCTCCCGGCCTCTGTCCTGCTATCCAGAAAGTGTACTGGATCCAGCGTAACTGTACTCAGCCTCCTCTATGCGGGTGATGACCTCTGTAAGGTCTCCATACGATATCTATCACTGTCAGGCCCTTTAACAAATGCCTGTAGTAGGCAACGTCTCTCCCTGCAAGAACTGCTCGTGGCTGCCCCACGACCCCCAACCACCTCTGAAAGCCATATCTGTATATGACCTATGGCCCTGGCTGCTGGGGTAACCCTACTGGCCTGATGCATATGATGTGCTCATATGCCCAACAATGCAGCAAAAATTTCGAACAGATACCGAATCACCTCATCCGGTGATAACCCCAGAGCTCTCTGTATAGCTGCACCAGATACACTGGTGCCCACGCATAGCAAGTATGCTCCTCAATCATCTCAAGCAACACCCCTATCAACGCCCGTGGAAAGTGGCCTCCCTCTGAGTCCGGGAGGGCAAAGAAGGTGATCCCAATCATCATGAGCACAGCTAGCCGTGTCTCGTGTTGATGCGCACGGTACATGTCACCATACCCAATGCTCGCGCTGTGATACGTAAGTAGCGCAGCTGCATCTCCAAAAACCTGTAATATGATGTCCATGGCAGTCTCTGAATCTACCTGGAAGACTGCCTCTCCCTCGATAGGTAGTCGAAGGATGCGATACACATCCTCCAACGTGATAGTCATCTCCCCAGTCGGGAGATGGAACACATTGGTCGCCAGATCCCATCTCTCGATGAGGGCGACCATCAGGCTGTGATCTCTCTCTATTGCTCTGTACCTCTAGACTCCACCGAGTCCCACCTCGCGCATGATCGCCCAGTGAGCTGCGGACACATGTGGTCTCATCCGCACCAATAGCGGGGGCATCCTATCCCGCATCGTCAACTGTTGACGTGCCTGCAAAACCAACCCACATCCTTAGACCTACATTTTTTATCACAACATCTACTTTATCCTCTAAACCCCCTTTTATCCCCCCGACCACACCCCGACTCTCCACCACCCCACCCAAAACCCAAACTCACCCCACCTACAAAACCCAAACTCACCCCACCTACAAACCAAACTCACCCCACCCAACACCCAAAGCCACCCCACCCCACCCCACCCAACCCAAAACATAAAACACACCAACCCCACCCAAACCCCTACCCGACCCAAAGCCCAAAATCTACCCAAATCCAAACCCACCCAACCCAAAACACAAAACCTCACCCCACCCCCACCCAACACCCAAACCCCACCCAACCCAAAACACAAAACACACCCACCCCACCCAAACCCCTACCCGACCCAAAGCCCAAAATCTACCCAAATCCAAACCCACCCAACACCAAAATAAAGAGTTCCGAGCCTACCCGTATGACGACACGTCGTCGTGGTGGGATGGGTGGTGGTGGTCCAGCTGGTCCAGCCCCTCCTGCTCCTCCTGCCTATGCCATGGCTCCAATTCTACTCTGCTGGGTCCCTGGCCAATCAACTGCTACCTCCTCCTCACTCGGGCCCGCAAAAAACTCACCTCCTCCAGCAAAATAGCTCCACCTCACTCAATAAACCTCCAATCTCAACTCTCCACGTCAGACAAGTCAATTTGGTTTTCAAAATAACAAAGTGACAATGACAAGCCGTATTTTTCTTTTTATAGGTTTTTGCCCTTAACCGATATCGGTTTCATTTTGCCCTAATGAACCAGTATCGGTCCCTTAACCAATATCGGTCATGTAGAATCGACATCGGTTTTTCTGCCAACTTTCCCCCAATTTTTTATTTATTTTTTGCCCTTATTTACCATTTCCCCCTTTTTTAACCACATATCACCTATATCCACCTTTGCTGAACACCATTTGTTTACCTATTCGGCCCGACCCAAGGCCTTAACCTACCTATTCGGCCCGACCCAAGGCCTCAACCTACCTATTTGGCCCGACCCAAGGCCTCCACCTACCTATTTGGCCCGTCCCAAGGCCTCAACCTACCTATTCGGCCCGACCCAAGGCCTCAACCTACCTATTTGGCCCGACCCATGGCCTCAACCTACCTATTCGGCCTGACCCAAGGCCTCAACCTACCTATTTAGTCCGACCCAAGGCCTTAACCTACCCATTTGGCCCGACCCAAGGCCTCACCCTACCCATCCGACCCGACCCAAGGCCTCACCCTAACCATCCAACCCGACCCAAAGCCGCCACCCAATAACTTGGCCCGACCCAAGGCCTCACCCTATAACCATCACGGCCCGACCCAAGGCTGTATCCTAACAACTTGGCCCGACCCACGGCCGTATCAGCTTCAATACCATACCCACAATCAACGTTTTATTTAATCCATCCATCCTGTACCTTTTGTTCAATCGCGCTCACCTGTTCGTGTTTTAGCATGATTAGGGGTCCTTGACTTGATCTGTCGACCAACTTTGCCTAGACCTAGACCGTGACGTTTATCTCAACCAAACCAACCATTTGGTACTACCGAACACGCCTAAACGTTCTTGTACCTTACCTGTTATATACCCTGGAGCTACTTCCTATGCCTTGGATACCAGGATTATATCACCCTTGTTTGGATAAATTATCGACCTTTGCCTATGCACTGCTGGTTTGCTCGCCAAATCATGTACCCTAGTCGCCCTATTGCATTTCAACATGCGTCTGCTACCTTGGACCTCCCCCACCACCTTACCATCCTCTCTACAACATGTACCCTTTATCAACCCCTATCCCTGATTTCCCGTTCGCTCAATCTGTGCTAGATTTGAGGGGGATTACCTATATCCTTAACAGGAGAAACCACTTCATATTATTGTCCGCACAGCTTTACAACACAAGCTACACGACAATAAGGGGCTAATGTAGACACAAAATTCGTGTCTTACGACCCCTTGTGACCCGCATCCCATTTCGCAACCTAACCTCATTACCTAAACCTTACACAATTATTTATTAATTACCTTGTAATTGATAAATCCCCATCACCTCACCTGCCACCCCTCATTTTGCCACTTCATCATGACCTAGCCCTAATCCTAAACTAACCTAATTAAAACCTAAAACTTGGTCTACACCTACACCCATGACTAAGGACCCCTTTCTCACACCTAAAACTGACCTTCTAGTCACTTGACCAAGCCCGCAACTAATCTCTTGGGAGAAAAGCAGGGAAGGTGGGCTTTTTTACTAAAAATAGCCTACTTTTTCCTTACCGATGTCGGTTCCTACTCGACCGCCGTCGGTTACGTAACCGCCATCGGTTCCCTGTAAATGGCCTCCCCAAACCAAAAACAAAGGATGAGAATTTCATTTTTTGATCAGAGAAAAGGATTCCTTGAATCAAGAAAGAGCATCAGGAGCAATCGAGAGAGTCCAGACCTTCACTTGACCGAGCAGAGATGAATGGAAATACCAGAAGTGTTTACAGCAAAGGAGATCAGCTTGCATCTTCGTCAAAACCAGTAAGTCACATCTTGCATGTCCTCTGTTATAACATTTCTTATGCCTTTTGAATTACAGTCCTCATAAATCTATCCCTGAATCCACTACCCAGCATGCATATTACCTCTAACTATCATTCATCTACCTCTCATCACCTTATTTTCTAATACCACCTATATGCAGCCTTACAAACAACACAACCACCCCACAAAGCAACTAACCTACAGATCCTAGAACCCACCAGTATCGGTTATCAGTAACCAGCATCGGTTCCTCTGATCAAAACTAGAAAACCAGCCTTTCCCCTACCCAGTTCAACGAAGCAACTTAATTGATATTTTACAGTCTTTTGTGTTAATTCATATTAGCAGGGAAACTGACCACCTTCGAAAGGAAGTTTTATATTTCCTGGGCCTAAGGCAGTTTCCTCATTTATTGTCTAATCAAAATCTTGTGGTCTTGTGTTCTTATTTGCAGGTAGTCCTTCCAAGACAAAAAGGAGCTCTTCGCAATCAGCCTGATCTTTCTCTACGGTACGCGTACACCATCTCGACATTCTATAGGTATTCCTCCTAGCCCCTAACCTTATTTGTTTCTAAAAGGAACGAAACATTCCGAGTGAAACACTGACACGTGTCCTCTTTGGGCTGGCAGGTGCATGGAGGAAAATTTTGATTTTTCCCGAAAAAGGGAAAATGTGCCCAAATCCTTCCCAGCCCTACCAGCTCACACATGGAAAAATTTTCTTCCCCAGGCCCGCAGGCTCACTCTTGGGAAAAATTTTCTCTTAAGGCCCACCAGCCCATAACTTGAAAATTATGAGGAGTTAGGAGGACTTCTTTATATCATTGAAAAGGTGAGGAATTTTCGTATTTAATCAAAATAATTTAGGGAAGTTTTGAGGGCAGTAATTTTAAGAAAAATCAAGTTGAATATTTTAATCCAGTTAGAGTGTTGTTGTGTAAGAAATTACCCTCTTAACCTAATTGAACTTTCTAACCCTAAGTTTTGAACTTGTGACCTTTAATCATTGTTGATAAGGGAAAAATGTAATCTAGTAAATTATAATTGACCCTGAAACTTGTTGTGGCAACTATCGTCTTATAACCTTATGGTAGACACTTTTAAAATAAAAAAATTTATTCCATAAATTTGCTAACTAATCCTCAGTTGTTCTTGGGTCCCAAGTGGGTTGATTTTATAGGTGTTACAAACTAAATCCTGTATAATTTGAATGTGTTCATCTGAACAGAGGAATAAGAACTATACTTCATCCGGAGAGCTTTCCCTACTACAAATTCTCACACTTTGGGAAAAGCTCCATGTTATGCAGTCACACTGAGAGTTTCCACCTATCGAGTTTCAGACATTCAGTGGTGCTATGATTACACATCAAAAAAACCCTATAAATACTTGAACCCTACCAAGTAAAAGAAAAATTACTGATTGATTGGTTGAAAACCCCATAATGAAGTAAATATGATCATAAATGAGAAAATAACTATAAGGAAATAGTTTCTCAAGCATTCTCAAGATAAATAGAGAAATATCATTGGCTTAATCATTAAATTTCCACATTGGTCCTTTGAGTAAAATAATTGATGTATTAAGGATTCAACATCACATTTTAATTATTCATCAAATGTAGGGATCAAATTAAAATTATTCAAGAGAAGGTCCTCATTATGATCATTATTTTATCATATTAGAGAAATAGAAATGGAATAAAATATAAAATAAAGTAATATCTCAAACAGATGGAACTAATTCAAGTAGATACATGTAATTTTTGGAGGATGATTAATTTCTCCCCATATATGCTATTATTAGAAAAAAATAAATCAACTTGCTTTTCCATGAATAGTTTAGTTCTAATTATATCCCTATTATTAGGATAATATAAAATAAAATAAATAGCTTTGTTTTCGTGAACAGAAGCATGTCCTATTTGTAGATGATAGTTCTATTTTTAAGATTATTTCTTTAGAGACGTGTGTAGTTTCTTTTAGGACAATTTATCTTATATATTGTAACGCAATCATAATGGTTATATGTACACATATTGTATTGAGTTGAAGATCAGACAGGATGAAGATATAATATTGCACAACAAATTTGATTTGAGTTTGAGATAATCTATTTTATTTAAAAGATATTCGTTTTTTATTTCTGTTGTTCGTTGTTTTATTTGTCTAATTTCTAAACATGTGTATTAGAGAGTTGTTTTTCAGCACTTTAATGAATTAGCAACAAGTTATGGCTTCTACATCCAGTTTGCAGATACTATAATTTTTAGAAAAAAATCACAATTATTCATCTTTATCCATGAAGGAACTTTTCAATCCCATTATGTGTGGGAAATTATATAGAATGGGCACACAAAGCCCATAGATGTAGCATCATATAATGCACTCTCAGAGTTAGATAAATATAAAGAATTGTTGTAACAAAATCACAGCACCCCCAAATGTCCTGAGTCTGAAATGGGGCATTTGGTGTGATTGCACAACATGGGACCATCTCTCAATTTATGGGACTTGCGGAATTGAGATGGACATCTAGAGAAGGTTAGTTCCTTCTTCCTAAGCTACCTGCAACAAGCTACTCTAGTGCAAGAAAAACTAATCAATCCTACTCTAACCATTCCAAGAAGACAAGGAGAGAGAGAAAGTGAAAGAGAGCCTACACTAAGTGGTGATACACCAGAAAAATAACTGGCAAGATAATTTGCTGAGGGACGATGAAATAGGGGAAAAGTGAGATGAGAGAGGTCAGATAGAAGTGACACGAACCCAGACCCAAATCTGCCATCCAAATTTCATGAAACACAACATCCTGCAACTGCAAATGTGAAATACATGCATAGGAAAAAAACATGAAATGGAGAGGCATAGAGAAACAAAAAAACATGAGAAAGGGTTGAGGAAAACCACAAAAACAAGATTTTATTGCTCTATGAGGTGCACAGACCATTACATGGATGCTTAGAAGCATAAAATACACTTTTCAAGTATAGGAGAAGGCTTACAACTCAAAATGGAGTTAGGAAATTTTTTTTACAGAGTTTCCCCACACCTAGAATGTCTCACCCTCTTAAATGAGAAGTGTTTACAATATATAGATGATCAAAACTAGAGAGAAAGAAGAGAAACTCGATTCTACTCTTAAAGCTCAACCACCAATCATCAATTCCCTAGAATTCCACCTAAAATGTGTCAATTCTAGTTCTCCATGTATGTTTGGCTTGTTGAAGAAGGAATAAAGGTGGATCAAATCAAATCTCATATGGTTGTTGAAGCAATCAGATCATACATAAATGGCATGTAAGAAGTTTTCCTAGTTTTCACCCACTTAACCTTGTCAAAATTAATGTTTCAGGATTCTATGGCATAGAGGAGGTCAAGACATTTCCAAAAAGTCTTCTCTTGCTCAAATACGAGCATCCAGTCAAAATATATGGTCGTCTGAAGATTCTGAATCGAGATTGTGCAAAATGGCGAAAACATAATCTTTGTAAAGCAGATCTGTGGGCCAAAAATTCACTTTGCACATTTTGCGTAAAATGCAAAATTAAAAAATCTTGCACAAGCCCACAACCTTCTCATTTTTGATTTGGCGAACAAACCTCCTTGGGCTCGTGGTCCCGCACTTGCAAACTATGCTTTTATGAAAGTTGTAAAAAATGCAAAAGGAATCCCATGGCCCTGTAACTTTACATTTCTCATTAGTCATCTCCAGCCCCGCCGGCCCAAATTTTCCGCTTTGGTGAAAAGTCTTCCCCAGGTCCGCCGGCCTGCTTTGACCTAAAACATGGCCACGTATAGAGTTAGCACATTTTTGGGGACTGCTTTTGGAATTTTCGTTTGAATTTACACCGAAGATACATGTGGCTCTTTTATGACTTTTCTCTATTTCTTTGTGTGTTGGCTAAGTCCCTTTTGTTTGGAAGGGCCATATGTCTTACCCTGGACACGTAGAGGCTCAACGCATATTAGGAGACTACCTCCGGATTTTTCTTTTGAAGTTTCTCTAATGAGACATGTGGAGGCCTCCTTCAACACTCTTATACTTAGTCAATTTAAATGGTTGGCTCTATCACCTTTTCAAGCCTAGAACACGTGGAAGCCTCACGCTCATTTGGTTCTCTGCCCTTGATCCTTCCTTTGAAGCTGCACTGTCGAGACACATGGGGGCTTTTGCCAACCCTCTTATACTTATTTGATTTAAACAGCTAGCTCTATCACCTTTTCAAACCTGGAACACGTGGAAGCCTTGCATTCATTTGGGTCTTTGTACTTGATCATTCCTTTGAAGCTACGCCATTGAGACATGTGGGGTATTCACACTAATTTATTGTTTGTATCTAGATTTTAACTTTGTAGTTGTGCCAAAGAGACACATGCAGGACTCCACCGACCCTCTTATACTTACAAAATTTAAACAGATGGCTCTCTCCCCTTTTCAGACCTTGAACACATGGAATCCTCGCACTCATTTAGGGATTGTCTCTTGGGTCTCACTTCTGAAGTTGCGCCGATTGGATGTGTGGAGGCTCAGCGCACATTTGAGACCTGCCTTTTGGAATTTTGTCGAGCTGACACATGGTGCATTCCATGAGTCTATTGTTTAGCCCTGAGTCGAATCGTATGTGGTTAAGTTTGAAAACTTCAATCCTTTCCCCATTTTCGTCCTATGATCCTTTGGCCTCCTTTGACGTTGTTCAATTCTTCCTCAACCTTGCTCCTCCATTGTAGAGTACCGTCTGTAACCTGTCTGTTGGATTTTAAATGTGGGATCGCAATACTTAGATGCCCCTTCGATTATCTCTTGTGCAAGGTCATGTTTTATCGATTTTCTGGGACAAAATTGGGATAACAATTTGGTGACTCACGGGGACATCTACTTTCTAGATGAAATGATCAGTGGCCTTGAATCATCCATTGGGTATGGAGTCTTCAAGGTAAACAAAAATAATATCCCTGAATGGAATGCACATGAGAAACAAAAAACCACAACACACACTATGCACAAAACTAAAAATCATACATGCTCCAAGTGGAACATGTAGAGTGTGCAAAAGCAATTGTTCTGCTGAAATAAAAAAATATACTCCTACTCCTACACTAACCCTAAAAAAGAAAATATTAAACAAAGCTTGTCATAGGTAAGGACAAATATCTTGCCTTCCTTACAATTGGCAGCCATCCAAATGTTTTGTCACTAAATATGGCTTCTTGGATGACTGAAAAACTTACCTTAAGCCGAATCCTCCACCCAAATCATCAAGGTGTCAACTGGAAATAAGACATATACCTCTTTTCGTTGCTCTGTATTTGGATTGAACAAGAATTGCTAGCTGATCCTTGGTACTTTGAAGCTCATCCTAATGCTCACTGAAGTAAGCATGACTAGTTGTGGCTTTTCCTTTGGCTCCAATGAAGCCAAGTATCTGATTGGGAAAGATCTGGTCCTTTGAATTTTCCCACTGCTATGATATTTAACTCGAAAAATGGAGTCTTCTTGCATATCTTCTTGGATGGATGGTGTGGGAAAGATGGGATTCTCATACTCTTTTCCTTCCTTCTCCTATGAAGAACATTACAGATTATGATATTCCAACCTTAGGCCCAGAAGGCTACTATGAAGTGCGGGATGTTGTGATTGGACGCTCTCCTCCATGGCAGCGGACTCATGTGCTTTGAAGGTGGATGATGGGGAAGAGAATGATGTGATCTCCCTAAGCTCCTCTCTATCGAAGAATTCCTCCAAGTCTGATAGACAATCTACCTCTTCGTTGTCCTGTTGCATGTGTTTGACCTCCTCCATGGTGTCCTCCTGATCTGCAACTGGCTCACCATGGTTTCCTTCATCCTCAACCATGAAGTTTGAAATATAAAAATCTTCTTTGACATTAGATCTTAAAGGGGATAAAGTGGGAGGAATACCTGATGGATCTTCTATGGTCCACTCTGCACTTGGAGCCTCTAGAAGTGTATGGTTCTCCTTCTCAAAGGGAGTGCTTTTATTGGGACATGTGAAACTATGGCGCAGATGGTTTTACCTCTACAAGTAACTCAGTATCCTCCAGAAATGCCCTTATTGGAGCTAACTAATTTTTTTCTGGAACAGGCACCTGTATGATTTCCTCATCCCATCTGGAGTCACATGAGTCACACCATTCTTCAACTGTCATGCAGTTGTCTAACATGATGATGTTGGCTAGGGAAGGGGCATTGGTAGGGTGATATTCATTTATGGTACAACTAGGAAAAGGGGACTTGAATCTGAAAGGAAAAAGGGAAGAAGAATTGAGGTGAGATGGAAGGCTAGGGGAAGTAGAAGGGAATTCAGCACTAGGGGAAACACATGGGAAGCTAGACTCATGACGCTGCTGTGATGATAGAGTTTGAGAAAGAGAAAATGAAGGAAAAGGAGCTAGTGACTGACTTACCCATTGACAAGGTTGTCTCATACTTTGCTCATCTTCCTCAATAACCTCAATCCACTGTGTAAGGCGAGGCACCATTTCAACTATAAAGTCAATCTTCTCTTGATGGCTGTAATGTCTTGGCATAGGGTAGGCCCATGGACAAGGTGCCGTATAGCCAATTTTGAACACTTTCATTTGAGTTGTGGCCCTTGATTTTACCATGCATGCCTCTAAAGGCTAGATCTTGCCCTGTAAATCAGCATCCTCTATGTATTTGTTACCATTTTATACATCCCCTTGTTATTGATAAGCTCTATGGCCAAACTTGTTTTGACACTACTCATGTGGGTAAGCATAATGGTTCTAGATCAGATCATAATGCTGATCTGGAGGAGTCGTGAAATACATTGGAGGTGGCCTACATTGTTGCTACTACAAGTGTGAGTTCCAAGTTGGAAATGAAGTCATGATTGCATAAGTTCATGGAATGGAAGAAAATGAAAGATGTGGATAGAAGGATGGGTGTAGATGGGTGGAAATGGATGGAAGGAAACTCTGCAACTACAAGAGTGGGTTGTTAACTAGATGGAGTCGCTAGATGTGCTTTGCATGTTCCTCAAAAGGCTGAATCTTACCAAGACCACAACAACTTGATGAAATGAATTGGTAAGGTGCTTCAGACCTATTCCACCAGGTGTGCCTAAACTGTTATAGAAAAATCACAGCACCCCTGAATGTCCTAAGTCTTAAATGGGGAATTCGGTGTGATTGCACAACATGGGACCATCTATCAAGATTTGGGACTTGCAGAATTGAGATGGACCTCCAGAGACGGTTGGTTCCTTCTTCCTAAATTAACTACCACAAGCTAATCTAGTGCAGGAAAAACTATTCTATCCTAATCTAACCATTCTAAGGAGATAGGGAGAGAGAGAGAGAGAGAGAGAGAGAGAGAGAGGGAGAGAGAGAGAGAGTGAAAGAGAGCCTACACTAAGTGGTGATAAACCAAAAAAGGAAGTGGCGAGATACTCTGCTGAGGGAGGATGAAACATGGGAAAAGGGAGATGAGGGAGGTCAGACAGACCTAGATCCAAATCTGCAATCAAAACTCTATGAAACATGAAATACATGCACAGTAAACAAACACAAAATGGAGAGACACAAAGAAACAACAAAACATGAGAAAGGGTTCAAGAAAACCACAAAAACATGATTTTATTGCTCTATGAGGTATACGGACGATTACATGGATGCTTAGAAGCATAAAATCCACTTTCCAGGTAGAAGAGAAGGCTTACAACTCAAAATGGAGTTAGGAAACAAATTTTAAAGAGTTTCCCAACACCTAGAATGTCTCCCCCTCTCAAATGAGAAGTGTTTTCAATATATAGATGATGAAAACCAGAGAGAAAGAAGAGAAACTTGATTCTACTCTTAAAGCTCAACCACCAACCATCAATGCTCTTGAAGTCTACCTAAAATCTGTCAATTATTTTTCCCCATGTCTGTTTGGCATGTTTGAAGAAGGAAGAAAGGTGGATCAAATCAAATCTGATCTGGTTGTTGAAGCAATTAGATCATACATTAATGGCATGAAATACTTTTGCCTATTTTTCACCCACCTAACCTTGTCAAAATTTAAGTTTTACGCTTTCATGGTGTAGAGGAGGTCGAGACCTTTCAGAAAAGTCTTATCTTTCTCAAATCTAAGAATCCAGTCAAAAGATATGGTCATCTGAAGATTCTAAATAGAGATTGTGCAAAATGGCGAAAACATAATCTTTGCAAAGTAGATCTATGGGCCTAAAATTCACGTTACACCTTTTGTACAAAATACAAAATTAAAAAAAATATTGCACAAGCCTACAACCTTCTCATTTTTGATTTGGTGAACAAACCTCCTTGGGCTCATGGTCCCGCACTTGCAAACTATGCTTTTATAAAAGTTGCAAAAAATGCAAAATGATTCCCACGGCTCTGCAACTTTACATTTCTCATTAGTCATCTCTGGCCCTGCCGGCCCACATTTTCCACTTTGGCAAAAAGTCTTCCCGAGGCCCACCCACTTTTGGCAAAAAATCCTTCCAAGGCCCACTGACCTGATTTGACCTAAAACATGGCCATGTGTAGAGTTAGCACACGTTTGGGGATAGTTTTTGGATTTTTCGTTTGAAGTTACACTGAATATACACATGGATCTTTCTACGACGTTTATCTATTTCTTTGTGTTTTGGCTAAGTCCCTTTTGTTTAGAAGGGCTATATGTCTTACCCTGGACATGTAGAAGCTCAACGTATATTGGGAGACTGCCTCCGGATTTTGATTTTGAAGTTGCTCTAATGAGACATGTGGAGGCCTCCTTCGACACTCTTATACTTAGTCAATTTAAATGGCCGGATCTATCACCTTTTCAACCTGGAAGATGTGGAAGACTCACGCTCATTTGGTTCTCTACACTTGATCGTTCCTTTGAAGTTGCACTGTTGAGACACATGGGGGCTTCTACCGACCCTCTTATACTTAGTTGATTTAAATAGCTAGCTCTGTCCCCTTTTCAGACCTGGAACACGTGGAAGCCTTGCATTCATTTGGGTCTCTATACTTGATCATTCCTTTGAAGCTATGCCATTGAGACATGTGGGGTCTTCACACTCATTTATTGGCTGTCTCAAGATTTTAACTTTGTAGTTGTGCCAAAGAGACACGTGAAGGACTCCACTGAACCTATTATACTTAGTAAATTTAAACATCCGGCTCTCTACCCTTTTCAGACCTCGAACACGTGGAATCCTCGCACTCATTTAGGGATTGTCTCTTGGGTCTCACTTCTGAAATTGTGCCAATTGGACGTTTAGATGCTCAGCGCACATTTGGGACCTACCTTTTGGAATTGTGTCGAGTTGACACATGGTGCATTCGATGAGTCTATTGTTTAGCCCTGAGTTGACTCATATGCGGCTAAGTCTAGAAACTTCAAGCCTTTCCCCATTTTCATCCTATGAGCCTTTGGCCTCCTTTGATGTTGTTCAATTCTTCCTCAACCCTGCTCCTCCATTTTAGAGTCCCTTCTGTAACCTGACTATTGGATTTTAAATGTGGGCTCATAATATTGAGCCGTCCCTTCAATTATCTCTTGTGCAAGGTCGTGTTTTATCAATTTTACTTAGGGAAAAAATTGGGATAACAGTTTGGTGACTCATGGGGACATCTACCTGCTAGATGAAATGATCAGTGGCCTTGAATCATCCATTGGGTATGAAGTCTTCCAAGTAAACAAAAATATGATCCCTGAATGGAATGCACACGAGCAACAAAATACCACAACACACACTATGCACAAAACTAAAAATCATACATGCTCCAAGTGGAACATGCAGAGTGTGTAAAAGCAATTGTTTTGCTGAAATCAAAAAATCTAATCCTACTCCTACACTAACCCTAGCAAAGAAAATCTTAAACAAAGCCTACAATAAATAGAGGGAAATAGCTTCCCTTCCTTACAATTAGAAGCCATTTAAATGATTTGTCACTGAATATGGCTGCTTGGATGAATGAAAAACTGACCTTAAGCCAATCCTCCACCCAAATCATCAAGGTGTTAGCTAGAAACAAGACAAATGCCTCTTTTAGTTGTTCTACATTTGCATTGAAGAGGCATTGCAGCTGATCCTTGGTACTTTGGAGCTCATCTTCATGCCCTGAAGTAAGAATGACTTATTGTGGCTTCTCCCTTGGCTCCAATGAAGCCAAGTATCTAATTCGGCAAGATCTAGTCCTTTGAATTTTTCCATTTCTGTGATATTTAACTCGAAAAAAGGAGTCTTCTTACATATATTCTTGGATGGATGGTGTGGGAAAGATGGGATTCTCATACTCTTTTCCTTCCTTCTCCTATGAAGAACATTACAGATTATGATATTCCAACCTTAGGCCCAGAAGGCTACTATAAAGTGGGGGATGTTGTGATTGGACGCTCTCCTCCATGGCAGCGGACTCATGTGCTTTGAAGGTGGATGATGGGGAAGAGAATGATGTGATCTCCCTAAGCTCCTCTCTATAAAAGAATTCCTCCAAGTCTGATAGACAATCTACCTCTTCGTTGTCCTGTTGCATGTGTTTGACCTCCTCCATGGTGTCCTCCTGATCTGCAACTGGCTCACCACGGTTTCCTTCATCCTCAACCACGAAGTTTTAAATTTAAAACTCTTCTTTGACATTAGATCTTGAAGGGGATAAAGTGGGAGGAAGACTTGAAGGTTCTTTTGTGGTCCACTCCGCACTTGGATCCTCTAGAAGTGTATGGTTCTCCTTCTGAAAGGGACTTCTTTTAGATTGGGGCATGTGAAGCTATGGCACAGATGGTTTTACCTCTACAAGAAACTCAGTCTCCTCCAGAAATGCCCTCTTTGGAGCTAACTAATTTTTTTCTGGAACAGGCACCTGTATGATTTCCTCTTCCCAACTGGAGTCACATGAGTCACACCATTCTTCAACTATCATGCAGTTGTCTAACATGATGATGTTTGCTAGGGAAGGGGAATTGGTAGGGCGATATTCATTTATGGTACAACTATGAAAAGGGGACTTGAATCCGAAAGGAAAAAGGGAAGAAGAATTGAGGTGAGATGGAAGGCTAGCGGAAGGAGAAGGGAATTCAGCACCAGGGGCAACACATGGGAAGCTAGACTTATGACACTGCTATGATGATAGAGTTTGAGAAAGATAAAATGAAGGACAAAGAGCTAGTGACTGACTTACCCATTGACAATTTTCTCTCATACTTTGCTCATCTGCGTCAATAACCTCAATCCACTATGTATGGTGAGGCACCATTTCAACTATGAAGTCAATCTTCTCCTGAGGGCTATAATGTCTTGGCATAGGGTAGGCCCATGGACAAGGTGTTGTATAGCCAATCTTGAACACTTTCGTTTGAGTTGTGGCCCTTGATTTTACCATGTGTTCCTCTAAAGGCTGGATCTTGCCCTGTAAATCAGCATCCTCCATGTATTTTTTACCATTTTATGCATCCCCTTGTTATTGATAAGGTCCATGGCCAAACTGGTTTTTACCGTACTCATATGGGTAAGCATAATGGTTCTAGATCCGATCATAATGCTGATCTGGAGGAGTCATGAAATACATTGGAGGTGGACTACATTGTTGTTGCTACAAGTGTAAGTTCCAAGTTGGAAATGAAGTCATGATTGCACAAGTTCATTGAATGGAAGAAAATGAAAGATGTGGATAGAAGCATGGGTGTAGATGGGTGGAAATGGATGGAAGGAAAGTCTGCAACTACAATAATGGGTTGTTAACTAGATGGAGTCGCTAGATGTGCTTTGCATGTTCCTCAAAAGGCTGAATCTTACCAAGAACACAACAACTTGATGAAATGAATTAGTAAGGTGCTTCAGACCTGTCCCACTGAACGTGCCTAAACTATTGTAGCAAAATGATAGCACCCCCGAATGTCCTGATTCTTAAATGGGGAATTTAACAACATGGGACCATCTATCAACATGTGTGACTTGCATAATCGAGATGGACCTCCAGAGAAGGTTGGTTCCTTCTTCTTAAACTAACTGCGACAAGATACTCTAGTGCAGGAAAACCTATTCTATCCTAATCTAACCATTCTAAGGAAATAGGGAGAGAGAGAGAGAGAGAGAGAGAGAGAGAGAGAGAGTGAAAGAGAGCCTACACTAAGTGGTGATAAACCAGAAAAGGAAGTGGTGAGATACTTTACTGAGGGAGGATGAAACATGGGAAAAGGGAGATGAGGGAGGTCAGACAGAAGTGGCACAGACCTAGATCCAAATCCGCCATCAAAACTCTATGAAACATGACATCTCACACCTGCAAACATGAAATACATGCACAGTAAACAAAAACAAAATGGAGAGACACAAAGAAACAACAAAACATGAGAAAGGGTTGAAGAAAATCACAAAAACATTATTTTATTGCTCTTTGAGTTGCATAGACCTTTACATGGATGTTTAGAAGCATAAAATCCACTTTCGAGGCATAAGAGAAGGCTTACAACTCAAAATAGAGTCAGGAAACAAATTTTAAAGAGTTTCCCAACACCCAAAATGTCTCCCCCTCTCAAATGAGAAGTGTTTTCAATATATATATGATGAAAACTAGAGAGAAAAAAGAGAAACTTGATTCTACTCTTAAAGCTCAACCACCAACCATCAATGCCCTGGAAGTCTACCTACAATCTGTCAATTCTTTTTCCCCATCTCTATTTGGCCTGTTGAAGAAGGAAGAAAGGCACATTAAATCAAAAATGATCTGGTTGTTGAAGCAATCAGATCATACATTAATGGCATGAAATACTTTTTCCTAATTTTCACCCACCTAACCTTGTCAAAATTTAATTTTTAGGCTTCAATGGTGTAGAGGAGGTCGAGACCTTTCGGAAAAGTCTTATCTTTCTCAAATCTGAGCTTCCAATCAAAAGATATGGTCGTCTCAAGATTCTACATCGAGTATGTACAAAATGGAGAAAACATAATCTTTGCAAACCGGATCCGTGGGCCTGAAATTCACTTTGCACATTTTGCACAAAAAGTGAAATTATAAAAAATATCGCACATCCCTGCAAGCCCACTACCTTCTCATTTTCCATTTGGCGAACAAACCTCCTCGGGCTCACGGGCCCGCACTTGCAAACTTTGCTTCTATGACAGTTGCCAAAAATGCAAAAAGACTCCCGCAGCCCCACAACTTTACATTTCTCAAAAGTCATTTTTGGGTCTGCCGGCCCACATTTTCCACTTTGGTGAAAAGTCTTCCCCAGGCCCGCCTGTCCGCTTTTGAAAAAAAATACTTCCAAGGCCTGTTGGGCCGCTTTGACCTGAAACATGGCCACATGTAGAGCTGGCGCATGTTTGGGGACCGCTTTTAGATTTTTACTTTAAAGTTTCCTCAAAGAGACACGTGGCTCCTTCCATGGCTTTTATCTATTTCTTTGTGTTTTGGCTAAGTCCCTTTTGTTTGGCAAGGCCATATGTCTGACCATGCACACATGGAGGCTTAGCATGTATTAGGAGACTGCCTCCGGATTTTGCTTTTGAAGTTGTGCATATGAGACATGTGGAGGCCTCCACCAACACTCTTATACTTAGTTAATTTAAATGGCCAGTTTTATCTCCTTTTCGGACCCGGAACACTTTTGAAGCCTCACGCTCTTTTGGGTCTCTTTACTTAATCCTTCCTTTGAAGTTTCTTCATTGAGACACGTGAGGGCTTCCTCTGACCCTCTTATACTTAGTCGATTTAAACTGCCAGCTCTATCCCCTTTTTAGACTTGGAACACGTGGAAGCCTTGCTCTCATTTGGGTCTCTGCACTTGATCCTTCGTTTGAAGCTACATCATTGAGACATGTGGGGGCTTCGCACTCATTTAGGGTCTGCCTCCAGATTTTAACTTTGCATTTGCGCCAAAGAGACATGTGGAGGCTTCCACCAACCCTCTTATACTTAGTCAATTTAAACAATCGGCTCTGTCCCTTTTTCAGACCTGGAACATGTGGAAGCCTCGCGCTCATTTAGGCACTATCCCTTGGGTCTCACTTTTGAAATTGTGCTGATTGGATGCATAGAGGCTCAACACACATTGCAACTTGCCTTTTTGATGCACATTTTAGAATTTTTTCTAGCTGACACATGGCACCATCTGTGAGTCTTTTGTTCGGCCTCGAGTCGAATCGTATGTAGCTAAGTTTGAAAACTTTGAGCCTTTCCCCATTTTCCACCTGTGAGCCTCTGGCCTCCTTTGACGTTGTTTGATTCTTCACCGACCCTACTCCTCTATTGTAGAGTCCCACCAGCAACCTAAGTGTTGGATTTGAATTGTGGGCTCACAATACTAAGCCGACCCTTCGATTATCTCCTGTGCAGGGTTGTGTTTGATCAAATTTATTTGGGGGAAAATTGGGATAACAGGAATTAATAAATATATATGGAAAAATTCTTTTTATATTCATCAAGCCATGCATGAAAGCATCCTCCCTAGAGTAGAAGAAACCAATAAAGCAAAAATATCATGGAACACTCTCCAAGTTGTGTACCAATTAAATGAGAAAGTAAAAGTTTCCAAACTATAATTTTATTTAGATAATGTAAAAAGGATTTGATTTTAAAGGGATCAAAAAACCCATTACAACATGATGGTCAAGGTCAAAAGACACTGAAAAATAAACCAGGAAAGAAAACTAAAAAACCTCTAATGTAATCTACACCCACGTCTAGGTTAAAGAGACTTAACCCAAACCTTCCTCAATCTTCCTCAATCTTCTCCCGAGATGTCGAAGCCCCACACTACTACAAATGAAACCCTTTATTTATAATGGTATCCACACAAAAATTATATTGTGAAATAATAGTGAATATTCCATAATTTTCAATTATTGTAAGAAAAATATGTAGATTTTCTACAATGACATCAATAATCAGATATGAAATTGTGAATTATTGATGATAAAAAAATTCTTGTAGGAAACTTATATAAATACAAAATTTTCAACATTACATAAATTTGAACTAATTTTATAAATTATAGCTCAACTATTTAGTAGACATTTTTGGTATAAATTTTACACTTTCATTAAATTTATTTTTAAAAAAATTAAAAATAAATTTAGCGATGGATAATCTACATACTCAATGTAGAATTGTGGGTGATTAAAATATTATAACTATTTCAATATTCTAAATACAATTATTCAACATAAGTAATGAATTTTCAATGTCAAAACTGATTATGAAAAATGTATACTTAAGTAAATTTAAATTATATAAATATATAATTTTAAATATAAATTTAAGAATTTGTATTTCCGTAACTTTGTTTAGTATTATTATGAAGCCATGGTCAGTTTATTTTATAAGAGTGATTTTTTTAAAAACTGCATCATTATGATTTAAATATGTAAAATATAATTCTTTTTGTTCATTTTTTACTTAAAGGTACAAAATATACAATTAGAATAATTTGAAACAAAATTACTAAAAAAATAAAAAAACCACGTTAATTTTAGACTCTATTTTGGGTAAAAATACATACATATTATTTTTCAAATTTAATTATAAAATTATCATAGTTTATATCTTAAAAATAATTCTAAATAAATTATTATACCCAAAATATGTATTACTTTTAATATAGTTCAAATATTTTGGTAAACTAATATTCATTAGTGTCAATATAATTTAGAAAATATTTATTAATTTATTTCATCTCTAAATCTATTTAAATTTAATTTGAATTGTTGTTTTAAAAATAATCCTTTTAAAAATATTAAGGGGATATTTTAAATTTCAAAATATTGAGCTACCCCTAATCATGTACATCTTAAAATATCCATTTCAGATCGTAAAATATATAAGAAAATCTCAGAATTCTTAAGCATGCCTATAATTTAGTATCAAAACAAACATTTTTCATTAAGTGGGATATTCTAAACCATAAAAAAGGCCAAATAATGTGCCATTAAGTCATAGTTATGTTTTTACTCTACAAATTAAAATTAAATATATAAATATACCTACATCATGAGAGCCTAGCAAAAATGCATGCATCCAGCTTAATGAATATCACATTGGCTTGTAAGGAGAGGTTAATGATCATCGAGTATAAATGAAATTAATAGTATGTGTTACATTTATAAAAATAAACTTATAAGAAATGATATTTTTCTACAAGTTTTTGAGAATGTATTGAACTAAGGCTTTGAGTATTAAGATTTAATTAGTGCATATATTATAAAGGATAATATAGTTCTAATATATGAGCGAGGTTGTTACAAAAAACTCACGTAAATAGACTCTAAGTTACGAGTTTTTAGAACAATATAGGAGCAATATAGGCCTATAAATATTTATATTGCCGGATGTATGAAATAAAGTTATTATTATTACTTTATGTTTCCCTTCAGTTGTCCGAATCTCTATATTTTGTATCAGATTGAGATATTTCAATTTTTGACACAATGGAGATTTTATGTTGTTTCAGGGGCATCTCAGTTTTTCTATTTCCTTAAGTAATGGGAAATCTTAGATTATTATTTTTGCCATTTTTTGGAACTATTAATAGTGTGATTATTGTTGAAAAGTATTAAGAAAGTAGAGTGAGCTATTATTGGCATGGGTATTTGTTTTAAGTACATTTAGGAGGTGCAGGTGAACGTCATTACCAGAGGCGTTGAATAATTCGACGAGCTTCTATTGAATTTGTATTAGTGCTCAGAATTGGCTAGTATTCTTTGTTGAGTTTTGTACGTGCATGTACCTAAAAGAAATCGGTTCTATTTCTTTATTAAATTTAGACTCATCTTGTTAAATTATAAAAGTCAGAACTGTATAGAGGATATTTGAAATCATTCGTAGATTTAAATTTTGTACAAAGATCTTCAGGTTTTGACGGTTGGCGTGGTATTTGGCATAAGAGTTGCAAGTTCCAAGCTCATGATTTGTTCTCCTATTGCCATGTCATTTAGACATATGTGATCTGGTTCCTTCCTCATCTGTACGCACTTCAACAATGCATCTATAACTGGTCGATTCATATTACATACATTTCATTCAAAGACTAGAGTAGTATACACTCCCTTTCAATACGTGCATGCATTTATATTAGCTGAGGTGCCTTACAATCTGAGAGACATATGAAGGTGAAAAGCATATTTTGCATTGTCTGTTTAGAATAATCTGATACTTATTGTTAAATTTTCTTCTAACAACTCCACGGAATCATATTTAAATCAATGATATGTGCTACAAATAGTCTATCCTTGCCTGTATACGCGTTTCTATCAGTTCAGATATATTCCGCACAGGTTATTCTTGTCTTTGGTCAATGTGGTTAGTGGTTTGTTTATGTCGTGTTTAAGTTTTGTGTTTAGACTTTATTTAAAATCTTTAGATATTTCTCGTGATAGTCTTTATTTTTAATATTAGTCATTGTCTAGTGTATGTTGTGTTATATTTAGTTTGAGTCACGTGAAAAAAAATTATAGGGTTAGTCAAACCATAAAAGTTGGCCTTTTCAATGTATGAGGCATTGTGGGTGTAAACAATCATTTGTGTATATTGTATACAATTTTTGGTCATAGTAGAATTGTTGTCAAGATTTATAGTTGTGTCGTTGAGTAAGTGTCAAAGTAGTGTTTATAATCAAAAGATTCGTCAATTTGAGTCCTTGTAATTCTTATTGTAAATTTTTTTCTTATATAAAAAATAAAATAAAAATTTGCCTCACAGATGCATTTTCAGTGGTACCTAATGTCATGGAAACCATTGATAATCAAAATCCAAATTCGTTGAGTTATAGACATTACACTGGAGGTCAGAGCCAACGAAGGATGGAGGGCGATCAATGCCTCTCACCAGTCACCATCAATGGGCTTATGTATAGCACCTATGGCACATTTTTTATAATATTTTAGGTTTTTTGCTTTGAGTGTTGTGTGCAGAAATAAATCATATTATACATTCCTTGCCAAAGATCAAAACAAGGAGGATGTGAATTTTGGAATATGAGAAGATTTGTATATTAGGGAAGCTAAAATGGAGTGATCCATTTATTGTTGAGTTTCTTCGACTGTCATAGTTATAACATCAATCGAACAGTGAAAGAGCATTCCCTGGAAGTGAAAGCGGGAACTATTGAGTTTGCATATGTAGGTGAATCGGTGGAAGTGTGATCATCTAGTATGGAATTCACTATGGTGAGGTAGATTAGTTATGTGATACAAGATCTAGACATCAAGATCCAAGCCAAAAGTATGTAGACGTAAAAGTATGTGGGGCATATGATTCTGTTTCAAGTATTTGGGATGTGCTTTCTCCCCATGTTTGCACTAAGTGGGAGAATGTTAGGATTTAATTAGTGTGTGCATTAGAAAGGAAAATATATTTATAATATATGAGTAAGGTTGTTATAGTTAACCCATGTAAATAGACTCTAAGTTATGAGTTGTTAAAACAACTCATGTATATTATTTAAGTGGCTATTGTTATCTCAATTTTCTGCCCCCGAAAAAATTGGATCAACCACGACCCTGCATAGAAGAAACCAGAGAAATCACATTCAAATCCTACAATCAGACAATAGAAGGACTCTATGATGAAGTGGTGGGGCCTACGAAACATCAAACGACCCCATGCAAGAAGAAGTTCAATAAACAACCCCGTCGAATGAGCTCGTGCTTTAAATCCAATAGATCAGTAAGGAGGAACTTAGGAAGGCTCTACAATGGAGTAGCAAGGTCACAAGAGGATCAAATGACATCAAAAAGAAAACCAGAGGCATAAAGAACAAGAAACGGTGAAGGGTCAAGGTCTTTGCGCTCTGCAAATGGTTCATAACGGGCCCAAAAAATGACTAAGTATGGAGGAGACGGTGGATGCTGCCAAGTGTCCAAATGGCGCATCTCCAAATGTTAAATCCAAAAGGAAGTCCTCAAACAAGCGCCAAGCCTCCATGCATCCAAAGCCCCAAAAATTTGCATCAGTCATTGAAAATTCTTCGACTCAGCGGAGGGTGCCACGTGTCTTAAGGACGCTCCTTCAAAGGTAAAGTCTTGAGCGGGTTTTAAAAAGAGCGTGGGCCTTCCACATGTCCCAAAGTCCAAAAAGGGATAGATTCGGGGTTGAATTGTCAAAGTAAGAGCAAGCCAGTGGAAGCAGCTAAGTGTCAACACGACGCTCTTTCCAAAGTAAAATTTGGGGCGGGTTTCCAAATGAGTGTCAACCCACCACGTGTCCTAGAGTCTAAAAAGGTGCAGTCAGGCATTGAAAAGTAAAAAAGCAAGCGGAGGCCTCCATGTGTCTCGACCGTACAACATCAAAGGTAAAGTCTAGGGGTTGTTTTCAAATGAGCGCCAAGCTGCCACATGTCTAGGGTCAAATTTTTGGCTCCACGAAGCAAACAACTCAAGAAAAATACAAAGGGACACCGTGGATCTTGCAAAAGCTACCACGTGTCAATCTGGAACAATTTTAGAAGTGAAAGGTAGGGGTCAAATCTCCAAGGTGTGCGAGGCTGCAACATGGACCCGGTACGACAGACTCTTTCAAATATTGCAAGCCCGTGACCCAAATATTCAAATGGCCATATCTTTTGACTAGAAACTTAGATTTGGGCCGGAGAAGACTTTTTGGAAACGTCTCTACACCCTATACACTAAGGAAACATAAAATATCATTCTTAATAGGATTTGATTTGTGAAAACTTGGAAAACTTCTTCCAAGACATTAATACAGAATCTGATTTCCTCAACTACTAGATCTAATTCGATTTGATCCGCCGTTCTTCCTTCTTTAACACGCCAAGTAGATAGAGGGAAACAAAATCAAAAAATTGTAGGAATATTTTAGAGGTTCATTGATTGATAGTACTTGATCTTTCAAAGCAGGATTCAATGCATATCTCGAGGTGGTTGAAGCAGGATTTAAATTTTTCTATCCTATCTCTCTTATTCTTCCTATATATTGTAATAGAGGGGCATACTCAATTTTTTTTTCATTATTTCTCCTCTTCTCCCCTTTCTCTTTATTCTTTATGGTAGAATGTGGAGTCTAAGCCTCCTCTCATGGCTCTGTATTGGAATTTCTTACCTCTTTCCCATTGATTATGTACCGTGTAACATTTTGGAGCAATAAAATTTATTTTGTGATGCATCTGTCCATCCTTGGATCATTTTGTTTTCTCTTCTTACCTCTCATCATTGTAGGGTATACTATGGATACTCTAATGTTTGTTGTAGGTTCTGGGAGCTGTGCTTAATTAGTTTTGAAGTGGTGTTCCGTGTGAAATCTATCTCTGGTCTGTGTTGCATTTTTTCCAGCCTATGCTCTGGTCACCTCTCTCGACTTCAAGCAGTCAAATTTGTGATTCAACCACTTCCTTTTCTAGTGTATCACCGCTTAGCGTTGGATCTTTCACCATCTCTCTCTCTCTCTCTTTGTCTCTTTTCCCATGGAATGGTTAGATCAGGATAGAATAGGTTCTTCCTGCACTAGAGTAGCTTGTGGTAGATAGATCAGGAAGAAAGAATTGGCTTTCTCTAGAGGTCCATCTCAAGTTGTGCAAGTCCCACAACTTGAGAGATGGTCCCATGTTGTGAAATCACACCGAATGCCCCACTTCACACTTGGGCCATTTAGCGGTGTTGTGATTCTGCACTAATACCTTTGGTATGCCCGGTGTGTTAGGTCTGAAGCATCTTACCACTTCATTTAGTAGGTTGGTGTGTTCTTGTTAAGTTTTATCCTTTAAAGGAACATTCAAAGCACATCTGGCGACTCCATTTGGTCAATAACCCATCCTCTAAGTTACAAACCTTTTCCATCTATTTTCACTCATTTTCATACATTTTCTACTTCCATCTCTTTCATTTTCTCCCATTCCATGAAGTTGTGCAGTCATGACTTTATTCCCTTCATAGAACTCACACTTGTAGCAAAAGCAGTGCATTTCACCTCCAATGCATTTCCCAACTCCTCCAAATCAAAATTATAATCAAATCCAGGACCATTATGCTTACCCATATGAGCAGGTTCAAAGTCAATTTTTCCATAGAGTGAATCAAGAACAAGTGGATGCATACAATGGTGACAGCTATGTGGAGAATGTTGGTCTGGTGGAGAAGATTTAAAACATGGAGGCTAGCATGATTCAGTCATGGGCCATACCACAAATTAAGGCATTCAATATTGGTTACAGGTCACCTTGTCCATCAGAAGGCCCTTTTTCAAGACCCTACAAACCTCAGAAGAAGATTGACTTCATGGTTCAAGTGTTGCCTCAACTTACACAATGGGTTGAGGACATTGAGGCTTATGAGAAAAGTGTGAGACAACCTTGTCAATGGGTAAGTCAATTACTATCTCCCTATCCTTCATTTTATCTTTCTCAAAATTTATCATTTCAACATGATCAAGAGTCAATCCCCTCAGTTTCTACCCCAAGTGTTGATTTCATTTCTCCATCTCCTAGTCTTCCATCCCATTTCAATTCTTCTCCCCTATTCCTTCCCAAGCAGTCATTCCCTCTAAATAAACAAGAAGTTCCACTTCCCTCACCACCACAAACAATTTCAAAGCTGGTTGAACCCTAACCTATCACTCCTCTTGCTTTCCTAAGTCCATGTTGGGAAGAGACTCAAGAATCTAGTCAAGAAAAATATCAAGAAGTGGATTCCAATAGAGAATAAATGACAAACAATCTAAAGAGTTGGGTTGATAATTTTAGGTTTACAAAGATCTCCCTGATGATTAAGCTAAAAGAAGAGATTAGAGTTGAAGAGCCAGTGGTGGGTGAGGCTAATTTTATAGAAGAAGAAGAAAAAACACAACAAGAAGAATATGAACAGTCTCTTTTCTTTGAATGTAGTGTCCCTAATGGCACTTTGTCTAAAGAGTATGTTGATCTGATCCAAGCGGCAAAACCAGTTGAAGAGGAAGAACAATCAGCTCCAAGTCCCATTAAAGAGGAGCAGATGGGAGAGATCAAATCAGAGATGAAGCCACACAATGAAGAAAGCATCATTGAATATTTTTTGCTTTCATTTCAAGGGTCTGATTTGATTGATGAACCCATGGTGGAGGAGGATCATATAGTTTTAGAGACCCCAAGTGTGGAATAAGCCACAGAAGAACCTTCAGTTCTTCCTTCCACTTCATCCCCTTCAAGCTATGATGTTGAATAAGAGTTTTATCTTTCAAACTTCATGTTTGAGGATGAAGGGAACCATGGTGAGCTATTTATAGATCAGGAGGACACCATGGAGGAGATCAAGCACATGCAACAGGAAGACAAGGAGACAAATTATCTATTTGACTTGGAGGGTTGCTTTAATGGAGAGAAGCCTGAAGAAATTACATCATTTACTCCTCTATCACCTACCTCCTAGGCATATCAGTCTTCTGCCATAAAGGAGGGAAATCAAGAACAACATATTATGCCTCACAACATCCCTCTAGAACCAACGTTGGAAGATATGAGTCTTCCATGTTTTTCATAGGAGATCGAAGAGAAATGACAAGAGGATGTCATCATCCCTCTCACACCACCCATCTAATAAGGTCCACAAAAAGACTCCTTTTTTGGATTTGAAATTCAAACCAATGGGCATATCAAAAGGATCAGACCATGCCCAATCAGGTACTTGGCTTCATTGGAACAAAGGGAGAAGCTAAAACAAGTCATGCCTACTTCAGGACATGAGAATGAGTATCAAAATGGCAAGGGTCATCATCAACACCTCCAGGAGTCTAATGCCAATTAACTTGAGAAGGTTTTTTTGATTGATGTTAATACCTTGATGATTTTGGTGGAGGACTGGCTTCTTTTCAGTTTTTCACTCATTTAAGCAGCCATATTTAGTTTCAAATCATTTGCATGGATGCCCCATTTGAGAAAGGGAGGCTACTTCACCCTGCCTGTATCAAGATTTGTTTAAGATTTTCTTTCTCTCTAGTTAGTGTAAGTGTTATCTCTCAAAAGTGCACCCTGTAGAGAGATGGTAGTAGGTTTTGTAAGCATGTACAAATGATCTCTCTCTTTCGTAGATACAATAGAAACACCTCATGTCTATGGGTATACCTATTTCAAGGTGAGTCTCCAGTCTCAAGACCAATTCCTTATTGGTGTATCCTAAACTGATTTCTGGGAGTTTGAGAGTAAAATATGACTATAAAAAATGATTAAAACTAATGTGATACACAAAATTTGTGTGAGGGATTTGAATGAGTATATGCACAACTGATATGTGAAGGATTCTTGATCCATGAACCAATAGTTTTTTGTATAGAATATCTAAGGTAAAAACACTTGATTGTACTGAGGGAGGATAACAACATTACTAATAAGTTAACATGCACATTAAAAATTAACCAAAAAGGACTGAAATTTGTAGTAGGGTAAAGTGGTTGATCAGGGAATTTGTATTCACAAGATTAATGTAACATACACAAGACTATGAAATAACTTGGAAAGCAAGAAAATACTTCACACTTAGAGGGAAAAACTGCCAAAAATTGCTTCAGTACTCATTTATATCAAAAAGTCCTGCAATCAGAATCCCCCTTGTGCTTTACAAAGGCACAGAATATATAGCAAAATAAATTTTCCCACCCTTCCTAAAAATAGACTAAGGGTTTTGCTCGCCCATGCATCTTATTTTTATCCTTTATTTAATAATAGATAAAGGAATAAAAATAGAGCATGTAATTATAAATAGGCATTATTGGCCTTCATTACAATACAGTCAAACTGAAGTTGATTGTTCTATTTTTAAGAAAAGAAGGTGAATAACTTGCTAAAAATAAGATTGGTTGTTAGGAAAGTCTCTCTCCATAGGCATGCAACTTTGTCTTCTTCTCTATTTTGTCCTCTTGTGAAGGCATGAAAAAATACAAGTCCCTCTGAGTGAACAAAATAATTACAATAATTGCAATATTTTGCAAAATAATTCATCCAAACATTAATCTTGATTGGGACCACCTTTGTCTCTAATGTTGACACTTTTTTTTTTCTAGTGATCACATGGAAAAATGCATTCCAATTCATGTACAATCTATCACCATCAATGGGGGCCAGTTGTGGTTGTGAACTCTTGCCTTCGTTGGGTTTGGCCACTCTTGTGGAATTAGCAGATATACTATGGTTTTAGAAATAATACAAGGATACCCTTAAAAGGGGACCATATCTCATCTGGCCACCTTTGATTAATATTGCAATGCAATTTCTTGTTAGCTTTTTTCTATTTGAAGTGACTAAGGTTATGCTTTTACCTTTTGAATGATGATTACTTGCTATGTATGGTCGGTTTTGCATCATCCGTGCTGGACTATGGTTTAGACTTTATAAAAGTAAATGCAAATGATAATTTGTTTGGTGATGTGGGCTGGCCCCTTCCCCAAGGTGACTCACCCATCATATTCTTTGTCGGTGGCTCTATTTTTAAAGTTGACCTAACTGTGGTTAGGGTTCGTTAACTCCTGGATTTGCATTGGAACCTGGTTTCACTCACATTCATTGATCTCTGTTATTTTTTACCGTGGCCATTGATCCTCGACCTATGGTTACTCACATTTGATCTGCATTGATTATGGTCGGTTGCTTAACTGTGGTTGGTTGCTTTGAATTTAGTGAACAATCACCGATCGTTGATCTTCATACCTAGATGTAGCTCGATCATTGATTTTTGACCCTCGGTTAGGGTTTTATTAACTCACCTGAGGTCAATGAGTAAAAACACTTGAACCCTTTCATTTTGATCATTTTTGGCTTTCTCGCAGAGAGCAGCGAAGCCCTGGAAAATTTTCTTAGACATAATTTTTACTTTCTAAAGCTCGGCCATTTTTGCTTCTTTTGGCCTTCTGAGCTCTGTTGCATTTGCTTTCTTGTTCTACTCTATTCGAGCTCTCTAAGAGAGGTGATATTGGATGTTACCGCCATTGATGAAATTTCTTGGAGCTCAGCTTTTCTGATGAAAAGGTTTTCTACCTTCTGCAGGGTTATTTGAGGTTTCTTTGTGTGATTTCAGACTCAACCTTGGTTGTCTTTGAGTTCAAAGTCATTTATGAGCTTGGTATTCTTTTTAATGGCCAGTAAAGCTTAGATTTTGAGCTCTTGGCTACTCCTTATGAGCAATATTTGGTTGATATTTTAACAATTATCATCATTTTAGAGCTCTGTTATTCTACAAAATGGTCTCTATAAGTTTGTGAAGCTCTGCGAAGTCATGCAGCCATTGATTCCAAGTTTTCTGAGAAAACCCTAGTTGATATCGATTACCACGAGTGTTCATTGGTGAGTTAATTTTTCTTCTGCACACGTACATTTCCATTTCATCTTTCTTTGTTAGATATATTTCTGAAAAATTTCAAGATGTTTGTGAATTCTCTAATTTCTTGATACCCATCCATGGGTTTTCTGACTATTGGTTCAAGTGTTTTCATAATTCGAAGATCCTCAAAGATCTTTTAACCTAGATATGCATGTGTTTTCCTAATTTGAAGATCCTCCGCTTGAGTTGTGCTCTAAATTTTATTTCAAACTCTGTTCATCTGGTAATTGTTTTATTTGCTCTCCTCCTTGCACCTCATGTGAACCCTGGGCTTACCCTCAGCCATTCTATTTCTATTCTTGTGGTCAGGGTCTTCAAGCTTTAGTCACGAATGTTGAGTCTTTGAGCTCGATTTTGTTATCTAAATCTTGTAAATCTCTATTTTCTTAGTATAAAGTTTGTTGTTTCTCTTTTCTACTTAGAACAATGACCGCCATTGATATCTTATAGATCTATATAGTAGATTGTGTGCCTCTCTCAAAGTAGATCTTGGGTATCTATCTGAAGCTATAGCCACCTATATTCTTCCTTCAATTGTACACATTTTTGATACTTTGCACAAGTTTCACTTTGGCTTAATCTGGGTAATTGTAGATCTATGTGTATCAGTCTTTACTCTTTGTTTTAATTCTGCTACTCCGAAATATTCACCTTGTAATAAGAATACAAATTCACCTGAATTGATCCTGAGAAAGGCCACTATGACTACTTGCTCTTTAGATTTCTGTATCTCTATCCATTTACTTTCGAGCTCGAATTTGATAGATTGTCCATATATGAGTTTCTAAGTATTCTCAAATTACCATTTCTGTGACAACTAAGCTATATTCTATGGCCATGCTCTAAGTATTTTCTAGAGGATGAAGCTAAGTATACATTTCAAACCTTTTGTTTGGATGGTGTATTATCCTTAGTGACCATTATTGTACATTCAAAACTCTTTTATCTTTGTAGCTGCAATTATCTTCCCTGGAGGCTTAAAGAATGGAAGGGTGGCTTGGGCCACCATGATTTTTGGTATTGTTTCTCTTCTTATCTATCTCTACCTCCTTTCAATATGAGTTTCTATTGACTGTTTGACTGAGTGGAACAATAGAACCTAGATTCACTATTTATCTTTTAGAGATCTTCATTCTTTACTCTACTCTGAAGATAGTTATATCTTAGATCCGGGTTATTATCTCTTTCTGAATCATGTTATAGGTGTAGATTTTACCTGGATCACTTCTCACTTCTAATGTAATCACGAGATAGCTCCTTTGTTTACCCGTAATGGCTTGTGATCTTGTCATAGATGAGTATTATTTTCCTGGATGAATATACTTCAATGACATTATATTATCTTTGTGTTCTCATATTTGGTTTACTTGTAAAACTCCAACTTATAAAAGCTGAAATTGTAAGATTATCTTGGAATTTCAATTCTCTTCAGCTATTTAAGTCATAAAGAATCCTTTTCTGCATTATATATTGTATTTCCTTTCATTACAACTCTGATATGTATGTTGAAAAATAAGAAATGTTGATTTTATAAGGTGAAGACCTGGCAAAAAAATTTCAGAATATTTTCTTTTATGCATTTTCAGAAATAGTAGTTATATGTTCTGATCCAGAATATAGAAAGTGACACTTTTCATGTTGAACTGATATAGCAATTGAGAACTGAAAACTTCATGGTTGTTTATCTTGATGATGTAATGTTTTTCTACTTTCTGTATCACTTATTTGAGTTGCATAGTTCTTTTAAAGCATGTAGTAATTGAGACAACATGATGAAAAGTCATAAATATCCATTTTACATGGTGAAGCCCTGTCAAAATTTTTCCAGAATATTCTCTCTCATCTTGTTTCAGTTGTAATCCCTTTTTACGTTTAGTTTCAGCTTCTTAAAATCTGATTCTCCCTCTTCTTTATCTTTCACTCTCTTTTGCACTGAAACTTCTTCCATTTTAGAATGTTCAGCTATTGGAACTTTGAGTTACATTCTTCCATTTCTTGCATGCACTTCTGACTTCTTTATTTCTCTCTTTGGCTACAACCTGTACTTGCATACTTAGGAAAATAGTTAGAAAATATTTAGGCTTTTTGGCCTCTCTTATGTCCATGTTTTCTTCTTTCTTTTCACTTCCTTCTTTATGAGTGAATAAAGCATGTATGAAGTTTTTCCTTCAAGTAAAATACATCTCCTTCTTAGGGGAAGCTTTATATGCACGAAGTAGGATAGTGTAGCAATATGGATTAACCCTGAGCTCTTTATTGATGATTTCCTTACTTTTTATTTTTCAGGTACCATGCCTTGAGGATGAAAGGAGGTGGCAAGGGGATGCTCTACACAACAAATAATATACAAGACAATGATGGGTTCACTCATACTCCTTTGACTTTTCATTCATGCATGTGTATCTTTCTTTTCAGTAGCTGTATTTTACTTCTTAGTTACATCACACGGCTTGTGTGGGAAACATTTGACTCTCCTTGTGAATAAAACATTGAATTCTGTAAATGAGTTGTATATCTCTTTCTACATTTCAGATTCCTGTATGGATTATATAATGAAGTAAAAAAATCGGTAACATAATTGAATGTCTTAATCATGAAGGAAAGAACATTTAATAAAACTTGTAACATTAAGTAATGAACTCTGATTTTTCTATGATCTGCACTTATGTTTGTTGTTCCAAAACTTTACACTTCACCTACTCTGTAATTGGATGTGCTCATCACGACAACACAACTACCCTTCGGGGTTTGTCTTCTTTTGATGAGGATGGTCATGAAATTATAGAGTATGTGATTTGTTTGTTTTGTAACAACACACATAGTTACAGATTTCATGTAATATTTTTAATAAATCAGCATTAATAACATAATCCGATGTGATCTCCCCTAGCTTAGATATACTTCACCGATGCTATCCATCATAAAAAAAATCGAGTTTCCCATTTTTGCACAAGTGCAAACATTGTCAAAATTTCTGGCGATCATACGGGGAAAGCTGCCTACTAGCTTATATACCAGTGCCTTTCTCTTGTCCATTGGGTATGGAGTCCAAAAATGCAACAACAATTTGCCTTTCTGAAAAATTCCAACCTTTCCAAAACAAAAATAAAATTGGGAAAGGATATGGTAAACCAGATCACATGAACGAATGCACTTATTAAATTGAAAAATGATGCAATGTACAGAAACTGTACTTATTGAAGGGAAATCCTACTCTAACAATCACTGTAAGATTTTCAATAACAACTTTTTAGAAACATACCATTCACAGGAATGGGACGTTCCTCTCCATTCAGCTTCGAAAGCTAAAAAGCGTTGTGTTCCTTACAAGCTGAAATCATGTAAGGGCCACTCCAGAGTGTATCAAAATTTGAGTTTCTTCCTAGATTTTCACGATCAGCATCCCACTTTAACACAATATCTCCTTCATTGAAGACTCTAAATTTGGCTTTCTTTTCAAAAGTATTATTGATTTGTTTCTGATTCTTTTCTATATTTAAATGAGCTTGATCTTTTAGCTCTTGTAATTCCATTAACTCTACATAACAAACCTATAATGGTTTATTCTCAAGTAGCTACATTTGATGCAGCAAATCTAATGTGGGTAACTCGACTGAAATAGGATTTCTTGCTTCTTTTCCATACACAATTTTGTATGGTGAATTGAGAACTGATCTTGTAAGAGTCACTCTGTCAGCCCAATGTTCAGAATTCAACATCAAATGCCAAGCTCTTTGATTATCCTTAAGTGTTCTTCTGATGATTCTTAACAAATTCTTGTTAGTACTTTCAGCTAAGCCCTTACCTTGTGAGTAATAATTAGATGAAGAAATTAAATATATTCCATGGTTGACAACCCAATCTGTTATCTTTGTACCAAGGAATGCTAAAGCATTATCTGATATGATAGTTGCTAGAACACCAAATCTATAAACTATTCCTTCATAAAAGCATGGTATCAAAGCTTCATTAGCATCTTTCAAGGCCATTGCTTCAGTCCATCATGTAAAATAGTTTGTATCAGTTAAGATCCACTTATGTCCTTATGACGAAGGTAGGTTTATCATGCCAATAAAATCAAGACCCCATTGCATAAAGGGCTGATCAACTGAAATAGGCTGCAAAGGCAACGAAGCAAGATGTTCTTTTCCAACAAAGAAAGCATATTTCTTACACTTTCTAATCCATTCAAAATAGTCTTTGAATATGCTAGGCCAATAATAACCTGCTTTCATAATTTTTAAGGTTGTAGTACATGCTGAGAAGTGACCTCCTGCAGGTCCTTCATGGAATTCTGATAATATTTTCTGAATTTTATCATAATCAACACATTGCAACAAGATCCCATTTATATCCCTTTTGAACAACACACCATCAATGAAAAGATAAGGAATAGCTTGTAATCTAAAATATCTTCGTTTATTCTTATCCATACCATCCGGATAGGTTCCATGTTGTAAGTAATTAACCAAATCAGTCATTTACCTTAATTCTTGGATCTCTCGAGCAAGTCAGGTTGCTGATTTTCTGGTTGTACCATAATTTCTTATTGCGTATACGTAATTTTAGCATGCTGTTTTGAATCATCGGGTTTTGCAGCTTGTTGTTTTTCCATATCAGCAATTAGATGTTCACATAAACCATTACCTCAAACTATTTAAGCAACCTGAATGTCAACATCATACTCCATAACCTTCGTTATCTAGCCTACTCTTTTCTCATTCAATTATTTATTTAAAAGGAAAGCTTTCACACTTGGATGAGAAACAAGAACATGGATTTTATTGTTTGAAATCATATACTTAAAATTCTATAGTCCTTTGAGTACTGAAAGTAACTACTTTTCAAGAAATGTGTACCATGTTTCATAATCATGCAAACTTTGTTTAAAGAAAGCAATTGGCTGCTCAATATTATCATCATTAACCTGAGTCAAAATAGTTGATATTGTTTCAACTCCTGCATGTGCATACATTGTAAAATCTTTATCAAAATTTGGATTTTTAAGGGTAGGGGCATGAGAGATAGCTTATTTTATTACTTCAAAACCTTCCCTTCCTTCGCTTGTCCTAGAGAAAGTTTTCTCTTTCTTTAGTATAGATGAGAGTGGTTTAACCAATGCTACAAAATTTAAAACAAATCTTTTAACAAAGTAGATTTTTCTAAGAAAAATTTACAATGCTTTCTTATGATGAGGCAATGATAGCTGTGATATAGCTTCGATTCTGAAAGGATAAATTGCTAAACCTTGCTTAGAAACAATATGGCCGAGTAATTTACCTTGATGTACTGAAAAGATCAACTTCTTGGGATTCAAAGATATTCCAAATTGCCTACATAGCTGAAAAGTCTACCTTAAATGCATTAGATATTCTTCAGAATCTTTTGAAAATACAGTCACATCATCTAAATAGACAAGTATGCATTTATTTAATATGTAGCAGAAAGCCATGTCCATTGCATGATGAAACATTGCACCATCATTTGAAAGACCAAAAGGCACTCTTTTATAAGCATAGGTACCCCACTTGGTGGTAAAAGCTATTTTGCATCTATCTTCTTCTCAGAAGAAAATATGATTATAGCCACTATAACCATCTAGAAGAGATAGTCTATCTAAACCTGAGATTGTTCTCAAAATACGATCCATATTCGGGAGTGGGTAATGATCTTTCAATGAAGCTTTATTAAGATATTTGAAATCTACACATAATTTGATTTCATTGTTCTTCTTCCTAAGAGGAAAAAGATTGGCTACCCAACTTGAATGCTTAACTGGAAAGATAATACCTGATTCAATCAATTTAGATAATTATTTCCTCATCAAAGGTTCTATTTTTGGATTTACCAACATCTATTTTTGCCTGACTAGTTTAGAATTTGGATGTAATTCGATAGTATGTTGTGCTAAACTGGGATCAAACCCTTTTAGGTATTGGTATCTCCAATAGAAAAAATCTTTAAATTCTCTACAAAGATTAATAAATGACTTTTTTTCAGTTGAGGAACATACCTTTCCAAGAAGTATATTTTTCCCTTCATCAATTGAAATCTCTTCATAGTTATCAGCATGCATTGATAACTTAGTTTTATCTTTTCTTAACTGATCATCAGTACTGAAGATGTCTTCCAAAGTTACAAGACCTCAAGGTAATTTATTTGTCTTCAACTGAACAATCTGATCACTATATAAATTTTGTAACTTATCCTGATTAACTATAGAGGATTCAGCTTCTTGCTGCAAAAACCTGTAGATTTGATCATCGCTTTAAAAAACTTGCCAATTTAAATCATTATCAGATATAGAAGGCCTAGCAATTAGCTTAAAATGAGGTTGAATTTTACTATTTTCCATCTGTTCCAGCACTTTGAAACTAGCACCAACTGCTGCAAGTCTATCTTAATGCTTGTTTTTAGCTCTAGGAATAGATTGAATATTAATGGCGTTGAAATATTCCATTATGTATGAAATTCTATGTCTGTAAGACTTCACTACTAAATTATTACAAACATTGAAGTTTTTTACTTAATTGATAACCAACTCAGAATCACCAAAGATTTGTAATGTGCTAATACCTTTCTTTCTAGCTGAAAGTAATCCATGAATTAATGCTTTGTATTCAGCTACATTACAAGTGCATGTAAATTGGAGACTCAAAGATGAGAAATACCTTTCATTTTTTGGGGAAGTGAGCATAAAACCTGCTCCCTGTCCTTTCTTGTTCTTAGCTCCATCAAAATGAAGCTTCCAAATCCCTTTTGCTGAATTTTCTATTTTGGACTACAAGGGAAGTGGTGTAATTTCTTCATGCATACAATACACACCAAAAAGATGTTCTTCAATTTCTTTAAAAGGATCATGGGCATGTTATTCAACTGTCTTTTTATCCATAAACATTTTAGAAACACCATCTAATGTTGAAACCTTAGCTACATCATCGAAATCAAATTTCTCTAAAGCTGAGTAATTAGCTAATGCATTTGGAGAATGAGGCTCAATATGTAATATGGCCAATGGTTTTGAATTGATAGTAACCTTAGTTCCATAACATGTAGTAAAAAATAAGGAGGACCCATCTGAGGAGAGATAACCTCCTATTTTCACTGTGAAATCTCTAGATAAGCACAAGGCAAAGTATGGAGGTAGATCCACAATAGTAACATCTTGCAAAATAGAAACATTTGGGAAAGCATGTAACATTACCTCTAAATTTATGATTATACCAACCGTATTAGTTGTAGTTCCATCAAGCTGTAAGACACTCCTTTATGTAGCCTCATACTACAAGGCTAATTTTTCTGCAATCACTTTTGGCATAACTGTGCTACTTGCACCACTGTCCACCATGCTATTATGAACTAAATGTTCTCCAATAATTAGTGATAAATAAAATGGTGGTGGTTTCTTGATGTCATGAGCATTCAAAACTTTTTGAACCATCCACTTAACTTCTTTAATATGGTCTTACTCAAACATTCCAAGGACCATGTCTATTTTTTGAACTTCCTTCTCTGATGTATTTGAAGAAATATTCAGCTTAGTTAATTCATGAGAAAGTAAATCTTGTTTCCCAGGAATACTTAGAGTGTCCCACATTGAGATGTTAACATTATAATTTTTCATTACATCAACAATGTTAAAAGAAGAAATTGTCTTAGAGACAGAATCAACTGTTTTAGAGTAGGTCTTAGCAAAAACTGATTCTACTTCAACTACCTTAGATGTCTGAGGTATAAACAGTATTCTTGGATTAGGTTGTAGCTATCTTTGATGACCTTTATCAACTGGGACACTTGCTGATTTTTGAGGAACAACATGGTTTTTAGTTGACTTTAGAGCTATATATGTTGTCTTGTCAGTGACAGTAGGTAGGATAGGCCTATTTTGTTGCTTTTGATTTTCAGCAGCCATTCCTTGAGCCCTAGTAGTGACTGCAACGAAATCCTCCTCATTAAAACTGACTAAATTCTATTTTGGTGCTTTACGAACATGAGTTTCTTGCTGCCCACCCTCCATTTGAGGCATAAACAATGTTTCAGATTAAGGTTGTGTAACAAGATTCAAATTCAGAAAATCATTTGGGCAAGTTACAACTAAATGAGGTTGATTGCAAGGTTTACACCACTCTTCTGTAACCATATTAACTGGAACTAGGAGCCTTTGGGTCAAACTGCCTTTGCTGGTAAGGCTACCTATAATTCTAATTATGTTGATAGGGCTTCCTATTTTGTTGATTCTGTTGGTAGGGATGATAAGGAGCCTGGTAGGGTTTGCTAGGTAATGCACTTTTGTTCTCAATTGAAGTAAATTTATTTCCCATAGTCTGCAAAGCTTTAAATACATAATCTGATGGAGCTACAAAAGTGGGTTGTATGATTGTAATAGGTTGAGGAATAAACATTAAATCTATTGTAAAAGGCATTGATGGCCTTGGCGCCAATTTTCCAGCTTGAATTAGGCTATTTTCAGCTCGGATAGCTATATCATAAGCTGCTAGGAGTGTCTCTCCACCCATTGACTTAATCATAGTTGAGATATCATTATTTAATTCTCTAAGATAATAAAGGAAAGCATGATCAGCTTGAGGCTTAACACTTACTGAAATTCTCTCCCAAGTTCTGGCAAAACAGATATTGAAACTAGACATAAATTCATTGGGAGCTCTTTTAATAGTATATAAATGTTCAATGAGACAAATGATCTGAATTGTCTTGGAACCGTTTCAGCAATTTTTCACCTAAAATATCCCATGTTCTTATTCTTCCAATTTCTAGGTTTCTATACCATTGCGAGGCTTTCCCTTAAAATGATGCAACTAAAATTCTTAGAGCTACATCTTCATGAGTGATCTATTATGGACTACACATAGGGCTGTAACATCTTTGATATGTTCAGCTAGTGTAACCTGATTTTGAACTGTGAATGATGGAAAAAATTTCATGGCAGCATTGGGAATATCATGATAAAATGAAATTACTAATGGGTTGCCATTAGTAAAGGGCACAAAATTCTTGGGTGGTTAAAGGGCCATTTGAAAAACTTGGATATTAATAGAAAAATTGGCACGTGCTAAAGGTATATTAGGAGGAGGGTTACCAAAACCAGGTCTATTATAAGGCAAAGTATTACCAACTCTTTTCCTTCTAGCAGAATTCAAAGGTAAAGAAAAAAAAATAAGGAATTCCTCTTGTCAATGATCTTGTAGTCACTTTAGGCATGAAGCATGCTAGAATACTTGTCTAAAATCATATTTACGGAGTTGCCAAAAGATCATAAAATATTTAGAATAAATTAGTCATAGTTTTTCCCGAAAGTGAATTTTAATTTGTTGTAAATCTGTTGTAGGTCTAAAAATCGCATGCATAACTGATTCATGGTCCCACCAGGTGTGCCAAAAACTGTTATCTCTCAAAAGTGCACCCTGTAGAGAGATGGCTGCGGGTTTTCTAAGCTTGCACAAATGATCTCTCTCTTTTGTAGATACAATGGAAACACCTCAGGTCTGTGGGTATACCTATTTCGAGGTGAGTCTCTAGTATCAAGGTTGGTTCCTTATTGGTATATCCTAAACTGCTTTCTAGGAGTTTGAGAGTAAAAGATGACTATCAAAAATGATTAAAACTAGGGTGTTACACCAAATTTGTGTGAGGGATTTGACTGAGTATATGCACAACTGATCTGTAAAGGATTCTTGATACACAAATCATAAGTTTTTTCCATAGAATATCTAAGGGCAAAACACTTGATTGTACCGAGGGAGGATGACAACATTACTAATAAGTTAACATACACATTAAAAAATTAAGCAAAAGGGACTGAAATTTGCAGCAAGGGTAAAGTGGTTCATTAGGGAATTTGCATTCAAAATATTAATGTAACATACACAAGACTGCGAAATAATTTGGAAAGGTAGAAAGTACTTCACACTCAGAGGGAAAAATTGGTATAAATTGCTTTAGTACTCATATATCCAAAGGTCCTCTAGTTACAATCCCCCTTGTGCTTTGCAAAGGCATAAAATATATAGCAAAATAAATTTTCCCACCCTTCCTAAAAATAGACTAAGGCTTGTACTCGCCCATGCATCTTATTTTTATCCTTTATTTAATAATAGATAAAGGAATAAAAATAGAGCATGCAATTACAAATAGGCATTATTGGCCTTAATTACAATACAGTCAAACTGAAGTTGACTGTTCTATTTTTAAGAAAAGAAGGTGAATAACTTGCTAAAAATAAGATTGGTTGATAGGCAAGTCTCTCTCCATGGGCATGCAACTCTGTCTTCTTCTCTATTCTGTCATGTTGTGAAGGCATGCAAAATAACAACTCCCTCTGAATGAACAAAATAATTACAATAATTGTAATATTTTGCAAAATAATTCATCCAAACATTAATCCTGATTGGGACCACCTTTGTCTCTGATGTTGACACTTATTCTATTTTCTAGTGATCACATGGAAAAATGCATTCCAATTCATGTACAATCTATCACCATCAGTGGGGGCCACTTGTGGTTGTGAACTCTTGCCTTCGTTGGGTTTGGCCACTCTTGTGGACTTAGCATATATACTATGGTTTTAAAAATAATACAAGGATACCCTTAAAAGGGGACCATATCTCATCTGGCCACCTTTGATTAATATTGCATTGTAATTTCTTGTTAGCTTTTGCATATTTGAAGTGACTAAGGTTATGCTTTTACCTTTTGAATGATGATTACTTGCTATGTATGGTCAGTTTTGCATCATTCGTGCTGGACTATGGTTTAGAATTTATAAAAGTCAATGCAAATGATAATTTGTTTGGTGACGTGGGCTGGCCCCTTCCCCATGGTGACTCACCCCTCATACGCTTTGTCTGTGGCTCTATTTTTAAAGTTGACCTAATTTTGGTTAGGGTTTGTTAACTCCTAGGTTTGCATTGGAACCTGGCTTCACTCACGTTCGTTGATCTGTTTCCTTTTTTACTGTGGTCATTGATCCTCGACCTGTGGTTACTCACATTTGATCTGCATTGATTGTGGTCGATTTCTTAACTATGGTTGGTTGCTTTGAATTCGGTGAACGATCACTAGCCATTGATCTTCGTACCTGGCTAAAGCTTGATCATTGATGCTTGACCCTCGGTTAGGGTTTTATTAACTCACCTGAGGTGAACGAGTAAAAATACTCAAACCCTTTCATTTTGATTTTTTTTTGCTTACTTGCAGAGAGTGGCGAAGCCCTTGCAAATTTTCTTGGATGCCATTTTTTCTTTCTGAAGCTCGGCCATTTCTGCTTCTTTTGGCCTTCTGAACTCTATTGCATTTTCTTTCTTGTTCTTCTCTGTTCGAGCTCTCCAAGAGAGGTGATTTTTGATGTTGTCACCATTGTTGAAATGTCTTACAGCTCGAATTTTCAGAGGAAAAGGTTTTCTACCTTATGTGAGATTCGTTGAGGTTTCTTTGTGTGATTTCAGGCTCGTCCTTGGTTGTCTTTGAGTTGAAATTCATTTATGAGCTTGGTCTTATTTTTAATGGCCAGTACGGCTTAGATTTTGAGCTCTCAAATACTCCTTCTAAGGAAGATTTGGTTTATCTTTTACCAGTTATCATCTTTTTAGAGCTCTGTTATTCTACAAAATGGTCTCTGTAAGTTTGTGAAGCTCTACAAAGTCATGCGGCCACTGATTTTGAGTTTTGTGAGAAAACCCTAGTTGATATCGACTACCACGAGTGTTCATTGGTGAGTTAATTCTGCTTTTACACACGTACATTTTCATTTCATATTTCTTCCTTATATATATTTCTGAAAACTTTCAAGATGTTTGTGAATTCTGTAATTTCTTGATACCCATCCATAGGTATTCCAACTAGTGGCCTGGATCTGTAATCTTATATTGAAACTTGAATATTATTTCATTTTGAGAGACAATTTTCTTTGAAATACTCAAACATATTTTAACCTGGATATGCATGTGTTTTCCTAATTCAAAGATCCTCCACTTGAGTTGTGCTCTAAATGTTATTTCAAACTCTGTTCATCTGGTAATTGTTTTATTTTCTCTCCTCCTTGCACCTCATGTGAACTCTACGCTTACCCTCAGCCATTCGATTTCTATTCTTGTGGTCAGGGTCTTCAAGCTTTAGTCATGAATGTTGAGTCTTTGAGCTGGATTTTGTTATCTAAATCTTTTAAATCTCTATTTTCTGAGTATATATTTTGTCGTTTCTCTTTTCTACTTAGAACAATGGCCACCATTGATATCTTATAGATCTATATAATATATTTTTTGCCTCTATCAGAGTAGATCTTGGGTATCTATCTGAAGCTATAGCCACTTGTATTTTTCCTTCCATTGTACGTATTTTCAGGACTTTGGATAAGTTTCACTTTGGCTTTATCTGGGTAATTGTAGATATATGCATATCAGTCTTTGCTCTTTGTTTTGATTCTACTGCTCTGAAATCTTCACCCCGTAATAAGACTATAAATTCACCTAAATTATTCTTGAAAAAGGCCACTATAACTACTTGCGCATTAGATTTATATATCTCTATCCATTTACTTTCGAGCTCGAATTTGATAGATTTTCCATATATGAGTTTCTAATTTTTCTCAAATTACCATTTCTAAGACTACTAAGCTATATTCTATGGCCATGCTTTGAGTATTTCTGGAGGATGAAGCTAAGTTAATACATTTCAAACCTTGTGTCTAGATGGTGTATTATTCTAAGTGATCATTATTGTACATTTAGAACTCTTTTATCTTTGTAGCTGCAATTATCTTCCCTGGAGGTGTAAAGAATGCAAGGGTGGCTTGGGCCACCATGATTTTTCATGTTTCTTCTCTTCTTCTCTATCTCTACCTCCTTTCTATATGATTTTCTATTGACTGTTTAACTGAGTGGAATAGTAGAACCTGGATTCACTGTTTATCTTTTAGAGATCATCATCCTTTACTCTGTTCTGAAGATAGTGATATCTTAGATCCGAGTTATTATCTCTTTCTGAAGCCCTTTATAACTATAGATTTTACCTAGATCACTTCTCACTTATAATGCAATCATGTCATAGATTAGTACTATTTTCTTGGATGAATATACTTCAAATGACATTATAGTATCTCTGTGTTTTCATATTTGCTTTATTTTGAAAACTGCAACTTAGAAAAGTTGAAATTGTAAGATTATTTTTGAATTTCAATTCTCTTCAACTGTTTATGTTATAAAGAATCCTTTTTTGCATTATATATTGTATTTCCTTTTCTTATAGCTCTGATATGTATGTTGAAAAATCTGAAATGCTGATTTTATAAGGCAAAGCCTTGGTAAAAAAATTTCAAAATCTTTTCTTTAATGCATTTTTAGAAATAGTAGTTATATGTTCTGACCCAGAATACAAAAAGTAACACTTTTCATGCTGAACTGATATAACAATTGAGAACTGACAACATAATGGTTGTTTATCTTGATCATGTAATGTTTGTCTACTTTCTGTATCACTTATTTGATTTGTATAGTTATTTTAAAGCATGTAGTAATTGAAACAACATGATGAAAAGTTTTAAATATCCATTTTACATGCTGAAGCCTTGTCAAAATTTTCCTAGAATCTTCTCTCTCATCATGTTTCAGCTATAATCCTTTTTAACTTTTAGTTTCAGCTTCTTAAAATCTGATTCTCCCTCTTCTTTGCAAACTGAAAAATGTACTTCTATCTTCCACTGTCTCTTTTGCACTGAAACTTCTTCCATTTTAGAACAGCTATTGGAACTTTGAGTTACATTCTTCCATTTCTTACGTGCACTTATGAATTGTTTATTTCTCTCTTTGGCTACAACTTGTACCTACACACTTAGGAAAATAGTTAGAAAATACTTAGGCTTTTTGGCCTCTCTTATGTCCATGTTTTCCTCTTTCTTTCCACTTCCTTCTTTATGAGTGAATAAAGCATGTATGCAATTTATCCTTCAAGTAGAATACATCTCCTGCTTAGGAGAATATTTATATGCATGAAGCAGGATAGTGTAGGAATATGGATTAACCCTGATCTCTTTATTGATGATTTCCTTATTTTTTCTGTTTAGGTACCATGCCTTGATGATGAAAGGAGATGGTAATGGGATGCTCTGCACAAAGAAGAATATACAAGGCAATGATGGGTTCACTCATACTCCTTTTCTTTCTCTTTCATGCATGTGTATCTTTCTTTTCAGTAGATGTATTTTACTTCTTAGTTACATCCCACAGCTTGTGTGGGAAACATTTGACTCTCCCTGTGAGTAAAGCATTGAATTTTGTAAATGAGTTGTATATCTCTTTCTGCATTTCTGATTTCTTTATGTATTATATAATGAACTAAACAACTCAGTAACATAATTGAATGTCTTAAGCATGAAGGAAATAACATTGAATAGAACTTGTAATATTCAGTAATGAACTCTGATTTTTCTGTGATCTGCACTTACGTTTTCTGTTCCAAAACTTTACACTTCACCTACTCTGTAATTGGATGTCCTCATCAAGACAACAAAACTTTCCTTCGGGGCTTGTGTTATTTTTCTAAGGATGGTCATGAAATAATAGACTATGTGATCTATTACATTTTGTAACAGCACACATAGTTACAGATTTCATGTAATCTTTTAAATTAATCAGTAGTAATAACATAATCTGATGTGATCTCCCCTAGCTTAGGTATGCTTCACAAATTCTATCCATCATAACAAAGTTTCGAGTTGCCCATATTTACACAAGTGCAAAAATTGTCAACACTAGGCTCTTTCACCCTCGCTCCCTCTCTTTCTCCCTGTCCCCTTGGAAAGATTAGATTAGATTAGATTAGATTCTTCCTGCACTAGAGCAGCTTGTGGTAGGTAGATTAGGAAGCAAGAATTGACTTTCTCCAGAGGTCCATCTGAAGTTTTGCAAGTCCCATAGCTTGAGATATGGTCCCATGTTTTGCAATCACACTGAATGCCCTACTCCACACCCAGGCCATTCGGGGGTGTTGTGATTCTTCACTAATATTTATACTTACTTCCTATATTATAGGAGCAATATGACTCTATAGATATGTACATTTCCGGATGTATGAAATATAATGATTATTATTACTTTTTTTCCTTTAGGTGTCCAAATCTCTAGTCTAAGAAATGACCCTTGTATAAGGAGAATGATCTTTATGAATCTCTAAGTTTTTCAACAATTATAGTATTAAAATAATATAATTGTAATTTTTAGGTTATTTATTTACTATTTCAATGCTGTAAGACAAGACAATGTGAATGTTGATGAGAGTGTATTTCAATTCATCCCTTGGAAATATTTTGTATTTCAATTCTTTTGACACCTATTTATTGTGAGAATAAATGATAAACAGGTAGTTTAATGCATCCGCCATGTAGCGTCTAATTGAAATGGCATCGAGTTTTTTTCTACCTGCTTGGGATTCACCTAGAAAGATTTGTACAGATGTTTCCTCACAGTGAGGCTGATTGAATTGTTCACTGGGATGTTGAGATTGGGTGTACCAAAATCCTATGGAGAATCCTAATTCGGAATTAGGAAAGGCATCCCATTCATAAAAATGGTGGAGGAAGAAGTATCTACAAAACAAATTTCCTGAAATGCATCCCCACCTGCACTTACTTGCAATGCTAAAAATAGGAAAAAGGGTAAAATGAAAATGAACAAGCTCCTTGACAAAGACATTGGAACAAGATTCTCACAAAAAATAAGACAAGAAAAAGCCAATGTTATAAGAGAGTATTTCAATTCAACCCTTTGAAATATTTTTATATTTTAATTCTAATTTTACTAACACAAATTTCCACAAATCTATTAAAATTCCAAAATTCAATTAAAGTTTTCTTCCCGGGCATATTTATTTCCATTTTGGTGGTTGTATTTTCTATTCCTTCACTTTTTATATATATTTTTATAATTTGTATTGTTAATTATGATATTCAAATAATATAAAATTTCTAATTGAGTATTACAATAAAGTGATAGATTTTATTGTATTTAAAATGATATAACAAATTTATATCATAACATATAAATAAAATATTACTTAACATATTTTTTAGTATAGAAAATATTATTAATTTTACAAAAACATTATACACATTATTTTACATATTTAATTTTATAGATTTTTTTTTTTTTTATTAGCGGTGAAAAAGGTTTAAGGGAAGCCTACCCCATACAAAAGGAGGAGAAAAATTTAAGACATTGAGGAACAAAACAATCCAGCTTTTGTCAGTGGCAAAAAAGATTAAAAAGACAACCACACACATCCAATAACAAAATAAAAATCAGCAAAACAATCTCATTAAATCCCCTTGCCTTTGGATCTTAGTTGCATCTTAAGGGTATAGATTGTTCCTTTCTTTTTCCAATTGAAAAATTTCGAATCATCATCTGAATTTGGATTTACATTTTCATTTTTATGGATTGGAATCAAAACTTCAATACATTTTTTAGATCCAGAGGATCCAGGTAATATATCTGAGACATTCTTACATACTTGTTTCGCTTCCACCTCTTCTGGGTCAATTGAGTCCTCACGAATTGACTCCAAATGAAACTTCAAAGCATCATTCACAACCAAGTGGCTAGAAGTAGATTTCTTCCACCATGAACTTCTATCTTTAGCATGTTTTTGATCCAGTTGATAATTTGCTGATAAATGTCCAAGAGAAAAGCATGTTATGCATTAAAAGGGAAACCCTTCATAATCCACATTTTAAATCCACGTTCTATCTTCAACATTAAGTTCAATTGTTGTAGATATCTCCACAAAGGTATCCATATCAACCAAGATTCAAGCATAGGTTATGTGTTCAAAATATTCTGTTTTTGGATCAATAGCTAAACATTTCCCTAGTGTGTTACCAATAGCAATAAGACAATTCTCCAGCTAGAATTGGATGGGAAAGTAAGGTAGGTGAATCCATTTTGATTTGACATGAAAGGTATGATAAACTTGATTAAACAGAGGAAATAAAGGTTTCATCAAAACCAAATGCGAATCAAAATCCCAAATTTTCCCAAAAATTAAATCCCTATCATAAGCACTTGCAAATACAACAATGAAAAAACCACATGCACTAGGAAATATATCCATCCTACCTTCCATATAAGGGCCTCAATAGCTTGAAATCTAGGCATGAAGCGTTGATAGACCCAGGAAAAATTTGTTAAATTTGTAAATCAGACCATTCCTCTTGAAAGCAGCTTCGGATTGAACCACATCTTCCCCAAACCTCACAGATGGGATGGATTTAGCATAATCCATAGACTTATTACACTTGGAGTTTTACGAGCCCCTATTCATAATAATTCTATCCTGCACAACATCCTTGAATGAAAACTGAGTAGGGGATATCTATTGGGAGACAGGAAACCTTTGATACACAGCTGAGCTACCACAAACCAGAGCTCCAAAAACACGAACAAGTTTTGATCCTCCAAGATCAGAGCCAAATTTGTCATTCTCTTTTTTTACTTGGGTAAGAATTCCTTCCCCCAAATGTTCAATAGTGTAATGGTTCAAAACCCTAGTGTGGCTATCGGTTTATAGATATTTCTATGTAAAAATCCCCAAAAACTTAGAGGATTGAGATCCATGTATGCCAAGGACATCATCCTTACCAAGACAGGGGCTGCCAAAACCTTCCCTACCTCTTGAGATATGTCACCTATCTATATTAGAAATAGATCAGACCAAACAACATGAATTCACAACAATATCCACAGGGTTGCTGCAAGCAGGAACATCCACACAAAAACCAAATCCTGGGTCACTAAAACAGAGCCTCCCCAAGCCTTAATTTTTCTTTCCACACAGAAAATTTGACCATGGCCATAATGAAAGCTTGAACCAGAGCCACCGCAAATGCTACAGGTAGGTCACCCATCCATCGTAAGAGTTCGAGTCTCCATACTTGTGGTCAAAATTTTCATAAGCGTTTGGGATTTCACATATTAAGTTTGCAAAACATTTCACATATTTCTAAAGGATCTTCTCACCCCTAGAATTAAATATTATTAATTATATAGTAACAAACAATAAATTAATAATTATGTAATAATATTTATATCACAAATTTTTTATATAAGAAATCTCCTAATGTAAAAAAATTTATGATTTTTTTAACATATTTCTTATCATGCTACAAAAAACATAGTTTTTAAAAGAACTATAGATTATATAATTGCTCTTTAGTTTCATAAAATGAAATATTTTTTAAATATAAGAAAAATCATATATATTATCTTTTGATATGATATATTTTCTTAATTTTTAAGTTGTATCATTGTCACAATATATATATATATATATATATATATATATATTATATTTGTGGTAATTACCACATTTTTTTTACAATTTAATGTTTCAACAAACTTGTTGTGGGTGGAGTCCACAAAATCGGATTCACAATTTTAACAAAAATATCCACAAAAAAAGTGTGAAAACATTGTGGATACATTGCCCATTATCTTGTAGTACCACCATAAGAATTATTCATCTCATATCCCACCATTCTACACTTATTAAAAATTATTGGCGATCTCTCAATATCGATCCTTTACTCTCAACTATTAAATGAAGATTCTAAAATGACTCTTTTAGGCACCTTGCATCCCACATGAACATTAATAAAAAGGTGGTAAACACATAACCTATATCTATCTTTAGTTATAGGATTGACTACAATCAAAACCCCCATGGATATTTTAATTCCCATAAAAACCTTGAGCTCCAAGAACTCCAAGGGTAAAGCCCAGAGGTGATTCCAAACCAGTAGTTCCTGAAATTTAATCTTTTATAACCTACTAGGTTATCACTAGATGAGGCTAAGGGTAGATTTTCCATAAAACCAAGGCACCCTATATAGCACCTTTTTCACATCTAATTCTTCTTGGAAATCAAAAATAAAACCATTTCCTGTCAGTGCCCTAACCTACACCTTGCATGCCCATTTTCTCCTACACTAGTCTCTTACAAAATCTATGTTTGTTCTAACTACAATTTCTTCGAAGGGATTTAAAAAATATGTAAATGAAAGATTTATACGATTTAAAATCATTGTTTACTCTTTTAGTTGTCCTAGTCAGTCAAATTATATCCCATGGTGAAATTATTTTAGAAAAACAAATTATTGAAAAGTTGTTTAGAAGTTTTCCAGCAAAATTTTATCCTTTGGTTTTTTCTATTGAAGAAACTAAGGATCTAAGTCATTTTTCAAATGATGAGTTGTATGAATCACTGATAAATCATAAAAATAGGTTAAATAGATCACATGCAGTTGTAGATCAATATTTTTCATTACATGTATTAGGAATTTGTGGAGGAGGAAGTGGAAGCTTCATCTGAAGAGGAAGAGGAAGAAGCTCATCTAGAGGACACAACAATGATCCATCAAACTAAATAGGATGATAATATAGTCAAGAGCATAATCATAATCAAATTTCTGATTAGAGACAGAATAAAGGGAAATCTGAAGGGTCATTATTGAAACATATATGGGCACTATGCTTATGATTCTAGAAAAAAGAAGTATGATCAGAACATGCGGAATTAAAATTAGGTTGGGATATCTACTTCATGCTCTTTGTTTATTCCATGCATAAATATTTTTCAAGAAACATCTTATTTATCATGTCTTGAATGTAATATATCACAAGAGATTCCTAGTAATGTATGGTATTTGGATTCTAGTTGCAGTAATCACATGTCAGGTAACTTAGATTTATTCTCTAATTTTTATTAGTTAGTAAACAGAGATGTTACCCATGGGAATAATAATATAGTTTTTGTAAATGGAAAATGAACAGTCAAGATTCTAACTTAAAGGGGGAGAAAAATATTAAGCATGATGTTTATTAGGTTGCAACTTTAAAGCACAATATTTTTAGCATTGGTCAATTGGTACAAAAGGGATAAATTTTTTATATTTAATACTATGAATGTGTGATTGTGGATAAAGCTCAAAGTACTCAGCTGATTTCTAAAGTGAAGATGAAAATCAATAGAATGTTTCCTTTGAAGATTAGATCACCCACATTTGGAGCTCATACTACAGATCAATTCGGAGCTAAATAAATTGAATCATCTTTTCAGTCAGTTTTGAAATATGAATCATGGCTATGGAATCTTAGGTTTGTTCATTTAAATATTAGTGGTTTGAATTTATTACACATGAAAATTATGGTAAAAGGTTTTCCCTTAATTTAGAAGCGACAAATTTTTTGAAGTTTGTATTTTGGGGAAGGAATATAGAGATTGCTTTCAAGTTGGAAAAACAACAATAGTAAGTGCACCTATTAAAAAATTTCACTCATATTTATGTGGACCTATGAAAACAAATTCGATTGGAGGTTATTCATATTTAATGAAATTCACTGATGACTATACAAGGAATACATGGGTGTATTTCTTAAGACATAAATCAGATGATTTTAATATATTTGAGAAGTTCAAGGCTTTAGTAGAGAAGAAAATTGGATAATACATCAAATTTAAGGACAGACAAAGGAGGTGAATATGTTTCCAATTCTTTTCTAATTTTTTTGCAAATATCATGGAATCCACAAGTAGTTTACTAAAAGGTATACCACACATCATAATAGTGTGGCAGAGAGGAAGAATATAACCATAATGGATATGGTGAGAAGCATGATGAAGGAAAAAAATAAATTAAATGAGTATTAGGGAGAAGCAATATCAACTATTGTTTACATTTTAAATAGGTTTCCAAAGAAAATTGTTTGAAACATGTTTCCTCAACAATATTAGACTAACATGAAACATGTTGTTTCTCATTTTAGAATCTTCGGTTGTGTGGAATATGCACATATGCCTAATGAGCTAAGGAATAATTTTTATGGAAATGGATAAAATTACATATTTGTTGGATATCCAGAGAATACAAATTCTTCCTAGTTGTTTAATCCAATCACTAAAAAATTCCTAATTACCAGAGATGTACAGTTTATTGAAGATGAGGCATGGGATGGAATTATAGAGAGAAAAAATGGTGTAGCAATAGTTATTCCTCATGATATTATAGAAGATGAAAGAATAAAAAAACAAGATATTTTTATCTTCTTTGATTCTTGGACATGCCTCTCAAGTTGTAGCAGAATATATACCTCCATCTACAACTACGAGGTCTCCAAGATTTCAATCATATTTAACCATACAAGAGACACCATAATGAATACCAGAAAAAAGTCTTATAGTATAAAACAATCCATCATCTGATAACCGTTTGCACCGTAAATTAACGATTCTTAGTGATATTTATGATGTTCATACAACTAACTCTATTTCAATTTTTACATTGCTTTCTAAATATGTACAACCAGTATACTTTAAAGAGGCTATAAATAATTAATTTGTGGCTCAATTCAGGGATGATGGGATAGATTCCATAGAGAAAAATCAAACATGGGAATTTTTCTATTTTCCAGAATGAAAGGACATGATAGGAGAGAAGTGAGTGTACAAAACCAAGTAAAATGTTGATGGTAAAGTACATAAACATAACGCAAGGCTAGTTATAAGAATTTTTTTACAACAATATGGAGTAGATTACAAAAAAATGTTTTTACTAATAGCACATTTAGACACTGGTAGAATGGTTTTAGAAATTGGAGCTCAAAACAAATGGCATATATATCATATGGATGTGAAATAAGCATTCTTAAATGATTATCTCGAAGAGGAAGTTTATTTAATCATCCAAAAGGTTATGAGATTGATGGTCATGAAGGAAATGTATACAGGTTGAGAAAAGTGATATGTGGTCTCAAGATAGTACCTAGAGAATGGTAAACAATAATTGATTCTTATTTGATTCAGAATTGTTTTAGTAAGAGAAGCAGTGATTCTAATTTATATATCAAGATAAATGAACAAAGAAAGAGTCTATTTATTTTTTAGTATGTGGATGATTTTATAATTACTATAAATCTATCTATAGATTCATTCAAATCAGATTTGAAGAAATAATTTGAGATGAAACATATAGTTCTCATGTACTAATGTTTAGGAATTGCAGTTCAACCATCAAAAGCTAGAATTTTCTATTTCACAAGAAAATTATGCTAGTGATATTTTGAAGATATTTAACACATGTTTAATTTCAAGACATTTCCAACACCAGTTCTAATTGTTTTGAAATTAAATAAATAAGACACTAGATCATTTGTTGATCCAACATTTTTCAAAAGTTTAGTTGGAAGTCTCATGTATTTGAAGATCACAAGGCCTGAAATTATGTATGTTGTAAGCCTCATATCAAGGTTCATGGAATATCTAAAAGATTCACATTCACAATATGGAAAACATATTTTGAGGTATCTATGTGGAACTAAGAATTATGGAATGTTGTATTCAACATCAAATGAGTTCAAACTCATAAATTATATGGATAGTGACAGTGATGGAAGTGTAGATGACTGGAAAAGAACATTCGGTTATAATTTTCACTTTGGAACCTGATTGCTTTCATGGAAATCAAAGAAGCAACCCATAGTCACATTATCTTCGGAAGAAGAAAATTATGTAGCAAAAATAAGAGAAACACATAAGGATGTTTGGATGACATTATTGTTAAAATATTTGAGGTAGAATCAAGACAAGGCTACACATAGGTTTTTGACAACAACTCAGCAATAACATTGTCTAAAAATCATGTTTTTCTCAAGAGGAGGAAAAATATAGACATAAGGTATAATTTTATTAGGGATTTGGCTAATTATGAGGAAATTTGACTTCAATCTTATAGTTCCGAAAATGAGTTTACCGATATCTTTACAAAGGATTTGGGAAATGAAGCTTTTGAGTATTTATGAATTTGTTTAAGTGTTTATGATGAAGAATATGTCATATTCAGAAATACACACTTAGATAAAAAAATAAAGGCTTCAATGTCTAAATTCAGGGGAACTATTGGAATATGAATAATTTCCCCCCATGCAGACTATTATTAGAAAAAAAAAAAACCAACTTTCTTTTCCATACATAGTTTAGTTTTAATTATATGTCTCTTTTTTAAGGATAAAAGAAAATAAAACAAAAATGTTTGTTTGCACGAACAAAATCATATGCTATTTGTAGATGATAGTTCTATTTTTAAGATGATCTCTTTAGAGTTGTGTGTAGTTATTTTTTGCAGATTTTTTCTTATATATTGTAAAGAAATCATAATTGCTAGATATACACAGATTGTATTAAGTTGAATCTTTGACAGGAAGAATATATAATATTGCACATGAGTGCTGATTTGAGTTTGTGATACTTTATTTTATTTGCAACATATTCTTTATTTTATTTCTTTTGTTCCTTGTTTTATTTGTCTAATTTCTACTCTAGAAAAATAATCGAACTGCTATATTGATTAGCCATTGTTAGCATAAATAATATTTAATATATTGTTTTTGTTTTATTGTTGTATACCAAATTGGTCAGTTATCCCATCATGGCATGTAACTAGTCAAATATTCCTCCACCTTCAACCATCTAGACCTGTATATATGTGTTGTTTATGTTTTGTTTTAGCATCAAATAAAATTTGTCATAACGTGCCTGTCACTTACCTGCCTGTCACTTACAATAACGTGCCTGTCACTTACAAATCTAGAGATGAAGTGCTCGCGTGACCTACAATAGAATATTGCAATCCTCATTGGCTATGTAGACCTGCTTAGACATGGAAGTAGTTGTTGGAAATCCAATATGGAAACCTGCCTCTTGTTTTTGTGTTTTGAACCAACAATTAGGATGTGGAAGATTCCATATTTTACTATTATCAGTGCATTGGAAAGGAAGGAATTGACTATAATGAGACCTTGTAGCCACTGCAAAGATCAAAACTTGCAGAGTTGTCTATGCACTGGCAGTAAAAAAGGATATGAAAGCTTCAACAAATAGATGTAAATAGTTATTTCCTAAATTGTGATCTCAAATAAGAAGTATACATGACCTAGCAAGAAGGATTTGTCGATGAGAAACATCCTCAAAAGGTATGTCATCTAATTAAGTATCTTTATCGACTTAAACAGGAACCTAGGACATGGTACATAAAAATAGATTATCACTTATTGCAGCATGGATTCACTCATAGCCTCTCTAATTCAAATATGTTTATCAAAAAGATAGAAAGAGAGATTGTCATCTTGGTTTTGTACGTAGACGATCTTGTGATCACATGGAGTTCTGATGATCTCGTCGAAGATGTTAATAATGATCTGAAGAAATCCTTCGAAATGATAGATTTGGGGCTACTTCACTATTGTCTTGGCTTAGATTTATGGAAAAAGAAGAAGAATATTTTCATCTCCGAGATGAAATAAACTAGGACACTCCTGAAAATGTATGGCATGTAATATTGTAAACCTAATTCCACTCCAATGGAAAACGTTTTGCAACTTTCTAGATTCCAGGATTCACCTCATGTAGATGGTACTCTCTATAGACATCTTGTTGGGATTATTATTTACCTTATATACACCAGACTAGACAGCTGCTTTGTTGTGAGATTTCTTTCAAGGTTCATGCAGGAGCTAAAGAAATGTCACTAGGTAACAGTGAAGAATGTGTTGAGATATGTCTGATGAACAATTGACTATGGTCTGGAGTATCAGAATAACTGTCAGTTCTTCTTGCATAGATATACAAATATTTGAATATTTTTTCCATAAAAATGGATTGATTAGCAGATTGAAAAACATTTGTCTAGGCTTTCCCTCTCTGCATGCTTAGATGTCCAATCACGATGGCCTCATTATGGAAGGTAATGTCTTAAAATAATGAATATTAAATTTCATTGTATGGATATACAGATATTACATATGCATATTTATACATGCATTCAAGGAGGATAAAATCTAAATGGGAAGCTGTGGAGGTGGAAGGTCAAGAGACCACCCAAGTAAACAGTGAAATACTCCAACATTCCCCGCTTATTGCATTGTTTCTACAAACATCAAATTTTGAGATAATGGACCCCCTTTATTCCAAACACATTTAAAATTTTATTACACTCTCCATGTAGCCTACTCACCTTTGAGGTAGCATACCAGCATCAGGCTTCCTGGTGTTGGTGACACCTTGGTTTTTCCCCACATGATTATCACAAACCTGAAAGTGACTTTAACACATCCATCCTTAAGAACACCTCTGTGGTTTATGGTTTCCCTAGATTACCATGAACCCATATGGTTTTTGGACAACAAGCTCACCACAAACCTAGAGGCGAGTTGTTGCCTCAAATGTACACTTCAGTGGTTTTTCAAATTTCCTCAAACCCTTTACATAAGAACCAAGCACTACTTAGTGCTTTTCACTCCTCACAGTGTCCTTCATTTAGGAGGTACCGAAATAGAAATTTCTCTACATTTTAATTGAAAAACGCACACAAAAAAGAAACACACTAAGTTGAAAAAAAGAAAAAACGTCATCATAGGTTATTGATGAGAGGGCGCCAATTGTCCTCCGAAATTATTCTATCCTCCAACCTCCGGTAACATGTTACTTAATTAATGGATATAACATTGAAGCTCATTGATTCAATCAATCTCCACATTTCTCTGATATGTTTCTTGGTGAATATATTTGCAAGGCAAGTTGTATTTTCTCCACAGCCAATTCTAGTTCTTCTCTCAAGTTCTCTACCAATGAATTGTTGTCCTTGATTTTTGTTATGATGCTTGCTACCTCTACACTCTTATTGGAATGCTCTTATAGCCATGCTACCTTCATACTCTAAATCTAAAGAACACGTTCCCAATGGGTGAAATCTCACATGGAGGTCAATGAAAGGATTATATGCATAAGGTTGCCTAGATAGAATGAAGACAAGAATTTTCAAAAATTTCTCTTCCTTCAATATTGTGCAAGAATGAGAGTGAGAAGAGCATTTTTTAACCCACGCCAAACTCCCAAATGTGCCCACATTTCACACTTGATGACTAATAACTGGTTGGTCACTACGTATGTTTCTCCACACAGCAAAAATAAGAAAAACCCATAATGATAATCTCCCATGCGGTCCAAAAAGTAAAAACACCAAACGAAGGACGTTTCAGATAAAAAAAATCTTCACACACCGCTCCTTTTGACAAGGATCTCCACGTTTCCTCTGATGCCAAAACACAAGAATTAGACGCAGGTATTTGCTAATACTCCATGCAAAAAAATAAAATAACACCATGTTTCCAATGCTAAAATCCAAATAAAATGCACAACAAAAATCTAACGCAGGTCTCAAACAGGTCCATGCACAGGTCCTCCAAAAGATGTTGTTAGAACAGATTTTCAAAAAAACCTTTCACGCAGGTCCAGAAGATCTGACATGCTAAAAATAGATGATGGGGTTGCTTTGATTTCTAACCAAACGCAAAAAAAATAAAATTCTTTGCAATAGTTTCCACGGTCGCAATCATGTCTCTGATTCTTGAACACTGGTGTCCAGATCTTTGCACAATTTAAGAACGCGTTAGGGAGCTTTGATACAAATGTCTGAAAATAATGAATATTAAATTTCATTGGATGAATATACAAAGATTACACATGCATATTTATACACGTGTTCATGTAAGAGAGAAGATAAATGGGTGGGTATGGAGGTGAAAGATATAGACACCACCCATGTAAACAATAAAATACTTCAACAGCTAAGATGGATATCCATCCTACTGCTAATGGGTTTTTCATAGTTGTATTTTCTGAAATTTTAGATAGGGATTTGATTTTTGTCCAAGAGTTTTTGATTTTCAATCCCATTTTCTATTGATGAAACCACGGATCTCTTTTTTAACCTAGATTCTGATACATTCTACCTTAAGATGCTTTAGATTTTTCTACCTTATTTTCCCCTCTGATTTTTGATGGAGTATTGTTTAACCTCTATATCTAACAATTTAGGTAAATGTCTGGCTATTGACCGAAATACTGATAATTATAAGTACACTTTGTATGCTAGAATTTTGGTTGATATGGATACTTATGCAGATTTTCCAGCCACTATTGAACTCAAAATTGATGATAGTACTTGGATACAAAATCTAGAGTATAAAGGGTTTCCCTTTAGGTGTAGAACATTATTTTTTCTTGACCATTTAGCTTCAGAATGTTATATGGAAAGAAAACATGTTAAAAGTAGAAGCTCATAGTGGAAGAATTCAAATCCAAGCCACCTGGTTGTAAATGACCCATTAGATTGTTATTCTGATTCTGAATCTATGAATTCGACTGATCTAGATTCTGAAAAGGAGGAGGTGATTCCTCCTCCTAAAATGGATATAATACAACAAGATCATAAGAATGATTCACATTTGATGGTTTTGGAAAAGGGAACAGTTTCCCTTCCTCTTTTTTCATCAAGGATAAAAAATTTCAAGGAGTAGTTTGAAGTTATGATTCCTATCCATAATATTTAAAATGAAAATCCAAATATTGAAAAGGATTAGACAGTTTTGAACTAGAAAAATAAAGGGACTATCTCTCAATTTAAGATACACTTAATATCTAATGCACGGTTGTAAATATGAGATAACTGTTGGTTTTGTTTTTATGTTATTAGTTTGGTCTCAATGTTTTGTTTTGTTTCTCTATGCCGCTGGTATATGCCGCTTCTTTTTTCTTCATTGACATATTTTTATCTCCACTTATTGTATGGGGTAGGGTCCCCTTAACCCTCCTTTACCTATAATCAAAAAAATATATATAGACGCAAACTATGCTAGATCCGATGATGATAGGAAATTAACTTCAAGTTATATTTTTCATCTCGGGTCTGGACCTATCTCATGCATCAGTAAGAATTATACTATTGTTTCTCTCTCATCCATTGATGTAGATTCTTGTGCCGCACAAGGAGCTGTGTGCGAACTAATTTAGTTATGTCACATTTTTGAAGATATGTGCATTCCTAAAGAAAAGCCTCCCATCATTCATTGCAAAAATTAGAGCATGTTGAAGCTTGTGAAAAATCTAGTTTTTCATGAGGGAACAAAGAACATTGAGATTGAAAGTCACTATATTCAAGAACAAGTCTTGAATCACAAAATACTCACCAAGTCTCTTGGCAAGTTGAAATTTGAAAAAAATGGTACATTTGTAAAAAAATGTACATAAAGGGGGGATGTTAGCATAAATAATATTAAAGGGGGGATGTTAGCATAAATAATATAGAATATTTTTTTTGTTTTGCTGTTGTATACTAACTTAGTCGGTTATGCTGGCATGACATGTAACTAGTCGATGGTTCCTCCACCTTCAACTTTATCGACCTATATATATGTGCTATCTATGTTTTGTTTTAGCATTCAATAAAATATGTCTTCTCTCATTGAATATCAGCCATAAGAAAAAACATTGGAATATTTTGAACCTGCTCAATAAAAATTCTAAAATAACAAGAATATATTATAACATCAACATAATTTATCAAACAATTTTCTAGAGATCCCAATTAAGTAAAATGTCCCTGTTGAAATACTCTCATTAAATTAAAAATTTGAAATCAAAACAAAGGGAAGATATTTTACTCAATCTTTATATTCCAAAAATTATATCATATTCAACATGTGTGCATTTGCAAAGACTTTGCTTTAGATATATTTTGGAATATAAAAATAGTTTGAGCAAGTATAGAAAAATAACAGCCCCAAATAATTTATGGAAAATGCATCTAAACCCTAAATTGCAAAAAATTAAGCCAACCGAGATCATTAGAAATTAAATAGTAATTACAGTCTAATTATTGGGTAAAAACGACTTTGAATTCATATATATTAAAGAAATTTTAAAAAAAAAAGGCCAAATACATCCATGCAAAATCCATTCTACAATATGAAATAAAAATTAAGGATAAAATACTAACGTGTTATTTTTTTGGTCTAGGTCGAACAAGTTGCAAGTCTATTTATGAGAGGGAGATAAAATATAGACAACACCACAAAAATAAAACAACCCATTATAACACAAATATTATTCAACTCAAAGGATAAAAAAACATAGAAATTGAAAATCCAAACCAGCATAAAATATTAAAACACAGATAATAGGACAGACATCAAACGTCCAACTCTATTAGACCCAAAAATTAAAAACAAAAACACACCAATATGTTGTAGAATGTCCGGGAAGGGTTTTTTTAATAGTTTTTGTATCAATAACTCTTATGTAGCCCACATATAATTCACAGTTGTACATCACGTTTTCTAGAACCTGCAAGACATTATTTTTAGAAAAGATAGTATGAGTTAAGGAAAATAAATTTCCCAAATAGTATGGAGTGTTATCTATGATATTGTTTTCCCCCTTCAAAATAGTAGGGATTGTTACCCGTGAGATTGTTTCTTCTATTTCAAATAGTAGGTAGTGTTACCTATGAGATTGTTTCATGCCATCTAAATGATATTTAAATGTGCAAAGAGTACTAACTCATGTAGAATATTCTTGGGAAGATAGTTAAAATATATTTGTCAATTAATCAAATATGAGAGATACACTAAAATAGAGGAATGCTCATAGATATCTTATTGATGTGAAAACAGAGAACTTATACCTGATCCAGGATACCCTGATTAAGAGGAATGGGACCACCAAGTTGGTTTTCTCCCAAATACAATTTAACTGAGGCAAATGAATTTACTAGAGAAGGGAAGTGATAAATGTCCACAAATAAACATCGAATGAGGAAAATTATCATTTGTTACTTGCAAAAACATACCATGGAAGATTCATACACATTTGGGAAAAAAGAAAAAGCCCTAAAGAAAAAAAAACCATGCCTTAATATGTAGTAACACCCAGGGATTGATAAAAATTGCCGCACCATATTTCACAAGGCATCTTTTGTATGTGGTGGGATTAGATGAAATAGTAACAATGTAAATTTCACTAAACAATGATGTAGGGTTTTCAAGACAAACACACAAGTATTAATAAATAGGAAGTGTTTCATTTTACTCTAGGAAGTGGCCTCATTTTAGTGTGTTGTCATAGAATGCATGTATTAATATTGACATGTAGATTACTTGATTTCATCACTTTGATTACATGGTGATGAAATAGTTAAAATTTCCGGCTTCTACATTATTTTTCCCATCCCACTGAACCAATCTCTCGAGTTAATGAATTTTTTCATTAATTTTTTTTTATAGTGTCAAGTCTTCTTATCCATTCCACGCTCCCTATAATTGTTGGAAATATGCATGTGCATCATATAATTCTTCATGTAGATTTTAAGGAAAGTTATGTTTAGCTTTATTTTAGCATGCAATCTAGTTTTTGTTGGAGTCCTATTTTTAGGAAATGGATTTAAAGAAAATAAAGCAAAAAGAAATTTGATTTAAAGCACGCAAGCATGCGTTTTTTTAGACAGTAGTTATTTCTGGAAAGCTCTAGTTTTTAGATTTGTAGGAGGTTATTTAATTAGTAGAAATTGTTATTTATTTGAAAGAAAGAATGAGTGCATTGAAAGTACACAGTTGCACACATAACTTGATTGTAATGATTTGAAGCTCTGTGTATGGAAAGAACACACAACATAGCGGATTAGAGTAAATTACTTTGTTTTTATTTATGCAAGTTAATTTTATTGTTATGTTTATTTGTTGTTTGTTGTATAAGCCTACAATTTTTCTACAAATTGGTATTAGAGAAAGCTATTCTAGCAGTTTATTAAATTGGTAGCAAGTGATGGCTTCTACATCTAGTATGTAGACACTGTAGTTTAATAGAAAGAATTACAAGTACTATTCATTGACCATGAAGGCGCTATTCAGATCTCAATACATACGGGAGATCGTTCAGAATGGGTACACAAAACCTGTAGATGCAGTGACATATAATGCACTTTCTTAGGCAGAGAAATATACTTTGAAGGAGTTACTAAAGAAAGATAGAAAAACTCTTTTTTTCATTCATCAAACAATGCATGAAAGCATTCTCCCCAGAGTGGAAGCATCTAGTCAAGCAAATATCACATGGGATACACTTCAAATTGCATGTCAAGGTAAGTAGAAAGTAAAAATTGCCAAGTTACAGTTACTTCGTAGATATTTTGAGAATTTATCAATGAAAGATTTAGATTCCGTAGAATCATTTTTTACTTATGTAGTTAGCTTAGTCAATCAAATACAATCCTATGGTGAAACTCTTCAGGACAAAATAATTATTTAAAAAGTTTCTTAGGAGTTTGTCCACAAAATTTTATCCTCTAGTTGTTGTTATTGAAGAAAGTAAGGATCTGAGTCAGTTATCTATTGACGAGTTGCATGCATCACTAATCAATCATAAACATAGGATGAATAGATCACATGAAATTGTAGATCAAGATTTTTCATCTCAGACAATAGGTATTTGTGGAAAAATAAGAGGTAATTTCATCTTAAGAGGAAGAGGAAGAAGTTCATATAGAGGACGTAGCAGTGGTTCATCAAACTCAGGTGGAAGAGGGCAGATTAAAGAACATAGTTATGGTAAGAGACAAGATAAGTCTCACGTTTAGTGCCATTATTAGTAAAAGTATGGGCATTATGCTTATGATTGGAAGAAAAAGCAATATGTTCAGGAGAGGAAAAATTAAAATTATATTAGAAGTTCTACTCCTAAACCTATGTTTATTGCATACACAATTATTGCTTATGAAATACCTTCATTATCATCTATTGAGTGCAAATTATGAAAAGAGAGCCCATGTGTTGTATAGTATTTGGATTTGGGTTGCAGTAATCACATGACAAGTAAACTAGATTTATTTTCTAGTTTGGATGAATCTATTAAGAGTGATGTTACTCTTTGAAATAACGATATTGTGTCTGTAAAAGGAAAAGGCGTGGTTATTATTCTAACTAGACATGGGGAGCAAACGAATATGGATGATGTTCACTATGTAATAGGTTTGAAACATAAGCTTATGAGTATTAGATAGATGGTACAGAAAGGATATCTAGTCTATATGGAAGACAATGAGTACGTGATTGTGGTCGAATATCCTAGCACTCAGTTGATTGCAAAAGTGAAGATGAGCACCAATAGGATGTTTCCTTTGATTTGAAAATCAAGAAAAAAGAAGAAATAATATCTGTTTCCAACAAAATCAACAACTCAAATCGCAACCAAGTCTTGTGATATGTCAAATTATTCTTCTATTGACTCATACACTCAAGTAGATGAGTCATGCACTAAGGTAACAGAGTCCTACGCTGAGGTAACAGAGTCATGCGCTAGTTCCTATGCTAATATAGTTGATTCATGCGCTGAGGGAATACAGTTAAAGATGAAAGATGAATCATGGCTTTGGCATCTAAGGTATGGATATTTGAATTTTTGAGGTTTTAGTTTACTTCATAGAAAGAATATGGTTAAAGGTTTGTCATTGATTCAGAAGTCAAAAAGGATATGTGATGGTTGTATTTTGGGAAGCAACACAAAGATTCTTTCCTAGTTGGCAAAACAATAAGAGCAAGTCCACCGCTCGAAATTGTGCACTCAGATTTATGTGGACCCATACAAAGAACTTCTATTAGAGGTTTTTCATATTTTATGACATGCATTGATGACTACACAAGGAATACATGGGTTTATTTTCTAAGACATAAATCAGATGTATTCGATACATTTCAATAGTTCAAGGCATCAGTTGAGAAGAAAAGTGGATACAACATCAAAATTCTTAGGATGGACAGAGGAGGTGAGTATGTTTCTAATCAATTTATGAGTTTTTACAAATATCATGGTATACATAAGTAGTTTAGTTCCAGGTATACACCTCAACAAAATGGTGTTGCAAAGAGAAAGAATAGAACCATTATGGAAATGGAAAAAAATATGTTGAAGGCCAAGCATCTTCCATATGACTATTGGGCAGAAGCAGTAGCAAATTCTATTTACATTCTAAATAGGTGTCCAAAAATAGTTGTTAAGAACATGGTTCCTCAACAAGCATGGACTAATAGGAAACATAGTGTTTCACATTTCAGAGTTTTTGGTTGTGTGGCATATGCACATGTACTTGATAAGCTAAGGAAGAAGTTGGATAACAAAGGAGAAAAGTGTATTTTTGTTGGTTTTTCAAAGAATAGAAAAGCGTACAAGTTGTACAACTTGGTAACTTGAAAGGTTGTGATCAACATAGATGTTCAGTTCATTGAAAATGAATCATGGGATGGAAGTATAGGAAAAAAAATTAGCATAGGAGCAGATGTTCTACATGATGATATGGCAGATGATACTTTAGAGAAGAAAGGTATTCTATCTGCAAATCTTGTCCATGCATGACAATTCGTAGCTTAGGCCACACATCCCTCTACAGTTCGAAGGTCTCCAAGTGTTCAACCATCTTCAGTCATGTAAGAGACAACACAATGAACACCATAAGCAAGTTCATCGCCATGAAAAAGTGCATCATTGAATAGTCCTATGCAATGGAAAACAAAAAGTATTAGTGACATTTACAATGTTGATAAAACTAACTCATTTTTAGTTTTTTCATTTTTTTCTGAAGCTACGGATCCAGTATATTTTGAAGAGGCTATTAGAAATAAAGTTTTGGTAAAAGTCATGGATGATGAGATTGATTCTATAAAGAAAAATCAGACTTAGGTGCCAATGGATCTTCCAAAAGGAAAGGATGTGATAGGAGTGAAGTGGTTCTACAAGACAAAATACAATGTTGATGGAAAAGTACATAAACATAAAGCAACACTGGTAGCAAGAGGTTTTACATAACAATATGGAGTGGATTACAACAAAATGTTTGCACCAGTAGCACATTTGGATAGGGTAAGAATGGATTTAGCAATCATAGTTCAAAACAAATGGCTTATTTATCATATGGATGTAAAATCAACATTCTTGAATGGTTTCCTTGAAGATGAAGTTTTTGTGAATCATCCAGAAGGTTATGAGATAGAAGGTCATGAAGGAAAGGTATACAGGTTGAAGAAAGCACTCTATGGTCTCAAGAAAGCACCTAGAGCTTGGTACAGAAGGATTGATTCTTATTTGATACAGAATGGTTTTAGTAAGAGCAGTAATGAGCCTACTTTATACACAAATATAAATGAACTCGGTAAGATTCTAATTGTTTGTTTATATGTAGATTATTTGATCATTAGTGGAAATCTATCTACAAAGTCATTCCAATCAGTCATCAAGAAGGAATTTGAGATGACAGATCTTTGTGTTATACATTATTTTATCGGCATTGAATTTCAACATTCAGCAAAAGGAGTTTTTCTCTCACAATCAAAGTATGTAAATGATGTTTTGAAGAGGTTTAACATGTTAAATTGTAAGCCAGAGCCAACACCAGTTACAGTAGGTTTGAAGTTGAGCAAAGATGACAGTGGATCGTTTTTCGATCCAACATTATTCAAAAAATGGTTGGAAGTCTTATGTATTTGATAGCTACAAGGCCTCACTTTATGTATGGTGTGAGCCTCATATATAGGTTCATGGAATCTATGAAAGATTCACATTGGAAAGTTGGATAAAGAATTTTGAGGTATGTATGTGGAACAAAGAATCATGGAATTATATATTCATGTTTAGAAGAGTTGAAATTAATTGGGCATATAAACATTGATAGTGCCAGAAGTATAGATGACAAGAAAAGCACATCCAGTTGTACTTTTCACTTTGGAACAAGAGTGGTTTCTTGGGCATAAAAAATGTAGCCCATTGTCATGTTATGTTCAGCAGAAGCAGAGTATATAGCAGTAACAGGAGTAGCTTGTCAAGTTGTTTGGATGAGAAGAATGTTGACATATTTAAGGCAGAAAAAGAGGAAGCTACATAAATTTTTTGTGACAGCAACTCAACCATAACATTGTCCAAAAATCATATTTTTTATAAGAGAAGAAAGCACATTGATACGAGGTATCATTTCATCAAGGAGTTGGTAAACAACAAGGAAATTCATCTTAAATTTTGCAGATCCGAAGATCAGATTACAGAAAATTTTACAAAGGCTTTGGCAAACGAAGTTTTCAAATTTATAAGAAGTTTTTTGAGAGTTTGTAACACAGATCTAGAATAGAAAAAGCTACAGGTTCGAAATTAAGGGGGAGTGTTGGAAATATGCATTTGTAACATATAATTCCTCACATAGCTTTTAAGAAAGCTAAGTTTAGATTTAGTTTAGCATGCAGTCTAGTTTTAGTTGGAGTCTTATTTTTTAGGAAATAAATTTAAATAAAATAAAGAAAAAAGAAATATGTTTTAAAGCATGCAAGCATGCATCATTTTTAGATAGTTGTTATTTCTCGAAAGCTCTGTGTTTTAGAGCTATAGGAGGTTATTTAATTAACAACAATTGTTATTGATATGTAAGAAAGTATGACTGCATTGAAGGCACACAGCTGCATGCATAACTTGATTGTATGAGCAGAAGCTATGACAATTATGTAACGCTCGCTAAAAATACCCGCACGAGACCTAAGAACAACCTAGGGTTAACTAGAAAAATTATTGAATAATTTTTTTTGAAAAGTGTGCCCACAAAACATTTTGAAAACAATAGTTGCCACATTAATGTTTCTCCAGTAATAATGTTTTAATAAGTAATTTCCCAATATAACACAATATTTAAAATCCCCATTATATTTTTAATACATTTGATTTGACTAAGCATGTTTTATCACCCTAAGTGTTAATTAAATACCCAATTTAAATCCTACTATATTTAAATATTCCCCAAGGGATGTCAAGGGTAAAAAGGGGCCAATGTAATTAAATACCAAGGTTATCTAATTTCTACACTGTTGAAACAACTAGCAAGGTCCCTCCTTTAATATTGGGTTAAGACAATAAACACTTCCTTACCCCATAAGTAACCCCTTAAAACATCAACCCATATTTTTGAAATTAAAACATTTAAATTAAAAGGTTCTTTCCACTCACCCATTTTCTACCTACTTTTTGTAGGGATGAATTTTAGGACCCTTGATGAGGAAAAATAACAACTAACCCTAAAGCATGCTTATGAAGGCTTATTTCTCTTTCTTTTGTTTTGCAAGGTTATCGGAGGAGGAAGGGAAGCCATTGAAGTCTATTCCAAGCTTTTGGAAAGGCTTACAAGTTTTATTATTTTCTCATTTTGTTCACACCCTCTTCTAGGGTTTTAAATGTGTTTTCGATATTTTATTTACCTCATTTTCCTTGGATTTGCCCAAATAGACTTGTGAGTTTTGCCCATCTTGATATAGTTAAGATTTGATTCATATTTTCATTTAGGTATGTGAAAACATATATTTATATATATATAAACATATTTTTTTTTTCATTTATATAAATTTATCTTTTCTTTTAAAAAGGAATTAAAAATCCGAAATCACTAATAGTACGGTGATTAAATATATGTGGGAAAAAAATAACAAAAAACAACTCTTGTTATATATATACGCATTGAAGGAAGGCCGCAGTTTTTACATGTTGTATAGGCCGCAAGGAGATTCTTGGTGCGGCCGTGTTTTTTCTTTGGCTTGCATTGTTTTAATGTATTGGTTTGGATTTAAAATGAATGGGGAGGTTTCCAACACCCGCGGCGACATTATAAAAGGCGCCGCCCAAGATATATGGGTTAGAAACCAGAACAACAGTTGGGTGGGGTTCACCGACCCCAACCCCACTATTCTCTTTCCTAAGACATAGGCCGCGGCACCCCCTAACAATATTTCTTTTGTTTGAAAAAAAATAATCCTTTTAGGATTGCCTTAAAATAATTACTTTTCTATATACATACATATATATAATATACGGTATGTAATTTATATGTATATATATAGTATAGAATATATATACTATATAATATTACTAACCCCATTTTTATTATCAATAATAATAATATTCTACTATTAATAATATTTAAGATATTACTATCACTAACAAATAATAATGAAATTATAGATGGTAATATTAACAAGCTAGGATATATATACACACACTAAAACTCCCTTTTCTTTATAACAATTTGATAAAAATTGTTTGGGAGATAGGAGAGGATTAAGTTTCTTTTCCCTTAACAATTTGTGATAGATTTACACTAAATTTTAAATGAGGATAACATACTAAATGTAGGACTTCGATCACTTCATTGGCCTATTTCAAGACTAATTAAAACTTAAGTAATTTCCATCTATTTGAAGAAAGTATAAAATATATTTCATCCATTATATGAAATTGAACCAATGCAACTTATTTCACTACATGCCTTTGATGTGAAAATTACTCTGATCTAATACACATAATTCATGAAATAGCTACACAGACACTAATTAAAATCAGCAACACTATATTATTCTCACACTCATTTTTTATTGATTCACTATTTCATTAAACTCCATTATATAGGAGATGTATAATAACAATCCTCATAACGACCTTTCTCTACATATACAACCATACACCTGTATTGTTTCAACCTCTCACCAATATAATAATAAAACAATACTAATTGTTTTATTATTCTAACTTACTAACTTACCACATACTAACCACATTTTATATTTACTATTTACATTTACATAGAAAATGTGATTTCACTAATTTACCATAGTAATAATTATACATGTAATTATTATTCACCCATATATGCAAATGGATTACTAAGATATATTTCCTAACATTCCCCCCCTTAGTGCAGACATGGGGAAAACTTGTCTTTGCACTTGCACTTACTTTCATGATTTGTTGATTTTACAGGATGATCATAAACCTAATAGATGGTTTTTAATAGGGTTGACCATAAACCAAAAATGATGGTTTTGCAACTAGTTTACCACAAACCAAAAGGGTGATAGTTTTGCATAGGGTTTACCAACAACCAAAAAATGGTGGTTTGACAAGTGGTGTACCACAAACCAAAAATGAAGGTTTTCAAGTGGTTTACCTACAACCACATCATGATGTGTCAAATACAATTATTAGCTCTTATCACATTCACTGCATGGAAAAATATAGGAAGTATAGCTGCTCACATATAGAAAATACCAAAAATGTAGAAAATTAGAAATGGAACATTGAGATCATGTTCCCCCCTCAATGTGAAATTTCCTTTATCCTGCAAACCAAAATAGGAACACTGCAACCAAACACTCTGTCAGACACAAAAAACAACAGGAACACACTGTATAAAAAAAATCACTATAGCTGATACAGCCCCGTTGTTGGTGACTAACGAGAAGTCACTGAATGAACTCCAGCCTCTTGTGCCTCCTTCCTCCAAGAGATTTACTTAGTATAGAAAGTCTTCATAATTATAGTCAATTTCATCTTTTTTTTCATCTTCATTGTCTGAGCCTTCTTCATTGACTATATTTACTTCATTTTTAATATTTCCATTGAGCAAGTCTTTAGCTCGATCTCTAGAAAAAGACTTAGTATGACCTTTTTCTTGTAATAGAAACATTCAATTTCATCCTTTTTTTTCAAGAAATTTTTGTATTTCTTTGTAACATACAAAGCAGTTTCCTCTTCTATATCTTCTTTAGTTCTTTTCTCTTCAGCTAGGAGAGATGAAATCATGCCCTCTAATGATTGAGAAGACATTTTCCCTAGAGTAAAGAAAACATTATTTTACTTGGATGGAAAACTATTTAATAATATGGCTTTTGCATCTTCATCATCAATAGGAGCTTTAACTTCTGCTAGTTGTCTAAGAAGAGATCTCAATTCATTTATATGACTTAACATTGTGACTTCTTCATTCATTTTCAATTTGAATAATTACAAATTTAAAGAGATTTTTGCATTATTCACTTTAGCCCCAAAAGTTTTGTTTAATAAATCCAATATTTCCGTAGAAGATTTTTCTCAATCTACATGATGTAATGTAGAATCTGAAAGACCAAGTCCAATTATTGTTTTGGCTTTGTCATCTCTAGTTTCCCATTCTACAATTTTGCTTACATTTGTAGGTACTTTTTCTTTTTCATCTACTATGCTCCTTAGGTTTTTATTCATTAACTTCATCTGGATTTTTACTCTCCATGTATGGAAGTTCAATGCATTAAATTTATTTACTGGTGTATCCATTTTACTGAATCTAAATATCCAAAAAAAATTGAATGTAGATTTGAATTACCTTTGATTCTTTGATTTATTCAAAAAACAATAGTGATCAATGTGTTGTAAATAAATTGCATGTTTCTCCCAAATGACAAACTAGGTTTGGCTGATATTTCTATTATAGCTTCCTGTACAGTAGATCGTTCTACGTGTAAAATTGTGGATAAACCCAGACAGTGAAAAAAAAGTTACGAGATCTTCTTCGATACAAATTGAACCTATTTTGGTACCAAATGTGAAAATTACTCTGATCTAATACACATAATACATGAAATAGCTACACAGACAATAATTAAAATCAGAAACACTACATTATTTTCACACTTATTTTTTATTGATTCACTATTTCATTACACTCCTATATATAGGAAATGTATAATAACAATCCTCACAACAACCTTTGTCTGCATATACAACCATACATCCATATGGTTTCAAGCTCTCACCAACATAATAATAAAACAATATTAATTGTTTTATTATTCTAACTTACTAACTTACCACATACTAACCACATTTTACATTTACATAGTAAATGTACTTTCACTAATTTACCATTATAATAATTACACATGTAATGATTATTCACCCATACATACAAATGGAGCACTAAGATATATTTCCTAACATTTGAGTCTTATAATGAACTTTAATATTTCTTGACTTCCTACAACATAAGCAATTTACTTCAAAAAAATTTCCTCTTTCCATTTCCACTACAACCTATTAGTTCAAACAACTACTAACAACTTGGTTCTACATTCAAGTTTTCCAAGCATACACCATACTCATTTTTACAATTCTAGTTTTTTTCTTTTCTCTTCACAATACTAAACTTTCCAATAAAGATAATAGACTTTCTTTTTTATTTCACAAGACTAGATTTATAACACATATATTTATTTATCTTTTTCAATATACAATACAACTATCATATTCAATAATTGAATGTAAATTATCTTCACAAAATTATTACAATGTCCTCCACTTAAAGTGGGAATAATACAAGAATGTAAGCTAAAAATAAATACAAGGTTACAAGTGCCTCCACACTAAGTGTGAACAACAATAAGGCTTCTCACATGAAGGGATTTCTTAAGGACTCCAAGAAAATCTCCAAGCTTCACATCACCAATAAAAGAGCTCCACCATGCTTCATTTGATCACAAAAAAGGGGGGAGAGGCTACACTCTCCACCCAATCAAGAATTCCAATGAAGAGGAGAAGACATCCTTCTCATTGGTCCCTGAGCCCCAACCACTTTGCAATGAAAAATGGATTCAACTCATGGAAACAAAACAAGCTACCACATCATAATACAAGATTCTATAACCATACCAAAATACAACAATACAACTACAATCACCAAAAGGAAGCAACATAATACACAAGGCTTCAACATGCAAAAGTCAAAGGAGTAAGATCTATGGGGAGGTCACTTATGCCTCCCAATGGGAAATGGGTGCCCACCTAAAAACCCTCCAATAAACATCTAAAAACTCCTACACACTCTTATGCTTCCCTCAAGAAGCTATTATGTCTCCCTACAAATATATTATGGCTCCCTCATAAAAATACACCAAGTAAGAAAGGAAAGTAATTTCCTGTCCAAGGTGGGTAACTCAACTCAACTCCCTCTAAAACATGAAATGATATCTTATGCCTCCCCACATGTAAGATCCCCATAGTCCCCTCCTACACCACATTTAAGCAATCTACCCAAGCACCCAACAAGCATATCAAAAAACTCAAAAACATGCACATAAACATAATATACAAGGAAAATATTTTACAAGAGTATAGCTCCAACCTTTCCATTGTAGAGCTTGATATAAGAGTCCTAAACCAAGATCCTTTAAGCCCAAGCAATCACCAAAAGCTCTAACAAATCCAAAAGCATTCCAAAATCCTATAACTCCCCAAAAATACAAGAGCACAAAGAAATAAAGTAACCCTCAAACAAGAAAAAGAACTTGAATAAAAAAAAAAAAGAGGTGGGTGAGGTGGCTCCTTGTAGGATGCGTCATCACTCATCCTAAACTCCACCTCACAAGTCAAACATCAACCCCAACACACCATAAATTGGTGGGTGAGAGGAATGACAAGTTACTTACACACACAATCCAAGTCCACGCCCCATAAAGACAAACTTTAATTTCAAGAAGGAAAGTGCTATAATATTTTATGTAATGCCTCGTTTAGTGTAGACTCCTTTCCTTACAATGGAACCATGTTGCCAGCGTTGCCTTGTCATTTTGTACCCTGTTGTCACGTTTTGAAGCTCACCTTGCAAACCCAAGTAATTGGTGTAGGTGCAGATTTTGGCACTACGGGAAAGTTACCATAACAACCGACTTCGTTACTCGTACCTCATTCCTTGTTATGTTGACAGTCATGCCTTGGATCAATTTTACTGATCCAAGGTATACCTCATATCCGTTTGTGCTCGTGATCCCCGTTCAAAGTAAAGTCGGCTCCTTTCCTTCCGTTATACCACCTTATTTCTGTTCCTAATGCATTTACCTTTTCTGGTGGAATTTTGTAACACCTTGTGTGGACCGTCTTACTTCTTTCTGATCATTGTGGGTTGATTTTGTTTCAATTTCGTAGTCACGTTTTTTAAAAGTTCAAATAGAATTCTTTTAAAAATATATATAAGCTTAAAAGTAGTGATTTATGTGGAATTAAAGGAAGGTATGTGGTGATGCATGCTTTGATGGGGGCCATGAATTAATGAAAAACATAATTTTATTCCACTTACCACCCCTCACCTTCTTAGTAGTGTCCTGGTCATTGATTTACATGGCCTTCTCCTAATGTATTTTACCTTTGCTGGGCGCCACTTTCTTTCTTGCCTCACTTTACAAAATTTATGTATTAGCTGGAAGTGATTAGAATTTTTGACCTCCATTAATTATTTCAATGTGTATTGGTAGTGGTCTTCCTGGCATGGTTTTTCTTTTGGGACACATTTGGGGGAAGAAACTTCCATTCCCTTATCGGCCGCATGCATTTTACTCTGTATTTTTATGATCTGCTCTTCCCATGCTCACTGGTAGTGTGTATTGTTGGGCTAAAAACCCCTGTTTTGCTGAAGTGGATGCATTGTGGGGGATCAATCTGTGTTTTGAGAGAGAAGTATAGGCTAGGAGAAGTTTTCAAACAACACTATTGTTTTTACTTCCCTCTTTCCCTACCCTCCTTCTGCCTTGTTCTTCCTGCATGTGCCTCTTACGGGAGCCTCGAATGAAGTGGGGAAGCCCAAAAAGCTCATGGTTGCATTATGGAAGCTTATTACAGGCGTGTTAAGTTTGAACCTTGAAAATTTTTGTTACCCTTTTACAATTTCATGCAATGAATGATCTTCTTTCTGAATGGCGCCTAGAATGAGTTTGTTTGTGATTGTTTATTGATGTTGTGGAACGTATTGATTTTCCCTATGCTCCCTTTTTCTAGATCACTAGTTTTTCCTGAAAAATACTTAACTCTATCTTTTTTTTTCATTGTGAAAGGAAGATGCAAATCCCGTTGGTTGTAAATAACTACCTCAAAGTTTATGCGGAATTTTTTTGGGTTAGTTAGACCTTGTTAAACTATGGTACTATTCTCTCCTTATTGAGTTATCTTGACTTTTGTGATAATTAAACCACCTAGCTTGGGGAGCTCATGGGTTCTTTAAGAAGTTATCACCTTGAAATTTTATTCCTCTCTAATGAAACTTTTTCTATTTATTTTTATGTGACAACCCAAATTTGGAAGTGGAGATATGACCATGGAAACATAACAGGTTCTAAAGGTAGTCTCTATTTTGACAGATGCCATTCCTGAGAGTTTTCTTTTTATATTAGCTTAAATATGTAATTTGTGATACCTGAAATGGGTGGCTTAGGAAAGGAATATTGACAGGATAAAAGAAACATCACTTTTATTTGTAAACCATATCTGTGTGTTTAGTGGGGTATGTATAAAGGAAATTATTTTGGTGTCTTTCCTATTCATAGTTATTTGAATGTTGAATTGTGAAAGAAGTAAACACTGATGTTGTAAGATTTGTCACTATTTATTCAAGGATAAACTATTGGGAAAGTTATTGCTGTTTGTGATGAGTTGTAAGATTGTAATCCCATTCTCTGTAAACAAACTATCCTTTTTCACTTATTCTAGTTGGGATAATTCAATTTTAATCTTTTCAAATTCAATATTTGGTAGGTTATTTGCTCAAATTAAATCAACGAAAGTATATATGATAGTAGGGATTTATAATCCTTGCACAAATTACTATTTATTTATATATTTTAGAATGAAAAGAATATCTGAATTTTGGGATTTAGGAACCATGGTTGTATTCATTAACTGTAATTTTTGGGTATGGATGATATGGCATATACTTCATGCTTCACTCGTTCTCTATAAAATGATATTACCAATAGCTATAGTGTTTTAAGACCATTTTTTTAATCAATGAAGATCCATTTAAGCTCACTAATGAAATGAACCGAGTGTACTGCTCTTATGAGTTGAAAAGAGTAATTTTTGATATTGGGTTGTATTAAAACTATTGTTAAATTATCATTAAGAAAAGTGTTGGAGTTTGGATTACCTTTCTAAAGAACTCACACTCAGTAATCATACACTTCTTGCATTTTGAACATTGTAGAAATGTGGGAAGGCTTCAGGGTGACTGCTACTTGAGGTTGTAGTTACATGAAGTTTTCTACTGTGAGTAGCTACACCCTAGATTTTAGGACCATTGGGTAACATGGGTAAGATCACCCTCTCTTATTGATGTGATTTTAGATCTTTAAGGAATGAAAAATTAATCTAATTATTGATCTTGATTTAGTATAAGGTAGAATTTTAATTTTTGGGGTTGAAATATATCTAATAAATAAAGAAAAGGTTTATCCATTTTACAATTGAAATTTTTTATTCGATAGATCTGTTGCTATATTTAAAACTGGCTTAGGATCCATAACTGGATTGTTCTTTTGGGGTTACGAATCCCATTATTCTATGAAACTCATAAGGAGGTTTAAATGGTTATCTTGTCTTCAATGGACTTGAAAATAGGAGGCCTTTCTCTGCCCCATGCTTTGTTTATCAAGTAACTTGGTTGTCGAGTAAATCCCATCTTGGGTTTTTCCAGCTATCCTTCTTCCCTTATTGTAGTGCGCACAAAAAGGACATTTGAAGAACACACTTCAACTTAACACTTAACTCAAAAGTGTGACTAATTTTTTTTATTTAAGTTAAAGAGAAGGTAATGATACAAGGATGCAGCAAGGGTACATTAAGTGATGGTTCTATAGGAAGGTAACAAGGATTATTTTACTTAATTAATTATTTTCTTTCCTTGATTAATTTCATTCTTGAGAAGGCTAATGTTATGCGAAATTTTTAAATTCATTACATTAATATCATAAAGGATCCTTTAATAAATTTCTACACACACTAAGGGTTTTAAAAGGGACATCACACCCCTAGGAAATTAAAAGGCCCCACTCATCCATCGACACATATCCTTAAGGATTTTAAACATTAAACATTTAAAAATACATTTCTTCTTTAAAAGGGTGGGTTCAATTCTCCACCCCTAGATTAAATCCATCTTAACCACTAGATCCTAGGGTTCTCAACGAAGCCCTAAAAATCCTTATGAAATTCTATTAAAACCTTTTCTCATTCTAATCTTCTCATTTGGTTCATTTTCTTTGATTAGATTTGTAGGTTGAGGAGGAGGAAGATATGGGAGCAAAGAGGAAGAAGCCATGAAGGATTTTACAAGAAGATTTAGTCTAGGATTAGTTTAGATTTAGTTTATTTATGTAATCCATTTCATTTAAATATTTGGAGGGATTTCTTCCTCCAATCTGGTTTTTATAACAATATTTTGGTGTATTGGGTTTAAATTTGGGGAAAACCCTACCCTCTTTGATATAAACGAAAGAATGCTTTTACATTCACTATTTAAGTGTTTTGTTGTCTCACTCCTAAGAATTTCTCTTTATTTTACTTGCTGGTAGTAACAGGTTAAATTTTACAACTTAGAATTTAGTGAAACAGGTTAAATTTAATGCACAGGCGTGGGTCTACAGAATTCTATCATAAGTGACAGAACCACCACCCAGAGCAGACCAGTGGTCCTGGGACCACTGCCTTGCCAGGGTGACAAAATCTGCACCACCACCTTTCAGAGGGGTGGTCACGAAACTGCCACCTTACCTGGGTGACAAACGTAGGACCTCTTCCACTTCTTGAGTGGGAGTTACGGGACCACCGTTTTGTAGTGGGTGGCGGTCTTGTTTTAGAAAAATAGAACATTAATGCTAAGAATTTTACAAAAAATGAAAGTTGCTAAATGGTGTAAAAATGCATTTTAAGTTGTCTTTGTTCATTTCAAAGTTCCAAAATTGAGATTGATTACTCATTTAGTCATTTCTTAGTTAAGTCTAGTCTTTTTAAAATGTTTCTATCTCTAATTAAATTCATCTACTTGCAAGAATAGTTTCTATTTACTTAGCTAGTTCCTTCTTTCCATTACAAGAGCAAGAAGGGAAAATAATCTAGTTCATTTCTTGTCATTTCCTTATATAAAATAAAATTTCAAAATGAAGCATGATCTAACTTATTTTCCAATTTCATTTTTACTACAATGTTCATTTATTTAAAATAACCATAATAACTTTATTTTCCATACAATGATATTTTGTATACAAATTCAACTTCTAACAATCTCTACATTTTCTTCTTTCTCAAATTTACAATAAATAAATACTCAAAGAAAATATACTTTCTTTTCCATTGTAAAATAGATTAATCTTTCAATAAAAACACTATTTTTCTCACAACACATTCAAGATTTCAACAAGAACAAAATACTTTCTTTTCTATTTGCAAACTAACTTTACAACAACATTCCTTCTTCTTTATTTTCTCATTTGTTTCTTTCCACATGCAAGACAATAAAAATAACAACAATAGGATAAAAAATTTCTTTTACAAAGTCATTTAAATTTCCTCCACTTGAAGTGGAAATCCATACAAAATGTAAATACAAGAATGAATACATTATTACAATTTCTTCCACTCTAAGTGGGTAAAATACTAAGGATACTTCACATGGTCATCAACAAGACTCCCATGCTCCAAATACCAACAAGGTAGCTCCTCTAAAAGTTTTATTGATACACAACAAGATAGGGGGAGAGGCAACACTCTCCACCCAACCAAGATACCCAATGAAGAGGAGAAGCCATCCTCCCCACTGGCCCCTGAGCCCCAACCACATTACAATGGGAGAAGGTCTCAACTTATGGCAACTATTAGCTTCCACAATACTTAACAAACAACTTCACATTCATTCCATTTTCATAAAAACACAATAACAACTCAACAAGAAGAAAACAATAAAAGCAACAAGAACACAAGGCTTATCAAGAAGCCAAAAAGAGTAAGACCTATGGGGAGGCCACTTATGCATCCCAATGGGAATGGGAACCTACCTAAAAGCCTCCAATATAAACACAATTCTCCCCTATCAACTTTTATGCCTCCCTCAAGTACCCCTTATACCTCAGTACCCTCTTATGGCTCCCTCATAATAATAACCAGAATAAATGCAAGAATTATTCATACTAGATGGGGCACCCAACCAAAACTCCCACCACAAGAAAGTGATCTCTTATGCCTCCCTGCAAGAAAACTCCCCATAGTCTCCTCCCACTCCCAACTTAGGCATTCTACCCAAACCCAACAAGCATTTCAAAGAGTCAACAATATGCAACACAACATATACACACATAAAATAAAACAAATAACATAATTTAACTAAGGTGAAGCTCTTACCTCTCCATGGTAGAGATTCTTTCAAGTATGAAGCTCCAAGCTTCTCCAAAGATCAAGTAAGCATCCTCCAAGCTCCCAAAATCAACAACTCTCTCAAAATACTCTCACTCTCAAAAAATTCAAGAGACTAAAAATGATCATCCAACCCCAAAACAAGCAACAAGAATTCTATAAATAGAGAAAGAATAGGGAGGGGTGATGTGGCTTCAAGTAGGATGCCACATCATTTCCTCTCCACTCCACATAACTTGGTCAACCTCATATTCCATTGCACAATTAATAAGTGGTTGGAGGAATGACAAGAAGCTTACACACTCCGTCTAAGTCCACTCCCCTAAAGGACAAAATTAAATTTTTACAAGAAATTGCAATTAACATTTTACCTTTCTATCCCCCAAAACACCTAAAAGAGCCTGAATTTGACCCCCCAACCCATAGGTAGGGTTGGCATGGGAATTTAAGAGGTGTGGGACAAGTTTGAATTGTCCCACAAGCTTCTAAATTTTTCCTCTAAGGCCAAATTCGAGTTTCCCATGAGGGGTAGAGTGTGATACACTCCAAAATCAAATACACATCACTCAACACAAAATCCAAGACTAAATCAACTATAATAAATGAGCTCATTTTTGGTCACATGCTTAAGTAGTTTAAGGCAAATTCAAATTAGCTTAATAAAGACACTACAACCCATGAATAATAAAGGGGTAAACACAATACAAAATCTAAGTAATGGAACAAGAAAAAATTTCATTACTAAAATAAAAAAATGAATTAACATAATAGAAAGGGAAAAATAAAAACAAAACAACACATGGCCCCTAGGTCACAATTTTCTCCTAACCAATAATTCTAACACACACACAATTACATGTTGCCATGATGACCCTAGTTGAATTCCGATGTGGTTGCTCTCCACTCCCTTGATGTTGTTATGAATATAATATACCTGAAAAATAGAGGATACGTCCTTCGGCCTCGTGGCCACATTAAAACATTCATGTCAAATATGCAACTTAAATCTGAAATCAACTATATATGAATTAATATCATCTATGCAAGATACAATATTACTTACAATTTTCTAGCACATTTCTATTCCACATTTCATTTATGTCAAAATGATCATCACATTAATCCAATTATCAAGATCTACTCAATATGACTAAATATATCACATGTCAGAATTACAGATAAATAACCATTTCAAAAGTATATCAATATCGATATCAAATGTCTCCAGTAGTCCATATGCATCATATAAGAATCAAATCAATAACATCTTAGTATCTCTGATATATACTAACATACTATATCAAAAACTATGATATATCCATAAGTGCAGACGATAGTAACAAAAACAATAATGAAAAATGTGTCAAAGGGAAGTGGACACTACATCCCCCTCCCCTTAGACTCAACTTCCTCCTGGAATTCACTGGAATAGGTGTGGAAACTACACTCGTAGCAAAGTAGCATCCTCCTAAGTAGCTGCAGTCTCATCATATCTTTCCCACTGGACCCAAACCTGATCAATCTCTCTTCCACGAAAGCCCAGGGTCCTATGCTCTATAATGCATATGGGCTCCACCATCACCCGCCTCTGATCCTGTACCTAGAAAGTGGTCCAATTTAGCACATGAGAAGGATCAAAAATATATCTCCTAAGCACAGAAATGTGAAACACATCATGCAAGTGCGGAAAATCTAGGTGGCAATGAGAATGATCCCAGGTGCTCCAATATCTCAATAGGAGAAAGCTTATATAACGGATCGGGATCTTATACTGACATAAAGAAACAACTTCGTGCCCACTCCTATTATTTGTCCTGGTCCGCATACATGTCTATCTGCACCTCTGAATCTCTGCTGATCATAACCTTCTGCTCCAATCCTGTAATAAAACGTAAACCCTATCCTCAATCCTAACTAAGCATGCACTCTCTACCATATAATGCCTGAGGAGACATGATATGAAAACTATTATTGTAGGAACAAACCACCAAATATAGATACTCCTCCCATCTTGACTGGTGATCCATAACATACATCCTAAGCATGTCCTCTAGGATTTGATTCACCTGCTCAGTCTATCCATCTGTCTCAGGGTGATATGTTGTGTTGAAATTGATCCTCATCCTGAGAGCATACTGCATGGTAGTCCAGAAATGGGAAGTGTACAAGGGATCATGGTCACAAATTATCTTATGTGGAATCCCAAGTAATCTGACAATCTCATCAAGATATACTTGTGCCACTACACTGGATGTATAGGTTGTCTTCACAGGAGAAAAATGGGCTACTTTCGTCAATTTATCCACCATTACAATGATGGTGTCATGGTGGTATCTCGACGTAGGTAACCCAATGATGAACTCCATGGAAATGGTGTCCCACTTCCACTCTCGTATGGAGTGAGGATAGAGAAGGATAGCTAGATGTTGATGTTTAGCCTTCACCCTCTGGCACTCTAAGCAATGTGACACAAATGAGGCCATGTCTCTCTAAATTCCTCTCCAAAAATATAACTATCTCAAGGTGGCATGCATCTTCTTCACCCCGGGATGGGCTGAATAAGGTGCACGATGAGCCTCTAAAAAAATGTCCTATTTCAAGTCTCCATCTCTAGGAACATATATCCGACCTCTGTGTTTAAGAAGTACATCTACCTCTCATGAAAATCCACCAAATATCCCCTCAAGGGGTCTCTGTGACTCAATCTCTTCTCTGGCTGCAAGGTAGAAACTATCCTGAGGAAGTTGCTACAAAATCCTACTCCGTAAATCTGTGCCCACTTATGAGGCCATAGCCACATGTCTCCATCTACTCAAGGCATCTGTAACTACATTCTCCCTCCCCTTGACATGCTCTATCTCCATGTCATACTCACAAAGAAACTCCATCCAATGCCCCTAATGAGTGTTGAGATTGGGCTGCGTGAAGAGGTGGCAAAGACTCAAGTGATCAGTCCTGAGTGTAAATCCCTGGCCAAGAAGAAAATGTCTCCACCGCACTAAGGCATGTAAAACTTCTGCAAACTCAATATCATGAGTTGGATAATTGAGCTCATAATCCTTGAGTTTGTGAGACTTAAAAGCAACAACTCTACCCTCCTACATCAACACATCTCCAAGTCCTACCAAAGAAGCATATGTGCAAATGTAGAACTCACCCTGAGGGTTTGGTACTACAAGAATAGGTGTTTTTATGAGAAATTCCTTCAGTGTACTGAAATCCTTCTCACATCTATCTGACCATAAAAACTTCTTCCCTTTCCGCTGAATGGAAGTGATGGGGTGTGCAATCTAAGAAAACTCCTGAACAAATCTCCTGTAATATCCTGCTAAACCCATAAAGCTTCACACCTTGATCACACTAGTGGGTGTTGGCTAATCCATGATGGCTCAAATCTTGGAAGGATCGACTGCGATACCTTCCCTAGAAATGATGTGGCCCAAATATTGCACCTCTGTCTGGAAGAACGCATACTTCTCCAAGTTCCCGTAAAGGTGATCTCCGAAGACACTGAAGAACCTGGCGAAGGTGCTCCTCATGCGTACATACATGAGTAAATAATAATGTCATCAACGAAGATGAGCATGAAGTGATCTATAAAATTATTGAATACCCCATTCATCAAACACATAAACACTATGGGGGCATTCGTCAAACTGAAAGGTACCACTGTGAACTCGTAGTGGCCATATCTCATACAGAATGCAATCTTATGAATATCTACCTCCGTAATCCTGAGCTGATGGTACCCTGACTTAATATCTATCTTGGAGAAAACTGTAGCCCCCTTCATCTGATAAAATAAATCATCTATGAGTTGAAGGGGGTAATGATTCTTGATCGTTACTTTGTTCAGCTGATGGTAATCAATACACAACCGTAGAGATCCATCCTTCTTCTTCACGAAGATCACTGGTGCACCCCAAAGGGATACAGTAGGATTGATTAGGCCCTTCTCCCGAATGTACTCAAGCTGCAACTTGAGATCACATAGCTCAGGAGTAGTCATCTGATAAGGTGCTTGTGAGATAGGCTCTGCACCCGGAACAAGATATATATTGAAATCTATCTCACATGGGTGAGGTAACACCGGTACCTCCCCTAGAAACACATCAGAAAACTCTCTCAAGATGGGATGGTCATCAAGGGATGGTCCGCTACTCTCATCCTCTGATCTTTCACTAACCGTAACAACATACAACTGATAACCCCATCGCACAAACAACTTAAGCTGCATAGCGAATATGGTACGAATGGAAATGGGTCTCCTAACTTCTGATATCACTAACTATACCCCAAGATCCTCTATACAATCAATAGTCTTATGGTAATAGTCCACTCTAGCTTTGTGAGGAGACAACTAGTCCATGCCCAAAATGACACCATAAGATCCTAGTGGAATGATTCAAAGATCCAAAGTAGTGGTGAAGGGTCCCAAATCCACTACATACTTTTTAACTAAGAGTCTACAAAAAACTGGCTCCAAAAGCCATCTCAATATCCCAACAATGACCCTGCATAACTGCCACCAGCCTGTAATGCTCTACTAAGGATGGTGTAATAAATGAATTAGAACAACCAAAATCAAATAATATAGAGGAATAAATACCACCAATATTACTCATTTTCTCAATCAAGGTACTCTAGTGCTGAGCCTAGTAGTTCTCGACCACTGTGTAGATTTGATGACTCCATGCCATATCTCCAACCATAGGCTCTGAGATCTGTGTCTTACCATTGTTAGGGTTTTGTGGGAAATCTCTCCAATGATGTCCAACAACACCACAACCATAATAGCTTCCTAGTCCCCTCCTGTGTGATGTATCTCTAACTGGTACTCTAGATGTTTGAGCTTTGGATCTTGACAATCCGGCTATGGATTGCTGAGGTCTCTGTTGATGAGCTCCTGCTGACTGAGCTCTCAGCGCTCCCTATGTCCTGGCAGAACCCCTAGGAGGAGGCCGCATAGTCCACCCTCTCTACACATCAAATCTCTAAGGGGGTTTGTAAGGTGGGTGGGTCTGCTACTACTGCTACTGTGGTGGCCTGAATGAAGCCTATCTTAAACTCTGTCCACCTCATGGAGGGGGAACTAACCCCTTTGACTTACCATCTGACATCTGCTAGATACAGCTCTGAACTTTGTCTCTAGCCTACTGTGTCTTCCCCCGTGTCTCCTCTATAATATAGGCCTTCTCCATGACCTTTGCTAATGTCTGTGGGTAGTGAATGTGCACCACACAACCCAAATCTAATTTCAATCCCCAGATGAGCCTGTGAATCCATACATGCTCATCTTGCATATAGTCGATGTACTAGAGTAGATGCAGAAATCAACTCTCATACTCAGCTACACTCATCGATGCCTGACAGAGGTCATGAAACTCATCAATCTGCTACTATATAAATCTCCTGGAAAAATTTTTGCTCCTAAAACACTCCACAAATAGTTCCCAGGTGACTGTCTCTGAATTAACATGGAGCTTCTACTCCTTGGTTCTCCACCAGATTCCTACTCCATCCCTTAGAAGATGGATCACAACATGAGCTTTTGTGTTTCTAGTAAAAGGACAGATCTTGAAGCATCCACTCAAGCTCACTAACCAGGCCTCTTCTTGAAAACCTCCTATATCACCCAAATAATGAGATGATCGTAGCTTTGGGATATCCCCGATATGGTCTACCGCTAATGTCTGACAACCTCTAGGTCTCTCTGCATGTTCCTTCCTCTATCTAGGGCTGCCAGACCTATCCATATGTCCTCAGATCCTGTCTCCATGCCCTCTCTATGGTGACTCTGTCTTAACCAAATATGTGTAGAATTTCTCTTCCCTGTACTCCCCACTGCATCAAGGGGATGCCTTAGCCTCTACTAATGGCTGTATACTATTTCTAGCAAATCGTCCTCTCAAGGGCTCTTCGCGTATAGTAGCATTGATGTCCTGAAGCATTTGCAGAATCTGAGGTACAATGGCCACTATACCCTACTCTGGCGGTGGTATATCTAGGTCTATGTGAAAAGACCCCTAGCCTAATCTAGGCCTCCTGCATAGATCAAGGCAAGAGTTAATTCATTGTTCTAGGTCTTCCCTCAGTTTTCTAAGTTTTCTATTTTATACAATTATCAGACATTGTGGTTTTCTAGATTTAAGAGAATCAACTTTGCACTAGGTTAAATGTTCATGTTCATGTTTTGTAGGTGTGCCCAAGGGTCCAAGATTTTAACCCACGGATCTGATACCAAGTGTAATGCCCACAAAAATGACGTTCTAAGAGCATGCTTCAACCTAACACTTAACCCGAAAGTGCGATTAATGCTTTTTTGTTTAATATAAATAGAAGGTAAAGATACAAGGATGTAGCAAGGGTACATTAATTGATGGTTCTATAGGAAGGTAACAAGGATTATTTTACTTAATTAAATATTTTCTTTCCTTGATTAAGTTCATTCTTGACAAGGCTAACGTTATGCTAAATTTTTAAATTCATTACATTAATAGCTTAATGGATCCTTTAATAAATTTCTACAAACACTCATATTTTTAAAAGGGACATCACACCCCTAGGCAATTAAAAGGCCCCACTCATCCATCTACACATACCCTTAAGGATTTTAAACGTTAAACATTTAAAAATACATTTCTTGTTTAAAAGGGTAAGTTCAATTCTCCAGCCTTCCAGATTAAATCCATCTTAGCCACTAGATCCTAGGGTTTTGAAAAAATCCCTAAAAATCCTTAAGAAATTCTATTAAAGACTTTTCTCATTCTAATCTTCTCATTTGGTTCATTTTCTTTTGTTAGATTTGCAGGTTGAGGAGAAGGAAGCCATGGGAGCAAAGAGGAAGAGGCCATGAAGTATTTTACAAGAAGATTTAGTCTAGGATTAGTTTATATTTAGTTTATTTATGTAATATATTTCATTTAAATATTGGGAGGGATTTCCTCCTCCAATCTGGTTTTTATTCCAAGATTTTGGTGCATTGGGTTTAAATTTGGGGAAAACCCTACCCCCTTTGATATAAATGAAAGAATGCTTTTAGATTCACCATTTAAGTGTTTTGTTGACTCATTCCTAATAATTTCTCCTTATTTTAGTTGTTGGTAGTAATAGGTTAAATTTTACAACTTAGAATTTAGTGAAACAAGTTAAATTTCACACACAGGTGCGGGTCCACAGAATTCTATAATAAGTGACATAATCTTCGCCTATAGCAGACTAGCGGTCCTAGGACCACCGCCCTACCAGGGTGACAAACAATGAACTGCCGCCTTCCAGAGTGGCAGTTGCAAAATCACCACCTTACCTGGGCGATAAACACAGGACTGCCGCCTTTCTGGGAGGAGGTTTTGAGACCGTTGCCACTACCTGAGTGGCAATTATGGGACTGCCATTCAGCACAGGGAGATGGTCTTGTTTCAAAAGAACAGAACCTTAGTGCTGAGAATTTTACCAAAAACTAAAATTGCTAAAGGGTGTAAAAATACATTTTAAGTTGTCTTTGTTCATTTCAAAGTTCCAGACTTGAGGTTTGTTGCTCATTTAATCATTTCTTAGTTAAGTCTATTCATTTTAAAGTATCTCCATCTCTAATAAATTTCATCTACTTATAAGAAAAATTTCTATTTGTTTAACTAGATTCTTTCTTCCATTACAAGAGCAAGAAGGAAAATAATTCTATTTCATTACTTGTCATTTCCTTATATAAAAGCAACTTTCCAAATGAAACATAATATAACTTATTTTTCTCCTTTATATGACTACAATGTTCATTTATTTATAATAACCATACTAACTTTATCTTCCATATAATGATATTTTGTATACAAATTCAACTTCTAACAATCTCTACATTTTCTTCTTTCTCACATTTACCACACAATAAATACTCAATGAAAATATACTTTCTTTTCTATTTGTAAACTAACTTTACAATAACATTCTTTCTTCTTTCTTTTCTCATTTGTTTCTTTCCACATGCAATACAATAACAATAACAATAATAGGATTACAAAGTCATTACAATTTCATCCACTTGAAGTGGAAATCCATACAACATGTAAATACAAGAATGAAAATATTATAACAATTTCTTCCACTCTAAGTGGGTGAAATACTAAGGAAACTTCACATGGTCATCAACAAGACTCCAATTCTCCAAACACAAACAAGGTAGCTCCTCCAAATTTTTGCTTGATTCAAAACAATATAGGGGGATAGGCAACACTCTGCACCCAACCAAGATACCCAATGTACAGGATAATCCATCCTCCCCATTGGCCCCCAAGCCCTAACCACATTACAATGGGAAAAGGTCTCAACTCATGGCAACAACTAGCTTCCATAATACTTAACAAACAAATTCACATTCATTCCATTTTCATAGGAACATAATAAAAACTCAACAATAAGGAAACAATCAAGGCAACAAGAACACAAGGCTTATCAAGGAAGAAAAAAAGAGTAAGACCTATGGGGAGGCCACTTATGCCTCCCAATGGGAATGGGTGCCCACCTGAAAAGCCTCCAATACAAACACAATTTCCCCTATCAACTCTTATGCCTCCCTCAAGTACCCCTTATACCTCCATACACTCTTATGCCTCCCTAAAAAATTCTTATGGCTCCATAATAAGAACAAGAAGAAATGCAAGCATTCTTCATACTAGATGGGGCACCCAACCCAAACTCCCTACACAAGAAAGTGATCTCTTATGCCTCCCTACAAAAAAAATCCCCATAGTCTCCTCCCACTCCCAACTTAGGAAATCTACCTGTTAGTGTAGAATCACAGCACCCCTCGATGTTGATCAGATTTCTAGTTTGATCATACTAGCATCCAGTGTGATTGCACAACATGGAATCCTTTCTCCAAGTGTGGGACTTGCAAAAATGACAAAGGAATCTCCAGAGAATGCCGGTTCCTATTCCTCTATTCAGATGCACACGAAAATGCAGAGGGTTTACTCAAAACCTAATCTAACTTGCCAAGGAGACAGGGTAAGAAGATTCATAAAAATAAACCTAAGCTAACATAGGTGATGCACCAAGGAATGAAGAACACCTATCTTTCCAATAAACACAAACCATTCAAATGTGATGCAAGATTATGCACAGATAAAAAAATTTGCAGTGAAAGATCAGGAGGATGCAAATGAACACAGAGAGGGTTGAGAATCATCCATAGACATGTATTAATTGCTCCAAATATCGATACAATACACTACAAAATTCCAAGAGGCAAGGTTGTGTTACAGTTTTAAATGGGAGGTTTGAACTCCAAAAATTCACCTGCCAAAGATAAGAAGGGAGGGGCAAAACAAGAATGTTCAACACTTAGAAAGAAGCCCCTCCTTACAATTTATAGGAAGAATGAGAGAGGGAAGAGAGAGGAAATCCAGATCTACCCCAACCACTTCTAGGTTACATTTAATTCATCTCATTATGGCGGTAGGTGAGAACCCTAGCAAAAGCAGCGAACTGTATTTTACATTTAAGCTGGTTGTTGAAACGTCATTTCTGGCCATTATCACGTGCCAGAGGCATTTTTTTATTTTCTCCCTCAAAAATGAACCAAAATGCAAGATTGACCCCGAAATCATGTAGAGAATTTCACCAGCTTTCCATTGATATCAATAACACAAAAATCCAAGCTCTGGATCGAAAGTTATGGTGATCTGAAGATTTAGGGAAAAAATTGGCCAAAACGGATCGGCGGGAAAATATTTGAATTTTTCCCGCGCTATGCCACTTGGATGACATGTGTCGGGCTCTGATTCATTCGCGGGTTCATCCTCTAAAAATTCCTTTCAGGCCCTGAAACTTGGCCACGTGCCACTATTTTATTGGTTCGGGCCTAAGGGGCGTATTTTTACCTTGCGCCAAACACTTAGCAACTTTTCAACCTTCTGATATGTGGCATGTTCTGATTCATCTACGGGCCTCCTTGTCTCTTTTCAGCCATTTCACCTTTTCATGTCCCACGCGTCTCTCGCGTACCTTTGGCCTGGATGTCCCGGACAAAAATCTCTTGCTTCGGCCGATTTGGGCTCCCTTATTCCTGTTTGCGGTGAAGACATGTGGCGAGATTCCATTTTCTCCTGGCTCTTTCATCTTTTCACGTCCCATGCATAATTTTGGCCCAACTTTCCCGGAAGAAAGTCCCCTGTTTCAGGAAAATCGACTGGTTCACGTCCTCCGCGTACCTTTGGCCTGGATGTCCCAAACCGCGCGAAATGAAGACTTAGACATTTTTTCCTTGCTTTCAACCATTTCAGATTTTCATGTCCCGCGTGTCTCTCGTGTACCTTTGGCTTGGCTGTCCCAAACTGTCTCGGATGAAAGTCTCCTCCTTCAGCCAAATCATCTGGTTCGTGTCCCGTGCGTCTCTCGCGTACCTTTCGCCAGGCTGTCCCAAACTGTCTTGGATAAAAGTCTCCTCCTTCAGCCGAATCGGCCGGTTCGTGTCCTCCACGTACTTTTGGCCCGACTATCTTAGACTACCTGGGACAAATATCTTCAAACCCCCTGAAATGGATTGACTTGCACCAAACCGGCCAATCCGCGTCCCGCGCGTCCTTTTGGCCTGGATGTCCCAGACCGTGCGAAACAAGACTTAGGAAATTTTTTCCCTCTTTCGGCCAATTCAGTTTTTCACGTCCCATGCATCCCAACGTCCCAACTATCCCGCAGACCACCTGGACTAGGACTTAGCTGATTTTCTTCATTTTTTGGGCCCCAAGCTTGGTACAACGAACCTCAGTACAACCCGAACCCTATAAACCCGAAATGCCTTAACACAGTGCTGCAACCTTATTTTTTGCATTTCTTCCATTTTATCAACCTGTTGGGATTCCTTCTTGGATGGGAGAGTTAGAAAAAGGCTGAGGGGGACCCCAAAAAACATGATTTTGGGCCTTGAATCAATCTACTTGCTCGAGACTAAATAATCTGATGCATGTTATCAAAATTACCTTGGGGGTGAATTTTGGATAACAATTTGGTGACTTAGTGGGGTTATCTGCCTGCTAGATGAATGATCAGTAGTATGAAGCAATCCATTGGGCATGGAGTCATGAGTACTAGCCGGAAAACTGATCTAAACTTTGAAAACCTCCTCTCTGAGCCACTTGGAAACCCACTGAAATGGAGTCGTTCTCACCAAAATACCACTAAAATGGACTGTGCAAGAGCAAAACCAGCACCACAAAAACTATGTACAGAATTGAAAATCATACATGCTCCAAATGGAACATGTAGAGTGTGCACAAGCACTTCTTCTGCTAAAACCAAACCTACCTACTCTACTCTAACTGGAATCAAAGTCAAGCTAAACAAACCCTGCAATTGGTTGTGAGAAATAGCTTCCCTTTCTCAAAAGTGGCAGCCATGTAATTGATTTGGCACTAAATATGGCTGATTGGATGGATGGAAAATCAACAAGAAGCTTGTCTTCAACCCAAATCATCAAGGTATCAGCTGAAGGAAAATTCAATACCTCTTTTAGTTGCTCTGCATTTGGATTGAAGAGGTATGACAGCTGATCCTTGGTACCTTGTAGCTCATCCTCATACTCAGAAGCAAGCATGACTGGTTGTGACTTCTCCTTTGGCTCCAATAAAACCAAATACTTGATTGGGCAAGGTATGGTCCGTTTGATATGCCCATAGCTTTGATTTTCAACTCCAAAAATGGAGTCTTCTTGTAGACCTTCTTGAATGGATGGTGTGGAAGCAATGGTAGAATCTTTGTGCCCTTTCTCTTCCTCCAATGAAGGACATGAAAGATTAAAATCTTCCAATCTTGGTTCCAAAGAGCTGCTATAAGATGCAGGCTACTGCAAATGAATGTTCTCCTTCATGGCAGCACACTCAAGTGTTTGGAATGTGGATGATGAAAGAGAGAATGGTGGAAACTCAACCAGCTCTTCTCCATCAAAACAGTCCTCCAAATCTGACAGATAAAATGCCTCATGGTTGTCTTGCTACAAATGCTCCATTTCCTCCATGGTCTCTTCTTGATCTGTAACTTGACCACCATGGTTTCTTTCACCCTCCAACATTGACTTTGAGAGATCAAACTCCTCTTCAGTACTAGAACTTGAGAGAGGTGAAGTAGAAAGAAGAAATGAAGGTTCTCTTGTAGCCTACTTTGTGCTCAAAGCCCTTAGATCTGCAATTTTTTCCTCCACAACTAGAATGTGCTCCTCTTCTTTTGGATTTGGAGCAGCTTCTCCTTCCTCCAATGTTTGAAGACAATCTTGCTCTTAATAGAACTCTTCCTCTAGCACGAAGTTTTTCAAGTCAAACTCTTCAATCTGCTGCTCTAGAGGACAAGTTGGGACTGCAAGATCTTCTTCTGAGCTTTCTTCCTTTATGGCTGATTGTCCAACTTGAATTGAATCAGCATTCCCTTCAAATAGAGTGCCAACATGGACACTATTTTCTAAGTAAAATGACTGCTGATCTGCTTCTTCTTTTTGCTCTTCTTCTACTACCACAAAATCAGTCTTAACCACCATTTGTCCTCCAGCTCTAACCTCTTCTAAAGGCTTAACCATCAAGGGGATCTTTGTCATCCCAAATTTGGCAGCCCAAACCCTCAAGTTGTCTATCATTTCTTTTCTATTGGTCTCCTCTTCTTGTTGTCCTTCATGGCCAATTTTTGCAATTTCTTCTTCCCCACATGGAATTGGGAATGCAAGAGGAGGGATGGGTTGTAACTCAATTGATTTGGCAATTTTTTGTGGTGGTAGAGGAGGTGAAAGTTCTTGTTTCTTTGGGGGAGAGCATATTTCTTTTAGCTCTTGTGGAGGGGATGACTGTTTGGAAGGAAAAAGGAAAGAAGAATTGAGGTGTGGTGGAAGCCTGAGAGGTGGAGACATGGGATCAACATTTGGGACAGTAGATGGAGAGTTTAGAATTTGCAATTCTAAATGAGATGGTGCTGCTTGAGTAATGGGAAGGGAAAAACCAGATGATGGTGTAGAACTTACCCATTGAAAAGGTTGTTCAATAACAAGTGTATAGGCCTCTATTTCAGCTGTCCATCATGTAAGTTGGGGCAACATCTTCATCATGAAGTCCAGCTTCTCCTGAGGACTGAAGTGTCTTGTAAAAGGGCCTCCCCATGGACAAGGAGTTCTGCAACCAATTCTGAAATCTCTCATTTGAGCTGTTTCTCTGGACTGCACCATCTTTACCTCCATCTTTTGGATTTTTTCCAACAGACCAGCATCTTGCATCTGATTGTCTTCATTATATGCATACTCTTGCTCTTGGAAAGCTCCATAGCCAAACTGATTTTGGCATTGCTGCTCATATGGGTATGCATGCTGATTTTGAATTTGTTCAAAATGCTGATTTGGAGGATTTAAGAAACATGTTGGAGGTGGGAAACATTGTTGTTGTTGTTGAAAATGTGAACTCCATGATGGAAATGAAGTCATGATTGCACAACTTCATGGAATGGAAAATAATGAAAGAGATGGAAAGAAATATGGATGGAAATGGATGGAAAGCGGGTCTGCAACTTTAGAAATGGGTTGCTGATCAGATGGAGTCACCAGATGTGTTTGCAAGTACCTCCAAAGGCTGAAATCTTCACAAGAACACACCAACATGCAAAAGATGAAGTGGAAGACCTCTAAGGTCCCACCAGGCGTGCCAGAACTGTTAGTGCAGAATCACAGCACCCCTGGATTTTGATCAGATTTTTAGTTTGATCATACTAGCATCCAGTGTGATTGCACAACATGGAATCCTTTCTCCAAGTGTGGGACTTGTAAAAATGAGAAAGGAATCTTCAGAGAGGGCTGGTTCCTATTCCTTTGTTCAGATGCACACAAAAATGTAGAGGGTTTATTCAAAACCTAATCTAACTTGCCAAGGAAACAAGGTAAGAAGATGCATAAAAATAAACCTAAGCTAACAGAGGTGATGCACCGAGGAATGAAGAACACCTATCTTGCCAATAAACACAAACCATTCAAATGTGATGCAAGATTATGCACATATAACAAAATTTGCAGTGAAAGATCAGGAGGATGCAAATGAACACAGAGAGGGTTGAGAATCATCCACAGACATGCATTACTTGCTCCAAAGATCGATACAATACACTAAAAAATGCCAAGAGGAAAGTTTGCATTACAGTTTTAAATGGGAGGTTTGAACTCCACAAATTCGCCTGCCAAAGAGAAGAAGGGAGGGGAAAAACAAGAATGTTCAACACTTAGAAAGAAGCCCCTCCTTACAATTTATAGGAAGAATGAGAGAGGGAAGAGAGAGGAAATCCAGATCTACCCCAACCACTTCTAGGTTGCATTTAATTCATCTCATTATGGTGGTAGGTGAGAACCCTAGCAAAAGTGGCGAACTGTATTTTAAATTTAATCTGGTTGTTGAAATGTCATTTCTAGCCATTATCACGTGTCAGAGGTGTTTTTTGATTTTTTCCCTCCAAACTGAACCAAAATGCAAGATTGACCCCAGAATCATGTAGAGAATTTCACCAGCTTTCCATTGATATAAAGAACATGAAAATCCGAGCTCTGGATCGAAAGTTATGGTGATCTGAAGATTTAGGGAAAAAAACAGGCCAAAACGGATCGGCAGGAAAATATTTGAATTTTTCCCGCACTATGCCATTTGGATGAAACGTGCCAAGCTCTGATTCATTCGTGGGTTCATCCTCTGAAAATTCCTTTCGGGCCCTTAAACTTGGACACGTGCAACTATTTTATTGGTTCGGGCCTGAGGGGCGCATTTTTACCTTACGCCAAACACATAGCAACTTTTCAACCTTCTGATACGTGGCACATTCTGATTCATCTGCGGGCCTGCTTATCTCTTTTCAGCCATTTCACCTTTTCACGTCCCATGCATCTCTCGTGTACCTTTGGCCCGGATGTCCCGGACTAAAATATCCTGCTTCGGCCGATTCGGGCTCCCTTGTTCCTATTTGCGGTCAAGACACTGGCGAGATTCCATTCGCTCCCAGCTCTTTCGGCTTTTCGTGTCCCACGCGTACTTTTGGCCCAAATTTCCCAGACGAAAGTCCCATGTTTCAGGTGAATCAGCTGGTTCGCATCCTCTGCGTACCTTTGGCCTGGATGTCCCAAACCGCGCAAAATGAAGACTTAGACATTTTTTCCTTGCTTTCGGCCATTTCAGCTTTTCGCGTCCCGCGTGTCTCTTGCGTACCTTTGGCCTGGCTGTCCCAAACTGTCTCAGATGAAAGTCTCCTCCTTCAGCCGAATCAGCTGGTTCGTGTCCTCCGCGTACTTTTGGCCCAACTGTCCCGGACTGCTTGGGACAAATATCTCCGAACCGCCTGAAATGGACTGACTTGCGCCAAACCAGCCGATCCGCGTCCTGCGCGTACTTTTGGCCTGGATGTCCCAGACCGTGCGAAATAAGACTTAGGCAATTTTTTCCCTCTTTCGGCTGATTCATCTTTTTGCGTCCCACGCGTCCCGACGTCCCAACTGTCCCGCAGACCGCCTGGACTAGGACTTAGCTGATTTTCTTCATTTTTTGGGCCCCAAGCTTGGTACAACGAACCTCAGTATGACCCAAACCCTTCAGACCCGAAATGCCTTAACAAATTCCTGCAACCTTATTTTTTGCATTTCTTCCATTTTATCAACCTGTTGGGATTCCTTCTTGGATGGGAGAGTTAGAAAAAGGCCGAGGGGGACCCTGAAAAACATGATTTTGGGCCTTGAATCAATCTACTTGCTCGGGAATGAATAATCTGATGCATGTTATCAAAATTACCTTGGGGGGTGAATTTTTGATAACACTACCCACACCCAACAACCATTTCAAACAAACAACAATATGCAACACAACATATACACACATACACTAAAACAAATAATATAATTTAACTAAGGTAAATCTCCTACCTCTCCATGGTAGATCTTGTTTCAAATATGAAGTTCTAAGCCTCTCTAAAGATCAAGAAAGCATCCACCAAGCTCCAAAAATCAACAACTCTCTCAATCTCCAAAAATTTAAGAGACTAAAAATGATCATCCAACCCCAAAACATGCAACAAGAATTCAATAAATAGAGAAAGAAGATGGAGGGTTGATGTGGCTCGAAGTAGGCTACCACCTCATTTTCTCTCCACTTCACATGACTCGGTCAACCTCATATTCTAATGAAAAATTAATAAGTGGTTGAAGGAATGACAAGAACCTTACACACTCTATCTAAGCCCACTCCCCCAAAGGACAAAATTAATTTTTTGAAAGAGATTGCAATTAACATTTTACCTTTTTATCCCTCCAAAAACACCTAAAAGAGCCTAAATTTGACCCCTCAACCGATAGGTAGGGTTGGCATGGGCATTTAAGAGGTGTGAGACAAGTTTAACTTGTCCCACAAGCTTCCAAATTTTGCCTCTAAGGCCAAATTCGAGTTTCCCATGAGGGGTAGAGTGTGCTACACTCAAAACGCAAACACACATCACTCAACACAAAATCCAAGACGAAATCAATTCTAATAAATGAGCTCCTTTTTGGTCACATCTTTAATTAGTTTAAGACAAATTCAAATTATCTTAATTAAGACACTAAAACTTATGAATAATAAAGGGGTAAACACAAATCCAATATCTAAATAATGGAACAAGTAAAAAAAAAATCATTACTAAAAAAAAATACAAACTAACATAATAGAAAGGGAAAAATTAAAACAAAACAACACATGACCCCTAGGTCACAATTTTCTCCTAACCAATCATTCTAACACACACATAATTACATGTTTCCATGGTGACCCTTGTTGAATTCTTGTCGAATTCTGATGTGGTTGGTCTCCACTCTCCCGATGTTGTTGTGAATATAATATTCCTACAAAACAATGGATACCTCCTTCGGCCTCGTTGCCACATTAAAACATTCATGTCAAATATGCAACATAAATCTGAAATCAACTATAAATGAATTAATATCATCTATGCAAGATAGGATATTACTTACAATTTTCTAGCACATTTTAATTCCACATTTCATTTATGTCAAAATGATCATCACATTAATCCAATTATCAAGATCTACTCAATATGACTAAATATATCACATGTTAGAATTATAGATAAATAACCATGTCAAAAGTATATCGATATCAACATAAAATGTCTCCAGTAGTCCATATGCATCATATAAGAATCAAATCAATAGCAATTCAGTATCTTTGATATCTACTAACATGCTATATCAAAACTATAATATATCCATAAGTGTAGACGATAATAACAAAAACAATAATAAAAAAGGTGTCAAAGGGAAGTAGGCATGACACTTATCATTACCTTGTGAAGCTTATTTTTTATGAGGTAAATTTAGTTCAAGGGTTGAACTTTAGTTTTCAACACTTTGATCATGAGGTGGTTTAACTTGTTACACTCGTGGGTTGATCTAGCTTTTAGGCCAGTGAAACCTCCCTCCTCGAAGGATGGTTTTACCTTTCTTTTTCACATCTATGATTGTATCTTGTATGTTTTGGGCTTCTCTAAGAATTTTAGTGATGGATGGACCGAGTATTAGATTTCGATCACATAACTTACAAGATTACATGATCGAAATCACAATACTCTTAAATATTTTTCTTAACTGGAAATTTTGGCTTCCTCTTTATTCACTGGTTTAAATCTCTTTCTCGTGTGAATAATTTTGATTAGCGGTTTTTTCTTTGATCCATTCTTGAAATAGAAAATTCCTTCCATGATATTATTAAATGTTAGATTATTTTTGCAATGAGTAGTCCTAACATGCTCAGTTCTCACAAACTAACTCGAGTTAATACTTGTGCAGATGGCTTACGTGTGTTGATAAAGGAAAGATTTGTGAAGGTTTCATTAGTTTGTTGTATGTGGTTCCTTGTACAAATGTCAAATGTGTTGTAATTCTTGCAATGGTACTTGTAATGGAGTATGGATGGCCTATTGCCTTGGAATTTCAGTAATTGTGAAATAAAGTTGCCTTGTCTTTTGTAGCAAAACTTTTAATTATATTTTTGAGAAATAATTTCTAATAATCACCTTGTTATGATTATCTTTTAGTAATGTATTTTATTATTCGTGAAAATTTCGCAGCGTGGCTTGACCAACTTGTTACCTCCTTGTTCTCAGACAAAGTTCTATTGATTCTTTTGGTGCCTTGTTATGTGTGCCATGATTAATAGAGATGTTATAACTATGTTTAATACTCCTATTTAGCTATGGAAGTTTCTATTCTCTAGTTATAACACTCTCATGCTTTAATAACCTCCATGGTCTTGATGTAAGTGCAATCCTTTGTATATTTTAGTGATTTAAAATCCTTCTTCTAAAGTAAAAATATAAATAAAATAGAATGAATTCATAGATAATTCAATAAATAAAATAACAATGAAATTGGTTTCTTGTTGAGAAATTTAAGAATCTTAATTTGGAATGAAATGAGTTTTCTACCAGTGTATAGAAACCAACCCTCGCCAACCTTAACTACAGATTAAATATAATTCTCTTTTGTGAAACCTTAAGTCTTGTACTTCCATTTTAGGAACCCCATGTGTTTTCATTGTTGAACTTAATCAAGATGTTTACTAAATGAAGCTTTCACCCAAATTTAGTTGAACTCTTAGTCTCATTAAAAGACCGGTTAATAACTAATTATATCATAATGAAATAAATTGATCTTCTCTCTCCATCTGTTACCATAGTATTTTGTAACCCCTTTCTTAAGTTATGTTAAAATTTTAATCCTTGAATAAATAAGGTTAGGGTTTTGAACCTAAACGATTCTCCACTTATTTTAAGCTATGCTTGCCTCTTTATGAAATGGAAGTTTGAAACAAGCTTTTGTAGTGTTGATTCAAATAGATAGCCTTGTAGAATTGATTTCCTCATTGCTTTGTAAACAAGTTAAACGAGTAAATGTCAATTTTAGAGACAATCTTAATATAGTTGCTCAATAGTATAAAAGAAATGAAACCTAGCCCTATAAGAAGAATTGTATGAATTATAACAAAAATCTTTTGGAATGCAAAGTCAGGTCTTGAGAAACTGTTTTACTGAATACTTAACCTTAAAGGATCTTGCCCTTGATTTCCGAAACTGTAACTAGGTAGTATGGGTTGGTTTTTTTGTGGTGTCTTGTCAGTGGGAAAAGTACACTATCCTTGGTGGGTGTTGAGTGTTTCCTTGCTGTCCTTGTGGTCATCTTAGTATTAAGTTTATCATAGAGTTAGTTATAACCTTGGTAATGACATGTTGTGTTGTCTTATGTGTTAGGAAAGTAAAAAAAAATATCCTGTATTTTTCTATGTAGTCTTGTGTGTCATAAATAGTGGGCGTTACACTTGGTATTAGAGTTGAGGTTCATGATATCGAACCTCTGGGCCAACTTGGAGTGGTGATGGTGTTGCATGATGGTGGTTAATATTGGAAGTGTTTTGTGTTTTAAGATTGATGTGAACTATGTCGTAATTTTGATATGTTTAGTGCACATGTTGTGTATTTTACTTAGTGTGTAATTGATGACATGTTGATATGTTGGAGAGGAGAGTATTCGTCCTCCCATTCAGAAATTCTATGTGAATTTGAACGTGAAACACTATTCTTTTGTGTGGGTGGAAGAAATGTGATTGTTTATTTTGGAGTGTTGGATCCTTTTGATAATTGTGATGTGTGGGTGTGCTTATATGTTGTGGGACTAGGTTTGTTATAGTGAATTCGATTTCTTAATGATGTAATTTTCATTTGTGTAGAAATGTGTGTATTTCCATGTTATATGGAAGTGGACTATATGTTAAGATTGTATTCATCATAATTGTAATTCAAGTAATATGTAATTAATAATGTCGTAAATTTGGGACATATGGTGAGTGTATGATCCCTATCGTATAGTGATTTCACTTGGGTGCAACATGTGGTGGTGTGGTATGTTGTAACAGTGAATGTAATGTATGTGATATACCCTGTATATGTACCTTGCAAAGGTGCTATGATTAATGTGTGTGAACCACCATTATGTAGTGATGTAGTAGCATGTTATGTTGTGAACCCTATGCTACCCGACCATGAGGGAAATCGGTAAAACTGTATGTTTGGAGTGAGGATTTATATACCCATGACCAGTAACTTGAGCCGACCTTTGTTTCCATAGATTATGACCTATGCTTCTTTCCTCTCTCCCTATGTGGTTGTTGTATGGATGCAACTTAAGTATAGCTATGACTGTGTTTAGCCTTGTCAAAGTGGTGACGGGATGAATCAAATAGAGATGATGACAGTTGTAATATTGAAATGTTATTTTTTATGAGCTAAGGCTCGTTGTTTTTAGTGCCATCAACTTGTTGAGTACCCCCCTTGGTGGCCAGATAAGGCAACACAGTTATCGTAATGTGATATTATTATGTGTATTTTATTCATAAATTGAAATTTTATTTTATTTCTGTAAGGACCAGTACTTTACTTGATTGTCATGCTTTACGTTTTGGGCATTTCCTTGGTTTTTGGTACTAACACGTAGATTCTTGACACTAACTATGGCTATTTGGCCATTTCTTTTGCTTGGTTTTGGATCTCCTTTTAAATTTTAAAATTTTACCGCCTTGCCCAAGGCTAGGACTTTGCCACTTGGCATTTGAATTGAATTGCTATGTTGGTCCTATTGTTGTGATGTGTGGAATATGGTCATGGGATGCACCATCAATTGGTTAGACCTATGGACCCACTTCATTATATGGGGGTATGCCCTAAGGAGTTACAAATAACTAGTGGGTTATTAAACCATGAGTTATTATGTCATTTGGGTTAGGGGTGTCTAGACTCTATGTGGTTAGCACCATAGGGAAATCGGCCTCATTGAGGGAGGCATAAGAGACTTGAGGGAGGCATAAGATATTTTTGTGTATGATTAATGTTTCGGGATATATGTTGAGTTATTGTGATTTCTTGGGAGTGGTCCTATGATGTATGTGTTACTCATGTTAGTTGAGTTGTTTTGTGATGTTGTCTATATGGCGTTGATGCCCTTGTTGACCCTATGTACATGTAGGTATTTTCTGAGTGTGGAAAAAAATCTTCATATGTGGAATTGTGGAAATTTTAGGTTGTTGTAGTACACTTTGTTCGAGTATTTTATACGTCAGTCTTATATGTGTGAAAATTACTATGTTATGCGGACCGTGGATGTTCCCTTTTGCAAATTGACTAATCTCTTATGGTGTGGTACCATCATGAAGTATCTACTTGTATGCTTGTGAATCTGTAGTTTTTTGTATGACCTAGGTAGGCTATTGTGATAGCAGTTCATGTCGGGCACCCACAAGAAGGAATAAACTAAAATTCTAAAACAATAAGATTTCAAAAAGACAAAAATAAAAAATGAAGAGAACCTCAGCTAAGAATAATGTAAATGGAAAGAGTCTAATTAAATAATGAAGTAAGAGAAAACTACCAATCTTCACAGAAATTTGAAAGTTAGATTTCTACAAAAATGTTACTAAGGCTACCCTATGTTCGTGCTTTAACGACTAATTTTTTTAAACTCTAGGATGCACTATCACCTTTATCTGTTCTTCATTGCGTATCACCTCTTCCTACCTTCAATTTTTTTCTCACATCAGGGATGATGCCCCTTTTTAGGGGAAGAGAATATAATGCCCCATTTAGTTTAGACTCCTTTCCTTTCGATGGAACCCTATTGGCAACGTTGCCTTGTCTTTTTTTACTATGTTGTCGAGTTTCGAAGCTCACCTTGTGAACCCAATTAATTGGTGTAAGTGCGGATTTTCACACTATGGACAAGTTACCATACCAACCAACTTCATTACTCGTACCTCATTCCTTGTTTTTTTTGTATCAACCTTCATAGCTTGGATCAATTTCAGTGATCCAAGGCATACCTCATATCTGTTTGTGCTCGTGATCCCTATTCGAAGTAAAGTCAACTCCTTTCCTTCTATTATACCACCTTGTTTCTATCGCTAATGCATTTACCTTTTCTGGCAGAAATTTGTGACGCCTTTTGAGGACCATATTATTTCTTTTTTATCATCGTGGGTTGATTTTTTTCCAATTTCATAGTCACGTTTGTTAAAAGTTCAAATATAATTCTTTTTAAAATATATATAAAATCTTAAAAGTAATGTTTTGCGTGGAAGTAAAAGAAGGTATGTGGTCACGCATGCTTTGATGGGGGGCATGAATTAATGAAAAACGTAATTTCCTTCCACCTACCACCCCTCACCATCTTAGTGGTGTCCTGGTAATTGATTTTCATGGACATCTCCTAATGTCTTTTTACCTCTGCTAGGTGCCACTTTCTTTCTTGCCTCAATTTACAAAATTTATGTATTAGCTGACAATGGTTCAAATTTCTGACCTCCTTTAATTCTTTCAATGCGTATTGGTAGTGGTATTCCTGGCACGTTTTTTCTTTTGGGACGCATTTGGGGGAAGAAACTTTCATTCCCTTGTAGGCCACATGCATTTTACTCTAAAATTTTTTGACCTGTTCTTCCTATGGTCATTGGTTGTGTGTATTATTGGGCTAAAAACCCCTGTTTTGTGGAATTGCACACATTGTGGGGGAGCAATGTGTTTTTTGAGGGAGAAGTATAGGCTGAGAGGAGTTTACAAACAACACTACTGATGTTGCTTCCCTCTTTCTCTGCCTTCATTTTTCCTTGTTGTTCCTGCATGTCCCTCTTAGGGGAGCCTAGAATGAAGTTGGGACACCCAACAAGCTTATGGTTGCATTATGGAAGCTTGTAAAATGCATGTTAAGTCTGAACCTTGAAAAATTTTATTACCCTTTTACAATTTCATGAAATGAATGATCTTCTTTCTGAATGGCAACTAGAATGAATTTGTTTGTGATTGTTTATTGATTTCATAGAACATATTGATTGTACCTCTAATCCCTTCTTCTGGATCACTAGTTTGTCCTGAACAATACTTAACTCTGTCTTTTTTGTTCATTGTGAAAGGAATATGTAAATCTTGTTAGTTGTAAATAACTACCTCAAAGTTTATGCAAAAAATGTTTGGGTTAGTTAGACCTTGTCAAACTGTGGTACTCTTTTCTGCTTAATGGGTTATCTTGACTTTTGTGATAACCAGACCACCTAGCTTGGGGAGCTCGTGGTTTCTTTAAGAACTTATCATCTCTAAATTTTATTCATCTCTAATGAAATGTTTTCTATTTATTTTTATGTGACAACCCAAATTTGGAAGTGGAGATTCAACCATGGAAACATAATAGGTTCTAAAGGTAGTCTCTATTTTGACAGAGGCCATTCTTGAGAGTTTGCTTTTCATATTAAGTTAAATATGTAATTTGTGATACATGAAAGGGATGGCTTAGGAAAGGAATATTGATAGGATAAAAGGAACACCCCTGAATTTCACAAAGGAAAGTATCTGTGTGTTTAGTGGGGTATGCACAAAGGAAAGTATGTTGGTCTCTTTCCTATTCATAGTTATTGGAAAGCTGAATTGTGAAAGAAGTAAACACTGATGTTGTAAGATTTTTCACTTTTTCTTCAAGGATAAAGTATTGGGAAAATTATTGTTGTTTACGATGAGTTGTAAGATGGTAATCCCGTTCTCTGTAAATGAACTATTATTTTTCACTTATTTTAGTTGGGATAATTCAAGTTTAATCTTTTCAAATTCACTATTTGGTAGGTTATTTGCTCAAATTAAATCAAGGAAAGTATATATGATAGTAGGGATTTATAATCCTTACACAAATTACTTTTTTTTTTTGGCATGACAAGGAAATATGAATTGGGATTTGGGAAACATGGTTGTATTCCTTAAGTGTAATTTCTTGGTATGGATGATATGGCATATACTTCATGCTTAACATGTTATCTGTAAAATGATATTAGTAATAGTTATAGTGTTTTAAGACCATTCGTTTAATCAATGAAGATCCCTCTAAGCTCGCTAACGAAGTGAACCAAGTGTACTACTCTTACGAGTTGAAAAGAGTATTTTTTGCTATTGGGATGTATTAAAATTGTTGTTAAATTATGATTAAAAAAAGTGTTGGAGTTTGGATTAACTTTTTAAAGAACTCACGCTTGGTAATCATACACTTCTTTCCTTCTGAACATTGTAGAAATGTGGGAAGCCTTCAGGGTGACTGCTACATAAGGTTGTAGTTACATAAATTTTTCTAATGCGAGTAGCTAGACCCTATATTTTAGGATCATTGGGTAACATGGGTAAGATCATCCTCTCTTATTGATGTGATTTTAGATCTTTAAGGAATGAAAATGTACTCTAATTCTTGATCTTGATTTAGTATATGGTAGACTTTTTATATTTGGGGTTAAAATCTGTCTAATAATTAAAGAAAAGGTTTATCCGTTTTGCGATTGAAATGTTTTATTCGATAGATCTGTTGTTATATTTAAAACTAGCTTAGGATCCATAACTAGATTGTTCTTTTGGGGTTACAAATCCCATTATGCTATGAAACCTGGAATGTTTTTTAAATGGTTATCTCATCTTAAATGGACTTGAAAATAGGAGGCCTTTCGCTGCTGCTTACTTTGTTTATCAAGTAACTTGGTTGTCGAGTAAAGCCCATTTTGGGTTTTGCCAAATATCCTTATTCTCTTATCATTACCTTATGAAGCCTCTTTTTGATGAGTGAAATTTAGTTTGTGGGTTGAACTTTAGTTTTCAACACTTTTATCACAAGGTGGTTTAACTACCTTACACTCGTGGGTTGATCTAGCTTTTAAGATAGTGAAATTTCCCTCCTAGAAGGATTGTTTTACCTTTCTGGTTTGCATCTATGATTGTATCTTGTATGTTTTGGGCTTCTCTTGGACGTTTAGTAATGGATGGACCGAATATTAGATTTCAGTCACGTAACTTGTAGGATTACATGATCGAAATCACTATACTCTTTAATTTTGTTCTTAACTAGAAATTTTGGCTTCCTCCTTATTGGCTAGTTTAAATCTTTATCTCTTGTGAAGAAATTGGATTAGTGGTTTGTTCTTTGATCCATTCTTGAAATAGAACATAGCTTTCATGATATTGTTAAATGTTAGCTTACTGTTGCAATGAGTAGTCCTAACATGCTCAGTTCTCGCGAAATGACTCGAGTTAATACTTGTACAGATGGCTTGTACATGTTGATAAAGGAAAGATTTGTGAAGGTTTCAATAGCTTTTTGTATGCGGTTCCTTTCATAAATGTCAAATATGGTGTAATTATTGCAATGGTACTTGTACTGGAGTTTGGATGGCCTCTTGCCTTGGAATTTTGGTAATTGTGAAATAATGTTTCCTTGTCTTTTGTAATAAAACTTGTAATTATCTTTGTGAGAAATAATTTATAATACTCGCCTTGTTATGAGTATTATTTTGGTAATGTCTTTTAGCAGTCGTGAAAATGTCGTAGCATGGCTTGACCAACTTGTTACCTCCTTTTTATCAGACAAAGTTCTATTGATTCTTTTGGTGCCTTGTTATGTGTGCCATGATGAATAGAGATGTTATAACTATGTTTAATTCTGCTATTTCTCTATGGAATTTTATGTTCTCGATTTATAAAACTCTCATGCTTTAATAACCACCATGGTCTTCATGTAAGTGCAATCCTTAGTATATTTTAGTGAGTGAAAATCCTTCTTCTAAAGTAAAAAAAGAAATAAAACAAAATGAATTCATAGATAATTCAATAAATAAAATAACAATGAAATTGGTTTCTTGTTGAGAAATTTACAAATGTTAATTTAGAATGAAATGATTTTTCTACCAGTGTAAAGAAACCTACCCTTGTCAACCTTAACTACGGATTAAACTTAATTCTCTTTTTGTGAAACCTTAAATCTTGTACTTCCATTTTAGGAACCCCATGTGTTTTCATTGTCGAACTTAATCAAGATGTTTGCTAAATGAAGCTTTTACCAAAATTCAGCTGAAATGTTAGTCTGATGGCTTAGGAAAGAAATGTTTGAATGTTTATTCAATGCTTGTATGGAAACAAATACAACAGAGGCATATAAAGCCTACGAGGAGGAGGAGAGAGTAGTTATAACTATATAACTGTCCACATCCAATAACTAACAATTTATTAAGCACTTAACTAATGTACTAACATTACCACCTTAATACATTGCTCTTACAAATGTACCCCCTAAAAAAAGCAAACTTCACCTTGCCGAGAGGCTTGGTGAGAATATTTACAACCTGAAAATCAATAGGGTAGTACTGGAGCTAAATTTGGTGGTTTAAGACCTGTTCACAAATGTAGTGACATTCAACCTTAATATGCTTTGTTCTTTCATGAAAAATAGGATTCTTCACAAGCTTCAACACACCTTGATTGTCACAATGAATAACGGGAGGTTTCTTTTCAAGAATCCATATATCTGTAAGAATGTGACGTAACCAATTCACTTCACACACAGCTCCTCATGTGGCACGGTATTCAACATCAGTGGATGAGAGAGCCACAACAGTTTGCTTCTTGCTAATCCATGAGATAGGTCCAGATTCGAGATGAAAAACATACCCTAAAGTGGATTTCCTATCATCAACAGATCCTACATAGTCTGAGTCTGTATATCCCTCTAAGAAGAACTGAGTGTTCTTCTGATACTCTAGACCAAAGTCAACTATACCTTGGACATATCTCAACACATGCTTTTGTATTATCCAATGACATTTCTTCATCTCCTGCATAAATCTAGCAAGATAGCTCACTGCAAAGCAAAGATCTAGTCTGGTATAAGTCAAGTAAATGAGACTCCCCATAAGCTGCCTATAGCGAGTGCCATCTACCTACGGTGAATGCTGGAATCTAGATAATTGTAAACCTTTGTCCATAGCGGTGGACATAGGTTTACAATCTAACATACCATACTTCTCTAGGAGTTTCTTGGCATATTTCATCTGGGAGACGAAGATATGATTCTTCTTCTTCCATATCTCTAAGCCAAGATAGTAGTGAAGTAGCCCCAAATCGGTCATGTTGAAGGATTTCTTCAGATGATTCTTTACATCATCCACAAGATTGTTAGAACTTCCTATGATCACAATATCATCTACGTACAAAAAAATAATGACAATCTTTGTTCCTACCTTCTTGATATACAAATTTGTATCTAAGGGGCTACGAGTGAATCCATGCTGCAGTAGGTGATCATCAATTTTTATATACCATGCCCTAGGTGCTTGTTTGAGTCCATAAAGAGACTTATCAGACAAAATACCTTATGTGGTTGATGCTCGTCTACAAATCCTTCAGGTTGGGCCATGTATACTTCTTCTTTTAGATCATCATTTAGAAAAGCACTCTTGACATCCATCTGCTGAAGTTTCCATCCATTTTGTGCTGCTAGTGCATAAACAACTCTGATGGTTTTGATCTTCGTAGTGGGTGCAAAGGTCTCGTCATAGTCAATTCCTTCTTGTTGAGAATAACCCTTTGTAACAAGTCGTGCTTTATGTTTTTCGATTGAACCATCTGCCTTATTTTTTTTTTTCAAAATCCATTTACAGCCAATGGATTTCTTACCTGGAGGTAGATCGACAAGTTCCCACGTATGATTCTGAATTAGGGAATCATATTCAATATCCATAGCCTGTTTCTACTATGGTTGGTCTAATGCCTCACAAATAGTGTCAGGTTCAGTGCTATCAACAATTGAACTCATGGGTGCAAAATTTACCTCATGTCTAGCTTGACTTCATGTTTTGACTCCCATATAAGTACCTGGAAGTGAGTTCAGGTGTGCATCCCTAATAGTATTCTAGACCCATTTCAGATATTGGTGCTACTATTGTTGATGTGAAGATGTGTTGTCCAGTGTGCCTAGATAAACGAACAAGTATCCACTCATCTCTTCTTCTCTCTGAGAAGAATCATCTTGCCCATCATCTAGATGTGTGAGTAATCTATGTGATGATGTCAATACTAGATCTCCATTGTATGGCAGGGAGTCAAAGCATGAGTCATCACACACCACATCTTGACTCTTGTAGATCTTCTTAATCTTAGGATCCATGACATGATATGCCTTTGAGGTAGTACTATACCCCAAGAAAGGACACGACAGTGTCTTTGGATCGATCTTCTCCCTTTTCTCATATGGAACATGCATATATGCAGTACAACCAAAAAATCTCAAATGATGGATAGAAGGTTTACGACCAGTCCATACCTCTTCTGGTGTTTTGTTCTGCAATATCTTCATCGGTGTCCGGTTGAGTAGATACACTACTTTCTGGACTACTTCTGCCCAAAACTGATCCTCCAACTTGGTGGTCAAGAGCATACAATGAGCCATCTCCATGGAAATCCTGTTGTGTCAGTCAGGAATCCCATTATTTTGAGGAGTGTAAGGTGCAGTCAGATGTTTCTTAATGTCATGCTACTTCAGGTATGCTAAGAACTTCTTTGATACAAATTCCCCCCCTCAATATTAGCAGAGGAGAAGGAGAGGCTTCCCAGACTGCCTGGTGGCATGCTGGTAAAAAGGTTTGGAAATTGGCAAATGCCTCGCTCTTCTTCCAGAGAAAATATACCCACATTTTCCATGAGTAATCATCAATGATGAGATGGAAGTATTCAAAACTGTGGAAGCTAGTTGGTAGGGGTCTGCACAGATCGGTATGTACAACCTGAAGATACTCCGTAGAATGATAAGAGCTCTGTTTGAACATACCTCTATGTTGTTTACCCATAAGACATCTTGAGAAAACAGATAAGGAATGGGAGAGTGGAGGAAGCCCTCTTACCATTTCCTTGGCACTTAGTTGATGTAGAGCCCCAGTAGAAAGATGACCGTATCGAAAGTGCCATAATGCAGTGGACTCTACCGTTAAAGTAGAGAGAGCAATGTTAGATGAAGTGACCACATCCAGTGTAAATAGACGGCCCTTCAAAAATGCTCGACCAATAACTAAGTCTCACTCAGAAATGATGTAGGACTTCACCCCTTTCTCAACAAAGAATTCAACCTGCATTCGATGATTAAGAAGTTGACTCATAGAAAAGATAATTGAGGTCAAACCTGGAACATATACCACCTTTGTGAGTGTACATCTTCGTGTCCAAAGAGGAATGATGAAGTCACTAATCCCTGTCGTAATATACTCTTGATTATCTAGGATGGTGATCTGATCTCCAATGCGCCGGTCACTCAGGCTATGAAACAACTTCTTATTGCCAGTCATGTGTTTGCTGACACCCAAATCAATCAACCACCCACTTTTTGACGACTGCGAAGTCTGCAAGACTAGGACAATGTCTAGATGAGTTGTGTCTAGAACCTTTTCATCAGAGGTGGCATCCTACTGAGTAGTAATATGACCCTTCTGCCTCTGATTACAAGCACGCCATCGAGATTTCTTGGAATATCCTTGGCCAGAAGTGCTCTCTTTGCTATATTTTCCATACTTGTGACCGTTTTAATAACAGTTCACAGTCATGTGCGTATCCATAGAGAAATGTGGCACCATCGATCCGCCTTGTTGTTCTGCTACTTCTGGGACGGCCGCTGTGGTGGCCACTGAGAAGGTTGCTGCTGAGGATGTTGTTTCTGCTTCATGATGAGAGCCTTGTCTTTGAAGGCTTCTTGAACATTCTACGTGGCTTCTTCCTGCTAGAGATAATTCACTAGTGTGGCAAAACTCACCTCCTGTTGAGTGATGGTCAATGTGGTGATTAGTGTCTGAAACCGGGAAGGAAGAGCTCGCAAGGTGAGTGGGACTAGCAACTTGTTGTCCACCGGTTCACCGAGAGCAAAAAGTTCTGTGGGTAACTTGGCCACACGACACAAGAAGGCTTCTACTGATTCGCCATCATGCATACTCATCGTGTGAAACTTTGTCTAAAGATACAACTTCGTCATCAGATTCTTGGCTTCATAGATGGCACACAACATGGTCCATGCCTGAGAAGAAATGGTTGCATCCTGAATGTAAGGTTGAACCTCATCAGAAAGGCTCAGGGTGATAAGCATTAATGCTTTTCATCGGCATTTTCATGCTTAGCCAACAGATCAACGTTTGTGGGAGGGGCGTCTTTACCAGAAATGATCCCCCAAAGATCTTCAAACTAAAGAACCATCCACATCTTGGTTTTCCATGTTGTGAAATTTGGCCCTTTGAGCAACTAGGCATCTGACAATAGAATGTGAGGTGCAGACATTGTCAAAAAATCAAAATTGTATTTTATTTATTTATTTTCAAAAATGGCTACAATGCTTATTAAAGGAACCTATCCTGAAGATGGGCTCTATAGGCTCGTGTAGTGAGACATGGACACTCTTGTGGGCATTTTACTTCGCGTTCATCATTTGCATCATAGCCACATTCAAGTTCTACATGAATTTTTCGTGTTTGACATCGAACGTCAAACCAAAAATAATCCAATAGTCCTCGGCGCACAATCTCGTCAAAGAGAACATTCCAAGTGTTACAAAGCTCATTGACCAAGGAAAAGAATACTCCAGTGGTGTCTTCATTGTCACTGAATGCCCAAATATTTGGTGCATTACTTGTGGTGCTTTCTGCATCTGAAATTCATGACACACGCGGGCTGGTTCTTCCACATTCTCTTCATTGGAAATTTGTTAGATGAGGTCTGTAATTCACTCAAAAATAGCTATTTACCAAACAAAAATAAAACGTTCCAAAATAGATCTTTCTCACTAGCTGGTTCTTCCTTCTCTAGGCGCTAGAACCTCTACTGAATTTCCACGTGAAGGGATGCCAGATTTTAATTTGGCTTCTCCAAATTTGCACGCAGGTTTCTACCACATTTACTGTGCCGCAAGGTTTCCACATGGTCTATAAAAAACAATCCTCCAATGCTCCCATACACGCTAGTCTGAGAATGTTAACAGGTCATTTTTCCATGCACAACATACAAACAATGGATGCTTAAAATGAAAAAAACTACAGGATTTGGACACCCCGAATTGCGTGATCAGATTTCACACAGTAAACACAGAAAATATTTTCTTCTCTCTTCTCTCCCCAATGCCAGGTTCTGTCAGGAAGTTGCTTTCAAAAAATAATAAGAACAATGCACCATAAATCTATGTTCGGGATCCACACACAGGTTGTTGTTCCAAAAGCTAGGTCTCCACACCAATCTCCAGCAATGTTCACACTGGTCACTCCAATTTGCATCCACACCAAACAAACGCCACGCTCTGACACCAATGATGGCTTAGGAAAGAAATTTCTGAATTTTTATTCAATGTGTGTCTGGAAACAAATAGAACATAGGCATATAAAGCCTATGAGGAGGAGGAGAGAGCAGTTATAACTGTATAATTGTCCTCGTCCAATAACTAACAATGTATTAAGCACTTAACTAATGTGCTAACATAGTCTCATTAAAAGACTGGTCAATAAATAATTATAACATAATGAAATAAACTGATCTTCTCTCTCCATCCGTTACCATAGTACTTTGTAACCCCTTTCTTAAGTTACGTCAAAATTTTAGTCCTTGAACAAAGAAGGTTGGTTCCGAACCTAAATGATACTCCACTTCTTTTGAGCTATGGTTCCCTCCTTATGCAATGGAAGTATGAAACAAGCTTCAGTAGTGTGGGTTCAGATAGATAACCTTATGGAATTGATTTCATTCTTGCTTTGTAAATGAGTTAAACAATTAAATTTCATTTTTAGAGATGATGTTAATATAGTTGGTCAATAGTATAAAAGAAATTAAACCTAGCCCTATAAGAAGAATTGTATGAATCATAACAGAAATCTTCAAAACCGCAAAGTCAGGTCTTGAAAAACTATTTTAGTGAATACTTAACCTTAAAGGATCTTGTCATTGAGTGTCCTGAACTATAACTAGGTAGTATGGGTTGGTCCTTTTGTGGTGTCTTGTCAGCGGGAAAAGTGCACTGTCCTTGGTGGGTGTTGAGTGTTTCCTTGCTGCCCTTGTGGTCATCCTGGTATTAAGTTGTTCATAGAGTTAGTTGTAACCTTTATAACGACATGTTGTGTTGTGTTATGTGTCAGGCAAGTCAAATAAAATTATATTGTGTTTTTCTATATAGTCTTGTGTGTTAGAAATAGTGGGCATTACATTTTACCTTTTATTTATCCCAAAACACATAATGGGGTCTATTTTTGATCCCCCAACCTATAGGTAGGGTTGGTATAGTAATTTAAGAGGTGTGAGACAAGTTTAAATTGTTCCACAAGCCTCCAAAATTGGCCCATAAGGCCAAATCCGAATTTTTATGAAGGGTAAAGTGTACAACACTCAATGTCACACGCAATCAACTTACAACACATAAACCAAGAGCCATCAATTCTAATAAATGAATTCTTTTGACCCATTCTTAATTAATTTACTAAACTAATTAATTTATTAATCTAGACATAAATCAAGTGATTAACAAAAGGGGAATACATCACTATAATATCACATACTAAAAATAAATAAAGTAAACTAAATGAAAGAAAACACATAACCCCTTGGTCACAATTGGAGGTGATTCCCCCCATGGGAACCCCTTAACAACAATTCAAACACATGCACATAACAAAATACATGTTGCCATGGTGACCCTTGTTAAATTCATCTAGAATTCTAATGTGGTTGGTCTCTAATACCCTTGATGTTTGTTGTGACATGATTTCCTGCAAAACACATAACATCTCCTTCGGTCTCTTGGCCGCATCAAAACATCCAAAATAAATATACAATATAACTCCACAATCATCTATATATGAATCAAAACATTATCTAGGCAAGTAACGATATCATTTACAATTTCTAACAACATCTCGATTTTACATTTCATCAATATCCATATGATCATAAGATTAGTTCAATTGTCTAGGTCTACTCAATATGACGAAATATCGCATGTCCGAAATATATAAATATAACCATGCCAACAACATATCAACATCAATATAAAATGTCTCTAATAATCCACACACATCATTTATGAATCGAAATCAACAACAGACTAGTATCTCTAACATCTAACATTATGCTAAATCAAAAGCTACAATAATATCCATAAGTATAGTCAACAATATCAAAATCAATAACAAAAGGTCTCGAAGGGAGGTGGGCACTACAAATGATAAATAATTTTGATTATGCACAATAGTGTTGATTTCTTTGTTTAATCTATTTTTGTGAAAGTTAATTTTATTTTTCTGTTTATTTGTTATTCGCTATATAAGACTGCAATTTTTCTACAATTTTTTCCCACTTCAAGTCTTCTTATCTGTTCCAGGCTCCTTATAATCAAGTGACCTTTAATATTAAAAATTATGAATGAAAACTCGAGGGTGGAATTTAGAGACTTTTTGTTTCTAATTTATGTCTCAAAAAAAGCTCCTTTGTAGTAGTGATAGGAGTACCAAAAATCTAATTTCAAGCACATAAAATCTATTAATTATACACACCAAAAGGATAAGGGTTGGGACAATTGCACTACATATGATTACTAGTGGAATGCATTACAATTTTTGATTTCGAATTCATTTCCTAGATGAATATGAAGGAAGTTCATCTTTCACCTATTTTAACATGAGACCCAAAACATGTTTATTTTCCTTAGACATTTGGCAGATGTAAAGGTTGAATCAGGTTTTAAAATATGAAGTTCTTTCATATTGAATCGTGACACATCAAGAGGAAGTGAGAGAGGCTTATGCATATTAGAGCATGAAGATCACATTTGCACAATCAAATTCATTTGTGCATATGTGACATTTATAATTTTGTATATTAATGTTATTCTCACAATTTTGGTCATCACTAATTTTTGGTTTTTTAAAGATTGATACACCTTGTTGACTCCTTTGTCACTAACATTAATCACTACTTAGAGATTACAAATCCTAAAATTCATCATGTACGTTTGTTAATATTTTATAATGTCCAATGTATTATACATTTGTTAATAATTTCGCACATCTACACCTATGATTGTGAGCTCCTAACAAATTTTTTTCCAGAGCTCCGTCATGTTTCGGATTCTTTAGAACAAAACGAAAAATATAAAATCCGAGATTTGTTTTGGCATTTTCGGGAAAAACATAAATAAGCGATATGTACGTACGCAAGTTTGTAGACAACATTTGCAGTTATTCTCTTCAAGTGCAAAATATTATTGTACCATCTTCTAATCCCATTACCCTACTTATGCCCGTAGTGAATAGAGTTATAATTATAAATATAAATATCCGTATCCGCATTCCAGAAGTATCCTTTTTAGCTCTTCACGTCGCGTGATTTTCCTCTTTAAAAGATCTGTCCATGATGCAACCTCACGCAGAATATTCATAAATACCTTCGGCTGCTGTGAATATGATAGGTGCAGCGTTCTGAGCGAAAATACCATAAATAGTCAGCTGACAATTGGCATCTATCAACCACAAATTACAGCATGTGTTATCTAAGTATTCCATTCGTTCTACAATATCAAAAATGTTGAATCTTCAGCTTTTACAGAGTCCTTACTTACCAATCCCCACAGCGTCTTTCTTCTCAATCTTACAGAGTATTTACCAATCGCCGCGGCGTCCTCCTTTTACCTTAATTTCCGCACCCGATGGGAAGAAGACACGTCTCAGAGCAAGTACTTGACAAGCAGATGTGTTTAGTAGGGTTCGGTTTTTGTCCAATGAAGTAGGGACTATGGACTGTCTCTCACCGTCTAATTCCATGTTATCGTTCAATTCTAATGTACCCTGAGTTATGCAAATGGCGGCATTTTCGAAGCATGAATGTTTGCATTCTTAATACGGTAACCACAATTTGTTGTGTGTAGCAAACACGGAGAGGAGAAATTGGGTGTAACTAGCTGTTAACAAGATGGGGAAGAAAAAGATGGAGATGAAACTGATCGAAGAAAGCAGCAGACGCAAGGCTACCTTTCGCAAACGCAAGAAAGGATTGATGAAGAAAGCAGAGGAACTTTCTGTTTTGTGCGGTGCTCAAGTAGCTGTTTTCACCATTTCTGAAACTGGCAATACCTCTCACTTTTCCAGCCACGAGTATGCTTTTTCAACCATTTCCTAGTAGATATATTTTCCAATTTGCAGATGCCCTCGATGTTTTTTTTATTCATTTTGTGGAACATATCATTTTGGTCCTATATTCGCCATGTATTTAATACTGTTATATCTCTCTTGACTACCTTTATTTAATCTATAGATTTTTCCATGTAATAGGCAGTACAGATTGGAGAATAATAATGGGAACACAGATTTTTCAATGTAATAAGCACATCACTCAGCAGACACTAAAGCCACTCAGGTTATAAACTAATTATCCCTATCTAGACCTACCTGTCGACAACTTAGGTTAGGTAAATCTCGTAGCATGTGATATACTAAATAAATTTAGTAACATGCTACCAGATTTAGCTAACGTACGTACAATGAAGGGCAATAGAAGCAGGTCTCCCATATTATCTATAGTTAGTCACAATAGATAATATGGAAAATCTTAAATTTTCCTATTATTATTCTCCAATCTCGTACCATGTGAGTGTGTATAGGTATTTTACATCACTCAGTAACAACAGAGTTCAGTTATAATGATTTTATACCAAACATATTTATAAGAATGTAATTTTTCGTGGAATAACTTTGTTGTAGAATGACAGTGACATAACATGGTAAAAGGTGTTATTTCCGAAATAAATTTGAACGAGCCATTCAACTATGGTCGGTATGAGTGATATAATAATAAATGTTGTTATAACTATTATTATTTTTAAAATATATTTATTATATTTCTTTTAGCTTATCTAATTTTTTAAAAAAAAAATATTCTTCAAGCTTCAGATTTGTTTGCAATCGAATAAGTTAGGAGAACATTAAATCTGCCGTAGATTTGTTCAGAATACCTTAAATCTGCTCTTCTAGACAATACTCAAATAACTTTAAGGAAGCGGTGCAACAAAATATATATATATATATATATATATATATATATATAAAATGACTTCACAACTATTGCTTAAAGGTGATATTAAATTCGTTGAAATCCAACAACTCACACTCTTTCCAAAGAGTAATTTCAACATGACTTCTGTTTAAATTTCTTCCCTAATCAGAAATGCATTCTCTCTTTTGAGCTCTCCCCAAAGGACATGTCTTCATAGAGGTTCTCCTTTCGTTTGGGCTGAGGTACCGACACTAAACATAGGGTTCATTTGTGAAAGCATATTAACTGCATGCCATAAAACTAATACTTACGTATCTCTCTTTTAATTTAGTCAAACCCTACAGATATAGTTGAATGTCTAGTTTCTCTGGCGTCTGAGTTTTCTGGGTATACACTACCATTTTACTGAAGGGCGTCGATATTAGCTCCCTCGGAACAAAACCAAAATATATATTATTACACTCCCTACCTGTCCATACTATTTCTCCGGGGAAAGATAATAACTAGCAATTGCATTTGAGGTGTACGATAATAACTAGCAAAATAATTACACTTGATGAGATGTAAAATTTGTAAAGTTTCTATTAATTGGTTAAATCATGTAGTAGGTGGTACGATGTTTATGAGACAGTGATATCATTTGTTTGTGGAATTGAAGGAGATTGGCCAATGTTGCTAAGAGTGGAATGACATAAATAATATTGAAATGCCAAAGTGAATGAAAGCTCTATAGATTCATGTATTTACATGTGTTACAAATGTGGAGGTATGAGTTTTGAATGCAAACGCGTCCTTTCAATCTTTCCTGCAGTTACATGCAAAAGTTTCGACATGAGCTTGTATCACTCGAATACAAACACTGAAAATGCATGCAAAGCTTCTAATGAGTGCACTCGTTAGATAATAATGAATATTGTCTCACTACATCTTCTTGGTGTTTCCCTCTCTGCAATGCACTAAATATTAATAATGGTTGACCTCATTACAATATTGCAAAGAATCAAAATAAATAAATAGATGACATTCCCGAAAGAGCATAATAATGCCTCTTATACGTTCATAAATGTGAGACAAAGGTATATATTTTTGAAATCCTAGAATTCAAATTATAAATGAACAATGTACAAGAAACCTCTCACAGAAAATTCTCAAATAACAGGATTAGAAACATTCATGAATCTAGAAATAGCCGTTGGCTTTGAGAAAGATTTCAAGAGAATCTCTAATTTGTATGCCTTAAAGAACTATGTTGAATGGTTTATATTAACACTACACGTTGGACCTCTGGTCATCTAAAGTACACCGATCAATGTGAGTGTGATGATGCTCATCTATAATATGCTAGATGAGATGTAAATCAAATATTTGTGTGGAAATCTTAGACCAATATTTATAAAATTGAATCTTCAATGTTGCTGAAAGATCTATCAAATAAAATATCTGTACTCATCTTCACTGACCCAAGAATTTACATTGTTATGTGTTTTAATAATATAAGCATTGAATGAATAATTTTTTTTTGTAAGGACAATAAAAGTAGTAGTTACATTAGAATAGCGAAACATAGTAAGAGTAGATTTCAACACATATAGTAGGATTCACAACATATTCAATAACTTAATATATTATTCATAAATATACATTTTATAGATTGGAATGTAGGGGACATTAAATCCCAACATAAGAATAATAAATAAATTGCTATAGCTATTGAAAAGGTGAAATGTTTTTGCTTCAAACCTTAGAACACAAATGTATGTGCATAATAAAGTAGTTATGGTTACATTTTAATAAAATTAAAAAATCATACATGGTTGGGGTATGTTCCATGAGACCACGTCTCATTGACACTTTTGTTGAATAATTGATTTTTCTTGTGTATGGTGTCATGATATTTTGTATATATATTGACTAAAAGATTTGCAACTAGATTTGATATATATTAATTTCCATTATTCTTTCATGGTTATCGATGACTTACTTGAGTGCTCTAATTTTTACAAAAGATGGGAGGATGCTTGAAAAGGATTTGGAGGTTGGCTTTACACCTAACAATTGTATTTTCATGAAATTTTCTAATTTATTGTTAAAATTCCCTTCATTTATGCATATCTTGCAAACATTGCAGTCCATGAGAACACATATGTTTAAGACATTTTGTCAAATAGTTCATGCTTGCACATTTTCCATACATATATACTGAACCACTTCCAACTAAATCTATGATAGATGTCCCTTCTCCATAAGTGTGATGGATGTGAACACCCAATTTTTTAATTGAAATTGTATTTTTATATGTGTAGTCTAATAAATAACTCTCACTAGAGAGTTGATGTATTGAAAAATAATTTATGATATAAATTTTAATATAAATTGGTAAAAAATTAATAAATATAAAACATACTTAACTATGGACAAAGTTAACATACCAACTATATTAAATCTTATCAATAAATATAAATATTCATACGAATTAACAGTTGCATCAATTGTTTCAAAAACAAATTAATATGGAATAAAAGTGACATCATCAAATAATGTGTAATATTTTTAAAAAAATAAATTTATTTTTTTAGCTCCATGTCAAGGTTCATGAAATTGATGTGTAAATTCTTACAATTACTTTTAAGTATGGGAACTTCACTATCACAAAGTCACGACTTGTATGTTTATGATTATCTATGTTATTTTAAAAATTGAATACTACATCAATGTATTTATAGAATTAATGAATTCAAATTAGTACCATATTGATGTATATTACAATACTGAAAAAATTTAAAAGACAATAAAACAATAACAAAATACCAAAGACCCAAAAGATTGGTTCAATATGTCTCACAAAACAGAAGGAAACAATCATTATTCTCTTGAAGAAAACATAAAACATAGAACTATAGAAAAAATACAAGAAGCCCAAGAAAAAGGGGTAGAAAGAAAGAAAAAAGAAAAATAATGATAAATGGAAGATGGAGTAGGAGACAATGGAAACAAATATGAGGTTAGAGTGGAACACATGCCAATAAGAGTTCGACTAAAAAATTTAATTATGTATTGACAAGTATAACATAAACTAACATCCAAAATAGTGTGTTGAATTGCTTCCGTAATTTAACATCCAAATAAAAATGACCTTAAATTTAATGTCCATTCGACAATTGTAAGATAGTATTAATTTATCTTCTTTGTTGAAAGAAATAGATTGAAAATTTAAACTATCTTACACATAGTATAATTTGTTGAACAAGCCTAAAACAAGAGTTGCACTGTATTTATGCTTCCAAAGTAGTGAAAGAGATTTAATCATGTTCATACTCAAACCTAACAACATGGTCTTGTCGAGAAATTGGATAGTTTACTTAGTTTTTTTGGGTGAATGACCATCTTTCCACATGTATCTTTGTCAATTCCTTCCTTATATATTCCCATATAAACTTATTGCATAAATTTATATGCAGGAGATCTAATCAATGTGTATATGATTAAAAACTGAATCAAATTTATACTTAAGAATAGTTTGGAATATAAAAAAAATTAAGTTTACAATTTCTAAAACCACTTAGTCATCTATCACATCGCTTGATAACGGCGGAGTTCTTAAATCATAAATCCCACTTACTACACCCCATTTTCTATGCATAACAAAATTAGAATTGATTTAAATACGACGTTATTTCATAGAACTTACGTATCTTGTCAGCACAATTTCATCATTGACACTAGTAGAGTATTGTTATTATCTAATCATCGTTCAATTAAGCATCCTTTTCCATGATTTTCATCCTGACCATAATTAGATAATGATGCTTTTTATTTAGAATTGTGAAAACTTTGCAAAGAAAATTAACACTGGAAAATTGATTCCTTCAACTGATTTAGGAATATGAATCTAACTATTATTTTCATATAGAAGGTCTCAAAATTGTTTGTGTAACACCCGCTAAAGCAACCCACTTAAGACCCAAGAACAACCTAGGATTAGTTAGGAAAATTATGGGATAATTTTTTTTTAATTAAAAGAATCTACAACCGGGTTACAAGACAACAGTTGTCACTAATAGGTTCTAGAAAAATTTTAATCCACTAGAATATTATTTTATTTTATTAGCAATTATTAGAGATCATAAGGTCCAAAATGTAGGGTTAGAAGGTTTAATTGGGTTCAGAGGGTAATTCCTCATTATACCCACTCTCTAATAGGCTTAAATATTCAACCTTATTTTTCTAAAACTTAACACATTCAAATTTTCTCTAAATCATTCCCATTGGATAGGAAATTTCCTCACCTTTCCATTGATATAAATAAGTCCTCCTAACTCCTCATATTTCTCAAGTTATGGGCCGACGGGCCTTGGGCTGAAAATTTTCCCCAAAAGCGGGCTTGCGGGCCCATGGGAGAAAATTTTCCCCAAGGGTGGGTCTGTGGGCCGTAGGGAGAAATATTTCCTAGAGGAGGAGTTGGGTCAGGGGGGTGATGGGAGACATTTTGGAAAATTTCCTGTGCGGGGCGAAAAGCCAACATTGCATCCGTGAGTCCACAAGTCCACAAGGCACACGTGGCGCCTTCTCAGCCAATGTGGGGAAAGCACGGTGGTAGGGATGAAAAAGTGTTAACGCCCTAAAGGAAAAAGGGGGTAAAATTCACCCATGCCTACGCCAATGCCTCACGATGCCACGTGGCATCTCTTGATTGGCTACGGGCTGGCGAGGCGACGGGGAAAACTTAGAAAGTTTTTGCAAAATTTTCCCAAAATGCAAAATGGAAAAAAGGAACCCTCTCCTTCACCGATACCTTGCGACGCCATGTGGCATCTCTTGATTGGCTACAGGACGACGGGGCGCCAGGGAACATTTAGAAAATTTTCCCAAATCTTTTTTGAAGTTCTAAGTAAAAAAGGATCCCCCCCTCTGCCAACACCTCATGCTGCCACGTGGTAGTCTCTAACTAGTGTGGGCCGGTGAGGCAGTGGAGAAAAATTAGAAAAATTTTCCCAAAAAAATTCCGAAGCGCTAAGTTTAAAAGGGGTCCGCCCCTCCGCCAACGCCTCGTGGTGCTACGTGGTAGCCCCTGATTGGCTACGGGTTGGCGGGGTCACAAGGAAAATTTGGAAACTTTTCCAAGAAATTTTCCAAAACACCAAGGGAAAAATTTGGGCCCACGGGCCTGCCAAGGAAATTTTTCCCAATTTTTTTTTTACGCCAAGAGAAGGAAAAACTTCAGAAGGCCATAACTTTTGATAGAGAGCTCGGTTTTGGGAAAACGAGGACTTTCTAGAAATCTCTCAATGTCATCTACACTAAGGAGTCATTAAATTTAGATTTTGATAAATTTTTAGGGGTAATTTCAAGAAAATGATCTGCAGGCTTTTATAGTGTAAACTGGTAAAAATTTAATTATAAATTTTGTTCAATTTGATCTTCTTCCTCTCTCAACATGTCAAATAGACATGGATAATTATTCTTAGGTGTTTTTAGGATAATTTTGTGAGGTATATATATTTGATTGATTTCCAATTTGAAATTTTACAACTTTGATAGCAAAACAACTATGAAAGCTTTGAACTGAGTTTTGCCAGGTTTTAAAAGATTTATTTTAATTATTGTTGTCTAATTGAACTCATTTATATCTTGGCATGTTGAATTTTAATGTTTCATTATTATTTCTTGATTGTAGGTTCGGTCTGTGTATTTTGGATTAAATAAAGTGTCAGTTTGAAAATACAAAACAAAGATCAAATTTTAAAGGGTTAATTTGCCATTTTCTTCATCCAAGTATTATAATACGTTCCAATTCTAATCTAATACATTTAGTTGATTCTATTTAACTATTCAAAAGCTAAAATACATTTCTGATTTCCAATTTTCACATATTTCAAAAGATAGAGTATTACAACTCACATTTAGATGATTAAATTCAATACAATGATGAAATTTGAGGAAGGTAGTGAAATACTTTATTGATTTCAAATACAACTTTACATATTTTCTTTATTTCTTCAATTTCATCATATAGAACACAATTTATTGTTTTCAAAAGACCATAATAGAGTGTGTCTCTTTCACATTTCAATATACAACTTGCAAATCAATACAACATATTTCACTTACAAAACATTTACAAGTTCATTCACTTCAAGTGGGAGAGGTTAAAATAATATTTATCTCAATAAGGGATTGTTCAACTATCTTTTTCTCAACTCTAGAATAGCAACATGCATACTTCTCATTCTCCCAAATTGTGATCACAACAAGAGTAGGGGAAATGCAACACTCTCCACCCAACCAAGACATCCAACAAAGAGGAGAATCCATCATTCTTCATTGGCCCCTGAGCCCCAACCACAATGCAATGAAAGATGTGATCCAACTCATGGCAATAATATGCTTCCAAAAATGCACAACTACCATTTTCACAATAAAACACAGTCCCAAATAGAATTTAGTTTACAACTACATTAAAGCATGAAAAATATTACTGAGGCTTCATCCAGCAAGCCAAAAGAGCAAGAAACTATGGGGGATGCTTCTTATGCCTCCCAAAGGAGAAATGGGTATCACCACTTGAACTACAAATTTCCAAAATATAGTATATCCAAGCCCTGACATTCCTTATGCCTTCCCCAAGTACCCCTTATTCCTCACATTTCCTTATACCTCCCCAACCTCTTATGGCACCCCATTACGAGTAAAGAAATGTAAGCTATTTCTTTGTAAGGTGGAACCCAAATCCCAATTCCCTCCACCCTTATACCTCCCCAAAACACACTTGTGCCTCCCACAATATAAACCCCATATTCTTCTCCTACACCATTCCTAGGCCATCTACCGAACACCCCATAAACATGCCAAAACATTCACACATTAACATTTACATTCATAAAATAAGAGCATTTCAAGAGCCAAGCTCTTACATCTCAATGATGGAATTTCCCAAGTTCTAAAAAGTAGTTGTTTCCATAAAGTCAATCCAAAAATCCACCAAACAACCAACATGCAAAAATCTTCAAACTTTTGCTAAAGAAAGAGCTCCCAAAACACCAAGGAAATTCACCCAAGAATGAAGTCTCGAAAAAAATGAAGCAACCCAAAACAAGGGAAGCCATTCAAATTTTATAGAAGAGGGAAGAGAAGAGGATGAGGTGGGTCCATGTTGGATGCCACATAACACATCCTGAACCCCAACCCAAAAGTCAACTTCATTCTCCTATGCATAATAAATAGGTAGGTGAAAAAATATGACAGTTTACTTACACACTCAAATCCAACCCACACCCCAAAGGACTGAAATTAAATCATGTAAGAAAAGTGCAATTAAAACCTACAATTTGCCTTCTCAAAAATCATTATAAAAGTCTAATCTCAACTCTCCAACCACAGGTATGGTTGGTAATTAAATTTAAGAGGTATGGGACAAGTTTAAATTGTCCCACAAGCCTCCAAAATCATCCTCCAAGGACAATTTTGAAATTTCAAGGAGGTGGAGTGTTTCAAACTCAAAAGTTAACTTACACATATCTTACAACACTTTAATTCAAAGCCAACAACTCTATTAATTACTTTCTTATGACATATTTTAATTTATTAACTTAAAAACATGATTACTCACAATATTACACACCATTTAATGAATAATGAAAGGGGTAAAAGCACCACAAAATAAACACATGCAAACATAAATAAAAGTTATGAAAATAAAAGAAATACATAAAACTTCTTGGTCACAATTAAAGGTGATACCCCCCACAGGAATCCCTAACATACACAAAAAAATACTAGTTGCCATGGTGACCTTGTTGAATTCATCTAGAATTCCAATGTGGTTGGTCTCCAATCCCCTGATGTTTGTTGTGATATTTTAACTTGTAAAAACACAAATACCTCCTTCGTCCTCGTGGCCGTATCTAAACAACCAAAATAATATAAATATAATTCCCAAAATTATTTAGATATATGAATCACAACAACATCAAAGCAATCTAAAAATATCATTTATAGTTTTATCAAGAAATATATCATCATCCAATAATTTCCATTTCTAGGTCTACTCACAATATCCAAATATCACAAGTTTGAACAACATCCATAATATAACCATGTCAAATAGTATATCATCATCAACATATAAAATGTCTCTAATAATCATCATGCATCATAACTGAATCAAGTCAAAAATAATCCATGATCTAACATCTAACATCATACTATAATAAATTCCATAATCATGTCCATAATATAATCATTAGTATCATGATTAGTATCAAAAAGGTGTCAAAGGGAAGTGGTCACTACAATTTGAATCTCAAGTTGTAGACATTGATGTGTGAAGAAATCTGCAATCATGTTTGTTAACAAATCAAACAAATGTAATGCATCATTATGAATATGCTCTTTCCAAAATTTTAGTGAACGCTACCAAATGATTTTTCTTGAAATGAAAGGGAAGATATAGAAATGTAAGTATAATTCAACTAATGGTGGGTGCCAAGAAAGTATTGTATCTAGTGAGAGGGATTCACTTTTAGGAGTTCCATGCTTCAAATCTAGTACATGGAGCACAATTAATAAAATATTTTGTCTTCATTAATAAGTTACAAAAAAAATCTACTATAGTATGTTTTTTTATTAATGGTAAAAGATTTTTTGACTGGGATCCTACCTAGGTACATCCAAAAAGTGTCAACACAAAAATAGAGAAATGAGAACCAAAGAGGAAAGAAGCAATCTGCCAAGCATAATAACAACAACAAAAAACACAATTACTATCTAACTAAAGAAAATTTACAGGAGATGAAAAACCGACAAGTATAAAAAGATCCCATGCTGCAAGTTGGGAGAACACACCAACACCTGAGCAACACGAGAACCATAAAACCTCAACCAACCCACATCTGAAGAATTTAATCTGAGTTTTATATGTAATGGGAATGATTGCAGTTTAGTAGTGAATTTTTTTCATTTTTTGGACTAATGTCAATTCCTCCTTGTTACATTAAACATCAAAAATAGGATCACATGGGATGATAACATTGAATGAGAAAATAGGTCTAAAGGGTTACCCAGTAGGAGATGAGGGTATTTTCCTCTCCATGATTTCCTTGACAGGAGCATGAGGGAGATGAGTCATCAGTTAAGAAAGAGAAAATTGAGGGGGGTGAAAATGTGGTGTCGAAATAGTTTGAGAAGGGCTTGAAGTATAATCAGAAATAGGGGTAGTATAGGTGGTAACAGTGAGATGAGAGGGTTTTTAATCCACCCACCAGGAAGAATTAGACCTTTTTTGTTCTTGGAGCATCCGCAATCCTCAACTATGTGCCCTGTTTCAAAACACCGTTGACACCGAAATGTCAGTCTTTCATAATCCAATCTTTGGGTCCAAACTCTATCACCAATATATAGATTGATGTTCTCTGGAAGGTCATGGAATATGTTAAAATCTATAAGTATCTGAGCATAGGCTGTATGTAAATGTAAGGTAGTGTTATCATGAATTATTTTAAATCCCCCTAACTTATTACGAATAGCTTTCAGGTAGGTCTCATCCCAAAATTACAATGGGAGTCCAGGGAGTCTAACCCAGATGGGCATAGTGTCAAAAGAGTCTTTTATTGGGTCAAATAGGGGATACTAGGGATTATTCATCAAACTATATTGATCCCCCCAAACCCAATACACATTGTTTATGAATTCAAATTATTCATTTGAATCAAATACAACAATAAAATAACCTTTAGAGCATGTGAAGAGATCGATCTTAACCTATATTTTGGAGCTCCATGTTTCAGTGATTCATTCATGCAAGTGTGAGAGATTGGGCAAGAACTTTTTAAACATGCAGATGAGTTAATGGCTGATGTATGTCTCTTACAAAACTTGAAATTTTCGTAGAACTTCATCCTTCATTTGTAGAACCATTGTATCTTTAGATGGTTTCAATATAATCTTTTTCAGGGTGCCCTCTGTAGCTGCAATAACAAAAACAAAGAAAGGTTATTGACCAACCCCAATAACTTTATCTGCTCTACCCCTATCCTCATAAATATATCCACACACCAAATCTCAAGCCTTACAGTGAATTCTATGTGAAGATTCAAACATAGGAGAGGAAAGTTTTCTATTTTCATCTTTATCCTTTACATAAGGGGGGTTCATTCCACCGTCGAAAACCCTTGCATGATTGTTAGCCACCACCAAGCCTCCATTCATGCCCTTGTCACCAGGGCATGGGAAAATTTATTGATCACTTGCACTTGCAGTAGGGCTCATCTTACCTCTATTGTTGCCAACACCCTTTTCATTTTACCATGTTACAAGTACCTATTTCTAAACAATGCTGCCAAGTTCCTCACCATCACCGCAGACCACATTGCCATTTTTGCCATGACCAGAGGGCATAGTATTAGGTTTTGCAAAGGATTTTTTAGGGCTCCACATTTCGCAAGATAGTTTTTTTTAATAGTATGTTATTATCTTATAATCTAATTAATGTAATATATACTAATTATAATTTATTATTAATTATATTTGGTTTTTTTACATAATTAAATATATTATATGATAATATTATTGCTGATGTAGAATCACACCACCACTAATTATTTGTAATTCAAAAGATTCAAACAGTCAGTGTGATCACACAACATGGAGGCTTTACCAAAGTGTGGGAATTTTCAATCAGGAAAGCTCTCTAGAGAAAGTTCGGCTTTGTATTCCTAAATTTATCACCACTCACCCAATGCAGAGAATCTACTCTAAATTCGACCCTAGATTTTTCCAAGGAGACATAGATAAGGAGATTGCAATAAAATTAAACCTAATCTACTAGATGTGATACACCAATAAGGAATGCTAAATTTTTTCCTTTTCATAGGAATGAAAACAAACAAAGATTGAAGAGGATGTATATACACCAAAGATCAATTAGTTTTTACAAAATCCATTCACTTGTAAGCATAATCCATTAAAATATGTAATAACAATTATAAAATGCATAAATAGCCTGATTAGTAATGAGAGATAAGATAAAATATAATATCACAAAAGATAGTTTAGAGTAATCAACATATTTTTCTATTTCTTTATGAGTTAATGTAGTTCATTAGAAGGGCTAAATGGCATAAATTTTGCATTACATTTCAATGGGAGGCTTGAGGTCCATGAAATTTATCCTAGACAAGAAAAGAAGGGAGGCAAAAATATTAAAAAATCCAACCACTTGAATTATGCCCCCCTTTTACAATTTATAGAAGAAGATTTGCAAGAGAGGAGAGAGAGAGCAAAATCCTGAATTCACCCCAAATCCTTCAAAAATCATTGTTTATTCTTGTAATGAGTGTGGGGAATTTGATAAATCTATCTTCAAGAATGGTTTTTCCTTGTGCTTGAAGAAACTAGCCTTATTTTAATCTTGGATGTATCTCCTAGCTCCTGTAAGATTCATGATGACCTTCTCTTCCACCTAACTCTAATAATGACCTTCACCTACCCCTAAATTTCTCACCATTCTATGAATTATAGAACCCGCTAAATCTAAAATTTAATGTTTCCATGTTTATATCCTAAAATTACATTTCCAATGACTACAATTTCATTAAAAAATGGGTGCGTACAATGGAATTTATCACCATTTTTATTCTAGCTGCTTGACTCGGTTTTCACCTATTCTACCTCTCTAAAAATTATTTTTAACCATCACCATAAAAATCCTCTCCAATGATTATAATTTAATTAAAATTGGTTAAAAATAGCTCAAGATATTATAGTCTTAAGTTGGGCATGATTTAGGGTTACCTAAGCTCCATCTAGGTAATTCTACCCACCATAGACTTGTTTTCATCCTACACCGAAATCATCATTCAATGCTAACTCAGCCCTTGTATATACATCAACTCACCACCCCACTTTTCTACCTACAAATGCTAACTCTTCATTCCCCCAATGTGGCTTGACCTCATATGCACAACGACTTAACGGTTTTTTGGTCATTTAGGTGGGAGTTTCATTGTTCTTGGCCCTTAGGATTTAAAGTTTCAGACCTTTTGCCATTCCCATTCTAGGATTTACATGGAATGACCCCCAAAGACTTTGGCTCCTGTTACCCGAATGACTCCCCATGTCACGTCGTCCACTCTTCAGAGTTCAGGATTTTCATTTTTTGAGGTTCTTAACTCATTGGATTCTGAGTTCCCGAAGTGACTTTTCCCGAAAGCCCAAAATGGGCACCTCAAAACTTTCACATTCGTTAACCCCAAAAGGGGATTTTACCCCGAAACACTGAGCCCTTTCTGGATTCGGCATTTCGGCCTTTAGGGAAATTTTCTTGGTTTTTTGACTTTACTTCGCAGAGTCTCTGAATACACAAAACTCTGACCCCTCAATCATCGACCTATCTCACCAAAAAATCCTTGAACTTCCCTGTGATGCACGAGTCCATTCCGTTTCAATTTCTTGATGGCCGAGTTCACTCTTATTTAATCCCTATGACTCTCAGTATCGATTCGCATCTTCCCTTTGCGAGCCTAATGACTTAACATCGCCTTATGAGATGAATTTTTCTATCCAAGCTCGAGGAGCATGGCCCTTGTCAATCTATTAAACTGACTTCGCCCCTTATGGGCCTCCTATCACACTCCATTACACATATTCATTTGATCTTGGGGTCGAGTTCTTATTTCTGGTTCAATGTGTCGAGTCGGCCATTTTTCTATCATTGTGAATGTTCTTGGTGTTAACCATGGAGCTCAAGTGAGCTCATCTCAACTCTTCATCTTCGATCACTACGAGAGTCTCGCGTGGTAGTTATGGTTTGATTTCAAGCTCGAATGAGTTTCTATTACACTCTGGCTGTGAGGCAAGATCACTATGTTCCTCCCGGCATGGCATTCGTGCCCAACCTTTTTGAGATAAGATTATTGGATATTTTCAACCAAAGAGAGTTTGAACTACTTCCATAATTGTCTTCCGAGCTTGCTCGGATCCGCCTTGCATGCCCTTTTCTATGTACCAGCCAAATTCCATAGCTCGTTGACTAAGCTCTCCATTATAACGAAAACCTAATTAGAAAAATGACTCGACTCGCAGAGTAGCTTTCCTAGCTACTCGGTGAGTCGTTTCTGGCTCACCCCCTATCAATGCAACTTCTAACTCATGGAGCTACTCACCAAGTAGCTCAATGAGCTCTTTTCTAACTTAGTTGCCACTTAGAGGCCCTGAATGAAAACTTTGACTCTCGGGACCCACTTTCACAGTTTATCGATCCGAGAGTCTAATAGGAACTAAGTATAGAGAACTTTTAAGCTCAACATATTTTTACCCATCTTGCTTGTTTGGGACTGATCTGGGCTCGAGTTGGCCAATTTTGTCAAAAAAATTGGTGACTCGCGGGGACATTTACCTTATAGATGTTCTTATGCAAGTAGCCTCAACCTTCCTGTTGGGCACAAAGTCACTATATGCCTAGAAATTTATCATGGACCTAACGCGATGCACTCTCAATTTTTACAAGAAAAACTTAAAATTAAGTTTTGTGAGAGTGGAAAATTGTCTTGACTTAAGATCTTCACCTATTCCTCTCTCCTGCAAGACTGAAATGGTATGTCCGAGAATCTGATTTTGCCAAGTATGAAACACACAATTGATGATTAATTGGCCTATATTGCACGCTAAATTTTTTTAAATAAGACAATTGTTGATTCGTAACCAAAGCACCCCTGATTGTTTACAACTCGATAGATTGAAACAATCAGTGTGATTTTATAACATGGAGATTTTTCCAAAGTGTGGGACTTCGTGATCAGGAAAGCTCTCCGATTGAAGGCCGACTTCTTGTCCTATCCTAGTGCAAACTACTCCAAAGTGCAGAGATTTTTAGATTTAACCCTAATCTAATATTTCCAAGGAGATAAAGATAGAGAAAACGCATGAAAATAAAACCTACTCTAAGGGAGGGTGATATACCAAGAAGGATGTTGAACAATGTGCATGATAAACACATCACTACCAGAACCTTGTAATGAAAACATCAACAATACACAACAATCTTGCATGCAATGAAATATCAAAAAGTTAAAATATAACACAGAAGATGGTTTGAAGCATCCACATATCTGATTTTATTATTTTCAAATTTTATCCAATACATCACATTTAGGTCCAAAGGCACATATTTTACATTGCAATGCTAAATAGGGACGTTCAAAATCTCTACAAATCTCGTATAGATAAGAAAGAAGGGATGGGCATATACAATTTTTCCAACCTTTTGAAATGAGACCCTCCTTACAATATATAGGAAGAATGAGAGAAGGGAGAGAGAAGGAATATAAAATGTTTTATCCACCACCTTAAAATGCATTAAAATCACCTGTAAAAATGATGGGTGCCACTGTAAAAACGATACATCCTTGTAATTTACCATGTTGGAGAAGTTGAGGGTATCATACTGTAATAAATGCAGGTGGTTATCTACCTCTTTTCAGACTCCAAAATTTCATTGCATCCTCTGAAATCTAAAATTTTGGACTTTCATGATTTAGTACTTTAGGATTCAGGTTTTGGGGTTTCAGGGTTTCGGGGTTTCAGGTTTCAGGGTTTTGGGTTTTTAGGGTTTCGAGTTTTTAGGTTCTCGAGGTTTCAAGTTTCAAGTTTTTTGGTTTAGATTATCCGCTTGGAACATGAAACCTCTAAAATCTCGAAAGCCCAAAGTTTGAATTTTGGACTTCTGCTTTAAGACTTTTCTTCTCCTTTTTTGTGCTTCTTTCCGCCGAGTCTCTGAATTAAACTTCAACCTACCTCCAAATTCCCTCACCTCTTAAGTTCAAATTTCAGACTTGGAAGATTCTTCATTTTGTGAACTCATTTATAATTTTCTTGGCATGATTCACTAATTTTCGTGGTCTGATCCCGAAACGTAAACTCCCATAATTGAATCAATCCCCCATTTTTAATCTGTACAAGGTCATGTTTGTCCAATTTCTCCTGAGGATAAAAATTGGATTACAACAATATTCAAATTTTTACATCATGGAACTCTATTCAAACTTGAACTTTCTCCTTCTTCTAAAAGAAACGCTTGTGACACGCTGTTGAAAGATGTTTTTCTGATTCGGAAGGGATGTTTAGAAGTTAATATGTGATTGGTCCTAAAGGACATAAAGAATGAGAACTCATCAAAAAAAATTCCTTAACCTTATTTTTAGTTGCTCTGCATTTGTTTTCTTTTGAAATCATAAATTATTTTCTTTAGGTATGAAATTCTTTCCTGTTAGAAAACTTCATTTAGGAGGCACATTAAACTACACAATGATAAAACTTAGGAGCAACAAAACTTGTGTGGAAGAACTTAGGGAAATTGAAACATAAACTACATGAAGACGATGTGCATGCACACTTTGAGGAATTCAAAATCCTAATCTAATATTTATAAGGATAAGATTTTTGCTTTCAGTAGAAATGTTTAAGATAGATTCCGTTCATCAGAATCAGAATTTCTTCTCCATCTAAAGTAGACAGTTGGAAGGCATTGCTAATCTTACATCCTATGACCATGTAGGGGCCACTCTAAATGGCATCAAAATTTAAATGCCTAACCAATTTTTCCTGATATACATCCCTCTTAAAAACTAGGTCCCCCTCCTGTAAGGTTCTTGGATTTATTATCCAACCACCTCTTGACTAAGGCATGATATTTCTCAATCGTTTTCAATGCACGCTCTTTGATTTCCTCTAATTCTATCAGTTCTGCATACCTAGATTCCATAAGTTAAATTTTTGAAAGTTCTAAATGCTTCATGAGCTCCAATGTGGGTAGCTCCAATGGTATAGGAAGAATTGATTCCTTCCCATAGACCAACTTTTAGGGTGAGTTTCCTGTTTATCTCTTCGGTGTTATCTTGTTAGCCCACAAGGCTGATTTGAGCTTGGTATGCCATATTCTTTGGTTTTCATCTAGAATCCTCTTGATGATCTTTATAAAATTCTTGTTCTTAGACTCTGCATGTTTGTTACCCTAGGGGTAATAGTTATAAGAGGTTGTCAAATAGATCCCATTCCTGAAAGCCCATTTTGTGATCTCAGAACCCAAGAATGCTAATGCATTGTCTAAAATGATAGTGGTTGGTACACTGAAGCTTGTCACTAACCCCTCATAGAAGTCTAGTATACTAGACTTGTTTACCTCCTTGAGAGCCACCACCACAGTCCACTTGGTGAAATAGTCCATTGCCGGGAGAGTCCACTTGTGGCCTCAACTTGAATTTGGATTGATGAACCCAATGAAGTCCAAACCCCATTACATGAATGGTCGGTTAACTAAAATTGGGTAAATAACAATCACTGAACACTGTGGGTAAATAATAACCTACCTTTATTATTTATAGATCTATCACTCATGGCGCAAAATTACCCCCATATTCCTCTTTGTGAAACTTTTGTAGCACCTTCTTAATTTGAACTGTTCTAATTCACCTCAATATAACTCTATTAATTTCTTTTTGTTTTAAAATGCCATCAACAAGCACATATGGAATGGCTTGTAGTCTGAAATATGTCCTTCTCAATTTTCTCATTTCTGGAGGACATATAACTATTTGTAGGAAGTGTATCATGTCTTTAGTCTAACAATGAATAGGAACATTATGATTTTTTTGCTTCTGAATAGCCAACAACACTAGATCAACTTCCGTTCCATCACTTGCTTCAACGTATTGACTCAAGGCTAGTTGTTCACATAATCCCTTTACCCTAACTAGCCTTATTGACCTTCATTTAAAGGTCATGTTTGTTTTATTACTACAAGAACATGTTTCTCAATGAAGGAGTATCTAACCTCTTCATCTTGTAATCCATGGCTAAAGAAGGAAATTGGTTAATCAGATCCCTCTTTTTTATGTTACACCAATATTGCAGAAATTGTATCTGAACCACCAAAGGCATAGAGCAGGAAATCCTTGGAAAATTATGGATTGATGAGAGTTGGAGCTTGAGATATGGCTTTCTTGATAGCTTTGAAGATTTTTTTACCCACTAATTTTCACTTGAATTCCATGCTCTTATTCAACATCAGTGTTATTGGTTTCACAAGAGCAAAAAAAATTGGTACAAACATACAAACAAAGTTGATCCTTCCTAAGAAGCTTTGAAGAGCCTTCTTATGAATTGGCAAGGGCAATGCTCAAATTTCTTTGACTATTTTTGAAACAATTTTCAATCCTTCCTTTGATAGAATTTGGCCTAGGAGTTTTCCTTCGTGAGATAGGAATACGCACTTTTTTGGATTTAGGGAAACTTTAAATATCCTACATATTTGAAAATTTTGCCTAAGATGTTCAAGGTGGCTTTCTTGATTCTTGAAAAATAATGTGAAGTCATCTAAGTATATCAGAACTATCTTGTTGATAATCCCTTTGAATTACATATCCATTCCCTTAAGAAACTGGCTCTAGAATTTTTACAGTCCAAATGGCATCATCTTGAAGGCATAGGTACCCCATTTGGTGGTGAAATTCATCTTCAACTAATCATCTTCTTTTATAGATATTTAATTGTATCCTGAGTACCCGTCATGCAAAGAAAATATTTCCGAACCAGCTAACACCTGTAAGATCTAATCCTTTGATGGGAATGGATAGTGATCTTTGAGAGACGCCCTATTCAGATCTCGAAAGTCCACACATAATCTTAATTCTTCTTTCTTCTTCCTGACCGACACCAAGTTTCCAACCCTAATTGAGTGTTTGATTGGAAATATAATGCTTTACTCTATCACATTATTTAGGTCTCTCTTCAATAGAGGCTCAATGTGAGGGTTGACCGGCCTTTTCTTTTCCCTAATAGGCTTAGCATCTGGATCCAATTATATTGTATGTTGTTCCAACTTTAGATTGAATCCTTGAAAATTGTCATAGCTAGAGGTGAAAGCATCTAATAATTCTCTACAAAGTTGGATGAACTCGTATCTCTCCTTCTAAGTGGCCACTTTTCCAATTTGGAGTGTTATGCCTTCCCCTTATGAAATTAGTTTTGAATCCTCTCCCTTAACTTGTACATTGGATTTTTCCTTTCAGAATTTATCATTCAGGTTGAATATTGACTCCAACATCACCAAGATTTTCAAAAATTTGTTTATCCATAGCTGCACTACCTGATCCCCATACTGGTGCTTTATTTTAGTCTGGATCCTTGCTGAGAACTCTACCTCTTCCTATAAGAAAGTAATGATATATTGATCATTTTCAAACACATGCACACTTGTGTTATTATCTAGAACTGTTACCTGTACAATTACATGGATATGTGGTTACATTTTGTCTTTTTTAATGTTATCCACCACATCGAATGTTGCTCTAACTGCCGTAACCCTATCTGCAGCTTCATTTTTCTTTCTAGGTTTGGATGCATTGTTGAATGCTTTAAATTCCTCAATGAGATCCCATACCATGTTTTTATAGCTCTTCAAAAGATCATTCTTCACAGTATGTTGTCCCTTCACTTGATTGACAATTAGCTCGATATCCCTGAACACCTGTAAGTTATATATTCCTCTTTTCTTGGCCCAATGAATCCCATGAATAAAATCTTCATACTCCATTGTGTTATTTGAACATACAAAATTTCAGTTGAAAGTTGAATAGTACTTGAAATTTTTTTGAGAAACCAATGTTACACCTCCCCCAGCACCTTGTCTGCTTCTTGAACTATTGAATTTTTTTTCCATACCTCGTTATCATCCTTATCTTCCGATTTGGTGAGGCTAGGAATGGGTGAAATTTCTTCATTTACACAACATAATCATAATGCAACTTCTTCCATTTCCTTATATGGATAAAACACATGGCTTTTCCTTTTCCACTCATCCAGTGTCAAATTTAGAACGCTACTAATTTTAGTACCTTCTTTTGGAGTGCTTGGGTAATCCTCCTAATCAAAGATTGAGAGATTTTCATTGATGGGATTTGGCACATGAGGTTCAATGTGGAAATTAGCAATTGGTTATGACCTGATTGTTTCCTTAGCTCCATATCTTGTCCTGAAAGCATGTGAAACCAATCTGCAGATAGGTATCCACCGATCTTCGTAGTGAAATATATATATATAGGCACAAGGTAAAGAGTAGAGGAAAATCAATTATAGAAACATCCTGTAAAATTGTGCCATTGAGACATGCATGTAAGGATAGAATTAACCCCTGAATGACTCAAATTATTCCAATTGTTGTCCCATCTAGCTGTACCACTCCTCGCAACATTGTCTTATATTTGATACCCAAATGATCAGCTATCTACTTCGACAATACTGAGTTGCTTGCCCCTGAATCGATCATTTAATTGTGCACCAACTTATCCCTGATAATTAATGTTACATAGAACGGTGGAGGATTTAATTTTTTACCTTGGTGACCCCCTTCTTGTTGCAAATTATTGGTAAGAACCATTTCTTTATCCCTAGGTACCTCTTTTGAATTGGACTAGTTGGTCATTGTAGGTTATAACAAATATCTTTTGTCTTGGAATTTGCTAGTGGCTTCCACATGGAAATGTTCACATGTGTTTTCTTCATCTCATCGATGATGTTGAAAGGGGATGGATTATATTTTTATCACCCGTTACAAGGAACAAAATTTTCCTACACACGAGTTGGTACTTGAACTACTGAAGTAGGTGCTTTAGGCTGATTTTACACATTCAAAGTTGCATTTGTTTTATTGGCACCTGACGGAATGAGAGTAGTTTGATAAAAAAATTGGGTTAGATGAATTCCCTTCCTCAATTTTTCTCTTCTTTGACATTGTGTTGGTAGCTACACCATGGGAAGGAGTTTGATTGATTCGACAAAAATCTTCCACCTTCCAATTAACAATTTTTTTTTCCATTTGAGAAGCTTCTTGTCAACTTGCTTACTATTGATTTTCCTCCTCACCTAGTACGTAAGGCACATCAATAATTTGAACCATGAAAGCTTGATTTAGTGCACCATTAAAGCATGTTGATTAATTATGAGGTATATTGCAGGGGTAGCACCATTCGTACTCCTGGGAAAAATTGTTTTGCGTTGGAACCAAGCCCTTGGATGGTGAGACTGCATTTGGATCATATGGTAAGAATTTCCTAGAACCTTGAGGTTTTCCTTGATTGTTATTTTTATTTTTATTTTGAGTTTACGGCCTGTTAGACTCAAAAGGAGGCCTGGTAGGTTGAGCTTGAGGTTGGTATGGCCTAGGAATCCATGATTTCTACCTCTTGATGGTCACCAGTTCATTCCCTGGGTTCTGTAATTATTTCATAACCTGTTAAAGCTCCTTAGAAATTCTTAAGGAAGTTGAAGCTTCACTCTTTCTTTGATTGCTAGGATCTGGAATGGGGTTCAGATAAGGTGATTCACTACTTCTAGGAGTTCCCAATTCTAAATAGAGAGGCATTGGTTGTCTTGTTGCAAACTTTCCTGCTTGGATCAAATAGTTTTATGATCTTAATGCTATGTCATAGGCTCTCGGCAGCGTGGTTCCTCCCATTGATTAGATCATCAAAATGTCAAAATTTATATCCTCTAAGAAGTAAAGGAATGATCCCTCGGTAGCTGGCCTGACGGCTATTGGAATCCTATCCCATGTCCGTTGGGAATGAAAATTAAAATATGCCATTTTCTCATTTGGAGTCCATCTGATTGTTGTCAATTGGTCCAATAAAGAAATATTTTCTGCCCTCTATCCAAAATGGTTGTAATGAGTTGAACAAAATTGATTCCAATTTTGAGCTTGGCCCTACTGTCAAGCTCCTACACCATTGTAAAGCCTTACCCTTGAAAAACGATGCTAATAGCTTGATTGTGACATCAATTTCATTGATTTCATGCATTGTACAAACACTGATGATGTCCTAGATTTGGTCAATATGGCTCGTATGGTTTTCTCCTGTGAAGAAAGGGATGTGTTTTATTGCTGAAACTAGGATTGGGTTTTAAGCATTTAGGGTGAGTGGTATACTACCCGTGAAGTTGACAAAGGGATTTTCTTTCCCTTGTGGTGGTTTTCGATGTTCCATTATGACTAGCCTTAGAACCCTAGTGGAATAAAGAAAGGGTCTACCAGGTGGAGGAGTAGTCAAAGTATTTCTAGGTGGAGATGGTGATATTTTTGGTCTTCTTCCTCTCCTTCCTCTTCCTGGTGATTATTATAAGTACACAAATATTCCCTCTTCTCTAGTATGAGACCTACTTCAGATTGTTCACATATACTCAGGCAACTTGTGTTGCTATGCCACTGAATTCAAACCCTTAGAGTCACTATATGTGTTACAAATAAGCCTTTAAAGGCTGTGATGTTTCCAAGTCAAACAACAAACTTGACAAGATTGAAAATGGAAACTTTGAAAGCCCTGTATGTTTGATTCTCTAGAGGTTCAAACATGTCTTGAATGGGCAGCCCAAAAAGCCCAAAATACAAAGATATTCAAAACTCTTAAATGATTGTTCATTGAAACCTTCAAAACATCTGAATCCTGAAACCCAAGAGTTCCGAAAACCCAAAATGTCTAAAATGGAAAACCTCTGAATTATGAAAGCAACAAACTTCCAAAGTCCGAATTTCAAAAGGTAGATGAAATCCTAAAATCCTAAAATTTTAGAATCTACGAAATCCAAAAACCCGAAATGCCAAAACCTAAAATCCCAAAATGTAAGAACCTCTTAAATTTAGAATTTCAAAATTTCAAAAAACTAACTATACCCTTTTGAATTTTAGGTCCTAATCTATTAGTTGGTGAAATTTAGACTTATTTTTCTTATTAAAACTCCTTGAAATATGATTTCAAAACTCTTCTTGTGAGGTGAAAGGTCTGAAATTAAAAATATTTTATGTATGAAATCCAAACTTCTTTAAAATGTCTTCAAATCTCATGGAATGACTTCTCTCCAACCGGGTATGCCAAAACTATTGATGTAGAATCATGACACCCTTGATTGTTTACAATTCATAAGATCGAGACAATCAGTGTGATTGCACAACATGCATCTTTTCCCAAAGTGTGGGACCTTTCAATTGGGAAAGCTCTCCAGACAAATTTTGGCTTCCTATTCCTAAATATATCATCACTCACCTAATGCAGAGAAACTATTCTCAATTCTACCCTATATTTTTCCAAGGAGAAATGGATAAGGAGATTGCAAGAAAAGTTAACCTAACCTATTGGAGGTTATGCACTAATAGGGAATGTTGAATGTTTTCATTTACATGGGAAATAGAACAAATAAATATTGAAGAGGATGAATATACACCACAGATCAATTAATTGTTAAAAAATTCATTCACCAAGAAACACAATCCATTAAAATATGTAATAACAATTAGAACATGAACAAATAGCCTAAGCAATTTTCAGAGAACAAATAAAAGACAATAACACAAAAGAGTTATTAGATTAATCCATATATTTTTTCTATTACTTAATGAGATGAAACAATGCATTACAAGAGCTAAGAGGCATCAATTTTTCATTACAATTCAATGGGAGGCTTGAGCTCCATGAATTTTATCCTATAAAAAGAAATAAGGGAGGGGAAAAGGTAAAAAATCCAACCACTTTAAGTATGCCCCCATTTTAAGTAGAATATTTGTAAGAGAGGAGAGAGTGAAAGAAGAATCCTTAATTTTTCCCAAAATCCTTCAAAAACCATTTTTTATTCCTATAATGAGTTTGAGAGATCTATAAAATATAGCTTCATTAATGGTGTTGAATTGTGCTTGAAGAAACCAACCTACTTTTACTCCTGAGTATAGCTCCTAGCCCCTGGAGGCTTCATGATGACCTCTTCTTCCATCTACCTCCATTAATGAACTTCACCTACCACTCCATTTCTCGCCATTTCAAGAGGACCAAAACCCCCAAAATCCAAAATTGAAGTATGTCATGTTATATATCCCCATATTAATTTTTTGAGGACTAGAATTTCATAAGAAATGGGTGAGTATAATGGAAGATATCACCATTTTTGCTCTGGTTGCTTGATTGGGTTTTCACTTGTTCTACCTCTCTGAAAATTGGTTTTAGCCATCACCATCAAAATATTCACTTAAAATATTCTCCAATGACTATAATTTCATTTAAAATTGGTTAAAAGTTACTCAAGATGTTATAGTCTGAATTTGGGCATGATTTTGAGTTTTCTAAGCTCTATCGAGCTAACTCTACCCACCATCGATCTATTTACATTGTACACCGAGATCTTTCGTTCAATGCTAATTCAGCCCTTGTTTGCACATCAACTTACCACCCCATTGTTCTACCTACCCACACTAACTCTTCATTCCACCAATGTGGCTAGACCTCCAATGCATAAAGAATCGTCAGTTTTTTGTTCGTTTAGGTGGGAGTTTCATTGTTTCGGGCCTTTGGGATTTAATGTTTTGAACCTTTCTCCATTCCCATTCGGGATTTACACACCACAACCCCTAAATACTTCGGCTGTCAAAACTCGAATGAATCACGATGCCAGGTCATCCACTCTTAGGATTCTAGGCATTTCATATTTCGGGATTCTCAACTCGTTGGATTCGGGCCCTTTGTTGCTGAGTTCCCAAATTGGCTTTCCCTAAAAGCTCGAAATGGGCACCTCCAAAACACTTCTTACATTAACCTCAAAAGGGAATTTGACCCTGAAACACCAACCCCTTTTGAACTTTGGCATTTTAGCCTTTCGGGAAATTTTCTCAGTTGTTTGGATTTACTTCGCCGAGTTTCCGAATACCTAAACATGTGACCCCCAAAACATTGACCCAACTCACCAAAGAAGCCTGAAACATCCCTGTTATGAACTGATCCCCATCGTCATGATGCATGAGCCCATTCCACATCAATTACTTGATTTCTAATTTGACTTTGACTTAATCTTGATGACTCACCGTATCGATTCGCTTCTTTCCTCTATGATCCAAATTGCTTAACATCACCCTACATGATGTATTTTTTAAGAAAAGCTCGTGGAGCTTGGCCCTTCTCATTCTATAAAACTGACTTCGCCCCATATGTGCATCGTATCAAACTCCACTGCATGTATTCATTTGAGCTCAGGACTGAGTTATTATTTCTTGTTCGATGTGCCGAGTTGGCCATTTTTAAGTCATTGTGAATAACCTTGGTTTAAACCACTGAGCTCAAGTGAGTTCCTCTCAACCGTTCATATTTGATTTCTATGATCTTATCCTATGTTAGTTGCGGTTTGATTTCAGGATCGAATGTGTTTCTATTACACTTTGGTCCTGAGATAAGCCCAATGTGTTTCTCTTGCCATGACATCCATGCCTAACCTTTTCTAAGACGAGCTTATCTGATATTTTCTGGTGAAGATATTTTGAACTTCATCCCTCATTGTCTTCCAAGCTAGCTTGGATCCGCCTTGCATGCCATTTTCCATGTACTAGCCAAATTTCATAGCTCATTGACCTATCTCTCCATTTTATGAAACCCTGATTGGAAAAATGACTCGAATCATTAAGTAGCTCGTTGAGCTACTCAGCAATTCATTTCTAGCTCGAGCCCATCAATGCAACTTCCAGCTTGCCGATCTACTCACTAAGTAGCTTGGTGAGCTCTTTTCCATCTCAGTGGACACTTAGAGGCTGTGAACGAAAATGTTTACTCTCGGGACCCACTTTAGCCATTTTTTTGCATTTTCTCAATCCGAGAGCCTGATAGGAACTGAGTATGGGGAAATTTTAGGCTCAACATATTTCTACCCATTTTTCTCGTTTGGGCCTGATATGGGCCTGGGTTGGTAGATTTTTCCTGTGGGCCAAAATTTGTCAACAATTATGTTTACAATATTTTATTATATTATTTGATTGGATAGTGGCTTTCACGAAATTAACTACAACTTTAAAATTATTTTTTTATAAATTTATATTATGTCTATAATAATTAGTTATATTATTTTATAAGATAGAAGTTTTCCAAGAGATAAACTATAACTTTAAAATGCTAATATTATTAAAATATATTGTATCCAATAATTAGTTATATTATTGTTATCCAAAATTCACCCCCCACGGTAATTTTGATAACATACATTAGATTATTCATTCCCGAGAAAGTAGATTGATTCAAGGCCCAAAATCATGTTTTTCGGGGTCCCCCTCGGCCTTTTTTTTAACTCTCCCATCCAAGAAGGAATCCCAACAGGTTGATAAAATGGAAGAAATGCAAAAATAAGGTTGCAGGACTGTGTTAAGGAATTTCGGGTCTGAAGGGTTCGGGTCGTACTAAGGTTCGTTGTACCAGGCTTGGGGGCCGGAAAAATGAAGAAAATTGGCTAAGTCCTAGTCCAAGCGATCTGCGGGACAGTTGGGACATCGGGATGCGTGGGACTTGCAAAAATATGAATTGGCCAACGGAGGGAAAAAATTGCCTAAGTCTTGTTTCGCGCGGTTTGGGACAGCTGGGCCAAAGTACATGCGGGATGTAGATCGGACGGTTTGGCACAAGTCGGTCCATTTCGGGCGGCTTGGAGATAATTGTCCTAGACAGTCTAGGACATCTGAGCCAAAAGTATGCGGAGGACATGAACCAGCTGATTCAGCCGAAGCAAGAGACTTTCATTCGAGACAGTTTGGGACATCCGTGCCAAAGGGACGTGTGGGACATGAAAATCCGAAAGAGCCGCCAACGAATGGAATCTCGCCACGTGTCTTCACCTCAAACAGGAACAAGGAAGCCCGAATCGGGCAGTTCGGAGATATTTGTCCTAGACAGTTTGGGACAGCCAGGTCACAGGTACGCGAGGAACGCGTGGGACGCGAAAATCCGAAAGAGCCGCCAACGAATCAAATCTCGCCACGTGTCTTCACCTCATCGGCCCGACGGGAAAATTTTGAAATTTTTTCCAAAGGCAAAAACAAAAGGGAAATGGTCAGGAAGGGCCCGTGTCTAATGAAATCATGCCATGTGGCGCTTGAGTGGTGGAGCGTGGGGGAGAAATGGGAAAATTTTCCCAAAGTGAAAAATACTAAATTTTCGAAGGACAAAGTGTGCCCCTCAGGCCCGAGCCAATAAAAGAGTGCCACGTGTCCAAGTGGCAAGAAATTAAGGAAGGGCCCAAAAGAAATTTTCAAAGGATGAGCCCGTGGATGAATCAGAGCCTAACACGTGTCATCCAAGTGGCAGAGCGTGGGAAAAATTCAAATATTTTCCCGCCGATCCGTTTTGGCCTGTTTTTTCCCTAAATCTTCATATCGCCATAACTTTCGACCCAGAGCTCAGTTTATCACGTTCTTTATATCAATGAAAATCTGGTGAAATTATCTACATGATTCCTAGGTCAATCTTGTATTTTGGTTCAGTTTGGAGGGAGAAAATCAAGAAACATCTCTGGCGCGTGGTAATGGCAAGAACTGACGTTTCAACAACCAGTTTTAATGCAAAATGGGTCACATTCTTCTCCAGCATGGTCAAAAATGTCAGGGCATGGGTCTGTAAGGATTCCCATGCTATTTTAATGCATCTTCATTCAATGAGGAATGGCTCCCATGTTTTTATACATTTTCTCTCTCCTGGGCTCGACCCATGCATTGTAAAAAGCCAGATTTGGCTCATTTTTAAAAAGGTGTTGTTCATCTTTTCAGCTCTGCCCTCCCTTCTTTTCTTCTCCAGGGTTGAAAATGGAGTTTTAACCTCCTCCCCTACTCTGTAATGGTGTTTTTTTCCTTTTACCATTAAAATGATGTTCTGTGTAAACTTCTGGAGCAACAAAAACGTGTTTCGTGATGCATCTGTCCATCCTTGCTCATTTTTCACTTGTTTTCTTCTTGCCTCTCTTCATTGCAGGTATTTTTAATACATGTTTGAATGTTCATTTTCTATGTGAAATCAGGGTTGGAGCCGTGTTCATAGAAGTTTTGATAGATGTTCAACATTTTCCTTCTCTGGTGTATCACCATTTTAGTGTAGGCTCTATTTTTCCCTTCTCTCTCTCTCTCTCTCTCTCTCTCTCTCTCTCTGTGTCTCCTTGGCATGGTTAGATTAGGATTAGATTATCTTTCCTGCACTATAATAGCTTGTGGCAGGTAGTTTAGGAATAGGAACCAGCCTTCTCTGGAGATTCCTTTCTCATTTTTGCAAGTCCCACACTTGGAGAAAGGATTCCATGTTGTGCAATCACACTGGATGCTAGTATGATCAAACTAGAAATCTGATCAACATCTAGGGGTGCTGTGATTCTGTGCTAATAGTTTTGGCATGCCCGGTGGGACCTTAGAGGTCTTCCACTTCATCTTTTGCAGGTTGGTGTGTTCCTGTGAAGATTTCAGCCTTTGGAGGCACTTGCAAACACATCTGGTGACTCCATCTGATCAGCAACCCATTTCTGAAGTTGCAGACCTATTTTTCATCCATTCCCATCCATCCTTCTTTCCATCCCTTTCATTCTTTTCCATTCCATGAAGTTGTGCAATCATGACTTCATTTCCATCATGGAACTCACATTTACAACAGCAGCAATGTTTCCCACCTCCAACATGTTTTTTAAATCCTCCAAATCAGCATTTTGAACAAATTCAAAATCAGCATGCATACCCATATGAGCAGCAATGCCAAAATCAGTTTTGTCTATGGAGCTTTCCAAGAGTAAGAGTATGCATATAATGAAGACCATCAGATGCGAGATGTTGGTCTATTGGAGAAAATCTAAAAGATGGAGGTAAAGATGGTGCAGTCCAGGGCTCAAGCACAAATGAAAGCATTTGGAATCGGTTGTGGATCACCCTGTCCATGGGTGGGACCTTTTCCAAGGCATTACAGCCCTCAAGAGAAGCTTGACTTCATGATTACAACACTGCCATTGCTTGCAAAGTGGATTGAAGAAATAGAGGTGTATGAGAGGAGTATTCAACAACCTTGTCAATGGGTAAGCACACCATCTCATGCCTTTCTTTTTCCTCTTTCCCAATCTATTTTATCTCAGCAGTTTCAAGTTTTAAACTCTCCATCTGTTGTCCTAAGTGTTGAATCCATTTTTCCACCTCTTAGTCTTCCACCACACCTCAATTATTCTTGTCCTTTTTCCTTCCAAATAGTCATCCCCTCCACAAGAGCTAAAAGAAATATGCTCTCCCCCAAAGAAAAAAGATGTTTCTACCTCCTCTACCACCACAAAAAATTTCCAAATCAATCGAGTTACAACCCATCCCTCCTCTTGCATTCCCAATTTCATGTGGGGAAGAATGAAATTGCACAAATCGGCCAGTGAAGGAAAACAACAGCAAGAAGAGGAGCCCAACAGAGATGAAGAAATGACAGACAGTCTTGAGGAGTTTGGGCTGCTTAAATTTGGGATGACAAAGATCCCCTTGATGGTTAAACCTATAGAAGAGGCTGAGGTTGAACAAATGGTGGTTAAGACTGATTTTTTGGCAGCAGAAGAAGATCAAAAAGAAGAAGCAGATCAGTAGTCAGTTTGCTTAGAAATTAGTGTCCATGTTGGCACTCTATTTGAAGGGAATGCTGATTCAATTCAAGTTGCACAATCAGCCATAAAGGAAGAAAGCTTAGAAGAATATTTTGTAGTCCCAACTTGTCCTCTAGAGCAGCAGATTGAAGAGTTTGACTTGAAAAACTTCATGCTAGAGGAAGAGTTCTATCAAGAGCAAGATTGTCTTCAAGTAATAGAGAAAGGAGAAGATGCTCCAAATCCAAAAGAAGAAGAGAACATTCTAGTTGTGGAGGAGAAAATTGCAGATCCAAGGGCTTTGAGCACAAAGTAGGCTATAGAAGAACCTTGAGTTCTTCTTTCTACTTCATCTCTCTCAAGTTCTAGTGTTGAAGAAGAGTTTGACCTCTCAAACTCAATGTTGGAGGATGAAATAAATCTTGGTGATCAAGTTACAAATCAAGAAGACACCATGGAGGAAGTGGAGCATTTGCACCAGGACAGCCATGAGGTAGTTTATCTGTCAAATTTGGAGAAATGTTTTGATGGAGAAGAGCTGGTTGAGTTTCCACCATTCTCTCTTTCATCATCCACATTCCAAACACAAGATTCTGTTGTCATGGAGGAGAACATTCATTTGCAGTAGCTTGCATCTTATAGCAGCTGTTTCGAACCAAGATTGGAATATTTTAATCTTTCATGTCCTTCATTGGAGGAAGAGAAAGGGCAAAAAGATTCTACCATTGCTTCCACACCATCCATTCAAGAAGGTCTACAAGAAGACTCCATTTTTGGAGTTGAAAATCAGAGCTATGGGTATATCAAATGAATAAGACCTTGCCCAATCAGGTATTTGGCTTCATTAGAGCTAAAGGAGAAGTCCACAACTAGTCATGCTTGCTTCTGAGCATGAGGGTGAGCTACAAAGTACCAACGATTAGTTGTCATACCTCTTCAATCCAAATGTAGAGCAACTAAAAGAGGTATTGAATTTGCCTTCAGCTGATACCTTGATGATTTGGGTGGAAGACCAGCTTCTTGTTGATTTTCCATCCATCCAACCAGCCATGTTCAATGCCAAATCAATTGCATGGCTGCCACTTTTGAGGAAAGGAAGCTATTTCTCACAACCAGTTGTAGGGTTTGCTTAGCTTGCCTTTGCTTCCAGTTAGAGTAGAGTAGGTAGATTTTCTTTCAGTAAAAGAAGTGCTTGTGCACACTCTACATGTTCCATTTGGAGCATGTATGATTTTTATTTTTGTACATAGTTTTGGTGCTGCTGGTTTTGCTCTTGCACAGTTCATTTCAGTCACATTTTGGTGGGAACAACTCCATGTCCAGTGGGTTTCCAAGTGGCTCAAAGACGAGGGTTTCAAAGTTCAGATCAGTTTGGAGGTTACAACTCATGACTCCATGCCCAATGGATGCTTCAGGCAACTAGTAACTTCATCCAGCAGGCAGATGACCCCGCTGAGTCACCAAATTGTTATCCAAAATTCAACCCCCAGGGTAATTTTGATAACATGCATCAGATTATTCAGTCCCAAGCAAGTAGATTGATTCAAGGCCTGAAATCATGTTTTTTGGGGTCCCCCTCGGCCTTTTTTTTTTTAACTCTCCCATCCAAGAAGGAATTCCAACAGGTTGAAAAATGGAAAAAATGCAAAAACAAGGTTGCAGGACTGTTTTGAGGCATTTCGGATCTGAAGGGCTCGGGTCGTACCAGTTCGGGTTGAACTGAGGTTCGTCGTACCAAGCTTGGGGGCCAGAAAAAATGAAGAAAATCAGCTAAGTCCTAGTCCAGGTGGTCTGCAGGACAGTTGGGACGTCGGGACATGTGGGACACGAAAAGCCGAATCGGTCAAAAGAGGGGAAAAATCACCTAAGTCTTTTTTCGCGTGTAGTTTGGGACATCTGGGCCAAAAGTACGTGCGGGACACAGATCAGCCAGTTTGGCGCAAGTTGGTCCTTTTCAGGTGGTTCGGGGATATTTTTCCCAGACAGTCTGGGACATGCAGGACAAAAGTATGCGGAGGACGCAAACTGGATGAGTTCGGCCGAAAGCAGGAGACTTTCATCTGGGACAGTTTTGGACATCCGGGCCAAAGGGACACATGGGATGCGAAAAGTTGAAAGAACCGCCAACGCATGGAATCTTGCCACGTGTCTTCACCTCAAACAAGAACAAGGAAGCTTGAATCAGGTGGTTCGGAGATATTTGTCCTAGATAGTTTGGGACAGCCAGGCCAAAGGTACGTGAGGGACCCATGGGACGCAAGAAAGCTGAAAGATCCTCCAACGAGTCAAATCTCGCCATGTGTCTTCACCTCATCAGCCCAGGCGGGAAAATTTTGAAAATTTTTCCAAAGGCAAAAACAAAAGGGAAATGGTCAAGAAGGGCATGCATCCAATGAAATCATGCCATGTGGGTGCTTGAGTGGTGGAGCACGGGGGAGAAATGGGAAAATTTTCGCAAAGTGAAACATAATAAATTTTCGAAGGACAAAGTGCGCCCCTCAGGCCCGAGATGAGAAAATAGTGCCACGTGTCCAAGTGGCAAGAAATTAAGGAAGGGCCCAAAATAAATTTTCAAAGGATGAACCCGTGGATGAATTAGAGCCCGACACATGTCATCCAAGTGGCAGAGCACAGGACAAAATTCAAATATTTTACCGATGATCTGTTTTGGCCTGTTTTTGCCCTAAATATTCATATTGCCATAACTTTCGATCCAAAGCTTGGATTTTTGTGTTCTTTATATCAATGGAAATCTGGTGAAATTCTCTACACAATTACTATGGTCAATCTTGCATTTTGGTTTATTTTGGAGAGATAAAATCAAGAAACGTATTTGGCACCTGGTAATGGCCAGAACTGACGTTTCAATAACCAGTTTTTATGCGAAAATGGGTCTCATTATTTTCCAGCACGGCCAAAAATTTCAGGGCATGGGTCTGTAAGAATGCCCATGCTGTTTTAATGCATCTGCATTTAATGAGGAATGGCTCCCATGTTTTTATCACATTTTCTCTCTCCTGGACTTGACCCATGCATTGTAAAAAGCTAGATTTGGCTCATTTTTCAAAAGGTGTGGTTCATCTTTTCAGCTCTGCCCTCCCTGATTTTCTTCTCCAGGGGTTGAAAATGGAGTTTGAACCTCCTCCCCTACTCTGTAATGGTGTTTTTTGCCTTTTACCATTAAAATGATGTTTTGTGTAAACTTCTGAAGCAACAAAAACGTGTTTCGTGATGCATCTGTCCATCCTTGCTCCTTCTTTCGCTTGTATTTCTTCTTGCCTCTATTCATTGAAAGTATTTGTGCATGTTTTAATACTCATTACAGGTTTGGAGCTGTGTTCATGGAGTTTTGGGACAGTTTTCTATGTGAAATCTATCCTTGGGCCTGTGATGCATCTGTCCATCCTTCACATTACTCATCTCTCCTTGTTCCATGGCAGTTTTGATAGATGTTCAACATTTTCCTTCTCTGGTGTATCACCGTTTTAGTGTAGGCTCTATTTTTTCCCTTTTCTCTCTCTCTCTCTCTCTCTGTCTCCTTGGCATGGTTAGATTAGGATTAGATTAGCTTACCTGCACTGGAATAGCTTGTGGTAGGTAGTTTAGGAAGAGGAGCCAGTCTTATCTGGAGATTCCTTTTTCATTTTTGCAAGTCCCACACTTGGAGAAAGGATTCCATGTTGTGCAGTCACACTGGATGCTAGTATGATCAAACTAGAAATCTAATCAACATATAGGGGTGCCGTGATTCTGCACTAACAATTATTTGATAAGAAATAAATTTTCACGAAATAAACTACAATGTGAACATTAGAACCTAAAAATAATTGTACCACATAAATAGAAAGTAAATATTTTTAATAAAAAAATCAGGATAAAAATATTTGATTAAAAAACTCCAATCAAAATATAAATAATCAAAAATTACTAATTTATTTAAATTTACATTGAAACTTCTTATATATGCCACATGGCTACCGATAGATAGCTTAATGTAATGAAAAAATTATTTAAACCTCTTCATTTAAACATCTCAAATCATATATTCCCCTCTCATATTAAATGATCCGACTTCCAAAAATTGTAAATAGATACTTAAATATAATATAAATTTATAAAATAGAATAGTGAAATTTCCTACTTACGTGTACTGGCATTTCACACAAATAAAATTAACAGTTCTAAGTTGAGGAAATTTTTCTACACCCTTAACACCCAACGAATCAAACAAAAAAAACACAATAAATATGCACATAATCAAGAGTATATAATATCCAAGACCTATAGATCAATAAGATGGGTACCTGCATCATTCCCTCCTTTCCTTAGAATACATCCTTTTTTTTTCACCCCTCATTTTCTTCTCAATGAAGGACTTTAGAATTATATAAAACTGGTGATCCTCTCAATATAAGGGTTGGTTTCCCCTGCCATGTGGAAAATGTTTATTTGGCTCATCACGATAGTTTAGTCCTCTTTGATGTAGGGGATTCTTCAAAATGTTACACCCTCAATACTTAGGTAAGGAGTCACTATTTATTTAACACCTATTAATAGCATTATTGATAGATACAAGTAGGATATCCTTCATTCACAATTGTATGAATGCATTTCTCAAAATGTTTCTCCAAAATATGATTTATCACAACTTCCCCAAGTATCCCTATTGAATGTACATGATATGTCACACCTACTATATATATATATATATATATATAATTAGATAAGGTAATTATAACTTGTTTTGAGGGGGCCTAGGAATGCACAAAATATAATGGAGAAACAAAGATAGAACAATGAGAACAAGAAGAAATGACCTCTACCAATAGCCAAAATACACAAATAAGAAAAAATGAAGGATAAAACATCCACTTACAAACATCAGAAACAAGGTCAAAAAAGCATGAACAAAGAAGAATCAGGAAGTTGACCTAGAGAAACTCATGGTTACATAGTGAGCATGGTTTTTGGGGAGGACCGTATTCTACCCATCCCAATTCACCGCCAGATCCACAAATCCACCCATCCCACTCCTATGTAGCATATCACAACACCTGAGATAAATAAAAAATTCCCCTTCCACATCCTTCTTCATCTCCCTAAATTCCATTGATGTAACTTCATGCTCCATTTTTCCTCCATGACCATTGTCCCTAGGCCGATCAATTTCAAATTTTGAATTTGGGCACTCCCGCCCAATGGACCTGCGTGGCCGGTTACCATCGTCAAAAGTATCCCCACCCATCTCCTATACGTCCAGCCCAACACAGTCCTCCTACTAATAAACAACCAAGGCCTCTATGGAGATCACCTCTATGATGGCTTCCCCCATAGCTAAAACACTATCAACCTCTGATTCAATCTCCTCTAAGTCATTCACCAGTTGGGTGATTTCATGCTCCAAGAGGGAACTATTTTTATACATAGCCATGTATTTACAAATGAATTTTTAGCTAAATTATACACACACACACACACACATATTAAATGCATACTTTTTATTTCAACCTATTATTAACTAATTATTTTCTTTTGAAATCATATATGTATATTCTCTTGTTAAAAAAAGTGATAAATAGTTTTTTTTATATTCAAATGAACTTTAACATTATTTTTAAAATAACATTAATGTGGGAATTGAAAGGTTGCAAAACAAAATATAATTAAGTGTTGGATGCCACGAAACTAGTTATATGTATTCTTATTGTAATGATGTATTATTGGTTAGTCAAATTATAGTAGTTAGTATGTTTCTTTTAAGATTCAAATGGGTTAATAAAGCATATTTGGAATTTTTAGGCACATGGAAGCAAAAAAAAAACCATGATAAGAAGAAGCATGTAGATGTGAAATAAACTAGAATATGAAAAATAATACTAACACATTAATTATATTTAGAAAACATGTTTGGGTGATAAATCTTTCAGAACTTCGTTTCCTATATAAACTTGAAAAAATATTGCGAATATAATAACCAAATTCCAAAATTAGGAACTCTATATTATATGAAGTATTTCAATCGCACCTATGATAAAAAGGGAATGTTATTTTATAACCAAAGTACATAGTATCATAAACCTTTCCTAATAACTAATATAAAGTATTACAATAATACTCAAAACAAGAGCCAGTTCCTGTTACAATGATCTCAAGTTACAAGTCATAATTAGTTTTTAGTATTTTTTTTTTCTATTTCATTCACACAAACGGTTCCAAAAATGGCCCCAAATCTTTCATGGTGTTATATGGAATAGGAAAACATCCAATAATGTCTACCTCATTTCCTATTCCAACAGAGATAACATAAACTCATTCTTCAAAAGGTGTCTGATATTTTAATCACTTTACTCCCCTGCACTAAGTAAACTTCTCAATCCTCACTTCCTTCGTAAATGGATATGTAAAATCAACTTTTTTATCCACTTTATGTACCATATTTCTATTTCCTTATACCATTTCTTTAACTAATTGATATTACATGTCAATGTCATTTATTTGTCTGAGATAATGCACTTTAATTTCCATAAATGTTTCACTTTATGAATCATAGTCTATCTCGACAACCTTTTGAATGAACCCAATTGAGGAATATTAACTTTAAATCCAAACTACATCCTTCATGATTGTGTTGATGCCATTCTTTTTGCCTCTTTGATCCATATAATAATACTATCTTGCTACTTTCTCATCCAACTTACCACTCCATCATACAAGTTGAAAATGTAATATTTGGTGGAAATTTGTAGATCAAGATCATCACTCTAGTTAGAATACACAAATCCATACATACTTAATTCCCTTCTTGACTAATATTTCATTCTAGTAATAAGTCCCCATAATAGTAAATGTTATGATTAGATGTAATTTTAATATAGCAAAATATTATCATTATCATGTTCCAATGTTCCATGCCCCAATTACACACACACACACACACTCACTCACTCACTCACTCACACATTAATACCTCCTAATTTATGAGGTATTTAAATGATTGTGTAAACTACTCTAAATATAAGGATCCTCAACAAATTTTAATATGGAACCAATTCCATATTCTCCAATTCCTATTCATTTTTTGACATTATCTAGCACAAAGTTTCAGACCGATTGGAAAGTGTTTTTTTTTTTTTTTTTTCTTATTTCAAAATATTTTCCAACACCATATTCACATAATTTGTATTACTCAGTCAAACCTTTATATTCATATGAATAATTTTTATCTCCATTGTAAAAATTATCTCTGTAACACAAAGACCGTCAATGTAAAACTTGTAATATATTTGAGCTCTTACCTAGCTGATCATTTCCATTTTATTACCAACCAACAATATATCATCCATGTATACAACTATGCTAAGAAAAATTTCAAATTATTATTTAATATACATACAAGGATGGCCAATTATTTTAAGGTCAATTTTGTGAATACGCCCATCAAAATTTTGATTCTACATCCTTAGTCATTATTTCAAGACATACAAAAAAAATTATAGACAATGAACCATGTCCCCTTTAGGATAAACTCTAAAAATGTCATGTTTATTCCTTTATATTTCATTAGTAAGATTCCCATTAAAAAATGTTAAATAATATCTACCTAATCTATCTGCATATCACATGCAATAGAAATAGATAAAATAAAATTTATAGAATTCCATTTCGAAATGATAGAAAATACCTAACCAATTCCAATTCCTTTGATTTTAGAGAACCCTTTTGAAAAATGGAAAGCCTTCCACTTCTCCAAGTTTCTTGGCACATTGAAATTCTTATTGAAATCCCATTTACAACCCGTTTTTATTGTTCGAAGAGGTATATTTATCAGGTTCTGAGTATCATTCTTCTTTAGAGAGAAAATTTCCTTCCTCATAGCCTTCATCGAAGACCTACACACTTTTGAACTAAGATATTCCTTTATTGTCATTTTATCCTCATTATTTTTCATAGACAATAGTATATTTAATAGTAATTATAAGAGATAAACTTCTAAGCTTCTGTTTAAACTTATATTGACCTTTTAACTCTAAATGTATCACTATAATCCAAAGAATTTTAGATTCATCACTTACCTTATGAAAACCTTATTTTGAAAAGTTATATTGAATCCATTTTACCAATTTGTTACCTCCTAGTTCTAATTATAGATACACCTCTTTATCAGTCTAATTCTCTTCTTTTTTAGCATATATTTCTTCCTAAAGTGTTACCATATTTCAATATTATAGCTTTTTTTATTTACCTTTTAAGATTCTTTTTCTAAATATTTATCAACCATGAATTTCAATTCTTTCCATTCCTTTAAATATATTACAATTTTAAATATCCTTGTGTGGTTATGGATTCAATAAATTGTAGCCTTTAACACCATTGCCACACCCATGAAAGATACAATTTTCAAACATGTAGTCAGTTTTTCATCTCTTCTCCTTTAGGATATGTATATATGCTTCACAAATGAAGACTCGTATGTTTTCATAACATTGCATGGTTTTATTTTTAGTTTCATATGGAGTATTATCCATCAACACTGATGTATATGACTTATTCACCATAAAACATGTAGCATCTATGACATATTAGACCTTTGTATCGAAGATGAAACCTCTTAGCATTATTAGGGACTTATTCATAAATTTTTTATTCATGCACTCTTCCACTCCATTCTATTATGGAATATAAGGAATTGTATTTTTGTTATTATTCCATAATTTTACATAATTCATCAAATTCCTTCGAACAATACTCTCCTCCATTTTTTCTTACACAAAACATTTATCCTTAGCTTATAATATTCTCAATAAGTTTCTCAATCTTATTAAAATTTGCAAACACTTGAGGATTTTTATTAACAAATATGTCCAATAATTCTTAGAGTAATCATCTTTGAAATGAAAATTAAATATCATATTTCAATTTTAGGTAACCTTCATTAATTTGAACACATTGTGGTGTATAATCTGAAAATTTTATTTGATTAAGTAATATAAGTTGACAACATTGCATTTATTTCCATACAAATAATTCTCACAAAAATTAAAGTTTCGAGGTAAAAACGCAAATTTCATATACCATTGCCTTTGATTATCGTACATGTAGCCTTTTGTTGTCAATATGGTCCTATATTTCATATTAAATCATAAATGTATCCTCTAGAATAAATTATTTTCATCTATCCAAATATTGTTGTCATTATATGTTCATAGTGGTCTCTATTTTCTTGACCATAACTCATTTTGCTATATTTCCTTTCCTTAAAAAATTTTAAATACAATTTCCATAGAGCTGAAAAATAGAACTCCACCTTACTATTTTTTATGCCTTCATATTTATATTAGAAAATTACTCTTCTACACCCACATTTGAGGTCGCTATAATATCTCTTTGAGGAGGTATCTCATTTTCATTATTCCCCCCCGACCGCCCCCCCCCCCCCCCCCCCCCCAAAAAAAAAAAACTCATGATATATTTTTTAGCACACATCTCAATATCCTACTTCTCAAACACTATGAGATGTCTCTGGGGTGGCATATTTTCCACTTAATCCCACAAAGTATGTGGTATTTATTTCACATGGAAAATTAATTAATTATGTCCTAGACCCCATGATTTATCTCTTCGGTGATACCTCATCTGCGTACTTCCCCCATCTTCTCTAAGTTGTCTCTAGGGAAACTTTTAAGTTGACTATTTCCCCCACTATCTACGGTTAGCACAAGAGCAATGTAAAATAATGTCTGAACAATAAATTGAATGCACGAGGGGTGAATAAATACATAGTGAATGCTATTATGAGGTGTAACCGCCTGTATCGAAACTAACCAATAAATAATGTATTAAATATGCCAACATTCCCCCCCTTAATATATTGTTTGTACAAATCTATCCCAGATTCATCATCTTGTTACGTCATGACATGTCCTATCTGCTTCTTGCAACAAGGAATTTGTCTAGATTTTCTTGAATCTCTGCGATAGATGTGCTCTCGTTTGTAAAAAAAATAGATGAAGAAGTGAGCTCGAAAGCTCGTGTGGTGCTCCACAAATGTGCCTGAGGGCATTTAATATTTCGTTTGTCATCTGGATCAATGCAAATCTTCTCTGTTTATATGTCGAACAAGAATCAGTCCATTATGTCCTCGAATTGCAAGTTTTGGAGACTGGCGAAGAGTAGATGCCGATGCTCTTGTGTGCTTGACTTCAGCTCTCTCAAATGTGGTATGTCTCTATGGTTGCTTGCAATGTTGCTAACATCTCTGGGCATGACTTTCATGCTCTCAGACTGTTGCATGGGATCATAGGCTGGTTGTTCGCATCCATCTTTGATAGAAAATTTGATGAATGAAATGAAGGGGCTTAATCTCATTTTGTTCTCGATTTGATTCAAACAAAATTCCATATGTCTCTTGATATTTTGTACGATGCGCTTGCTAATGTATTGCTTGGTCTGTGAACAACAGTTGAGAATATGTTGAGGGAAGGAGTCTACCAATGCACACCTGGGATTTGTTTGAATCATATGGAATTTGTTTGAATCACATGCTCTCTTGTCCCTTTTTTTGACTCCACATGTACATCTCCCAACAGCCATTCTTACGATCTTAATGTAATGATGGCCAAGATAACATAATGTATAAGCAAATGAACTCGCATAATCTTCCAGTCAATACTTTATACAATAAAACACCAAGACAAACACATCAATCACTACTCATTCACAATGTTAACCGCTTGAAGAAATGCGTATTTAGATATTTCCCATTTTAGATAGCGCAGATATGAGTGAGCAAGAAAAGGGACACAACAACGAACAAGGATGAATACACAAAAGGTTTCACAACTAACTGCTTCATCCTGTAGTCTGCTTTCTTCTCCTTTTAAAATTCTTTGATTGCTTGTTGTACCACGGGTTTCCTCTTTTGACTACGCTCAAGGCCTGAATATTTGCTTTTCTATTCTCTGCGATACTACTCACTGCCTTGGCAAAAGTAAATGGCCTCCATGCTTTCACCAATGGTCTCCACATTTTCACCAAAGAATAAGAAAATCACCAATCCTCTAATGCAAAGTCTGCAAGAATTGTTTCCTATGCAGGTGTTTGATTTGGTGCTCTACAGGCTGTCTTCCTCCACGCGTAACACACACAGGAGCATCAATGTCAGATCCTCCAACGTAGGTCTGCAGTCAAGGATGGCAGTGCTCAACTAAATTTCCACGCAGGAGGGGAAGCGGCGATTTCAAGCAGGTCTCCATCCTTTACCTGCACACTTACATGCCGCTTTGATACCACTGTTAGCACAAGAGCAATGTAAAATAATTTCTGAATAATATATTGAATGCACGATGGGTGAATAAATACATAGTGAATGTTGTTAGGAGGTGTAACCACTTGTATCCAAACTAACCAATAAACAATGTATTAACTATGCCAACATCTACAAGATGTATCTATGGTGAAATCTAGGAACCTATTGAAGCCAAAACTTTTCCAAGATGTCTCTAAGGATAAATATCATCAAGGTGTGTCTAAAGAAACATGTCTTCAATATTATTTTGAGGAGGCATATCATCAAGATGCATTTTAGGAGACATCTCACAATGATGTCTTCAATGTTTCTCATCAATATGTCTCCCAAGAGATATATCATCAAGATGTATGTGAGGATACATATAATCACTATTTCTTTAAGAAAGCATATCATCCCATTTCATAGAGGTTTTCTTTTTTTATTCTTAATGCAGTGAGATCATTTTCTCCAATTTATCACTAGTACAATATTGGGATGTTACTGTATATCTATTTTCTGTGAAATAATATAGTTCTTACTTGTAACAATTATTATACCTGCATCAAGTATAAATATATTTCCAGTGCATAATTATCTTTCCATTGCATAATTATACACTATTTTTCACCCATATTTAAAGAATGACACCTGTAAACTAAAATCATTCATCATGCTCACTAAAACCATATTTATATAATGTATAATTTGTATGTACAACACATTATGGAAATTTTTGTTCCCCCCATCTATATACTTCAAATTCACTCTTCCTCTCCCAAAAATGATGTCTTATCTCTTGAAAACACTTGGTCTCTATCATGAATCTCAAACAATGAGAAATACTATCTATGAGGATTCATGTGATATGAATGCACCTAATTAAATAATCCTTGGGTGTCATTACGTGCATGTGTTCTCAACGATGTAAAGTAAGAATCACCACAATTTTTTCCTCCTTCTCCATATTCATATAGTATTTTGTCCCTTTTCTTCAATCTTATTCTTATAATCCTTCTTAAATTAAATTGTATTACCATAAGTCTATTGTTTTTCCTAACTTCCCTCTAGAGTATTGGATCTATTTTAGACTCGAAATTTTTATACCCTACTTTTTCTTCTTGGGAATCTTTAAAGTACTATCTCTCTCCCACATTCATAAAAAATTTCCTTTGAGTAATACTCATCAGTGGATGTTCTCCTAATATTTTAAGAACGAAAATTCACCGCTATTTCCTCAAACTCTACTTTTTTAGTGGTACTAGTAATAGACATCACCAATGCTTTCCAAGAGTATGGAAAATAAAAGATTATGGTAGTACATATCTCCATATCATCCATATTTAAATGAGTGGACAGTAATTGACTTATGAGAAATATAAAATTATTTAGATTTTCTACATCCAATTCACAATAATTCATTCGAAAAGAAAAATTCTTCTTCCTTAGAAAAATTTTGTTCGCCAAAATTTTGGCCTGATACATTGTTTCAAAATCATCCCACAACTTTGCAATTTTCTCACTATAAACATTTAATAAACAAAGATTCATCAACATGTAGCCTGATAACATTTTTTTCCTTCCTATAAACCTAGTCCCACACATTTTGTGTCAATTTTTTAAGGATTTTTTTGTAATTAAAAGCCACCTATCTTGGGAATTAAAACATTATGATGAGTATGGCTTTGAACCCTAAATTTAACTCACTTCCTTTGAACCATAAATGTGATGGTTTGTGCAATGGAATCCATAGGAAGTGTGAGAGTTGTGGTGGCATGGAAATAGGTAGTACGGGGCTCCATTAAAGCACTAGTGTGAAAGGATCCAAAGAAGAAAATAATGAATTCTCGTAGATTGACTTTGCTTTCCTACAGAACAAGGACAAAGGTGGAGGTAATGTACCTGAGTTTTATGTAAACAATAGTGATAAATAAAATAGGAATCGTAAACCAGCACATGGAGGCTACACTGACGGAGGCGGTATGACTAACAAATATCTATAGAATGACATGCAAAAGGCTTAGGCATTAGGAGAGGGATATCCATCTAGTCAGGGGAAGCTGTGTAGAGAGGAAAAGAGTTTAGGGAATGGAGGTTCCTCCAAATATTTCACTCCAGTTTTCTCAAACCAAAAAGATAATACAAAACATGCTAACAAGTTGTTAAAACTAGCTCAAAACACTCTAGTACTGAAAATATAGGAGGATTCAATACAAATGGTATTAAAGGAGGATGAGAATCTAGCACAACTTTTCCTCATTTGAATATTTCAAAATTTCTTGCCCAAGCTATCATAGCTCCATGACTGGATCTCATAGTGTTGGAGGTAAGTGATTAAGGGTAAGATTGAAGTCTACCCCAATGATAAATCCTACTTTATTGTTGTTCTTGAAACCCCTAAGGATATAGAACTATTTTTTGATAAATAATGGGTTTAGGGTGAATGTGGTCTCATTATCAAGACATGATTCTTGTCCTTTGATCCTCTAAAATATTCCTTTGATTTCCACCCTGTTTGGATTCTCTTACCCAGTCTCCCTTTGTATATTTGGAATAAATCTTACCTTTTTGTAATTGGAGATACCCTAGGTTCTTCTATGAAACTAGATGATAAAACCACATGTCAAACTCATACTAATTATGCAAGGATTTTGGTTGATCTTGATACTTCCCAATCCTTTCCAGTATAAATAAACTTACAGATAGGTGGCAGACATTGGATCCATAGAATTGATAATGATGGTTTAGCCTTCAAATGTGGAAGGTATTATCAAACTGGGCATCTCTTACATGAGTGCATTCATTCCAAGTGCAAGGAAATACCTTCTTGGTGGAAGGATTCATTTCCTAAACATCTTACAGTTATCCCCCATTTGGACCCATCTTAGGACTCGTCAAACTCATCACACAATCTTACATAGAATGATTCACATCCCAATCTTCCATGATTTGAAGGGATACCCCATATTTCTTCTACTTAAATGGTTGTTTTTGAAACAAATATGGTTCATCTCCTAGATAAGGGAAACATGCCAATCAAGAATATTGGAATATTTATTTCTATCTATGTGGAAGATGGTAATGAGGACTAGATGGTGGTGGAGAGAAGGAAGAAAGGATATAATAAACAAAACCACTCTAGTGCTTCTGTATAGGCTTAATTCTTGTCCCAAATTATTCTTTTATCATTGTATCTGGGCTAAATGCCTAATTTTTTTGAGTTGTTTTCCTTCTTTGAGATGGTCGTTGGGTGGCTGCAGATCTACTATTTGTTGTTTGTATTTGTTGGGCTTTGTTGAACATCTAGATTTTTAGAAATGTCATTTATGTGATCTTTTCTTGTTTCTGGGTTTTTAACCCTCTTTGTATTGGGGTATGGTCCCTCCCAAAAACCCATTTACGAATAGTAAGAAAACTTACAAACCCCTTATCACTATCTCGAAAAAGATCATTCATCTTGATCTTCGATAACTCACATTTTTCCATAAAACTTGAAAACTTGTCAATCTGAAGAAACAATTAAAAGAGAGTATCCATCATGATAGACTAAGCAATGACATATGGAGAAAACTCATATTTTATTAATATAATATTTTTGATAAATAGGTTTGGTCCCGAATAAGGGAATTCTCACATAAATCATCCTCTATTTAATGATTTAATAATTAAGATATGATTTTAATGGCTCACTTGAATAATACTTTCGAGGCTTTATTTTAAAAAATTAGATTTATGATTCATCTTGAGTTGATCATGATGGATACTTTTATTTATTTAATTTCTTCGATGGAATCATCTTAAACCCATATTTGTTAATAGTCTTAGTTTTAAATGAATTTATATATGTTCAATCAATTTTTAATGGTTTCATTCGTGGCACACTTTTATTATTATTATTTAATGTAGGTAAAAAATGGTTTAAGAGGCAATTGTTTCCCAAATTTTCAATTGCCGATCTTGGGTTAGAAAAAAGTGCTTTATAACTCTGGCACAAAACTCAAGTTGGCTATTCTAGGGTTTCCCTCCTTTCACCGTCATACGATGGCCTTTTTGGGCTATGTGGGAATTTATTGCTATAGTCTCTCCTAGCATTTTTTCGCTCTGGGCATCCTCGATATAATGATCTTGCCATCTTCAAAGCTGGTTGTTTTAACCATGGTAGGAGATAGTGGAGTGAACAATGGCTTCATCGCCGAAGTGCCCCAGGAAATTCATCCTCAATTTTTTTCATGAGGTAATCTCTCTCATCTGGATGTAGTTCTGCCCATTCCTGAATTTAATGTTTCTTGTCAATGGTTAGAACAGTTTTACCTCATTGGGTATTTTGTGGGTCGAATCCCCTCTGAAATCATGCTTAAATCTTGGGCTAACATAGTCTGGACCCGCCATGGGGTCCATCTAGATAGTGTTTAAGACATGACCAAGGGTTTCTTTCTTTCTCACTTTTCTGACGATGTTAATGCACCTAATAGTTTGGCTAAACAAGCCACTTTGTATGTTCACAACTCACTTCTTGTATTAACACCCTGGCACAATGACTTTGTGGTATCAGAGTATACCACCCTTAAAGTTCCTATTTGGAATGAATTTCATGTTCTCCCTTTGCCATGCATTCATTTTCTGTTGCAAATTTCCACTTCTCTTGGGCAGGTTGTATGCATACATGCCGATAAATTTTACCATGCTCATCCCTAGAAGTGAGTATGCATTGAGATTGATCTCTCATAGGACCTCAAATAATTTATGGATATTCACATGGGTGATAAATGCTACTACCAACGGGTCATGTATATCAATTTACCCAATACTTGCTTTTGTTGTGAAGCATCTAATCACAAGATCAGGGATTGTCTGCTTTATGTTCCTTGCAACCACCCTATGGAAAAAAATGCTCTCGAATAAGTCAAACCCCAATAGGAAGAAGGTTGGAAAATTGTCATGCGCTGACGAAACAAGAACAAAACCCATTAATCTAAAGCATCTAGCTCCCATGGCCATCAGGAATGAGCTGTTAAGGAACATTCTCACAATACTTCGAATATGGATCCTACATCTACTATGAAGGAACCAACTGCTGGTGCTAAAAAACCTATTATTACTGCCATTTGGGCTACCCCATTACCAAAGTACTCCAGCAAACCCCTTACAGCGTCGGTTCTCATGGACCAGACAAATTATGTTTCTCATGTCCCCATCTTACATTCAGTTCCTTTATTTCTTTCAAGAAACTCACAAGGACCTTCTAAATGGCCCCAAAGTCCACCTCGCATCTCTTGGGATGATAGCCTAGCACACACTGTGGATTACATTGAAGTGGAATACAACATTGAGTATGCTGAATGGAAAATATTGATCTGCAAGATTTTTAACATCATAACGCTACTCGATTCTTACACAATCAATATGATGCCCTTTAGGGATTAGAGAATGGGGATATGGCTCTTGATCAATGTTTCCCATGAATTGTCTATCTTGGAATCTTAGGGGTCTCATAGACTCTTGTCGTAAGTATGTGGTGTGTGAAACTCAAAAATGATGTGTGAATCTTGATGTGTTGTTTTTGCAGGAAGTTAAAATTACAAGTTTTCAGTTAAAGATGGTATGTAAGTCCATCTGGCACTATAGCAATCATGAAGTAGGGCGTGGCGGATAAATTTTTCTTTTTGCCCCTAAACATCAGCCCTTACTAATTTATCGTGGAATCGACCCCACCAACCATGTCATTTTGGTCCTCTTTAATATTAAGGGCCATCCTTTTGGGTTTATTAATACTTACTCCTCAAATGATGTGGCCCAAAGGGCTGATCTATGGTGATAGATAGCCAACTCCATTCCTGATGCCTACTCGGTAATTGTTATCACCGAATCATAGCACCCCTGTGTTTATACGAGTGCATATACTTGAACTCACGGTGTGATTGGATAACATGGGTACTATCTCCAAGTTGTGGGACTTGCTAGTTGAGATAGACCTCCAGAGAAAGATGGTTCTTGCTCCTAAACTACCTGCCACAATCTACTCTAATGCAGGATAAGCTAACTGTTCTAATCTAAATTTCCAAGGGACCAGGGAGAGAGAATGCACAAAATGAAAGCCTACACTAAAGAGGTGATACACTAGAAAAGGAGGGTGTGAGAGTATTCTCCAAATGTGTGAAATACAAAAGCAAAGTGCACACTAGAAGAGGTGATGACAGTTCTCCATAATCTAGAAAAATGCATTCACAATGATATTCCAAGAATACAAAATGATAATGGATCCCTGCAAGAACATAAAAATAGACACAATATTCTTGTAGAAAGATTAAAGGGGCAAGAAGAATGCAAGAAAACACAGCAGGGGAAGATACATCCACAAACTGGTATTTTATTGCTTCATGATATGCACAATTCAATCTATTACAAGATAAGGGCCTGGATCACCATGCAAGGAGTCCACTATAAGGGCCTACAGCACATTGGCTTCACAAAGCAATTTTGATAGAGCTTTGCTACAAATAACTCCCCCCTTTTACAATGAGCCCAACACTCCAATTTATAGAAAAAATGAGAAGGGGAAGAGAAGGGAAAATGGAAATCCCAAAATCTGTCCTTCAACCACCTATAAGAGGTATTAAATTGAGTAAAATGATTATATATTACTTGAAAAATGCTCCCCATTCTGTCCCATGTGCTGCAGCAGAGAAATAATGATGACCATGCCTCTTAATTGCACTCCCAGCTACAAAATAAAACATTGTTTTGAACCTGGCCACATTTTGTTAAAAATCTCAATCAATATATTATCAAATCTAGAATTTCTTGATTGCTGTGCATCGGGCTCGGAGCAATGAATCCAATGGTACCGAATTTGTGTGATTTTGTTGAGAAATGCAAAAGTTATGGCCTTCTGAGTGCGGGCAGCTATTTCGGGTCTGGCAGGCGTTTTCTGTCATTTGACGGGAATGAGCATTGACTGACTGGAGCCGAATATGTTTCCTTCATTTAAATATACCTACCCTCATTAAAAATAAAAAATCCAGTTTTTTTGGCGTAGAGGGCGCCGTACTCATTCCAAAAAGTCCAATTTTATGAAAATTGGAGCTCGGAGTCAAAAGTTATGGCCGTTTGAAGTTTCCGGATCAAATGTTGACTTTTCTTCCTTGCTGTCGGCCGCTTCGGATTTTCACGTCCCACGTGTCCCTTTGGCCCAGATGTCCCAGTACGAAAGTCCCCTATTTTGGCCGAACCGGCCGGTTTGCGTACTTCACGTACTCTTGTCCCACTTGTGTCGGACTGTTTGGGACAAATTTTCCTGATTCGCCTAGTTTGGCCGGTCCGCGTACTTTTGTCCCAATTGTCCCGATGTGAAAGTTATCATTTCAGCTGATCCGGCCGGTTTGCGTACTTCACGTACCTTCGGCCCAACTGTTCTGGCCTGCCTTAAGTCTTTTCGGCCGACTTGCGTCCTCCACGTACTAATTGCCCAGATGTCCCAGACTGCCTGTTTCAACAGTTAGTCAATTTTCTCATTTTTCGGCCAGTTCAGATTTCCATGTCCTGCACGTCCCAACATCCTGCTTGTCCCAAATGCTGCGTAGACCACCTGGCAGCCTTTCAGCTGGTTCACACCCAGATGTCGCAACTGTCCCAAGGACCGCCTGGACTAGGACTTAGCCATTTTTTCGTGATTTTTTTTGGCCCGAGCTTGTTTTTGCAATTTTTTCATATTTTTTAAAACTTGCTAGGTTTTCTTCTTGGACAAAAGAGTTAGAAAGAACCTGAGGGGACCCCAGAAACATGATTTTTTTTGCCTTGAATCAATATAATTGCTTGGGACTAAAGAATTTGATGCATGTTATCAAAATTACCTTGAGGGGTGAATTCTGGATAACAATTTTTTTTTTTTGCCTTGAATCAATATAATTGCTTGGGACTAAAGACGTTGATGCATGTTATCAAAATTACCTTGAGGGGTGAATTTTTGATAACAGTAATAAGTGGAGATTTTAATATGTTTGAGTCCCCAAATGATAAATGTGTCTACTTGCCTATGAGGTGGACACTTGGTAAATGGAAGTGTGGTACTTCATGTGAAATAAGTTCAGATTATTTTATCCCAACACATCTCACTTTCCCACCTCTGCAGCTTGGTACATGTGGTCTAATCTTTATGGAGGGACAAATCACATCCTTAAACAGCTTGACAAGGACATGATATTAGCTCAAAATGTTTTTTAGTTTCATAGAATTTATTCCATGCCAGTGGAGGTTATGCCTGAGTTTGTCTTTTTGGAACACTCCCCTATATGATTTCATATATGTTGGCATGATGTGCACCCATTTTTTCATAAAGGAAAATTCTTTTTTAATACACACTTGATGTAATATGGCCCCACTGTTAATCATATTAAGCAGATTTGGAATTTAATTCCAACACCCAGTCACTGTCAGTGATTTCATCCACCTATGCAAACCAGATGGATATAATGGTGGGAAGATGTGCTGACTTGGAATACCAGATTTCTTGGAATCTATGGCCACCACCTAGAAAAACTTTGGCACCACTCATACATCACTAATACCTTGTCTCTCAGTCAAGTGATGGTTGCACTTCAAGGCAATCCCTTAACTGACACTTTGCAACTTCATGTGGAAAATATCCAGCATCAATTCCAAATTGTGAACAAATATAACGCTAGAGGTGCTCAGATTCGAGCTCAAATGCATTGGCTTAAGGTTGGATATCGGGTCTCGAAAGAATTATTTCTTTCTCTTCGATCCAGAAAGCCACTCAACAGATTTGAGCTATCATGGACAACAAAGGTCAAATTAATGATCCACAACTTATGTTATAAGCCTTTCTACGCCATTACAAGATCTTCTTTCAAGCACAACCACCCTACACAGCTCGTTGAGCTGCTCTTGACCAATGTTTGGGGGTTGTTCCATGTAAGCTTTCGGAGACACAAAAGATGATCTATGAAACAATGCTCTCCATTGAAGACCTCCACAAAGCCACTATGCAAATGGCTAATAATAAAGTGCTGGGATGGGATGGATTCCCTTGTGAATTCTCTAAATCTCTCTTGGATTTTTTTGGGAAAGACATTTTTCAGTTATATCTAGAAGGGTTTCAAAACCACTAACTAGGACCATGCATTAACAAGGGGAACATCATGTTTATCCCTAGGCAAGAAGATCCCGAGAAAATCACATGTTGGCAGCTGATTACAATGTTGAATGTCTCCAACAAAATCATTTCCAAAGCGTTAGCTCTATGATTGCATAATCTTCTACCTGTTATTATTCATCTAGAACAAACATGCTTCATATAGGGGCATTTCATCCTAGATAACATCATCGCAGTTGAGAAGGCATGGAATGGGCTCGTAAATCTCATAAGGATCCTAAGTTTATTAAGATTGACTTTGAGAAGCCTTATGATTAGATTGAATGGCCTTTCATCCTTGCCATGCTCCCTTGGCTTTATACCCAATTTTATTCAAATCTTCAATATGCTCTTTGCACACGTATCTTCTCAAATCTCTATTAATGGCCTTAGCTTGGAGCCCTTTGGGATTTTCCAATCTATCAAGAATGGCTACCCTCTTGCCCCTACATTGTATGTGCTAGCACATGAAGGATTTGGTTATCTCTTATCCCATTCCATAGCTCAAGGTCTCGTGCATGGAATCTTGCTACCTGGTGAGCGAAATTCTCATCTCCTTAATGGTCATTTTGTGGACGATTCCTTCTTTATGCTTAACGAGGATGATAACAACATTGGCAATGTTATACAATGCTTGGATACTTTCGACTTAGCATCTGGCTCATCCATTCAATGGTACAAAACTAAGTGTTATAGGCAATCTTTGCTTCTTGCACCAAACTATCTTAGCAAATTTGATTGGAAAATTCTACAACATGGTGAGATTTTATAATTCCTAGGTATTCCTTTTTTTTTAATCCTCCCCAGCTAATCTATGGCATTATGTCATTCAATGGGTGGCAAAAAAATTGGAATACTGGATTTCTAGGTCTCTATCTCTAGCTACAAAATTCCAAATTTTCTCTAAAGTTCTTGCTTGTACCCATTTTTACTACTTGTCTTGTTGGATTATTTCCAAGGAATCCATCCAAAAGCTAGAAAAGCTACTCAAATCTTTTGTCTAGGCTAATGCCTCTATTGGAAAAGTTTTTCCTCGAGTATCTTGAGATATATGTTGTCTTCCCCAAAACTTTGTAGGCCTCGAGCTTATCCACATTCAGTGCCAAGGGAAACCTCTCTGTGCCAAATGATTTATTAGAAGCATCACTAGCCAAAAAGCTTGGAAATTTCTCATACGGCATGTGATCAATGAAGGCTCTCCTTATGACTACCCTTCATGGAAAGGCTTAAGGTTTTTCAATTTTCTCATCACCCCTATGCTTTTCAAAATCATTAGCACTTTTGTGCTTAAAATTATGTGGAAATTCTGGGAATGTGTCAAACCCTAGCTTTTATGAAAATGGGATGGCTTTCACAATGGGTTATCTATTATCCAGTAATCTTTCTAGTGGTCACCAATTTTTCAATCCCAAGAACAATGCTTAGCAGAGGTTCCGGGAATCTCCGCGCTCAAATTATTCAAGCATGAAATTCAAACCATCGAGGAATTATTCTGTAAGGGCACATAATCCTGGCTATCTTGGCCAGATTTTAAAGCTTGGTTTTGAATTTCAAACAAAGATCAAGATACTTTCAACATTGTGATCAATTTGGTTCTTGATCACATGTTACATAAGATTATTTTTCACTCTTCTCACCCTTTGTGGATAGACTAGAAGTGGTATGCTGATACCCGTTTTTGTAACTATAAAACTAGTAAAGGATATCGATGGCTCTCACCCCATTTGCCCATGGTGGACAAACTCAATTGTCATTATGGAATTCCTGCCACCACACTATCTACCTGGGGTAGATGGTTTGAGAATGTTTGGAATATATATGTGGATCCCAAAATTTCTCACTTTATTTGGTGCATTCTACACCAAGGCCTTCCTATTGGGGCCTGTATTGTTCAAATTGGGATTCCAACTCCCAAATTCCCCTTTTGTGGGCATCTAGAAATGATTTTGCATGTCTTATGGTTCTATCCCAAAGCTCAAATTTCTTGAAACTAGATCCATACCTTTTTATTTCCCTCATGGCCCCACTCTTTCACTTATCAACATATCCTATTGGGAGACTATCCCAAATTCATGCCTATGATCATCCAAATTTGGTGTCTTTTCAGAGGGGAGATTTTATTTTGGATATGGAAAGAAAGAAATCCTTTTTTCTTTGTTAATTTTGTAGTTAATCAATATTTCTCAATTTATAATAAATCTATGGTGATCTCCAATGTGATCCTACAGATTGAAGTCCAAGGAAAAAAGGTGGTGCTAGAGGTGGACCACCTCAAAACTCTACTGTAACACTAGGGGGAATCCCCGTAAAATGTTGCAAGAGTTCCTCCATCTCTCACCCTGCATTCCTCTCTTTCAGCCCATGGAGGCTGACACACGAGATCCCAACGTCGTGCCTTCAGTTGCACTCGCCACTCTCTAGGGCTGAGTCTTTGGCATAGTCATTCACTTGTGCGCTGTCATGGCAAGGGCTCACTGCCGTACTAGTCATCTTTCCATGAGGATTGGAGCTCGCCACCTCGGCATCATAGGTGAGGGTCTTTTCCGTAATTGTCTTCTCACTAGTAGGGATGGTGTTCTCCTATTTCCATCACTTCACACCAGGTCACTTGACAGCCACCGCCATCCCTGCCATCCTCTGGAAAATTCTCGCGGCTTAGCCTTTCCATTCCTACGGGTGAGGAAGTAGACCCTGAGGAAGAGCTAGTTACAGGTTGGGAGATTCCAGACACTGGAAAATATCTTCTTGGTTTGGGGTGGCCATATGATAAGGGTCTTCTCGCCTCAGACATGTTTTCATTTGTTTCTTGATTTTTCCCTTATTTTTTGTTTGGGCGATGTTTTTTGTTTTGTTATACTTTCCATGGCTCAGCCTAGTTTGAATTTTGTTGTTCTAGGCTCAGCCTATTTTGTTCTTGGTTTTGGGGCATGCTCTCATAATTCCCTCTCTTTTTTTGAAATTTATCTTATATCTTATTACATTAATATAATATAAGATCCTATTCATTAAAAAAATGGTTTAAGAAAGGAGAGCGCCGATGTACATATAAGAGAAATCAGTTTTTCCAATAAATTAAAATTATAATGAATAATGTAAAACAATATGTTTGAATGGAATACAATATCATGAACAATTTTATGAGAGAGATTATGTGCAGTGAGTTGAAAATTTTTGTTTTAAAAAAAAGGTTTTTTATTCTTAAATTGGGAATGTCAATTTGTGTGATGGATGTGAGGCTATGTGGATCATTAAGTCTGTGATACCTCGTTCATCTAATATGTAACTTCATAGGTTGGAAAAAATGTATTTTAAATTAATTATGTCAGATAAATTGAAGCAAGATGCAATTTACAGGGTATAAGGGGAGCCTTCAAGATTTATGTAACTTGAGAGCCCATTAGTCGAGGTTGAACATATATTAAAGGAAACAATATTAAACTCTGTGCTCTTCATAAGCCATAAAAGTTCGGAGAGAAAGAAGAGAATCTATAAATATGATAAAGAATGTTTCCCTTATCTCATAACTAAAAGAGCATTAGAAAACAAAAATATTCCTCAACCCTAGTCTCTAAAGAGAAGTTTAAAAAAAATGATATTCCTGAGAGATATTGTGGTCCATTTCAATGAGAATGTAATGTAATAAAAAACTAGGATTAGAAAGGGGAAGTCTCGGGATGGAATATAAATATAGAATTTTAAGTGCCCTTGGCATTTGATGAACCCATAGTTTATGTGAAGTTGTAAGTTTACATTTCTAGTGTTGAATTTTTGAGGTGAATGAATCTTTAAGTTGATTCCATATGGAATTGAGGCATGTTCTATCTTGGAGATATGATGAGCTTCCATAAAATACTATGTGATGGTATCATGTCAATATCAAGATAAATGAAGTGAAGAAATGAACATGATCTAGCATACCAACATGATTCAACCCCACGGTTCCCCAACAATATAGATTCTTGAAAAAAAATATGGATGTGTAAAGAAATCACTCTTGTACTTATTTGATTGTGTTCATATGTGAATCATATAAAAAATCATTGAATTAATGAGTGGTGATGTGATATATTCTACAAGTATGATTTCATGATGTGGAATTGATTTTTAGCATAAATAAATTTTGATAACATTTTGACCATCAATATCTCTATTCATAATTTCTCTCAACTCGAATTCATAGTCATAAAACCTCACATCCATATAATATGGTAAGAATGGTAAGGGAGTGATAGAGTTGGATTTTCATTTGAATTTCATGAAGATGTTTAAGTTGATTTTGTTTCTTTTTTAAGGGAATTAAAAGATATAAACTCCTTTTTTAGTTGTGAATCTATAAATAGAGTTAAGTTATAACCACACTAGAGCATGGTCTAGAGAATAGCACCTCAAAATATATACATATGAAGAGACTACCTAAACATTCCCCCTATATAAGTAAGAATCATTTTTGTTTTTTTGGCAGGGACCAAATCATTTTTTTTGTTTTAGTGATACAAATGTTGATATATAGTCATGAATTTTGTTACCCAAATTAACCTTAAACCAATCAGTACTACAAAATGATGATAAATTATCAATATGTTAATGAATACCTATCACCAATTACAAATCATAATAATTATAAATACAAACAAAATAATTGTGATAAAGACTATAAAGAGTAAGAAACCATATCCTAGCTCATAAATGTAGAGACCATAAAATGTAGGAGAGGTTAGGAAGCCTTGTTTAACACCAACGTCACTCATATCATCATTTATATCACAATCCCTCATTCAAACCATCCCAATAATAGTCTTATAAAATATTATGCCACGTATGCTCATGTTTTGGTAGATTTATATACCTCGGTTAATTTACCAGCTTCGATGGATCTTAGGATATTTGATCAGATTTGGTCCCAGGATTTGGACTATGAAGGTCTACCCTTAAGATGTAGGAAATTCTTTGGCCTAGATCATTTAGCTCCATACTCTAAGAGTGTGAAACATAAGGTGAATGGGAAAGTTTCTTGGTGGAAGGATACTCAGCCTAATATGCTGATTGTGGGAAATGATATTGATTATTCCTCGTAGGATTCATAAAATGATGAAGATCAGACTCAGATTCTTGTTAGGACTCTTATTCCCTCTCCCTCTCATGCTTTGGTGGTTGACGGGTCAGTTTTGTCTCAACCTACTATGGATAACTCATTTTCAGTAGGAACTTCATCTAATTTCATTAAAAAAAGAATCCTGACGAAGGACTTAAATGTTGGGAGAAATGAGATCTTGGAGGTCCTTCTACCAATCCACTCAGATGAAAACACAAATCCTAATAAAAGTGAGGGTTGGACAGTTGTGAATAGAAAAAAGAAAAGAAATAATCTCATCCACTCCTCTTAAGACGAACTTAAGATCTCACGGATGGTTGCCTCTTGGGTAATCATTTCATTTCCTCTAGTTAGGTTTGTTCATTAGGGATTTAGAGTTCTCTTTAAGGCTGGTCAACTATGTTTGACTTGTTTATGTGGTTGCTCTTTGTCTTTTTTGGTCTTTCCTAGCCTAGGTGTTAGGATGGAGTATTCAGGGGTCTTAAGTTTTGGTTTATGACCAAACTTCTCATTGTACCTTGTTGTACATTGATGCTTATCTTTCAGTTGTACATGGTTCATGATCCCTTCAAAATCATTCTTATTTTGTTGTGGTTGTCCTTTGGCCTATCTTCTTTTCTTGTAAAAAGTTTCTAATCCCTTTCAAACCAAATATTTTTTAACCTTATCTAAATAAAAATATCATCAAAGTGACACAATAAAATAAACTAAAAGTCAATGACCCAAACCTTTCAAATTTGTGAACTAACTTAAAAATTATATCAAATACCTTATAAAAATTAATAAGGTAATAATATTTTTTGAACACTGTATGTGTATAACTTTTGATACAATCCACCCAAAACATTAACCCTATAAACTAACTACTGTCCAACTATATCAAATTCCTTATGAAAGCCCACAAAATAGTAATGTATTCCGTAAAATTTTTAATCTTTAACATTTTTGACACCTTTATAGTGTAAAATATAATAATTAATTTTAATGGTAATCACAAATTTAATACTTTGAAAAGTATCATAAATACAGGGCTGATTTAAAGGTCAGGTGCGCCTTAGGCAATAGTTTGAGTGGGCGCCCTCCTCAAAAATGTATTTAATATTTTTTCCATAAAGTAACTAAATAAAATTTGTCTATATTTTTGTATTTTTAAATTTACATCATGGTCATAATAAAATAATAATAAAAATATATTAATAAATTATCATGGAAGGATGAAAAATATTTTGTGGATGGAATACATTAGTCATAGGAGATGCTCATAACGCAAAAAATACAACATTTTATACAAGGATTCTTACAAGTCTGATTTAGCCATATCAAGTAGGTGACATGAACTCTATCATGAAATAAAAACCATTTCTTTGCAAAGAAACAAAAACGTTTATGTAGTTCCCATGGTTTTGTGAAGAGTTGTACTTGGACCAGGATTACGGGTTCCTCCATAACAAAATAATACAAATTTTTTCCCAAAAACTAAGAATAAAAAATCAAATACTTTTTTCCTTTAATTATACTCACCTCTACTAAATACACTAGCAACATTATGAAAAATAGATTAACCTTTTTCTAGAACAAATTACACACCTACATAATCTGGAGCTACATCAGAGAATGGGTAACAATACCAAAAAAATTATATGTGCTTATAAATATGTAATCTTTTCTTTTACTTGCAAAAATATTACAAAAATTTTTTGTGTATGCGTGAAATTTATGTTACTATACAATAATATCTATAAATGGGGTGATCAATATTAAGTCTTCAGATAAATTATTTTAACGTTAAGTTATAAAATTAACTGACAAAAAAGAAATTTTTAGATTCAGGTGCCCCTTGATTGCTGGCGCCCTAGGCAACTGCCTAGTTTGCCTAGGGCTTAATCCCCCTCCGCATAAATAATAAGGTATAGCATGTTGCATATACATGAATCATTCCCTATATTCTAGAAAATATGTAGAGATTAAGTTCTATACCACGAGACACTATTCAAATAATAAATCTAGATCTCTTCTATAGGGGTTGAAGAATAGGGAGATTTTATGTACTTGTTTAGAAGTGTAGTTTCGCAAGATATGATTTATAATATTCTTCAAAGATGTATCCAATACAATTTAATGTATGTATAACTTATTTTATAATAAATTTTTAGTAAAAGTATCATGACGGGAAAAAATGAAAATTAAAAATTTAAACAGGTAAATTATAATAATAGTTAATTAATTAATGAGTAATTAATGAGTAATGGATACAACTTCATTTATTTTTTTAGTAAAACAAGTTTGAAACTTTACTATATGTTAAAGATATATTATTTTTAATTTTAACCTGTCACTTTCAAATAATTGAATGATATAATTAATTTTATATGTATCACTCTAATAAGGAAAAATTATTATAAATTAAAATTTAAAATATTTAAAATAAAATACTAGTCAATTAATTAATGAGTATTGGATACAATTTCATTCAATTTTTAGAATTTTTTTTATTGTATGTTAAAAAAATTAATTAAATTGCCATTTTCAAGTAAGAAGTAAAATTTTAATATAATAATCAAATGCTATAATTAATTTTATTATAATAACAATGTTGAATTATTTCAAACTTCATAATGTTAATATTTTGTTTGGATTGAAAAGACAATATATATTAATATAGACAATAAATGTACAAGGTTAATCATACAAAAAGCTAAAACATAAATTCCCACACTTACAAGAAAAAATGTTACAATAAAAAAGATAAGAACAAAATTAGTTAAATGATAATTTATTTTATTTTATCATAAAAAATTTATAATAAAAATTTGTGATATGATTTAGTAAAATTTTATCTCTAAGGAAAATGTTACAATATTTTAAATAGTTATAACAATATTTTAAAACATGTATACAAAATGTAAACATTTAAGATCTATTATGATAAATTATTTGATATTTATAATTGTGTGAATTATATAAAGGCATCAAGGGGTGGTATTTAGAATTTATGGTTTAGAAATAGTGTTTAATAATATGAGTTTTTAATAATAGGAGTCTTAAGTCACCAATTAGATATGTTTCATCTAGGTCATTCATTCACTAACTAAATGCCCAATGTTGTTATTATCAATATTAGATTATTATTATAATTTTATTAGAAATTTTAGTGACATCATCATTGTCAACATCATCATTATCATCATGGTTTTTTTCACCTTAATTGTCACCATCATCCTAGTTTCCCTTATCATCATTATCACAATTGTTTTCATCATTGTCTTCTTCATTGTTTTAATTTTCATCATTCATCATAGTAATCATTCTGATTGTCATTGTTAATATATTCATCATCAAATCGTGACTGTGATTATGATCTTTGCAGTCATGGTCATTGTCATCTTCCATAATAATCATTATTGTCACCATTGTTATCATACATTTTTAAGGTTTAAGGTTTACAAACTTGTGTCAAAGTTTTCATCTTTTTCATCATCATATTCATCACAATTATCACCACCATCGGCACCACCACTATGAACATATTTTCCATCATCATTATTGTGACTATTAATGTAATAAGTATTATTTATATTATTATGTGAATTTGTAAAAAATGCAATATTATAATCATTGTTAGATCGTGATTGTCATCTTCACAGTGAAGTTCATTTTCATATGTATTCATCATCATCATTAACATCACCATTTTTATCATACATGTTTAGAATTGAATGTTTTAAAAATTTTGATTTTGTACAATTTTACGTGTTGTTTGGAATGAATAATAATATTGGGAACTTCTTACCAGTTTGTTAAGTATCCAATGAGATTTTAATGTTTGACATTATCATTTATGGTGTATCATTTTCATCTTCATTCTCACCATGATCATCATCATTGTCATCTTAATCATCACCATCATCCTCGTTGTTTTCCTGGTCATCATCGTCACAATTATCTTCATCAACATCTTCTTCATCATATTCATTTTCAACCTCATCATTAATATAATCATATTTTGATACTGATCCTTATTGTCATATTCACAATCAAGGTCATGGGCATCTTCCATCATCATCATTATCATCATCATTGTTATCATACATGGATAGGTTTTAAGGTTTACAAATTTTGAATTTTTATGAGTTTTTGTGTTGTTTAGGATGGGTTCTAATATTGAGAAAATCATATTGATTTGTTAGGAATCCAATGATAAATTTTTATGTTTGACATTATCATTTATAGGGTATCGACTATGCCATTGAGATCTACCATAAACTAGAAATAAGAAAAGTGAAAAAACCTCTACATGTGGAATCCTAAACACTAAACATGGATTTTTAACCCTGAATTTAAACACTAATAAAAATTTAAAAGAATTGTGTATTACAGACATGGAATTTTTATTACCCATACTTATTCTCTTAAGAGAGACGAATCCCTCTTTAAATTCTTTTATGATGTCCCTTGTAAGATATTTGAGTCTAAAATGATTAAATATTAACATTTTCTCATTTTAGTTATTGTTTGTGACATTTTGATCCAAATGAATATTAGAGAAGATTATTAAATATTTTTCTTTCCATGAAAAATTCAATATATTATCTTGGACATTGTAGTTTTAAATTTGTACAAAATATACCTTAAGGTAGGTCAATCAAATTCATTAGGAATTCTTATGACTCAACAAAATATTGAATACATAGGGGGTCGAATTCTATCTTGTGTTTTCGATATCATGTAGAAAGAATCGTTGGTAACAACAACAAAGTATGTGGGTGGCAATCCTTATTATTTATAATATGAGTCTCAAGTCAGAAATTGGAGAGGTTCTCATCAAGCTCATTCATGCACGAACTAAATTCCTGCCTTCTTTTCCTGACTTTATTTTTGGTATCATTTTATGTATAATGCAACTCCCATAGATGCTACTAGCATACCTATATTATATAAATATATGTAAAATGTGTCGAGAGGTATAGTTTGAAAGGAACTTATGTCACAAATCTAAAATAGGCACCTCATGAACTACACCTCTCAACATATTTTACATACCATCTTTTTATTTATGTTTATATAGATATATGTATGTAAAATATACCCAGAGGTATACTTTATGAGGTTTCTATTTTGGATGTGTGACATAAGTTTCTTTCAAACTATACCTCTTGGCATATTTTACATATATTTATATAATCTAGGTATGCTAGTTTATAACAATATTTTAAAACATGTATAAGAAATGTAAACGTTTAAGATCTATTATGATAACTTATTTTATATCTATTATCGTGTCAATTGGAATTATATAAAGGCATCAAGGGGTAGTATTTATTAATGTGACCATATAAATTTTATTGTTTACATTAAATTTGACATATATTTAATGAGAACATAAATGTTTATTTATATTGAAGAAATCAATAAAAAAATACTAATATACTTTCTACATGGTAGAGGTTTAATTATTTTTAAACATTAAATATTTCACCACCAAATGAGAAGTATGAAAATAATGTTATCAAATTATTTATCAATGTGATATATGTAAAATCTAAAATAAGAGCTTTATTTATGAAGCTATATGTTTGAAATTTATGAAGCTCAGTGTTTTTTATCTAGATTCTTAATGCATTTATATTTGATGTGAAGCATGTTTGGGACATTAGAAAACCATCTGTTACATTCAAGGGTGAAAGAAGATTGGAATACAGATACAAGGACAAAGGTATATATTATTTTACAATTTATTGGCATAGAAATTATGATTTTATATGAAGAGGTGATCTTAAATATCATCCATCACATAACAATTACATTAAAAAATACTTCACCATGAATATGTTAGATATCTAAACATCTAGAAAGTATAACAATGAAATATGTAATATTACTACTTATTAGATGTTTGTTATATATTATCAATTGGAAATGTGTTTTAATATATTCTATATTTTTTATATCTCAATATCTAAATAGTTCTAATGATTTTGGTAATAGAACGTGGAGGAAAGTGATTGTAAAAGAGCATACAATGTTGCAATTGAAGTCTACATGGAGTTCTTCAACAAATTAAAACAATGTAAAGAGGTAATAGATATTTATTTGTAATTCATAATTATACTCATCAAATTTATCACAATTTACTTCTCTTCGAATTTTTATATATAATTTAATTATACGTTTTATTATTTATCTTTTTCAGGTTACTTTGGAAGAAGCACACGAGTTTGCATTACAAAAAGCTATAGCCAGATACAAGATTAGTGTCCTTGAAACAAATTTTAAAAGCCAGAAGTATGAGAATATGGTTTACGATACATTGAAGACACAATTTGACGTAAGGTTTAAAGATGCATGGAAATCCTTTAGTTTCTAAAACATTTTGGTTCATAAGATACTTGATATTATCTCTGTAAGTAGGTTATTTATAGATTTCATGGTATCTAAATTTTATAAGGAATACGGTTTGGTACTATTATTTTCATCATATAATAGTGACATTTTATGTCTAATATATAAAAAAACATTACCAGAGACTACAAGTTTTATCTATTCTTTTTGTCAAAATTAAACAATATGGTATGGATGTTTTGTCTAGTTTATATTTTTAAGGAATAATTTATTCTTTTTAATGGAAAATAAATATTAAAATACAAATATAATATGTGCAAATATATAATTGCACTAAAAAGTAAAATGTATATGTTGTTGAATGTTGTTTGGTTTATATAGATTCCATTAGATGGTTGAATGTAAAGACCTTCAACACTCTGATAAAGAGAGTCAAGCGGTTGAGACAAAGATCTCACTTTGAGTGATATTAACGGTATGAATTTCCCTTACATCTAACTTTCTAGTTGAACATGATCACTAATTAAAATTTACACTTACTTCACTTTATAATTCACTATTTTTTTACTTTGAAATATGAGAAGAGAAAATAAAAATCTATATAAATTAGTGCCCAATGTAATAATTTGACATGCAAAAACTGCAAATAATTTTATATAATGTATTATTTGGTTCGTTTTACTCATAAAATAAAAATAAAAATTAATATTTGTTTGAAATATTTTATTTTTTATTTTACAATTATTGAAGTTTTAGAAGCTAATAATTAATATACCTTAAATAATTTAGATAATTATTTTCGAAGTGCTACGTGTTTATCAATAATATTAAGTAGTATGAGAGTGAAATATATTAATTTAATAAATAAATAGAATACAATTTTTATGTATTGTTCGTATTTACCTTAATTTTAATAGATTAGGTTTATAACTTCTTGTATTATACACACACATAAATGAATTGCAATAGTGAAAAATTGGAAAGATAATATTTTTAGATGGAGACTCGAGCTCTAGTGATGGATGGGTGCCCTAACCCTAGCATTTGCGTTAGCTCCGATTCAAGCTCTAGCCATGGGTATGGTGGCCTTTCCTCTAGCAGCAAGATAAATAATGTCTTGGGGAGGCTCTGTTTCACATATCCAGGATCTCGTTTTTGCATGGATGCTCCTACTCGTGGAAACCTTCTGGATCTTGCTGTGGATTCACGTTTTTTGGATGGATGTGTTTCTCATACAAATAGGGGACGTACCTCAAGAGGTAGGGAAGGTTTCATCTGCCATTGTCATGGTAAGGATGATGCCCTTTGCATACACGACTCTCAATCCTCTGAGTTTTTGGGGGTTTTTACACATAAATCTATGCAAAATGATAGCCATGCTATGGTTTCAAACCATGAATCTCTTGAACATTTGGGGTAAAGTGTTCTTACCAATTACAAAAAAGGAATGATAAATTTGGCTCTGTCCTTGGCATATCCAAACTTGTTCATGTTTCTAGAGCTCTAGTTTGTGGTAGCTTGGGTGTGTATGAGAGGATTCTTGTCTCCCAGCAGATATCCATTGTTCAGATGTCTTTCAAGGATGTTGTACAGGGTGGAGCTATTATGAAAAGGGGTTCGCAGGATGCCAGGTATAATAATAATATGAATTATGCTAAATTTGTCCCATCTATGAGTTTTTGGGAAGACGTGGTTCAATCTAAAGCCGCATTCTAGATGAATGGTGTGATTTGCAAATTTAAAAACTTTTTCCTGGGTCTACCAACACTTCATGCCTTGATTTCAAGCCATTGGGGCCCATGTATGGAAGGTAGACTTGATATATTTCCTAGTACGCGTTGTTTTTTCATTGTTTCATTTGCAAGTGCTTCTGATAGGGATTAAATTTTTGGGAAAGTTTGGGATTTTTATTCCCACTTTTTTTATGAAACCTTGGTTTCCTCTATTTAATCTGATTTCTGATACCTTTCAATTCAAACCAGTATGGATTTTCCTATCTTACTTGCCCCTCTAATTGTGGCTGGAGAATTGTCTTATTGCTATTGGTAACACACTAGGGAAATGTTTAGCTATTGATCCTAAAACCAAATATTTTGAGCACACAACCTATGCTCGAATATTGGTTTATATGAATACCTCTGTGGACTTCCCTGCCACAATTGAACTTAATGTTGAATATAGAACTTGGATTCAAAAACTAGATTATGAAGGGTTTCCCTGTAGATGAAGAACATGCTTTTCTCTCGGGCATTTTGTAGCAAAATTGTCACCTACTTGGAAAACATGCTAAAGGAATAAGCTCAATGTGGAAGAAATATAATTCTAACCACTTCGTTGTGAATGATCTTTTGAAGTGTGATTCAGAGTCAATTCTTTAGGATTCAATTGACCTAGAAGAGGTTGAAGTGCAACAAGTATGTAAGAATGTAACGGATCACTTACGTGGATCCACTAGCTCTATAGAACATATTGAAGTTTTGATTCTAATCCATAAAAATGAAAATGTAAATCAGAATTTGGATTAGGGTTGGAAAGTTGTCAATCGGGAAAATAAAGGCACAATATCTCCCCTTAAGATGCAACTAAGATCCAAAGGGAAGGGTCTTTGATGAGATTGTTTTGCTGTGGGATATGTGTGGCTGGTATTTTATATCTTTTGTGCCACTGGTAGACGCTGGATCATTGTGTTCCTCAATGTCTTATATTTTCTCCTCCTTTTTTATGGGGTAGGGTCCCCTTAACCCTTTTTCACCACTAATAATTTTTTTTTTTTCGAAAGGTAAGAGAATGAAGAAGACATAATATTTTACATATAAATCATACATATAGAGCCTTCAACCAATCAAAAAAATTGGAAGATAATTCATAATATCAATTATGAAATTTGTGAAAATAGTCTTTATTAAATATTTCTATTATATATATTTATGTATACTCATACTCTCAATTTTCAAATTTTTTATAATATATTTCTTATAATATATTTTTAATACAATAATTGGTTTTTAATTTTTATTATTGAAATTTTTGATATTAGCAATAAAGAAGCACTAAAAATTATAATAAGTAAATTTGAAATTAATGTAATATAAACAAAAAATTATAAATTAAAACTTTGAAAATAATAAATTTAAAATTACCATCACAAAAAGAAATGTTATAAATTAAAATTGTAAATTCATTTGGACATCCTTTAATTTTATAATTTAAACTTTATTTATATTGATTTTAAGACTAGTATCATAAAAACAAGTGTTATAAATTGATAATGTAGAAATATGATCTCTAGTTAGTTGGAGAAATGATAAAAACTTTTACAATTTTTCTTTAATAAAATCAATCAAATTATTATGTACTTAGTTTCTCAACATGTCTCTAATCATACAAGCATTTGGTTTTAGAGATATTTCTTATAATAGAAAGATTATGCAAAAAAAATATGATCTAATAAAATAATTTTATTTTTGTTTATTAAAATAAAATAATGTATTCCATGTTTATAATTTTAATAATAGAAGACTTTGATGTTGAAGGTAGAGGAGGACCTACTACAAAAGGTTTTCAAGGAGGAGATGAATCTCTCCAAGATTTTCAGGTATGTACAAATCTATATGATATGGCTTTCTATCGAGTGCTCTCCTAGTAAGGGCATGTGGTCAAGCCGAGAATAACTATCTATATCTATAGATTATAAATGACACCCTCTATTTATATCTCTCTTCTCTCTCTATTCCTCTACCGTATATATACAACGAGATAGATATATAGCTATAGCATTGCCCTATAGTTCTATCTAGGAGGAGGGTGACATATATATATATATATAATTCCCCGCCTCTCTATAGCTAATATGAACTCTGGAGGGCTCAACAAACTCTCTTATCTATATAGATAGGGGCACTCACCCCTCTATTCTATTTATGCTATCTAGACAAAGGAAAAGACCATACACTGGCTGGACGGACCATACAAATTCTATTCATGTTGGACCAAGGACTATACAAGCTTCTCTCTTAGGGAAGGATTGACTGAAGATGGATTCTCTGGGGGTTGTTAGACTAGGTTGGGCTATATTAGATAGGATAGTTCTATACGCCCCTATCTTCCCCTATCTGCATATGGCAGGAAACTTGCCCCCCTAAATTATCTGTCTGGATATCTGGCTATATGGCTCTATGGCTATCTAGAGGGCCTATCTATAGTTATAGTAACCCTCAGCCTCCCAAGCATGACATGAATTCCCATAGATTTTATGGGTAATCGGCCCCTATCTAGAATCTGAATTGGGGGTGGGGTGGAGGGGGGGCAGTTATTTGATTTATATTTGGGAAACCTCTATATGGAGTATATGTTCTCTCCCGCCCCCATCCCTAAATAATTTGATCTCTCTGGGGTCCTGATATCTAGATATGGTGCTCCCTATAGTTTCTCACCCACCCTCCTTTATAGGTATGGGGGTCATCTCTCTATAGTTCAAGGTTGAGGCCCTATCTAAATTTCAGGATGGGGAGGGGTCCTAAACTCAAGATATGGTAGATATGGTAATGAGATCTCTACATAGGGGACTGCTGGCCTCTACCTCTAGAGAATAGATAGAGGGCCCAGGGGAATTCAAGAGAATAGATAGTTGGGGCCCCATGGATAGGGTAAAGATGGGGCAAACAGATCTATGTGAACCATATCAGGTCAATTGGCCTAGGGTTAATCATTGTATATCGGCTGATCGACCCCCTAGAGTTAAAATCTGGGGGGTTGTCCTTCTGGGAAAGATGAGAGGGGGGTTGTTTTCCTTTCGGTAGTCATTCGTCCATCTGGTAGTTTCTTGTCTTATAAAGAAATGGTAGGATATAGATTTGATCCTACCTCTCCATGCCTACTCCTAGAAAAGAGAAGAGGGTTGTGGGAGCGGGCCCTCCTAGTCTCATTTGGGCTCAGGTGGGGAGATGTGGTATCGGCTCTATCTCTATATTGATATACGTGATATAAGTGGGTGTGCCCTCAAATAAAAACTATAGACGAGATTATAGTGATGTGAGTGATGTGAACAGGACCACTGAGAGTGAACAAAGGTTGTTCCCTCGATTGAGGAGAGGAGAGGAGATATATAGGGTGAGGGTGAGGATGAGGGTGCCATATATAGATAGGGGTGGAGTGATTGCTACACTATTGGAATCTCATTGCAGTATTATTTTCATAGTTCACTATTGATAAATGAGTTACAATAGTACTTCTCGAGTGCCATATGTAGATAGGGGTGAACCCAGAGTGCTTATTTCCACTCATGTTACATATATTTTATGGATTACATCACTATAGTCCCTATATCTAGATGGTAGCTGGGATCGACCCTATATCTACTCTACTCTATTATGTGATTGGATGGGACCCAATCCTGATCAAGTAGAGTAGAGTAGAGCCATATCTATCTATCTATATAGGGGGATGGATGTTTGGGCCACTCATGTTGCATATAAAATCTGACGATCCCTATATATAGATATCAGTGATGTATCTACCCCTATCATAGCACGAATCTATGATGTGATTGTTTCAATCACACGATATCTATATATATGGTAGATCACGGTCATCTAGTTCTAGTATCAATGGTTTATAGTTTTCACTAGCACATGTGATGGAATAGTTTCAATTCTATTCCTATCCCAACCTCCCCTCTATATGGTATATTTATTTCTCACCTACCTCTATATGGGGATGGAGGGGATGGGATTTCACCATCAAAATTATATTATGATCCAACCTCCTATAGATTTATCATACTATATGGAGGGGGAGGGGCAGATATAGAGTTTAGGACACCCTCTCTATGGGGATGGGGGGGGATGGGAGTTTAGCATCAACATTTTATTCCAATCCAACCTCCTATAGATTTATCTCTATCTATTGGAGTGGGCCTCACCTCCATCTCTCTATGGGGATGGTGGATGAGATCCATATCTAGATAGGGCCCACCAATAAAGATTGTATCACATGGCCCTCCTCCCTATATCTCATACATTTAGATGTTTCAGACGAAGGTTGTGCCATATCTATATATATGTGGTAAAATGGTAGATGTGATCTATCACACAATGTATTATGGATGGTAGGTACATGATCATAATGTGGTAGATCTGTCACATGCCATATCAATAATATCTCTATAGGGGTGGGGACACCCCCTAGCACTATAGAGAAATATGAGATCTTGGATGTGAACAGGTTCTTTAGATCTTCCCTGTCAGATCATAGTTGAGTTGATATATAGGGTAGGGAGGGGTCCCCTCTATCTATATCTATCACAGAAACACCTTGCCACCCTCCACATATGATTGTCCCCCATATCTATATAGGGGCCTAGCCACCCTCCCCCTATACATAGATAGAGAGAAACCCCATTTCTATATCTTTTGTATTCTTCGATCCCAACTGCCCCTAAATAGAATCTACATAGAGTGGGAGGATCTCCAGATAGATAGGGGTTTAGCTGTAGGAGACACATAATAAGATAGGGCACATAGTTAGAGAGGCCCCCTCCCTCTTTATATCTTCTCTATCAGCTCCGGTTGATTCTAATTCGATAGAGTCCAACTAGGATGCTCTATCTATATAGATAGGGGATCACCCCTATCTATATATTAGTGCATAGTAACTCAAACCTATATATGGCCTAACTACCATATCTCTCTATAGGGGCCATCAAACAGTTAGGGAAATTAGGGCTCGACCCCATATCATATATATATATATATATATATATATATGTGGAGGGGCTTCTTTAGTTGACTCGAAAACTATATATAACTGAACTGCTTCCGCCGATGGATATATAGGGGTAGTCGAATAAATAGTCATAGATATATAGATGTATATATATCTAGTCAGCCTCGATTGAACACCAAACATTGGAGAGCCTCTACCCATTACTAGAATGCAAAAGAGTGGTGACCTGGATTCATATCCATGATAGATTAGATTACAAATAGGGGTCCCTCCCCAAATAGTTGAATAGAAGATACGGGGGGCTAGGGGGACGGGACGAGGAGTGCCTCATATCCCTATATAGATAGAGATATATGGGGCCTTCCCATATCTATAGTGCCTCTCAGATTGGGGTCGATCTGGCTATTGGCCTATCTCTACTGCTATCTATCTCAACCCCCCTTGGTGGATATAAGGGAGATAGAGAGATATGGCCTTTGGTAAATCAGACCCATGACTAGCCCTACAATGTAGGCCATATAGACAAACATAAAGGGTCCCCACCTCTGTCTATATATCTTATTTGAATCATGAGATCCAACGAATCCATCAAGAGCCCTATCTATCTATATAGATATCCTTGAGGGAAGGGCAAGGGTATTTGAGTACATAGCATAAATGACCTTCATCTTTTATGTACGTGATATGAATGATATGAATGATGACTATATATATGATTTGTGTGAGTGGGATATAGTGGATCATTCCATTCTATATTGAGTGCCCCTAGATATATGGATATGGACCCTAGATATATGGAAATGAACCTCAAGTCATATCACATATGTAGTAGACGGGACATGGGATGAAGTGGGATAGAGTGGAGGTTGGTTCAATGTTGTACCAGATATCCCTATATATATATAACTCATCGAATGGATATGCTTGACAATTGACACTCCCCTAGTTGGGGGGATTTCCTAGAATAGATTTTTGAGATATAGATAGATTAGAACGGGGGTGCCATATTTCTATATAGGGGTTTTCATAGATAGGGGCCCTTTAGATAATTATTGATTTGGTGCCCCTATCCCTATATAAGTTGGGTTGCCATTTCTCTATATAGGGTACCACTATCCCTATATAGGTTAGGTTGGCATATCTTTATAGAGGGTTCTTGACCCCCTCAATTGAGTGATGTTAACTCTATGTTACCAGATAGAGAGTTTATGGTGGTGGGTGGTCGGTCCAAAACTCCACCTCGACAACCAACCACCCACCACTATCTAAACTATCTAGGGTACCCACCACAATATGGGTAGATTAGGGGAAGGCCACATCTCGTTAGAAGGGGGGGAGGGTTCTCCACCCCATATGGATCTAAAGGGGGGGTCATCCAACCCAACTCTATATGGGATAAATATGGAAAACCAAATTGCTAAGATAGAGAGGAACCCAGAAAGAGTGTAGCATGAGGGGTCGGCCTGGTTGCAGATATAGATATCGGCCCATATCTATAGATAGTGAGTTCCATATAGAATAGTTGTAACCAGATCGGCTCCATATCTATTCCCTATTTATGGCTTGTATTTAGGAGTTCAATATCGTCGAAACACTTGGGTCTATCTATCTCATCTAGAGTTAGCCCTTTATCTAGATCTTAGCAACCAAGTCGGCGATACCATAAAATAGAGAGACTAGCGACCGGGTAGTGTAGAAAATGGGTTGGTTGGACCGTTTATCTCTCTATCATTTTGAGTACTGGGGATAAGTGGATTCTCTTTATGATCATAAATAGAGATAGATAGAGAAACCCGGGGTAGATAGAGAGATAGGGATTTTCCATCTAGATAGATAGGTGAGTAACCAATCTTTATTTAGATTTAGATGTCGAGTCAAGAATAGAAGAGTCAAATATCCATGTCTCTTTCGAGTCCTCTATCTATCCAATCCCTAGCCACCCCCACCCCATATAGAGATTGAGATTGACGAGAGTGAGAAACGGGTTGCACCTATCTCTACTAAATCTAATTCTCTATATTGGGTTGGCCTATACCTATAGATTTCTAGGTTCTGGTTGAGACTAGAATAGGGAACTCTATTCATCACTTGGAGATATAGAGGCTGATAGACTTAGATCTCTGTCTATGTCTATAGTGGAACCAATCTTGTAGTGCTCTATCTATCTATATGGGTCTGCTCCGCCCTATCTCTTTATCCCTATCTATATGGATGGGGGTGTTTTGTGTCCAATCCATGTGTTTGGTTCCATCTATCTACTAATCTACCCTATCTATCTATATGGGTGTTTCCAATCCACCCTATCTATTAGAGTGTGTCCAATCCACCCTATCTCTCTATCTCTATATCTATCCTGCAAACAAGGAACTGGGTTGGGTGATCTAACCTATCTATCTATATCCATATACATTATTAATCTCACCAATCTAGTAGTGCCCTATCTATCTATCTATCTATCTATATGGGTATTATTCACCCTATCTCTCTATCCCTATCTATATGGAGGTGGGAGTGCTAATTCTCTATGAGATATTAGCAACTAGCAACCAAGATTGGATATAGAGAATCTAGATAGATATCTATCCATAAAGAGATATCTCCTTACCCCATATGTCATGTTGAATTTCGATGTTCAGGGTCACGATCCATCTATGAGTCAAGTTCTCTAGTCCCTATCTAGATGGGATATCTCTGCATCACCATAGATCTCTATCCATATCTATGCCCTCAACCCTATTAGAAACTGAGGCCCAAATGAAGATATAAGAATATAGATATATACGGCCAGTGGGTTAGGTTTTCCATGATGTGGGTTGTCTCTATACAGTGCCCCATAGATATACCAGTATATCTATAGGGTCAATTCCCTAAACCCATCTATATAGAACTACATTATATATCTCTCTGCGAGAGTGGAGCAACCTGGGGCGGTTGTGGGATCTTAGACCATATCTAGAATAGATCGGGAGTAGATATATTCTATAAGTGCAACTGGGTTAGCAAGATAGAAGATATAGAGAGGGACGTCCATATCTATATAGATTAACAACCAGGGTGGGTCTATCTATACCAATCCCCTATAGAGGAACCCAGGTATATATACTAGGGTTGGCTATATCTATGGCTTTGGGAGTGCCATATCATATCCCAAATCTCTATATAAATATCTATATGTCATTCATCACTATTCATCTCTGTGGCTGGGGGTGGATAGATGACCACCCATCTATATAGATATGGTTTATCCCTATCTATGAGGACACCTTCCCCCTCTACTGATCAATGGGAAAAGGTTAGAGGGGATACTTGCCCCCTATATATAGATAAGATATGGTTGATTCCTTATCTAGAGTCACTCAATCTCTACATGGGGTAGGAGATGGGGTGAATATTGGACCCCCAACCCACCACCATAGGGGGGTTGGCCAAAGAAACATAAATATAAACATAAACCTATATTTTCTCTAGTCTAATATGGTCTTATCTAACTCTATACTACTGAAATTTTATCTCTATAATCATGTGCCATATAGATATATAGGGAACTTCATAGCAGTAGATAAGAGATGGATGGCCTTTTTGAGATGGAGCATCTGACCCTCCCCTCGAGTCAATTTATGGATGTGGGATAATGGATGCCATGTTTTTTTGGATCGGGGAGGGGATCATGAAGAAAAATCGTTATCTGTCTCCCCATAAAGGGAATAGGGTGTTAGATGATGTGTTTCTCTAGATTAGATAGAGGGGCATCAGTGATCACATTTATTATTAATGAGAGTGATGCATCACAATGAGAGATGAGAGGCCCCTATCTATATCTGGGGAGGGCCCCCGAGAGATATAATATAATATAATAAAGAGGGGAGAGGGGGTCATCTCTATATATCTTTGGGACCATCTATCTATAGAGAGGGTTGGGCCATCTCTCTATAAAGAGGGTTAGGCCATCTCTCTATAGAGATCCCTATCTATATATAGGGAGGAGGGACCCCTATAGATATAGGTTTGACCCCCCTTTAAATTTAGAGGGGCTATATCTGGAGTGGGAGGGATCCAACTCTATCTGGACTCACCCTCCCCTATCTGAATGACATTAGGACCCCCAATCTCTCTATCTACCATATCTGATCCATATAGAGGGGATGGGCCCACCCCCTCAACTAGAGGTGTAGAGGGTAAAGGTCAGATAGAGATATAGGTTCCAAGATCACTAGATAGATAAGATAGTTCAAAAAGGAGGGGGCAAAACTTCTTATTCTTCTCCAGGAGCTATCTCTCTATACTATAGAGAGGACCCAACTATATATAAGTTGAGGACGCTACCTTCTCTCTATTATATCTTGTGTCTATATCTTATCTATCTCGATGGGTAGTGCCCCCACCCCATAGAGAGTTCTAGTTATGGATAGGGCCTCACCACTATCTCTATATGGGGTCAAGAGCCATCCACTGCCCACTACTCCATAGGCTATACCCACCCTCCCCCTCCTTGAACTATCTTATCAAATCTATATTTCAAATTTAAAACCAATTCTTTCACATGAGCCATTCTGTCACATGGGCTTTGGACTGAATCGATAGGTATATAGGGCCAACCTAACCAAATCGAAAGGCCAACCTCTACGTATATTCCTCTACTAATTGATGATTCTATATAGAGGCCACAAACACAATCTTAATGGTTCATTGATATTTATCAACACTGATATATAGGTATATAGATATATATACATATATAGGTATTACCTTTTCTTCCTACTGAGATTCACTTCCTATTTCATCCACTGATCTCTTTAGATGAAATATGCAATGTTGCACCAAACTACCTATGAGGGTGTGCATACGGTATGGGAATACATTGGGCTGAACATCCATCTAGGAATGTAGGGTTGATGGTTCAGAAGTTAGACTGTAACATTGAGCAAGTGGAGTGAACAAGTGCTCTTAAAACTGAGCTTAATAGTCCCCTATCACTAGGCTCACCAACCAACATGATTGACTTCTCCATCTCATTTTTATTACTCACGTATTTTGAATCAAAGTGGAACTGTACAACACAAGGGGATCTATAGGGGCTCCTTATAGATAGATCTATATCTCTATCTCTTTCTACAGATATAGATCAATAAAGAGAGATAGATATAGTATCATTTACATAGAGATATTCTCATTAAATTAGAGATATAAAAAGAGATAGAGAGAGATATAGATAGAGATATAGATTTCAAAGTTCAAAGTGATATATATATATATATATATATATATATATATATATATATATACAGTCCCTCAATCTCGAGATAGCCAAATAGAGATATAGGTGAGGGGCGGGTGTCGAATCTATATAACCACCCCATATAGATATAGGGCTCGTCCACCTCTCCCTATAGATATATATGGCTATCACCCCACTCCATAGAATATAATAGAATATAGGGGCCATATAGATAGATCTTAGGGGCGTATAGAATCTAAGGGGGATAGCATGCCCATATAAATATAAGGGGGGTATGGCCTATAGAGAGTTTTCCCCCGAAAATCTTATATATGCCTATCTATATATGCCTATCTATATCTATCTATGCCCTAAACTAAAGAGAGAACCCAACCTGATTGATGATAATCTAGATGATGGAGGATAGATCATATACGTGATATGATATTGTCGATGGGGAAATACCGTGGCATATAGAGGGGGGTGGATGGAAGATCTATCTAGATGGGTGCGTGGATTGCGAGGGATAAAGGTCCTCTGTATAGAGATATAGAACTCTGAATGAGATAGCCCTATAGATGTATATGGGACTAAAGGGTTGATAGAATAGATTAGAAATGTGAAATGAGAGTGTCGATAGGGATGGAGATCCTAGCAATATATTACATAGATAGGGGGAATGCCCCAATATATCATTTCTATTTCTAAATATATGGGAGTACTGAATAAAAAACCCTAGCCCACCCATATAAATGGGGGACCGTGATGCTATATATCTATGGGGGTGACCTTGGGACATATATGGATAGGTGGGGAGTATAGATTCAATTTCCTTGTCATATATATTTTATCCCGGACTAAACACATGATGAAGACTACAAGAAGAGTGACCCAACCCTATATAGATATATATCTATCTATATTTCTATCTCTCTCTATATATCTCTATTTATCTATGTCTCTCACACTATATATCTCTATATATCTATCTCTCCCTCTCTCTATATCTCTATCTATCTATCTATATGTGGGATATATCCATTAGCCAATGATCCCAAAGGGCCTCCCTAGATATAGATAAGATATAGAGAGGGCCCATCTCTCTATATGGGAACTAACCTATCTCCATATAGTGAGATGAGGTGGTGAGCCATTCATTCCAAATCGATTGAGTCATATACAGATAGGGAATCTCCCTCCTTCATCTTCAATCAGTTGTCTAGAAGAGTAGTTTCCAATCCTAATCCTTTCTCTATATCTATAACTCCCTATATTGTTCAAGATCCCCTATCCCATATAGAGTTATAGATATACGTCTCCCATATATGGATTCTAGATAGCGGCCCTAATTCAATCAACCAATGGACCTGTGATTAGAGATAGGGGGCACTCATAATCCTGGCCTTTGGAACTTTAGCTATTATGCCTACCTTATTCTATTTATATTGAGTCATACGCTATGTCCTGCCTTCCAATATACATGGTACTAGACTTTATTTGCTACGAGTGCCGATAGGCCCTTATTCCAAATGGTGTGCTATCCATCCTGCTTATCGAGCCTCCCATTTGTGAGTGCCAATACTAGACAACCCCTCAGATGACCCGAGATGGATCCATGTCTGTTGCACCAAGAGTGTTTTGACATGAGGAGAGGAGATATCTATATACTCTATAGACCACCCTAGCTGGACTAACCTCGACTCTAGGGACCTATCGGAAACAAGTAGATATATAAGATATAGAGAGGTGTGGCCTCTCTTCCCTATCCTATTTATGGCCTTATATATATTATGTGGGCATCCATGTGTAGGCACCCGGGGTGGCTAGGCCCCTATATCCAGATGGGAGAAGTGGAATAGGTGGAGGTCTAGGCTATAGTTTGTCATGAAACCTATCTCTATATAGACTCAAAAACCACATACGCATAATCCTCTAGCTCAATATAGGGGTGACCGCACAACAAAATTTCTATATTATGAGATAGTTGACCCTCTATAGAGATATGGGTAGGACAACGGGGATAGATGCCATATAAATGAAACCATCTCTATCATATATATAGAGTGGGGGAAATGGGAGGGCTTTTACCCCTATCCCCTCCACGTTCCACCTACTCCCCCTATCTCCTCCATCTGCAAGTGTGGTAGGTCGATCTCTGGGTACTCAGATGACCACTTCTTATCTATCTGATCCATCTGGGGTAGGATCCGCCCCACCTACATCTATATGGAAATGACACTATCTCCCTCGAGGAGAAGATGGACTATACTACCAATTTGTCCCTTCTCTCTCTATAGAGGGGAGGGTTAATGGGATATATAGAGATAGGGGGACAAATATTCTAGCCTAGGCTTGCGTCACGCGCCCTCTATCTATGCTATATAGATAGGGCCTCTCGACCCTCTATTTTGTAGAAAGTAAAAAGTCGTATAATAAATTTTTTTAGCATCCCATGTCCCCTCGACGTCTTTCTAGCCCAAACTAAATAACTAGGGGTTGGCCCCTCTCTATATTCTATAAATAGAAGGCTCGACTGTGAAGAGAAACTAGGAAATAGTACCCTTCGATATAGATGGAGATGGGGCTTGTAGTTTCTATGAAAGGCCCCTCTATCTACTCTATAAAAATAGGGCCTCCTAGTGTCTCACATGTGTCCCTCCATAGATATATATGGCCACTGGTTGGTATTAATATATATTGAAGGGCCCCCTCTCTCTATTCCAGAGTGTGCACCCAATAAATATAGTTATCCGTAGCATTTAGAAGCCCCCCTCCCTATTTTCTCACCTGATATATAGATAGGGGACCGTAATATTCTATCTGGTCCTATCTAGACATGGCCGGCCAAGAAGAGGGACGATCGAGTGGCCCCCTCCCCCCATCTCTATCTATATGGTATATGGCCCCTCCCCCTTGAACTAGACAGGGGAGAGGGCTACGGGTGGTTCCAGAGAGGAAGTTTCCCTATCCATCCCTTATATATTTATATATTAATCAGTTGATAGGAAATTTTCCTTATTAAACCCTTGGTTCTTAAGTGGCCTGCTACATAATGGTTTGCATTCCTTAAAATTTTGTATTGGTGTCTATGCTTAGTTAAAAGCATTAATCATAGACTCTTTTGTTTAAATATGATAAAGTTGGTTGTTTGAGTAACATTCTTGTTATTTATTTACTGATACTCTTAAATTAAATGGGTTTAATTTTTTGAAGAGGAAGATTAAAGTCATTGACATAGATTTTCCCTTGGTTGTTGATAAATAGATATTTCATTATAAGTTCGTATGATCATTGATATTCTAATTGATTAGCTAATTAATGAGATTTAAAAATGGAAGTAAATCTTATTATATTTCTTTATTTCAAATTTAAGCAAAAGGATTAGAATGGATTACCATGCCAGTTTGGGGAACTAACCATGTATAAAAATTTGATCTTCCTATAGTATGCACATGGTATAAATAAACATTTAGTGGCTCAAAGGTTTAGATGCGCATTAATTTTCACACGGTGGTTGTTATTTTTTTGTTACACATAACTTATGGTAGAATGAAATCATGATGGCCTATATTACTATTAGAAATTATGTTAATGATCGTATTCCTAACATATGTAACAGTGAAGGTGGTTTTTGATTTCACTACCATCACTGTGTAAAGTAAATAAGTTATAATGCTTATTATAGAACCGAGTCTAGCTTTATGGATGCAATATTAACAAAATATTTTATCTACCTTATGATTTGCATTGCTTGAAAAAATAGGTTGTAAGTTACGTAGTTTTACAATGGTATGGTAGCCAAAACAAGTATATCATTCATTAAAGATGAAAACTCATGAAATCTTGTACAAACCTCATAAGTATTTAACTATGACTTTACGTGTGACATATGTTTGATAACAATTGTAGTTAACAACCTCCATGAGTTGGGAAGGTACATTATTATAAGATCCTATATGATGATTCTAAATAACCAAGTTACTAAGTTTCATATAAAAAAATGTTGTGTATCTATATGATACCACCTAGCACAAGTTGAATTCAATTACCCTTATCATAAGATGAAAAAATAAATGCAAATGGAGTACAAAAACCATGAGATGACATACACATCGTGGATTCATGTCCATGGTAATTTTGGATGCCTATGGGAGGATAACGAATATGTAATGATGTAATTCATTATTTGGATGTTACATTTTTCCCATAGGGTGCTTAATCAATACTGATATGATCCATTTGATTTGAATATTGACTCACGATTTCTGTAGATTTAAAAAAAAACTGGGACTTAATTCATGAATAAATGGAAAAGAGTTTTGATACCTATTATGGGAATGGTGGTTCAGTAAAGACTTCCTAATAAGATTAATTTCATTATGAGATGGAAGGTCTAGCTCTCTTCTTGTATTAATTAATTAATATTTACACCTGAGTCAATTTAAAATTCTGATCTTACCATGAGGGAAGGATCCTTTGGTCAAAGATTCACAAATTAATTCAAAGTAATGCTTAGTTGAGAGACCCTTGCGACATCTTCTTGTTACCTTCTTCTATGGGCTTCTAGCACAAACTATGGTTAGCAAGTTGATAATGGTAAACCCTTTTTGTAGAATGAATCCTAATTTTTCTAGAATAGGTCTTCTATATGTGTGTTACTAGATCTTAAGTAAACTGTAGAGCTATTGCAATAATTTAATGAAATAAATTCATACTTCTATTATCCATTTTCAATTAGGTCTAACAAAGGAGAATCTAATGATTAGTTAACATTGAATTGCTTAAAAAAAATCTCTGAATTTTTACAGGACTGTGTGGAGGATTTATGTTTTTTTTATTCTCACGTTATGGGTCACTACAGTTTGTATCAGATTGAAGGTTCAAATACTTGAACCTTTGGGGTTGATTGGTAGTTAATATCAGGTATTTTTTTCTGTGTGTATAGCACGTGTGTCATTTCATTCCATGTTTCCATGTTATGTGGAGTCATGTTGATGCACCGTTGTCTACTTGTTGTACTTGGTATGTTCCTCTTGCTGAGCGCATCGTATAGTGCATCCAGAATTTTTTGTTTACACTTATATTGTGACAAAATCCCCAAATATCTTCATATTATGGTATATTGATTTCTTAGTACTGTTATTTTGGGTAGTTTCACTATGGATGACACTTAGGAGGGAATTATGAAATATATCAAGAGTGGGATATTTCATTCGTGAGTTATATCATTTGGCAGTTGTGATGACTACATCAGACATTTCACAGTTAGAATATCTTATTGTAGACACCTAAAATCTCCTTACGTAGGCTTTAATGTTAAGATTCCACTAATTATCCTATGTATCGTCATTTCTATAATAATTAGTGCTTTTCTGCTAATTAGCTAACATTCCTCTTCATATTCATTAATTAACAGACTTTCATTAATGAATTAGCCTTCCTATCATTAAGGATGCCAATTAATGACCTTTCATTAATTAATATTTGCTTCTACCTAGGTTAATTAATTACGCTCGCAACTCTAAATCAATAAATTATCATTTATTGGATCAAATTTCTCTCTTACATCCCACAAATCTGACTAATTTTCCTCTAATTAGCTTATATAAGCTTACCTATACCTATTAATTAATAACCTTTGATTAATTAAAACATCCCCCAGCTCCCATGACTTACTAATGACAAATTAAACTCTTCTCAATCATTGAAGAAGCATTTCCTTTAAGCTCTTATTTTGATGGTTCATTATTTAATTAACATTTACTTTTAAAGATATGTAGATATTGGTTTTGATTTATAGCTTAGTTAATAAAACATGAGAACATTTGGCATGCCTAGTAGGACCAACTCCATTGTACTTTGCACTTAATTTCAAGTTTTTGTAGTTAAGTTTCAATTTTGGTTACTAACCCTCTTTTTGCATATATTGACATAACTTGTTTTATTGAGTTTGCATGTGTTGAGTATTCTTTGTAGGTATAAAGGAGGTGAAGTTTTATCGAAATTGGATCTTGATGAAAAAATTTCAAGATTTCTCCATGTTTTCATTTTTAGAGCTTACTTTTTTAACATTGTACATGTTAGTTTTGTCAATTTCTTAAAAATATTAAATTCTTGAGCATGTAGGTTAGTGTTTGATAGTGTTGAGTCTTCTATTTACATATTAATGTAGTGGGTTGTTGTTAAAATTGAATATTTGTGAAAAAATTTCAATATTTCTTCATGTTTTCATTTTTAGAGCTTAGTTTTTCAACATTCTACATGCTAGTTTTGTTAATTTTGTCAATTTCTTGAAAATGTTAAGTTTTTTATCGTTAATGTTAATGTTTGATAGCATTTAGTATTCTAGTCATATATTAATGTGATGGGATTTTTTCAAAATTGAATATTGGTGTAAATGTTTTGACCTTTTTGCAGATTGAGGGGCATTTTTTTGACATTTTTTGGGTACATGTTAAGTGCATACCTGTGAGCATAAGAGCATATGTATAACCCAGCTTCTAGAGGCCATAATTTTTTCTCTCAAAATTGAAATGAATCTATTTATTTTGCATTGGAAATTTATTGAAGTGAAATATGCAATGAAAACATAAAATTTATGATTTATACTTACAAAAATTACAGGTTGTTCATTTATTATAAAACTGGTCATTTTCTAACATGTATAATGTTTTGATGAATGTTGTATTTCCATGTTTTACTTGATTTAGAACAAATATTGTGTATGCTCCTCTCTTGCAACTTTTGGTGATCTTGAGAATCAAAAAAAATTTGATCTCTATCTTTTAAATATTTGGATTAACTTAGAAATTTCATTATTCATTTTTCTTAAAGGAATGAACGTTTTACAAAGCATTTTTTATGGTCCTTTGATTTGAAGTTTTCCATTTCTATCTACTTGGGATAAAGTTTGTGTATGATATTTTCTTGCACCTTAGGGTGATCTTGAGAATCAAAAGTAAATTTAGTCTTCATTTTCTAACATTTGGTTATTTGGAAACTTCATGTTTTATTTTTCGCTTAAGGGAATGATCATTTATCAATTTTTTTGTATGGTTAATTAATTACAAAGCTTTCCTTTACATTTTAGTTGGATTGTTTTTTGTGTATGCTCTTCTCTTTCATCCTTGTATGATATTGAGAATAAAAAACAACTATTAATCCTCTTTCAAATAATGTGATTTTCTTGGAGAACTACTAAACTTTGAATGCATGACCTAAATACGCTTGCCAAAGAATCAGGATCAAAACAAAATACTAATGCAACTTGATGCAGGTTTCGAAATGGTGTAAAAATAAATAACATTAAGAATAAAATATAATAAACACACCACATTCATAACATTGTCTTTTTAGGTTTGGATAAGTGTACACCCCGTCTTCTTAACTAGGACATAATCCCTCTAGAATAAGCCTTAAGATACAACAATGGGGCTGATCCTAGAAACCCTAAAGTAGTCCATGTAAAAGGGAACCTTGTAGATGAAATGGGAAGTTCTCCGCACATCTACTTGACTAGTTTTACCTTTGTGATATTTAGTGTCAAAGTTATCAATATCGCAACCCCAGTGAGTGTACACGATGAACACATTAATTTATCATTGTACTTTAAGGGGGTAAAGAAATGCCTAGATAACCCAATACTAGTTAGTGTAAATTTCTTGGTAAATCGAGTTCGCATCTAGATAACTTATGACACCTAGTTGAGTGAACCACCTAGGAAATCCATTCAGTATTTAAAGATAACTTGACCAAATTTTTGTTGTAAAGATCTATCATTCATCATGAAACATATGCAGCATTACGTTTTCTTAGTTTTTCACTCACTCTAAGGAAAGGTGAAATTCTGTCGAAGTGAGGCCAACATTTTTCATCCTCACTTGTACTACTTCCTTCACTTTCTTTTGACACTTTCTTGATCAAAAGAAGAGTGACCATACATGTATTGCCAATTGATTATGTCACACACATTTATGCCTTTTTACACTCATCCATGTTTTCATCTTGATTTTTAAACATATAAAGTGTGTGGGAATGTTCTAATATCATTTGAAGTCATTTTGATCTTGATACCCACATCAAGATCGTGATCGTAATTAGGCTTGGTTCATCACTTTATTCTCTTTTGAATTGTTATCTTGATTGTATCGTATCACAACAATTTAGATACTTACATCTTATCTCTTGCAAACTTGACCTAAGTGTTTAGATTGTAATGTTTTGTTACATTCATCATAATTATTCCTTAGTATACTCTAGCATTGGTTTTCTTTCAAACATTACCTCGATTTTGAAAGGTGATGGTGTTACCTTTGTGCATGTCTTATTAACATTATTTCAATACTAATACCTTACTTTTCTATAAATTGTGGTTAATGTATCTTAGTGGTATTTTTGCATCATTCATATTCGTAACTTACATTTTTTTTTAGATTTAGGTCGTGGTTGGACTGAAGTTTACTTTTAGTATACCTTGTTTGGAAATTGTATCAACCTTTTATTATTTCTTATGTCTTGTTCATTTTTGAACTTGGCATGAGTGGTGACACTATGTTGATTATTTTACGCCAACCTACCATTAACACACACTTTTGATAAGGAGTATTTACTGGTAGATCAGCTTTGTGTTTTGAACTTGTGTGATTGTTCCTTGTGTTTATCCATCTTATAAACTCATTTCTACAACAATCCTTTGGGACTTTCGATCCTTCTGATCTTCTTTTTATTTCATAAATTCATGGTCAATCTTGAACATATCTTTCAAACCTTAGAAGAAATAATTCCTATCAAACAAATTTTGCATCTATCAAACATTGCAAATATTTTCTTTGTATCCATTATGTTGCTAAAATATTGATCAATCCTTTAACATTTACGCCTCCAAACTTGTTGTCCAAATTTCTTTTGATTATCAATATTATGTCATCACGATGTATGTTTTCCTTAGACTCCCCTTTGAAAATCACACAAGAATCCCCTATCTATTTGCAAAATTTCTAGTTGGTTTCCATTATACTACCCGAATTGACATGGAACTTACTTCTAATTGAAGGAGTTAAATCACACTATCTAGGTCTAGGCATTTGGATTTAGTGATTGCCAACCATGACTAATTATCGTAGGGTTCCTTGTACTTACGAGCATAAAGAATAAAAATTTAGGTGTTCACATAAAAAGAAAAACATCATGACTAAACCATGTTTGGTTATTCATGTTAGAGAATCCATTCGGGTAACCAGTTACCCACCTTCATCTCATATTCGGTGGTATTGTTTGGATAATTCTGATCCAAATTATAGTTTGAGTTACCCCCACTCTTCTTCTGATTATAATCCAGACATTTCCTCTTCTTCTTAAGATTCCAATCCAAATATTTCCTCTTATTGTTCTGATGATTTGGATCCAAACTACTATTCATATTCATCTATTTCAAATCCTAAGTCATGGTCTTCCCCTTCTTCGGAGGACCTCGTTCATCATGCTTCTACTACAATTCTTGAGTCCCCCATTTCTTTGTGGGACATCCTTTATCATTCATCTAATTTGAATCCTAAGTCGTGGTCCTCCCCTTCTTCGCAAGACCTTCTTTATAAAACATCTAATGTGATTCTTCAATCGCGGTCCTCCCCTTCTTCGTAGGATCTATTTTATCAGTCACCTTAATGAACCCTTCCTCAATTGAAGATTCGTGTGACTCAAATTCCTTCTAGTCAATCTTCTAATTTGAATCATTCATCACAATCTATGGAATTTTGGATACGAAATCATCCTATTCTTCATCCACGATGTCATATTATAGGGAAACATATGGCAACCAATTCTAAATCCACATCTTCTTCTACTCATGATACATCTAGCCCTAAGTCTACTTCATCTCTTGATTCAACTTTTTATATGAATCATCATCAAACATCTTCTAAGTCTTCTACACATGTAGTGCCCACTTCCCTTCGACACCTTTTGATATTGATTATGATACCGTTGATTATACTTATGGACATCACTGTATCCTTTGAGTTGGTATGATGTTAGACATTAGAAATTATGGACTATGGTTGTTTTGGATTTGTATAGGATGCATGTATATTATTAGAGACATTTAATATTGATGTTGATACACTGCTTGACATGGGTATATATATATATATATGTTTTCCTTACATGTGATATTTTGTCATATCGAGTAAACCTAGAAAATAGAAATAATTTTATGATCATATGATTATGGATGGAATTGTAAAGGAAATTGTTACTTTCTTGGATGATATTTTGATTCATATATATATAAATTGATTTTTTGGAGTTATATATTATATTTATTTGTATGTTTTGATGTGGCCATAAGGCGGAAGGAGGTATTTGTGTTTTGCAAGTAAACATGTCACAACAAAAATCGGGGGATTGGAGACCAACCATATTGGAATTCTAGATGAATTCAACAAGAGTCATCATGGCAACATGTATTTGTTATTTGTGTATGTTAAATGGATGTTAGGGGTTCCCATGGGGGGAATCACTTTCAAAATGTGACCAAGGGGTTATGTGTATTCTTTTATTGTGTTCCCTTTATTTAATCTTTATATGTGATTATTTGGTGATTTATTTCCCTTTAATATTTATTTAAATTATGACAAGATTAGTGAGTAATCATGTTGTTAATTAATTAAAAGGGTCATAAGAATGCATTTATTAGTATTGATGGTTGTAAGAGATCTGTAAGTAAATTTGAGTGTGAAACACTCCACCTTCCTTTTGAAAGTCAGATTTGTCCTTAAGGGCTGATTTTGGAGGCTTGCAGGACAAGTTAAACTTATCCCACACCTCTTAAATTTGTTACACCAACCCTACCTATGGGTTGGAAGGTCAAAATTAGCTCTTATTATGTATTTTGTGAAGACAAGTTGTATGTTTGATATGCACTTTCTTACATGTAATTAATTTTTGTCCTTGGGGTGTGGACTTGGTTTGTATGTGTAAGTAAAATGTCATTTATTCACCCACCTTTTTAATTGTGATTTGGAGTTTGAAGTTTACTTGTGAGGTGGATTTGAGGATGTGTGATGTGTCATCCTATATGGACCCACCTCATCCTCCTTTCTCCCTCTTCTATTTATTCAAATTCCTTGGCTTGTTTTGGGGTTACTTCCTTTTGGTTATTTCATTTTGGCTACTTCTTCTGGTTTTGAGCTCTTGTATTTTTGGGAAGAGAGTTAGAGATTTTTTTGGAATGCTAGAGCTTTTGGACTATTTGGAGTGAAAAAAAAATATTGTTGTTGAACATTTGGAGCAAACTCGACCATGGAGAGGTAAGATCTTAGCTCTTTAAAATGTTCTTCCTTTATTTATGCTAATGTGAATGCTTTGAATATTTCTTGTATGCTATTGGTTGGTTGGGTAGATTGCCTTGGTATGGTGTAGGAGAAGACTATGGGGATCTCTTGTGGGGAGACATAATAGTTTTGTGGAGGTATAAGTGTTATTGTGGAGGGAGTTGGGATTGGGTTCCAATTTGTAAAAGAAATAGCTTGCATTTCTTTACTCGTTATGGGGTGCCATAAGAGTGTGGGGAGGCATAAGAGAATGGGAGGTATAATGGGTACTTGGGGAAGGCATAAGGGCATGCAGGGGTTTTGAAATGGTATATGTATATATTGGCGGGCTTATTTAAGGTGGAAACCCATTTTCCTATTGGGTGGTATAAGCGGCTTCCCCCATAGGTCTTTCTCCTTTGGCTTGTGCATAATGAAGCCTGAGTATTGTTTGTTGTTCTTCTTGTGGTTGCAAACCGTAGTTTGTAGTTTGACTATGTGTTGTGGAAGCCTATTTGTTGCCATGAGTTGAAATACATTTCCTAATGTAATGTGGTTGGGGCTTGGGGGCCAATGAGGAGGATGGATTCTCCTCTTCATTGGAATTCTTGGTTGCGTGGAGAGCATTACCTCTCCCTCTATTTTTTGTGACCAAATGAAATGTGGAGGATCTCCTGTTGTTGTTCTGGGAGCTTGTGAAAAGACAATTTTGGTAGTTCTCCTTGGGTCCATTATTGTAAAAAGAAAATTCCAACTTCAAGTGGATGGCATTGTAATGTTATTTTTGGTGGAAAGTTGCTCTATTTTGGAAATGGATTGTACGTTCGAATGTGAAAGGTGTATATTCTGTAAGTTGTATTGGATGAATGAAATAGGAAGTTGTAAAATAATTATTGGAGTTCAATAGAAGTTTTTTTAATTACCACAAATGATATGGTTCTCATTTGAAATCTGTTTTTGAAATATATTGTGAAATCTCTGTTAGAAAATTGAAAATGAAATGCATTTGAAGGAATATTACATTTATCTGTTTCATTCAAAATGCATGATTTGAAAGTAGAACTATATTTTGGGTCTTCACGTATTTATTAAAGTGAAGATAAATTTTTTAAATTAGATTTGAATGAATTATAATATTTAGAGGATGATATTGAAAGGTTGATCCATTCGAGTTTAAGTATGATTTCTATCTCTTGATTCACTATAAAACTGTGATATGAATATCAGAAAAATATATTGAACCATCTTCATTGATGAAGGGCAAGGTAAAACATTAAAATAAGCTAAGAAAGAAAAAAAATCTTAAAATAGTTTGTAGTGTTTAAGAAATTTATGCAGAACTTTACTAATTAGGCAAGGGAGAAAATAATGTAGTTACAAAAAAAGGAGAAAAGAAATTCGTATTGAAAACTCAAAATTTAAAAATTAATCCTTGCAATCCATTCTAAATCTTTCCAAGTGTAATTCTCCATGTATGTTTGACATGTCGAGGAAGAAAGAATGATGGATTGAATTAATTCTATTAAGTTAAAAAGTCCAGTTCATATTTTAATGGTAGGAAAGACATTTTCTTATAATTCACCCACTTAAGTTTGTCAAAAGTTATTTTTGATCGTTCCTATGAAAATAGGAGTTCAAGCCGTTTCCAAAAAGTCCTCATTTTCCCAAATACAAGCTTCCAGTCTAAAGTTATGCCCTACTAAATTTTTTTTACTTCACTCGGTTAAAAAAAAGGAGGGAAATTTTTGTGAATCGGATCCATGGGCCCGAAAATTACTTAGGGAATTTTTTTCCGGAAAAAAACAAAAGGGTACAAATTCCTTCACGGCCCTGCAGCCCTATCTTTTCTCTTTAGGGAAAAATGCCTTCATGGACTCGGACCTTTAAACTTTACCTTTTTGAAAAAGACGTGAAAAATATTAAGTTTCCCCGCCGGCCCGTCTTCCCGCAAGTCACTGTTGGACTGACACATGGCTTCGATTGGCATCAGTGGAGGTGCAGGTTGTTTTTAGCCTTCACACTTTTTAACCCAAAATCCAATATTTCTATGTTTTCCCTGACAATCCGCTTGTCCAATTGAAATTTTTTGTAGGCACGTGGCGTCCCTAGGCATCGGCGGAGGCACGAGGGGTTTTGAACCTTTTTACCCTTCAAACAAAAGGGTTAAAATCCAATTTTCCTCCGACGACCTGCCTTCCCGCATGGGCTTAACAATGTGCCATGTGTACCTTGCGCCTTTGGGGAAAATTTTCTTCCCCAGGACCGTAGGCCCGCCTTTGGAGAAAATTTTCTTCCCTAGGCCCGCAGGCCTGCCTTTGGGGAAAATTTTTCTACTTAGGCCCACAGGCCTGCCTTCAGGAAAATTTTCCTTCCCAGGCCCATCAGCCTATAACTTAAGAAATATGAGGAGTTAGGAGAACTTTATAGCATTGTAAAGGGGAAGAAATTTCCTATCTAATGGAAATGTTTTCAAGAAACTTTAAGTGCATTAATTATGTGAAAAATTAGGCTAATGTTCAAGTTGAGATTGAGAGTGGGTAAGTGGGACTTTACTCCTTTCTAACTTAAATGTTTATTCCTAAAGCATGGGTTGACCTTTTAGGGGGTCACATTATAGGGTAATTGAATGTTTTCCTAACCTCATGTTAATGTGAACCTTAGTTATTATTTAGACCTAGTGGGATTAAATACCTTGGGTATTTAATTATTTTGTCCACTTTAAACCTTCTAAAATTTATTAGAGAACATTTAATCTTAGAGTTAATTTAATTATTTATTAAACTAACACCTAAAGGAAATTTAAACTATACTTGGTTTAGTTACACTCATTAATTTGTATGTGGTCCTCAATATTTGTTATAACGAAGAATTTTATTTTATCTAATATATTTTTTCATTGTTTTTTTTTAATGTGACAACTATTGCTAACAGGCCTGTTTGTAGTCATGCTTTAAAGAAAAAAAATTATTCCATAGTTTTTCCTATCTAAACCTAGGTTGTTCTTGGGTCTCAAGTGGGAGTTTTAGTAGTTGTTACACTTGGTATCAGAGCTGTGGGTTTAAAGCTTGGACCATTGATCACACTAGAAAGCCTGAGACATCAACACTAAACCTAGTGCAACATTAAACCTAACACACTTTTAAAAATAGAAAACAACTTTATTTGGAATTTGCATATTTTAGTAAACATGGAAAACTAAGTAAAACCTACGATAACGAAATAACTCTTACTTGTGTCTGTGCAGGTGGTGTAGACAAGATGAAGGGTCCTTTCATATATAGATCTAGACTTGCCATCTCCAGAGCATGTTGTAGCAGCCATCCTACCCCAAATTTTACAGACGCTTCTGGATGTTAATGTCACTTTACGCGGAGGGTCCATAGGAGGATGGCCAGCCAGACATGATGGGGAGCCATCCCTTGAGGCTCATGTATCTCCTCAACACAACGATGATCATAGAGGAGAGAACTCCCACCTAGAGTCAGGTAGAGCAGAGTCACCATAGAGGGGACAAGAAGACTGGAATTTTAGACATAGGGGTAGGTCTCATAGCTCTAGGCTTAGGTATAAGCATGCAGAGAGGCCTAGGGGTCACCAGACTATAGTTGTAGACCATATCAAAGAGATCCTTAAGTTAAGACCATCTCATTATTTTGGTGACACAGGTGGATTTTAGGTATATGTCTGGTTGATGGGCTTTAGTGGGTGCTTCAAGTTCTACCCTTGTTCTAGTGACACAAAAGCTCTTGTTGCAATACATCTTCTAAGGGATGTTGTAGAAGATCCACGTTGATTCAGAGAAGGTTACCTGGGAGCTCTTTGAGGAGTGTTTTAGGAGAAAGTACATATCATGGAGGTTCAGTCAACAGAGGGTAGATGAGTTTCACGACCGCCGATAGGAATCTTTGCCAGTAGCTGAGTATGAGAGTCAATTTCTTGATCCACTCCAATATGTCGACTATATGCAGGATGAGCAGGTAGGGATCCACAAGTTCATCTGGAGCTTGAAGCTAGACATTGGAGGTGCGGTGTGTATCCATTATTTGAAAACATTAGTTGAGGCCATTGAGAAGGCCTATATAGCATAGGAGACTCGAGGAAAGACACAACAGGCTAGAGATCAAGTTCATAGCCACATCTAGGAAATGCAGGACAACATATCAAGGGGGTCAACTCCTCATCCTTATGGTGCACATGGTTCATCATAGTCATCTTTTAGAGCACATCAACCGTACTAGCCTTATCCACCTTACAGACCTCCACAGAGGGGTTGGAGTATGGGGCCTCCTCTTAGGGGTCCCATTAGGACATAGGGTACACCGAGAGCTTAGTCAGTAGGATCTCGTCAGAAGAGACCTCAATAGTCCTTAGCCAGGTCATCAGGATCCATAGCATAAACATCTAGAGTACTGGTTAGACCTGATCCCAATGGGAGAGGATCAGGTAGTTGTTTTGGTTGTGATGTTGCTGGGAATTTTTGGAGAGACTGCTCACATAACCTTAGTAACAAGGATAAGATGCAAATCTACGAGCCTATTATTGGTGACATGGGGTGCAGTCATCGGGTCTATACAGTGGTGAAAAACCACCAGGATGAGCACCAGAGTACCATGATTGAGACTACAGGTAGCATTAGTGGTGTTCCTACAACCATTCTATTTGATTATGGTTCTTATGATTATTTTATTGCACCATTTATAGTAGAGCAATTCAAGTTGGTGGTAGTTAGGTAGGGTCTAAGTTGGGACATCAAGATGGCTTCTAGAGCTAACATCTTTTTAGATTCTTTAGTTAAGGAATGTGTACTAGATATGGGACCCTCCACCACTACCTCGGATCTTCGTATCCTTCTGTTGGGTTCGTATAGAGTCATCTTGGGCATGGACTAGTTATCTACACATAGAGCCAGAGTGGATTGTTACCATAAGATCTTATCTTGTATAGATGATCTAGGAGTTGAGTTAGTGATAGTAGGGGTTAGGAGACCCGTTTCCATTCACACCATCTCTGCCATGCAGCTTAAGCGGTGTGTGCAACGTGGTTGTCAAATGTATGCTGTCACAGTTAGTGACCGATCGAAGGATGAGTCTAGTGGACCATCACTTGATGACCATATTATCTTGAGATATTGTTCTGATGTATTTCCAGGGGAGCTACTAGGGTTACCACCCCCACATAAGATATATTTTCACATAGATCTTGTTTCATGAGCAGAGCCTATCTCATGAGCACCTTATCAGATGACTACCCCTGAACTCTGCGAGCTCAAGTTGCAGCTAGAGGGTCTCTTGGAGAAAGGCTGAATCCATCCTAGTGTATCCCCTTGGGTTGCACTGGTGATGTTTGTAAAGAAAAAGGATAGATCTTTGCGGTTGTGTATTGATTACCACCAGCTGAACAAAGTAGCGATCAAGAATCGTTATCCCCTTCCAAGCATTGATGATTTGTTTGATCAGATGAAGGGGGACACAGTTTTCTCTAAGATAGACCTTAAGTCAGGTTATCCTCAGCTAAGGATTACGGAGGCAGACATTCATAAGACCACCTTCCGTACGCGATATGGCCACTACGAGTTCACTGTGATGCCTTTTGGTTTGACAAAATCCCCCTCAGTGTTCATGAGCTTGATGAATGGAGTGTTCAAGACATTTTTTGATCTCTTCATACTCGTCTTCCTTGATGACATTTTAATTTACTCGTATATGTGTGAGGAGCATGAGGGGCACCTTCGCTAGGTTCTTCAGTGTCTTTGTGACCAATAACTTTACAGGAACCTGGAGAAGTGTGTGGTCTTTCAGACAGAGGTGCAGTATTTGGGCCACATCATTTCTTGGGAAGGTATCGTAGTTGATCCTTCCAATATTTGAGCTATTATGGATTGGCTAACACCCACTAGTGTGATAGAGGTGCGTAAATTCATGGGCTTGGCTTGATATTACAGGAGATTGGTTCGGGACTTCTCTCAGGTTGCACACCCCATTACTTCCCTTCAACGTAAAGGGAAGAATTTTTTTTGGTTAGACAGATGTGAGCAAGCCTTTAGGACACTAAAGGAATGCCTCATGACAGCTCCTATTATTGCAGTGCCAAATCCGTAGGGTGAGTTTTTCGTATGCACAAATGCTTCTTTAGTAGGAGTTGGAGGTGTGTTTATGCAGGAGGGTAGAGTAGTTTCTTTCGAGTCTCATAAACTCAAGGATTATGAGCTCAATTATCCAACTCATGATGTTGAGATTGCAAAAGTTGTGCACACCTTGGTTTGAGGGAGACACTTCCTTTTTGGTTGAAGATTCACACTCAGGACTGATCACTTGACTCTTTTCCACCTCTTCACTAGCCCAATCTCAACACTCGTTAGTGGCGTTGGATGGATTTGCTTTGTGAGTATGAAATGGAGATAGAACATGTGAAGGGAAAGGATAATGTGGTTGTAGACGCTCTCAGAAGGAGGAGACATGTGGTTATGGACACTGCAGTAAGAACCAATTTGCAGAGCAGGATTCTACAGTAGCTTCCTCACGACAGTTTCTACATTACTGCTAGAGCAGAGATTGAATGTCAGAGACCCCGTGATGGGAAGTTTGATGGTTTTTCATTAGAGTTAGATGTCCTTCTAAGGCATAGAGGCCAGATTTATGTTCCCAGAGATGAAGGTGTTGGTGCTCAAAATTGTCTCGCCCCATTTGTGCCCTTGAAGATTTATTGATTCACAACCTATGTTATTTTATCCTTCCCCGTATTGTGTTTGGCTAGTCTTTGCTACCATTTTAATATTCTCTTGGGTCAAATATCATGTTTGGGTCCGTATTTGTCTCATGGTTCCTTTGTTCCTTTGGAAAAGTTCCGTATTTTGAGTCTCATGTGCTTTGTTCCTTCAAAACTCACGTTTTCCCATTTCCTCCATTTTCCACAGTCAAGATCTATTGTCCCTGTTGTTTTTGCCCTAAATACTTGAGGAAAAATGATTTGATGTGTCCCTAAGGATTGTGTTTGAGCCTTGCAATAGTTTAAATTCTGTCCTTGAAGAAAACCTCATTTTCTGGCTCGAATGGATGTTTCTTTGTGTTTTACGGTTTTACGGGCATTTCTCCCAGTCAAATTTGCATCATTCAATCGACAGGGAAATGTGGCACCTCTTAGTTGGATGTGGGTTAGCTTAATACTTCAGAAATTCTATGAAAAGCCTCAACTTTAAAATGTGTCCATGTGGAGAAACTGCGCTTGTTTGAGAATCAACTTTTTGGTTTGGCTTTGAAGTAAGACTAGGAGGACACGTGGAGGGCTGGCAGGAAAGAGACATGTGGAGACTTCTACTGGGTTTCCCATACTTACACAAATTTCAAAAGGTTTTTGGGAATTCAAGGACATGTGGAGGAATGAATCTCATTTGAAGACTTGCTTTTGGGCTTTTCCTTGGAGTAGCACTGGGAGGACACATAGAGGATTCTGCTGCTTGGCCCGGACTTAGACAAATTTTATGCAAATTGTTGCAGTTTGGTGGAATAGGAAACATGGTGAGCTCACACTCATTGAGGGTCTCTGCTTTGGGTGCCATCTTGAATTTGTGCCATGGAGACACATGGAGGAATCGTACATGTTCAGGGATCGGCCCTTGAGTTTCAAATTGAAGAAGTGCCAGGCTAACACGTGGAAGCCTCCATTTGCTTTGCATTTTACTTAGACTTTTCAATGGCTAAAAGGAGACTGCCTCAGATTTTGACAAGTGGAGCCTTCCACTGAGCTTCAAGCTTTCAAAAAAAAATTTCAGGAATAGGACGTGTGGTGAGGCCGCGCTCATTCAAGGTATCAAATTTTTTGGACCGCCTCAAGGTGCTCCATGGTGACACGTGGTAATTTGAAAATTCATAGGGGGTGGGGAGATGGACCATCAGAGGAAATTCAAACTTTTCTCATCTTTGCTTCATAAAGGTTAAAATATCAAAAATGGCCTGCGAGCCCAATGGGAAATAGTCAATGTTTTTCCTCGATCAATGGCGGAGGTGCGGACCCATGGAGGAAAAATTGGAAAATTTTCCTTTTGAGAAAAAAGAATTAAAAGTAAAAGGGGAAGCATAGTTCCACTGGGAGCCACGTTGTGACACATGTCAAAAGTATTTCTCAAGGGTGGAGCTGCGGGGAAAACTTGGAAAATTTTCCTTTTTCCAAAAGAGAGTCAAATGGCAAAATTTCTACGCATTTCTTTTGGGGCCCACCTCAGGACACTTGTCAGGCCCATTTTTAGAAGCAGAGGCACGGAGAAAAATGGGAAATTTTTCCATCTTTTCAAAAGGGTTAGAAAAGGTCAAAGGAAGCCCCCGAGCCTATTTTTGGATCTTCCACGTGGACGACCCACATTCAAAATAAAAGATCAATGGCTGATGAGTGTCTAAATCTGATTTTCCCTCGTTTTGTCTGTAAAAATCTTGGGAGTGTGAGTCTTCATGATTTCTTTCTATTTTCTACATGCCAAATAGAAGAGCAAGTTAATTTTGATATCTAGAGTTTGGTGGGAGAGATCTTGAGACGTCTTTCGCCATTAAAATGGTATGACTCTCAAGCCTGATCTAGTTTTCCATTTTTCTTCTCCTGAGCATGCAAGGGGTTAGATTTGATTGATATGGGACATAGGTGGTTGGTGAATGGATGGAGGTGTGTTTTTCCCAAGAAAATATTTCAATGTGGGAATAAATCAAAGATATTTTCCCTCGATCACCAAGAGACTTTTGCAGATAAAATTCTGTGAATCACAAAAGAATCATGGCAAGCACTGGTGCATTTAAAGTTTTTGACTTTTCAGAGGAAGGATCTCTTTTGGAAATTCTATAAAGGGCACAAATTCATCGTGTAAATGGTTGGGACTTTTTTGCAAGATCAGGACCAATTTTCTCCACTAGAAAAGTCTTGACAGAGCCCATCCATTTTGAAAAGTTGTCTAGAGAAGCTTGCATATCTCTCTTTGTGTCAAATTTGATCATGTCAAGGTGTTTACAAGTGTATAGTCATTGAAAAGCTTTGAGATTGTTCTGGAAACTTTCCCTTGCTGATAAATTTGAAAAAACTTTGAGTTATTCTGTATTAATCTTAAGTAAAGTGTATTCATTTCATATCTCAATGCATACGAGTAGTTTTTGTTGTTTCTATTGCAATATTGTACCAAAATAGGGTTCAATCACACAAGTCTCAATCCTTTTTATATTTTATTGGCATCTATAATTTCATTTCTCAGAAGAGCCTTCATCTGGGAGTGGGATAAAGGGTTTAAAATCACTTTTCTTTCATTTTGTTGATAGATATTCTCTGTAAGCCTCTAGGTGTACCTCAGGTGTGACTTGGTTTAAATCTTGGTGCTTTATTGGGTCCTCTGACTTGAGCCTTCGTGATAGAATCCCACAAGTTGTGTGAAAGAGTTCTGATCTAGGCCTCCATTGAAGCACATATTCTAGTTGAGGAAACATTTTAACTTTTTGTAGCATTTTGTTTATTGAATCTTTCCATTTTGCATAAGCTCTCAAGGATCCAATGAGTCAATTCCATCATATCTCCCCTCAAACCAAAATTCATTTAACAAAAACCAATCCTACCCATAATATCCCATTTTTTGCTCTATATACCCACACTAGACCAAAATCCTTTTACTAAAGTATGCAGAATAGATCAGGTTTCTAAATGTCTTTAGTAACATTTTCCTTGTTGTGAGAATATCTCCATAATCTAGAAGTGACAACTTGTGAGATTCAGATTTTGTGTGTTGATCATATTTTCCCCAAGGCCTTCTTTATAAAATTTATGCAAAAGAAAGGTACCTATATCTCCTTTCAAATAACAAAGGTTCCACAATAGGTTCTCTTAACTTGGTTGAAAGGCACCCTAAAATAGTTAGGATAAGATCACATCCTTTTGAGGTACTATCCATCTCTCCATAAATCTAAGTAACAAAGGGACAACTAGATTTCTCCCTTGCTACAAAATGACATACACTTATGATCTATTTGCCTATGAGCTCCCTTATGAATCTGTGTTACTGTTTGGTTTGAAAAGGAGAACAAATTTAGGTACCAACACTTGTGTCATCATTTCTGGGGATCTGATTTACATTTCCGAGGACTTAGTTCAATTTAATCCACGTGCATACATATTTGAAGCCATATCTATTTATCCTGTCAACAACACCAACACTTATGGCACCATTATCGGGGAAATTTTGAAAGTTGTTGAGAACTGATTTGTTCATTAAGTTTACAGTTCATAGTCAGAAAACCATTTTAAAAATCATCTTGTGTTCAGGTTTGTAAGAGGTTTCAAAGTCATAAAGTGTTGTATGCAACTTGTCCAGTTTCAACAAGTTTTGCAATGGTATTTATTGATAAATTTTGGTAAAGAAAGGTCAAATTTTTTCATTTTCAGTTTCTAGTACTGACAGACACTTGACAGAACATTTTTAGTGCATTTACACAACTAAGGTGAAAATACTTAGTGGAAACTCCCTGTTGATTTAATTCTAATAAGGACCAGTGTATTAAACCTCTTTCAAGTAAGATTTGTTACTAATATTTGTAAAGCTGGAAGGAAAAAGATATTTCTTTGCTAGCCTGGATCTTGCTAGGACATTGTTTCCTAAGTTAGGAAAACCAAATTCAGAAGGAAGAAAAGCCTGGAGAGTTGTGGGAGATCAACAGACAAGAAGAGGGATCTCAATTGATGAAAGTGAACAGCCTATCATTGAAGACTACCATTCAAGTGACTCTGAATCAGGTATCCTCTTTGTGGAGTTGAACTCTCCAGCTGGCGAGTGAGCTTCATTTTATTTTGAAAGGTTTGCTTCAGACTCTACACCTATGTTTTCTGAGGTTGATAGGGATTTCCAAGAAGAAAGGCCTTTTGAAGATCTCCATTTTTAAAACTACACTCCTATGTTCTAATGACCCTCTACCCCTCATCAATTTGTCACCCCTCCAAGATCACCTCCTCAAATCAATATGGCTCAACCCAAACCTCCATTTGTTGTAAACACCTTTAGACCTATAATTTTTTTGGGAATGGCTTGTTATCCAAATGTAGTTCCTCAAGATGTAAGGATAAAAATGCCAAAGTTCCAAGGAAATAATGCTATTACTTGTGACGGATAGGGATTATAGTGCCACTAGAAGATTTTGAGATTGAGCATGAAGATGTGTACATCAAATTGTTTGTTCACACTCTAGAGGAGGATGCTATGGACTGGTATAAAACATTTCCAAATAATTATTTTGATTCTTGGGATGAGATGAACAATGCATTCAGATTGCAATATGGTGATAGGACTGACCCTAGGTTTCTTCTATATGAGTTTGAAAACATCAAGAAGAATCCCAATGAGTTAGCACATGATTTCAACACAAGGTTCAATAAGACCTTGAGGAGAATTCTTGTTAGGATAAGGCCATGTGATGAGTCATGCTCAATCAAATATACTAATGCATTTGATAAAAAGGCTGCTTACTACTTGAGGGATAAGAACCATACCAACTTAAGGAAAGAATTCACCACGGCCCTAAAAATAGAGAATAATATCAAGGCAATTGGGAAACCTCCAAAGAGGGATGGTGTGAAACTGGTTAACCTAGAAAATCCTCAGACAAGCAAGGGTGCTGATCTAGAAGAGGTTGTGAAAACTTTGGCATGGGCTATCAAGGAGATCTCTTACAAATTATCCCAAGCTGAGAAAGTAGTTAGGTAGAGTTCACGAGGACAACACAAGCAATAAGGCCAAGATAGATTTACAAATCATCAAAGAATTGATGATAGAGGAAAAGGAGCTATTGGATTTGGGAATAGGAAGCGTCAAGGCACAGAAAGTAGAATGGTACCTGATCCTTTAGCTGCCAGAGTTGATGTGGTGGAAGAGACAAAAGTCACTGATTGGTGTGAAAGATGTTTCATGCCCCATTCTCCTTGTGAAGAAGATCAACAAGAAGAATCAGGTGATGATGACAAGAGTGATGATGATTTTTTCATGATGGGATGCTCCACTAGCTCACAATAAAGGGCAACCTCAAATGAGGTGATAAGTTCTATAACTACTGCCACTTTTTGGGACTGCATTCATAGAGTACATATTCCCCCTCCTTCTCATACTTTAGAAGTTGATAATGTACAATATTTTGAATTTCCCAATAATGAGTTTGAATATTTAAGGGATTTAATGATAAAAATTATGATGGAGGAAGCCCATCCAAGGAGGAAAAGCAAGTATTAATGAATGTTGTTGTGGCTCAAGAGAAGGAATATAACACAAGAAGTAAGGTTGTCAAAGGGGCAGGGCCTCAGGCCAAGCCAAACGCTACCTTACTTTCTAACATTCCTAAGGAGGATCCTAGGAAAGATCCATCTGCCAAAATCCCTACAGTTGCAAACAAAAATCATACCCCTCCTTATGCTCAAGATATCAAGAATCTTGTGCCACCCTATGAATGTATCAACTTTCCTTCCAATATTGCCTTGCCCAAGAATGTCCCGTATGACATTGACCAAGTTTTAAGTCAAATCAAAGTCTCTGTCCTAATTTTTGAGTTGCTTAGGATTCCTAAGCACAAAAAGAGAGCATTTGAATACTTGGGATTGAATGAAGAGAGGACTGCCTTGGGGAGAAATGTGAACATTATGGAGAATCCTCTAGCCATTGAAGAGTATAAGACATAATCAGCATCAGAAGAGCTAGCTAAACCACCTAATGTTTATTTGGGGACATCTTTGGTAGACTCTCAGGTAAATATGGATCCATTCTTCACCACTATGATCATCAAGAATAGGCTGCTCCACAACTGTATGTTTGACTCAGGGGCATCATGCAATGTCATTCCTTTAGAGGTAATGAATGAGCTGAATATTAAAGTAACAACATCATATGGGAAGTACACTGCCATGGACTCCAAAAAGATGCTAGTAGTGGGATGTGTGAAGGGTTTGATGGTGCAGCTTGCATCCTACCCATGTAAAAATTTAAAACTTGATGTTGTCATAGTTGATTACCTAGCCAAGTGGGGTATGTTGCTGTCAAGAAAGATGGCTACAAATGTTGGTGGTACTGTCGAAATGGACATGTCTTATGCCACCATCCTAGTTGATGGCAGCCTTGTCAAGTTATATGGGGAGAAGAAAAATTTGCACCTTATTGAGGATCCCAGCAATGTGTCCTATGAAGTATTATATACAAATGTTGATGCTGAAAACTTTGTGGGATTTGCTAAGGGAAAAGAGCACAAGATTGAGGAGTGTAAGTTTCTTGAGCAAGCAAGCTCTCCTTGGACTCTATTGTTTGATGGAGCTTGCTCCAAATTTGGAAATGGTGTCGGTGCTATCCTAATTTCTCCAAGCCATGAAGGGTTTGTATTGTGCTTTAAGCTTAAATTTGAGTGTACTAACAACATTGCTGAGTATGAGACATTGTTGTTAGGTTTAATAATTGCTTGGAAGTATGACATCAGGGACATCATTGTCAAAGGAGACTCAGAGTTACTTGTCAAGAAAGTCAGAAAATTGTATGCCACAAAGAATCAGCAACTGAAACAGTACAAGCATGCAGTTTGGGACTTCCTTCAGATGTTTGAATCCTTCAACATTGTGCATCATGACAGGAGGTTCAGTGAATTAGTAGACAAGCTTGCAGTGTTGGCGTCTCATTTTGACAGTTCTGCAACATACCCTTATTGTGAATATGAGGTGGAGGTAGTGACAAGACCCTCTGTCCCTAACAATATAAAACATTGGCAAGTTTTTGATGATGAGGCTCAGGTCAGAAGGTTCCTGCAAAATGATGGAGAGTTTGATGATCAAAACATTGAGGGGAAGGAAACCTTATTTGGCAAATGCATCATCCAGCTAAAGACCAACACCATTCCTAGAGGGTTGGTTGCTTTTGAATCAAATTTTGATAATGTTGATTGCATTATTAATAGGCATATGTCAGCCTCGAGGTATGTTGAGGAGCATGACCTTGGCGTGAAGGAGAAACCAAGGAAGATTTGGTTGGGAAGTAGTCTCAATAAAGATGAAAATCAATCATACATCTAGTTGTTAAATAAATACCAAGATTGCATGGCTTGGACCTATTCTAAGCTCAAAGCATATAGAGAAGACCTGTTCCAGCATGATATTCCCTTGGATCCCAGTGTAAAACCCTTCAGATAGAAGCATAGGCCAATTAATCCTTTATTATTTCTTAAAATGCAAGAGGAGCTGAAGAAGCTAAGGGATGGAGGAATTATCCATCCCACAAGGTATTCTTCTTGGGTTGCCAACTTAGTGCCAGTAAGAAAGAAGAATGGTGACATCAGGTTGTGTGTGGACTTCAAGAATCTAAACAAGGCCTCAAAGAAGGACAACTATCCTTTACCTAACATGGAGCACATGCTGCAGTTGGTGACTGGTTCTAAGTTTCTTTCTACTCTAGATGGCTTCTCTGGTTATAATCAAGTCATGGTGAAAGAATCAGAAAGGATCAAGACAACCTTCACTACTCCATGGGGAACGTATGTATATGTTAGGATGCCCTTTGGTCTGATGAATGCTGGAGCCACTTTTCAGAGAGAAATGGATGTTTCTTTCATTGGTTACATCAATGACTTTATTGTTGTTTACCAAGATGATGTAACAATGTTTTCAAGAAGGATAAGTGACCATTTTCTACACTTAGAGAAGATGTCGATCAGATGTAGGGAATATGGCATCTCACTCAATCCAAAGAAATGCCATTTTGGAGTGCAGAAGGTAAAATTTCTCAGCCACATTGTGTCACCAGAAGGAGTGATGATTGATCCAGAAAGAGTGGAGGCCATCAGAAAATTCCCAATTCTAAGAACCAAAAAGGGAATTCAGTCCTTCTTTGGGCAGATAAGCTTCATTAGAAGGTTTATATCAAACTTTGCTGAGTTGACTATCACAATCACTTCCATGTTAAAGAAGGGTAAGATCAGCAAATGGGAAGAGGCTTCAATCCAAGCTTTCAATGGAATCAAAGAGGCATTAAAGCATGCCCCTATTTTAACAGCCCCAGATTACAAGAAACCTTTCCATCTGTTTTCTTTTGCTTCAGAAAAACTATTGCTTCTTTCCTGCTACAGAAGGATGATGAAGGGGCTAAGAGACCCATTTCCTTTTTCAATAAGATTGCAAGCAGTAGAACTGAAATACACCATCCTGGAAAAGCAGTCATTTTCCTTGGTCAAAGCAACAAAGGTTTTTAGGCCTTATATTTTAAGTTCAAAAGTTGTTCCTTATGTTCCCCATACCATGGTAAAAGACATCCTGTCAGAGATGGAATTTTCAAGTAAAATATGTATATGGGTGACCAAATTGCAAGAGTATGATATGGACATCCAAACCACAAATTTGGTGAGAGGTTTGGGGTTAGCTAAGCTCATGGCTGAGAGTAACTTGCAGACCATTGAGGTAAATGAGATTAAGGAAGAAATGGCAGTTGTTTTTGAATAATTGATGAGTTCTAAGTGGTACAAGGATGTGATGTTCTATCTTGGACACTTAAACTACCCTTAGCATTTGAATAAGAATAGGAAAATATCTCTTAAGTTGGCTTCCTAGAAATATGTCATTATTGATTTTGGGTTGGTATGGAAGAACCTAGATGGAGTCCTCTTCAGATGCATCATTGAAGATGCATCCCCCAAAATAGTTTCTGATCTCCATGGAGGAGTTTGTGGGGGGCATTTTTCTGCAAGAGTCACAACACATAAGATCCTAAAGGATGGTTATTGGTGGCCTACTCTTTTTAAGGATGCAACCATGTTGGTTAGAAGATGTGAGAGTTGTCAGTGTTTCTTTGGAAGGATAAAGGCTTCAGGCTCCCTACCTTTGCAGTCTATATCAATTGAAGCCCCATTTAAGCAATGGGGAATGGAATTCATTGGTGAGATTTTAGACCCTTCAAGTGCTGGCCATAAGTGGATTCTTGTAGCCACTGATTACTTTACCAATTGGGTGGAAGAAATCCTTACCAAGAAGGCTACATAACAAGTTGTCATGGATTTTGTGCTAAAAAATATTATTTGTAGGTTTGGAGTACCAGTCAAAATCATAGCTAATAATGTCATGAGTTTCAGGGCTAGACCTCTGGTGGAAATGTGTAAAGGATATGGGATCAATTTGACATATGCCTCTAATTATAATCCCCAAGGAAATGGACAAAATTAATCCAACAATAAGAATTTGCTAAATATTATCAGAAGAACCTTGGAGTTGAACAAGAGAAAAATGGGGTGAACAATTGAAGTTTTCTTTCTAGGTTGATAGGATCACTGTCAAAAGAGCCACTGGAAAGAGTTCATTTGAGTTGGTATATGGGACTCAAGCCCTGTTTCCCCTGCCTATGTAATTATCTTCACATAATTTCATTCAACAACTAGAAGATCAAGAAGTGATTCCTAATGATGCCCACATCAACCAGATTGTTGAGCTGGATGAGGAGAGGAGGGCATCTCACCAGAGGCATATAAGGTTCAGAGAAAAGCTAAAGAAATTGTTTGACAAGAAGGTCACTCCTAGAGCCCTCAATATTGGAGATCTTGTGCTATTATGGGATAGCAGGCATGAGGATAAGGGAAAGCATGGCAAGTTTGACTAATTGTGGATGGGCCCTTACTCCATTCACATCAAAATTGGTGAACACACCTTATTCTTGAAGGATCTAGATGGTGAATTGCTCAAACTTCCTATTAATGGTAGGCATCTGAAGCATTTATTGGATTCATTCCTCTAAATTAAGGTAAAAACCTCTTATACAGTGTATAGTTTGTTGTTTATGTCCTATTTTTTGTGTTTTTTGTTCATCCTAGTCTGTGGTGACCTATTTTTGTTGGCTTCTTTGTTTGTTTTTGGAGATGGATTCATTTCTCTGCTCTACGAGATAACTTTATCACCCAATGGATATCTTGGCATTTTTTCTACTATTTTTCTTGTGGCACTCGCAGGGAGTGCCCATCCCCAAGTCAGATCCAATGTTGGTGCTCAAAATCATCTCAGCCCATTTACGCCCTTGAAGATTTATTGATTCATGGACTTTGTCATTTTATCCTTCCCCATATTGTGTTTGGCCAGTATTTATTACCTAGTTAATCTACTCATGGTTCGAATATCACATGTGGGTCCGTATTTTTCTCATGGTTCCTTTGTTCCTCTAGAAAATCTCTATATTTTACGTCTCTTGTACTTTATTCCTTCAAAACTCATGTTTTCCCATTTCCTCCATTTTCCATAGTAATATATCTTCTGTTCGTGCCATTTTTTCCCTAAATAATCAAGGAGAAATGAGTTGATGTGTCCCTAAAGATTGTGTTTGAGACTTGCAATAGTTTAAATTCTCTGTCCTTTAAGAAAACCTCATTTTTTGGCTCAAATGTATGTTTCTCTATGTTTTACGGTTTGACGGGTGTTTATCCTAGTCAAATTTGCATCATTCAGTTGACAGGGAAATGTGGCACCTCTTGGTTGAATGCGGGTCAGCTTGATACTTCGTAAATTCTATAAAAACCCTCAACTTTAAAATGTGTCCACATGGAGCAACGACACTCGTTTGAGAATCAAATTTTTGTTTTTGCTTTGAAGTAGCACCGCGAAGACACGTGGAGAATTTCATTGGGTATCCCTTACTTACACAAAACTCAAAAGGTTTTTAGGAATTCCAGGACACGTGGAGGAACGACGCTCATTTGAAGACCTAATTTTGGGATTTTTCTTGGAGTAGCACTTGAAGGACATGTGGAGGCTTCTCCTACTTGGCCCAGACTTAGAAAAATTTTATGCAAATGGATACAGTTTGGTGGAACAAGACACATGGAAAGATCACGCTCATTCAGGGTCTCTGCCTTGGGTGCCATCTTGAAGTTGTGCCATGGAGACACATGGAGGAACTGCGCATGTTCAGGGATCACCCCTTGAGTTTTAAATGGAAGAAGCACCACGCTGACATGTGGAGGCCTCCGCATGATTTGCATTTTACTTAGAATTTTTAATGCCCAGAAGGGGACTACCTCAAAGATTGACAAGTGGCACCTTCTGCTGAGATTTAAGCCTTCAAAAAAAAAAATTCTATCGTAAGACACGTGGCAAGCCTGCGCTCATTCAAGGTATTAAATTTTTAGAACCGCCCCAAGGTGCGCCATGGTGACACATGGCAATTTGAAAAGTCATAGGGGTAGGGAGGCACCATTGGAGGAAATTCATACTTTTTTCTTGTTTGCTTCATAAAGGTTAAAATAGTGAAAATGGCTTGCGAGCCCAATGGGAAATAGTCAATGTTTTGCCCTGGTCAATGGTTGAGGTGCAGACCCACAGAGGAAAAATTGGAAAAAATTCCTTTTGAGAAAAAAGAATTAAAATTAAAAGGGGAAGTGTAGTTCTGCTAAGACCCACGTTGGGACACGTGTCAAAAGTATTTCTTAAGGGCAGAGCTGTGGGGAAAAATTGTAAAATTTTCCTTTTTTCCAAAAGAGAGTCAAATGGTAGAATTTCTTCATGTTTCTTTTGGGGCCCACCTTAGAACACGTGTTAGGCCAATTTTCAAAAGCGTAGGCACGATGAAAAATCGAAAAGTTTTCTATTTTTTCAAAAGGGTCAGAAAAGGTCAAAGGAAGCCCTCGAGCATGTTTTTGGATCTTCCACGTGGATGACCCACATTCAAAATCAAAGATCAATGGATGCTAAGCGTCTAAATCTGATTTTCCCCCCATTTTTTCCGTAAAACTCTTGGGAGTGTGAGTGTTCATGATTTCTTGCTATTTTCTACACGCCAAATAGAGGAGCAAGTTAATTTTGATATCTAGAGTTTGGTGGGAGAGATCTGGAGATGTCTTTCGCCATTAAAACGGTCTGATTCTCAAGTTCAATATGTTTTTCAATTTTTCTTCTTTTGAGGACATAAGGGGTCAGATTTGATTGATATGGGGTGGAAGTGGTTGGTGAATGGATGGAGGTGTGTTTTTCCTTATAAAAGAGTTGAATGCGGGAAGAAATCGAAGAGATTTTCCCTCGAGCACCTGGAGGATTTTACAGATCTGATTCTGTGAATCATGAAAGAATCATGGCAAGCACTGGTGCATTAAAACTTTTTGTCTTTTTAGAGGAAGGGACTCTATTGGAAATGCTATAAAGGGCAAAAATTCATAGTACAAATGGTTGGGAGTTTTTTGAAAGATTAGGACTGATTTTCTCCAGTGGAAAAATCTTGACAGAGCCCATCCATTTTGAGAAGCCGTCTAGAGAATCCTATATATCTCTCTTTGTGTCAAATTTGATCGTGTCAAGGTGGTTTTAAGTGTAGAACCATTAACAAGCTTTGAGATTGTTCTAGAAAATTTCCCTTGCTGATAAATTTGATCAAAATTTGAGTTATTCTGTGTTAATCATGAGTAAAGTGTATTCATTTCATCTTTGAATGCATATGAGTAGTTTTTCTTGTTTCTATTACAATATTGTACCAAAATAGGGTCCAACCACATAGGTCTCAGTCCTTTTGATAGTTTAGTGGCATCTGTAATTTCATTTCTCAGAAGAGCCTTCATCTGGGAGTGGGATACACGGTTAAAAATCACTTTTCTTTCATTTTGTTGATAGAGATTCTTTGCAAGCCTTTGGGTGTACCTTAGGCATGACTTGGTTTAAATATTGGTGTTTTATTGGGTCCTTTGACTTGATCCTTCATGATAGAATCCCATAGGTTGTGTGAAAGAGTTCTAATCTGGGCCTCCATTGAAGCACATATTCTAGTTGAGGAAACAATTTAACTTTTTGTAGCATTTTGATGATTGAATCTTTCCATTTTGCATAAGCTCTCAAGGATCCAATGAGTCAATTCCTTCCTATCTCCCATCAAACCAAAATTCATTTAAAAACAACCAATCCTACCCATACTATCACTGTTTTTGCTCTGTATACCCACACTAGACCAAAATCCTTTTACTAAAGTATGCAGAACAAATCAGGTTTCCAAATGTCTTTAGTAACCTTTGCCTTATTGTGAGGATATCTCCATAATCTAGAAGTGACAACTTGTGAGAGTTAGATTTAATGTGTTGATCATATTTTCCCCAAGGCCTTCTCCATAAAATTTATGCAAAAGAAAGGTACATGTATCTCCTTCAAAATAACAGAGGTTACACAATAGGTTCTTTTACCTTGGTTAAAAGGCACAACATAAAATAATTAGGATAATATCACATCCTTTTGAGGTGTTATCCATCTCTCCACAAATCCAAGTAGTAAAGGGATAGCTAGATTTCTCCCTAGCTACAAAATGACATACACTTATGATCTATCTTCCTCTAATCTCCCTGTTGAATCTGTGTTGGTGCTTGGTTTGAAAAGGAGAACAAATTTGGGTACCAACAAGATGCTTGAGGTAGGACATATTCATAAAGGAACATTGTGCACCCTATTCAGCCCATGCTGAGGTGAAGAAGATGCACACCACCTTGAGATAGTTGTATTACTAGAGGGGACTTTGTAGAGGCGTGGTTCAATTCATGTCACGCTGCTTAGAGTGTCAAAAAGTGAAGGCCAAGCATCAACATCCAGCTGGCCTTCTCTTTCCTCATGCTATACTAGAGTGGTAGTGAGACACCATTTCCATGGACTTCATTATTGGGCTACCAATGTTGAGATACCACCAGGATGCCATCATGGTCATGGGGGTTAAATTGACGAAAGTGGCTCATTTTTCTCTGGTTAGGACCACCTATATAGCTAGTGTAGTGGTAGGGCTAAATCTTTATGAGATTGTTAGATTGCACGGATTCTATGAAAGATCATTTGTGACCATGATCCTCTGTATACTTCCCACTTTTATACTACCATGCAGTAGTCCCTCAGGACAAAGATCAATTTCAGCATGGCGTATCACCCTGAGAGAGATGAACAAATTGAACGGATGAATTAGATCTTAGAGGACATGCTTAGGATGTATCTCATGGTTCACCAGTCGAGATGGGAGGAGTATTTGTACTTGGTAGAGTTTTCCTACAATAATAGTTTTTAGAGTTTGATAGGCATGGATCCTTTTTAGGCCTTGTATGGTAGAGAGTGCAGGACACCTCTTAGTTGGGACAGGGAGGACAGGGTTCCTCTTGGACCGGATTTATTACAGGACATGGAGCAGTAGGTGGTTATGATTAGACAAAGGCTGTAGGAGGCGCAAGACACATAGAAGAAGTATGCAGACTAGCATAGGACTTATCGTAGTTTTGATGTCGGCATGAAGGTTTTCATTCATGTTGTTGGTGCTCAAATTAGTCTCACCCCGTTTGCCATTAAAATCCCTTAGTTTTCGGCCTCTATCACATTTGTTGACTCCCCATGTTGTTGCTTAAAGACTTTGTCCTCCATTTGGTCACCATGATTAGTTCCTCCTTGGTTGAAGGTCACTTGAAATCTTGAATGTTTTTTTCATTTCTCTGTCCATCTGAAAGTGTCTATCAATTGGGTGTAAAACTTGGGTTGTTCCTTCCCTTTTTTTTTTGTAGTCATGTGTTGATGTCCCTACCGTTTTTGTCCCAAGTACTTGAAGAAATGTGAATGGATTTAGCTCGGAGGGTCATGTGTGAACCTTACAACATTTCTAAATTCTCTTTCCTTGAAGAAAATTTCATCTCCGGGATTAAAGAATGGTTTCGCTAAATTTTTTGGCTTGACAGGTGTGTTTCTCACATCAATTTAAATATTTGCATTAGTGGAAACGTGGCACTTTTTGGTTGGATGCAGCTTGGCAGGGCACTCTAAAACTTTGTGGATCATTTTAACCTAAAATGTTTCCACGTGGAGGAATGACGCTCGTTTGAAGACTCACCTTTTTTTGTCCTTGGAGTTGCGCTGGGAGGACACGTGGAGGATTCTATTGCTTTTCCCAGACATAGAAACATTTTCATGCAGTAGATATAGTTTTGGCGGGCCATGGACACGTGGTGGGCTGGCGATGATTTGAAGATTTGTCTCAGGGTTTCACCTTAACAAATGCGTTAGAGCTATAGGTGGAGGCTTCTACCGGCTCTGCTGTGGACATAAACTTTTTAAAGAAATTTTCTAAGGCCTGGGACATGTGGTGAGCCCACGCTCATTCAGGGTCTCCGCTTCTTGGGACCATCTTGAAGTTGCACCATAAAGACACGTGGAGGGACCACACATGTTTGGGGATCGACCCTTGGGTTTTATTTTGAAGAAGTTCTAGAAGGACACTTGGAGTCTTCCACTCACTCGGCCTTTTACTTGGACTTTTCAATAGTAGAAGAAAGCTGTCTCAAAACTTGGACAGATGGCACCTTCCACTAAACTTTCAAGATTTTTAACAAACTCTATCAGACCGAGCCATGTATTGACCCCGCACATGTTCAGGGTCTTTACTTTGGGGACCATCCCAAGATGTGCCATCGAGACGCATGGTAATTTAAAAAGTCAAAAGGTGGGGAGGCATACTCTAGGAGAAAATTTGGAAAGTTTTAGTTTTTTAAAAAATAGGTAAAATGATAGAATTGAGCCACGATTCCTCTAGGACCCACATAGGGACATGTGTCAAGCCCATTTTTCATAGGTGGAGGGGTGGAAGAAATTAAGAAAAATTACATTTTTTTAAAAGGGTATAAAAAGTAAAAGGGAACCTCCAATCCCATCTTGAATCGAATCTCCCATGTGGACGGTCCAAATTAAAAAGGGAAATCAATATCATCTGTATCTGATTTTCCACCGTTTCTGCTCTAAAACTCTTGGGGATGCAAAATTTTAATGTTTTTTTATCATTTCTTGGAGTCTATTGCATGCCAAATGAAGACGAACATTAATTTGATATCCTAGGTTAGTCAGGAAGGTATTAAAACTTCTTTCACCATTAAATATGTAATCTGGCTGTTAGATTTGACCCAATCTTTCTTTCCTTGGCACGCAAGAGACATGTTGATATCTTGGTTTGGTGGGAGAAAATCTGAAAACGTCTTTCACCATTAAGCTGTGATCTGACTATTGGCCTCCATCTGATTTTCCAGTTTTTCCTTCCTTGGCACGTAAAGAACCAGATTTGACAGATTGGAGGAGGAAGTAGTTGGTGCGTGAGCTGAAGAATGACTTACTGGGTGAGGAATTGAATGCTGGAAATATTTGGAGAGATTTTCCCTCTACACACTTGATGAATTTTTTGGAGATCTAATTCTGGGAGTCACGATCAAGGTCGTAACATGCAATGGTGCTTTGAATTTTTATAGTTCTGGGGGAAACCTCTATTATAAATTAAATATTATAAATTGCATGAATTTTTCATGTTAATGGTTGGAGTATTAGCGGTTGGGAGCTAATTCATAAGAGGAAAAGTTTGACATAGCCCATCTTCTATGAGAGACTACCTGAGGAAATTGTTTATTTCTTTTGTGTTAAATTTGATCATGTCAAGGTGTTTGCGAGTGTATAGCCATTGACAAGTTGTGAGATTGTTCTAGAAACTTTCCCCTGCTATAAATTTAATCAAATTTGAGTAAATCTGTGTCGATTTTGAGCAAAGTTGTGCCTGCTTCATTTCTGAATGTCTACAAATATTTTTTCTTATTCCCATTATAATCTTACATTGAAAATCTCTATGAATCACACAAGATCTTAGCTTTGTGATAGTTTTCTGGAACTTGCAAGTTCATTTATCAGAAGAGCTATGATTTGATAGTGGAATAAACAAGTTTAAAATCACTTTAATCTTAGCATGATGATTAAGATTGTTTGTTTTCCTTTGAGGGTATCTTAGGCGTCATACAATAGAGGTTGATAAGTGTTTAACTGTTTTTTTCAATCTGAGCCTTCATTTTGAATCCTTAAAGTTTGTGTGAAAACGTGCTGATCTGGGCCTCCACTAAAAGCACACCATTCTATTTAAAGGGGCATTTTAGCTTTTTTGAAGCATTCTGTTGATCGAGCCTTCCATTTTTTGTAAAATTTCTCAAATATCTGGCAAATTAAAGTCCTCCCTACCTCACCTCCTACCAAAATTCATTTAATAACAACCAATCATACCCATACTACCTTTGTTTGTCCTGTGTGTGCATAAATGCATAATTTTTATTATCAAAACATGCAGAAGTGATCAGGTTTTCTTTGTTTTTATTAACCTGAACCTTCTTAGAAAATATCTCCATTATCTAAGGTGACAACTCATGAGAGTTAGATTTTACTATATTGATCATATTTTCTTCAAGGTATTCTTGATAACCTAGCAAAGAAGGATATCTCCATCTCCTCCACAAACAATAGGCTACAAATAGGTCCTCTCACCCTAGTTGAAAGGCTCAACCATAAAGTAGTGAGGATAGATAAAATCCTCTTAAGGGACAAAGAGCAAGCTGCATTCCCTCCCTGGCTACAAAATGACACAAAAAGTGCTTTGTTTGCCTCTAAGCTTCCTTTCAAAACCGTGATGCTACTTAGCCTTCTAAGGGAGAATCAATTTGGGTACCAACACCATTCTGGTGTTGATGCTGAGGACATTGTGATTGCAGTTCATACTGAGGCCCTAGTAAACATTTCTTATATGCTCTAAGTGCTAGTACATTGTTTCAACATCAGCTTGTGTTCAGGCATGTAAGAAGTGTTCAAAGTTTCAAGTGTTGTGTGCAATATTTCCAGTATCTTCAGTTATTGCACTATGTTTCATTGATAAATCTGGGTAAAGGAAGGTCAAATTATTCCATTTCCAGTTTATAGTGTTGAAAAACATTTGACAGATCATACTTTCTAGTGCATTTACACAACTGAGGTGGAAGTCATTAGTGGCGAATCGATGTTAATATGATTTTTTGATAAATACCAGTGTCCTAACCTCTGTCAAGTGAGATTTGTTACTAATATTTGGAAAATCTTGAAGGAAGAAGATATTTCTTCGCTAGGGATCCTACTAGGACATTATTTCCAGAGCTAGGAAAAACAAAGTCAGAAGGAATAAGAGCTTGGAGAGTTGTTTGAGATCAGCAGTTAAAAAAAGAGGTCTTCATTGATGCAAGTGATCAGCCTATCATTGAATATTTCCATTCAAGTGATTCTGAATCAGGTAGTATTTTTGTAGAATAAAATTCTCCATCTAGAGATGGGCCTTCATCTAAATTACAAACATTTTCTTCCCATTGTACTCCTGTGTTTTCTGAAGTTAATAGGTTTTTCCAAGAAACAGATCATTTAGGGGATATCCATTTTGGAAGTTATACTCTTGTGTTTCAAATACCCCTTGTCCCTTATCAGTTTATTTCTCCTCCAAGATCACCTCCTCAAAAAAACATGGCCCATCCCCTACCCAGACCCCCATTTTTTGTAAATACTTTTGGTCCTATAAATTTAAGAGGGATGGTCGGTTATCCAAAAGTAGTTCCCCAAGTTATAAGAAATAGACTACCAAAGTTCCAAGGAAATAATGCTATAACTGGTGATCAATATCTAAATCTCTTTATCAACATGACAGAAGAATTTGTGATTGAATTTGAATATGTATATATCAAATTGTTTATCCATACTTTGGAGGATGATGTAAGGGACTGGTATAAAGATTTTCTAGATAATTCCATTGATTCTTGGACCGAAATGAATAATGCATTTAGATTGCAGTATGGTGATAGAATGGATCATAGGTTTCTTCTGTCAAAATTTGAGAATATAAAAAACAATCCTAATGAGTCAGTACATGACTTCAACACTAGATTTAATAAGACACTGAGGAGATTTCCTATAAGTTAAAGGCCATGTGATGAATCTTTTTTTATAAAGTATTCAGATGCATTTGACAAGAAAGCTACTTACTATTTAAGGGACAAAAACCCTACCAATTTGACGCAAGCCTTCACTATGGCACTGCAAATTGAGCTCCTAAGAGGGAGGGTGTTAAACTGATAAACCTAGAAAAACCTCAGGAAAGAAATAGTGTGGATCTTGAGGAGGTTGTCAAAACTCTAGTAGGGGATGTCAAAGAAATATCATAGAAATTATCCCAGCAGAGAAAGGAATTGCGCAGAGTTCACAAGGTCAACATAAGCAACAAGGCTAAGACAGATTTACCAATCATCCTAGAAATGAACAGATATATGATAACAGAGGAAAGGGGCCCATGGGATCTATAAATAGACATCCCGAAGCTAGGGAAAACAAAATGGTTCCTGATCCTTTGGCTACCAGAGTTGTTGTTGTTGAAAAAACAAATGTAAACGATTGGTGTGATAGGTGTTTCATGTCGCATGCTCCATGTGAAGTAGATCAGCAAGAAGAAGAATAATCTGATGATGATTATAGAGATGACGATGTATGCATGATGGAGTGATCTATAAGCTCACAACAAGGAGAAACTTCAACTGAGGTAATAAGTGCTAGAACTGCTGCTGATTTTTGGGATTGCATTCACTGGGTACCTCTTCTTCCTTCCTCTCATACTTTAGAAGTAGATACTGTACAAGATTTTGAATTTCCCAATAATGACTTTGAATATTTAAGAGGTTTAATGATAAAGAATTATGATGGAGGAATCCCATATGAGGAGGATAGTTAGTTATTGATGAACGTTGTTGTTACTCAAGAAAACGATTATAATACTAGAAGTAGAGTTGTCAAAGGAGTAGGGCCTCAAGCAAGACCTAAAGCCCCATTGCGTTCAAATATTCCTAAAGAGGCTCCTAAGAAAGATACACCTTCCAAAGGCCTTGTTGTCCCGAACAAAATTCATACTTCTCCTCATGCTGAGGACGTCAAGAATCCTGTGCCATCTGAGGAATGTGTCAATCTCCCTTCGAATGTTGCCTTGCCAAAGTGTGTTCCATATAAAAACACCCAATTTTTTATTCAAATCAAAGTTAGTGTTCCAATTGTTGAGTTGCTTAGGATTCCTGAGCACAAGAAGAGGGCGTTTGAGTATTTGGGATTTAAAGAAGAGAAGAGTACCCTAGGCAGAAATGTAAACATTGTGGAGACTCCTCCAATCATTGAAGAGCTAGAAAAACCACTAGCATACAAAGAGTTAGATGAACCACCTGAGGTTTATTTGGGAACATCCTAGGTATATTCTCAGCTAAATATAGATCCATTCTTCACCACTCTGATCATTAAGGACAGATTGCTACACAACTGTATGTTTGATTCGGGGGCATCATGTAATGTTATGCATCTAGAAGTCATGAATGAACTGGATATCAAAGTAACAAAAGTGTATGGGAAGTGCACTTCCATGGATTCTAGAGAGGTGCCAATGGTGGGATGTGTGAAAGGTCTTGTGGTACAACTTGCAGCCTATCTGGGTAGGAACTTGAAACTTGATGTCATTATCGTTGATTTCCCAACCAAGTGGGGTATGTTGTTATCCAGAAAATGGGTTGCAAGTGTTGGTGGGAGTGTTCAAATGGATATGTCATATGATACCATCCCAATTGAGGGAAGCCTTGTCAAGTTGTATGGAGAAAAGAAAATGTTGCACCTTATTGAAGATCCCAATAATGCATCTTATGAAGTGTTGTACGTAAGTGTTGATGCTGATAAATTTATTGGGTTTGATGATGGGAAAGAGAAAAAAATGGATCAATGTAAGAGTCTTTCATAAGTAGGCTCTCCATGGACTTTTTTATTTGATGGAGCTTGCTCCAAATTTGGAAATGGTGTTGGTGTAGTTCTGATTTCTCCAAGCTTGGAAGAGTTTGTTTTTTCTTTCAAACTTAACTTTGAGTGTACTAACAACATTGTTGAGTATGAAGAATTGTTGTTAGGTTTGAGAATTGCTTGGAAATACTATGTTAAAGGCATCATTGTTATGGGAGATTCAGAACAAATTGTTAAAAAAATCAGAAAACTGTATGCTGCTAAGAATCAAAGAATGAAACAATACAAGCATGCAGTCTAGGACTTGATTGAGATGTTTGATTCATTTAACATTGTGCATCATGATTGGAAGTTCAATGTTATGGCAGAAAATCTTGCAGTATTGGGATCCCGGTTTGATAATTGTGTAATGTCCTCATATTGTGAATATGATGTTGAAGTGTTAATAAGCCCATCTGTCCCTGACAACATTAAACATTGGCATATTTTTTATGATGATGCTCAAGTCAAAATATTTCTACAGAACAAATGGGATTTTTTTGATTGGTACATTGATTGGGAGCCAATCGTGTGTACAGAAGAAGGAAAAGAAAATTTGTTTGGAAAAGACATCATCTAACTGAAAACTAATACCATTCCTAGAGGACTGGTTTCTCTTGAATCCAACTTTGTTAATGTTGATTGCATTATCAACAAGCATATAGCAACCTCAAGGGATGTTGAAGAGCATGACCTTAGCACAAAGGAGAAACCATGGAAGATATTGTTGTGAAGCAATCTAAACAAGGAGTAAAAATAGTCATATGTCCAGTTGTTGAAGAAGTATCAGGACTACTTGGTTTGGTATTATTCAGAGTTGAAGGCATATAACAAGGATCTGTTTCAGTGTGAAATTCCTTTGGAGTATAATGCAAAATGATTTAGATAAAATCAGAGGCCGATTAATCCAATCCTCTTTATGAATATGAAAGATGAGTTAAAAAATCTAAGAGATGGAGGTATCATTTATCCAACAAGGTATTCTTCTTGGGTTGTAAACTTAGTTCCAGTTAGAAAGAAGAATGGTAATATCAGGTTGTGCATGGATTTTAGAAATCAGAACAAAGCATCAATGAAGGATAATTATTGTTTTACCAAACATGGATAACATGTTGCAATTGGTCACTGGTTCTGAGTTGTTATCTACTTTGGATGGCTTCTCTACATATAACCAGGTGGTTGTGAAGAAATCAGAGAGAATCAAAACTACTTTCACTACTTCATGGGGTACTTATGTGTATGTGAGGATGTCATTTGGCTTGATGAATGCTGGAGCTAATTCTTAGAGAGCAATGGATGTAGCATTCTCAGGATATATAAATGACTTCATTCCTGTAAATTAGGATGATGTGATAGTGTTCTCTAGGGAGAGAGGTGATCACCTGCAACATTTAGAAAATATGTTGATAAGATGTAGAGAGTATGGCATCTCACTCAATCCAAAGAAGTGTCATTTCAGGGTGTAAAAGGCCAAGTTGCTCGGTCGCATTATATCAAAGGATGGTGTCATGATTTATCCTGAGAGTGTAGAGGCCATAAGTAAGGTCAAAATTCCAAGAACCAAGAAAGGAATTCATTCCTTCTTTGGGAAGATAAAATTTATCAGAAGATTCATATCAAACTTTGCTGAGTTGACCACTCCAATTACTTACATGCTAAAAAGGGACAAAGTAATCAAATGGGAAGAGGCTTCCATTTAGGGTTTCAATGGGATCAAAGAAGCATTAAAGCCCGCCCCTATTTTAGCAGCTCCAGATTACAAAAAGTCTTTTCAAATGTTTACTTTTGCTTTAGAGAACACTATTGCATCTATTTTGTTACAAAAGGATGATGAAGGGGCTGAGAAGCCAATTTCCTTTTTCAGTAAGGCATTACAATGGGATGAGTTGAAGTACACCATTATAGAGAAGAAAGCATTTTCCCTGGTAAAAGTAAAAAATTTTTTTAGACATTATATTTTGATCTCTAAAATTGTTGCTTATGTTCCTCACACCATGGTAAAAGATGTCTTATCAGAGATGGAGGTCTTAAGCAAAATATGTAGATGGGTGAACAAGTTGCAGGATTATGACATGGATATACAAACCATGCAATTGGTAAGAGGTTTGGGCTTAGCTAAACTTATGGCCAAGAGCAACCTGCAAACTATTGAGGTGAATGAGGTAGAAGAAGGAAGGGTGGATGTATTTGAAAAATTGGTGAATTTTGAGTGGTACAAAGATATAGTTTTTTATCTCCGACATCTATACTGCCCTGAATATTTGAGTAAAAATCAGAAAAGAGCTCTTAAGTTGGCTTCCTAGAAATATGTTATTACTAATTTTGGGTTAGCTTGGAAAAACCCTGAGGGAGTCCTCTTAAGGTGCATTACTGAAGATGAAGCCCCCAAGATAATTTATGATCTCCATGGAGGAGTTTGTGGTGGGCATTTTGCTGGAAAAGTCACAGTACACAAGATCATGAGGGCTAGTTATTGGTGGCCAAATATTTTCAAGGATACAACTTTGTTGGTTACAAGATGTGAGAGTTACCAATGTTTTTCTAGAAGATTGAAAGCTTTAGGCACCCTTCCTTTACAACCTGTATCAATTGAAGCCCCGTTCAAGCAATGGGGAATTGATTTCATTGGTGAGATTTCAGAGCCTTCAAGTGATGGCCATAAGTGGATTCTTGTAGCCACTGATTACTTCACCAAGTGGGTGGAGGCAATCCCCACAAAGAGGGCAACACACCAAATTTTCATGGACTTTATGCTAAACCATCTCATCTACAGGTTTGGAGTGCCGGTAAAAGTTGTTGCTGACAATTCCATGAGCTTCAAAGATAAAAATTTGGTGGTAATGTGTAAAGAATATGCGATCAATTTGACATATGCCTCTAACTATAACCCCAAAGGAAATGGACAAGCAGAGACTAGCAATAAAAATTTGTTAAAGATCATCATGATAAAATTGGAGTTTAACAAAAGGATATGGGGTGAGCAGTTGAAATTTTTTGTTTGGGCTGATCAAATCACTGTTAAAAGAGCTATTGGTAAAAGACCATTTGAATTGGTGTATGGCACTAAAGCTATGCTTCCCCTGCATATGTAATTATCCTCATATCATTTCATTCAACAACTTGAGGATCAAGAGGTTAGTCCACATGATGCTCATATTAACAAGATTGGTGAACTTGATGAAGAAAGGTGAGCATCTCATTAAAGGCATGTGAAATTTAGAGAAAAATTGAAGAAGTTATTTGACAAGAAGGTCACTCCCAAAGCTTTTAGCATTGAAGACCTTGTGCTGTTATGGGATAGCAGACATGAAGACAAGGGAAAGCATGGTAAATTTGATAAACTATGGATGGGCCCTTACTCCATTAACATTTGGATTGGTGAACATACCTTCTTCTTGAAAGAATTGGACAGTGAATTACTCAAATTTCCTATTAATGGTAGGCATTTGAAACATTTCTTGGATTGATTCCCCAGAATCAAGGTGAGCATCATTTCTACAGTGTATAGTTTGCTGGTTGCTTTATGTCTTTTGTGTTTTTACTTGTTTTGGTCCTTGGTGACCTGGTTTTGCTAGGTTTCTCGGTTCATTTTTAGGAGATGCTTATGGTTTCTACTATGCAAGATGATCCCATTGCCCAATGGATATTTTTGGCACTTGGTTTGTTATTTTTTTCTTATGGTACTCACAGGGAGTGCCCATCCTGAAGTCGGAGCCGATGTTGGTGCTCAAATTAGTCTCACCTTGTTTGCCATTAAAATACCTTCATTTGAGGCCTCTGTCATGTTTTTTGTCTCCCCTTGTTGGTGCTTGAAGACTCTGTCCTCCATTTGGTTGCCATGATTAGTTCCTCCTTGGTTGAAGGTCACACGAAAGTCTTAAATTTTTTCTTCGTTTCTCTGTCCATCTGAAAGTGTATGTCAATTGGGCGTAAAACTTGGGTTGTTCCTTCCGTTCCATTTTCCGTAGTCGTGTGTTGTTGTCCCTATCATTTTTGTCTCAAGTACTTGAATATATGTGAATGGATGTAGCTCATAGGGTCATGTGTGAAACTTAAAACATTTCAATATTGTCTATCCTTGAAGAAAATTTCATCTCCGAGCTCAAAGAGTGGTTTCCCTTCTTTTTTACGACTTGACAGGTTTGTTTCTCCCATCAAATTTAAATCTCTACATCAATGGAAACATGGCCCTTTTTGGTTGGATGCAGCTCGGCAGGGAACTCTAAAATTTTTTGGATCGTTTTAACCCAAAAATTGTCCATGTGGAGGAATGATGCTCGTTTAAAAACTCACCTTTTTGTTTGGCTTTGGAGTTATGCTGGGAGGACACGTGGAGGATTCCACTGCTTTTCTCATACTTAGAAACATTTTTCATTCAGTTGATATAGTTTTTACAGGCCATGGACACATGGTGGGCTAGCGCTCATTTGAAGATATGTCTTAGGGTCCCACCTTAACAAATGCGTCAAAGGGACAAGTGGAGGCTTTGACCAGCTCCACTGGGGACTTAAAGTTTTTAAAGAATTTTTCTAAAGCCTGGGACACGTGCTGAGCCCACGCTTATTCAGGGTCTCCACTTTTTGGGACCATCTCAAATTTGTGCCATAAAGACATGTGGAGGGACCACGCATGTTTAGGGACCAACCCTTGGGTTTTATTTTGAAGAAGCGCCAGAAGGACACTTGGTGGCTTCCGCTCACTCGGCATTTTGCTCTGAATTTTTGCTAGATGAAGAAGACATTCTCAAACCTTGGACATATGGTGCATTCTGCTGAACTCTCAAGATTTTTAACAAACTCTACCGGACTAAGACACGTGTTGAGCCCACACTTGTTCGGGGTCTCTACTTTTGGGGACCATCCCAAGAGGTGCCATTAAGATGCGTGGAAATTTGAAAAGTAAAAAGGCATGAAGGCAGAATCTAGGAGAAATTTTGGAAAGTTTTTGTTTTTCCAAAATTAGGTAAAATGGCAGAATTGAGCCACGGTTCCTCTGGGACCCACATGGGGACACGTGTCAAGCCCATTTTTTATAGGTGGAGGGGTGGAAAAATTAAGAATTTTTTCATTTTTTCTAAAGGGTATAGAAAGTAAAATGGAACCTTTGGGCCCATCGTGACTCGAATCTCCCATGTTGATGGTATAAATTAAAGAGGGAAATCAATAGCATCTATGCATTTGCATATGATTTTCCACCATTTCTATTGCAAAGCTCTCGGGGATGGGAATTTTTTATGGTTTTATATCATTGCTTGGAGTCTCCTGCATGCCAAATGAAGAGGAACATTAATTTGATATCCTAGGTTCATAGGGAAGGTCTGAAAACATCTTTCACCATTAAAGATGCAATCTGGCTGTTGGATTCGACCTGATCTTTCTTTCCTTGGCACACAAGAGACATGTTGATATCTTGGTTTGTTGGGAGAAAATCTGAAAACATATTTTACCATTAAGATGTGATTTGACTATTGTCCTCGATCTGATTTTCCATTTTTTCCTTCCTTGGCATGTAAAGAACTGGATTTGACAGATTGGAGGAGAAAGTAGTTGGCACGCAAGATGAAGAATGACTTACCAAGTGAGAAATTGAATGCAGGAAATATTTGGAGAGATTTTCCCTCTGCACACCTGACAAATTTTTTTAAAATATTATTCTGGGAGTCACGATCAAGGTCGTAACACACGATGGTGCTTTGAATTTTCCTAGTTCTAGGGGTAAAACTCTATTGTAAATGAAATATTATAAATTGCATGACTTTTTCGTGCAAATGGCTGGAGTAGTAGGGGTTGGGAAATAATTCCTGAGAGGAAAAGTTTGACAGAGCCCATTTTCTCCGAGAGACTACCCAAGGAACCTATTTATTTCTTGTGTGTTAAATTTGATCATTTCAAGATGGTTGCGAGTGTACAGCCATTGACAAGCTATGAGATTGTTCTAGAAACTTTCCCTTGGTATTAAATTTAATCAAATTTGAGTAAATTTGTGTCGATTTTGAGAAAATTTATGTTTGCTTCATTTCTAAATGTTTGCAAACATTTTTTCTTGTTCCCATTGCAATCTTACATTGAAAGTATTTGTGAATCACTCATGATCTTAGCTTTGTGATAGTTTTCTGGCACTTGCAAGTTCATTTATCAGAAGAGATTTCATTTGATAGTAGAATAAACAAGTTTAAAATCACTTTACTCCTTGCATGATGATTAAGATTGTTTGTTAGCCTTTGAGGGTATCTTAGGCATGATAAAACAAAGGTTGATAAGTGTTTAACTGATTTTTCAATCTAAGCCTTCATTTTAGATCCTTAAAGTTTGTTTGAAAACATGCTGATTTGAGCCTCCACTGAAAGCACACCATTTTAGTTAAAGGGAAATTTTTGCTGTTTTGAAGCATTTTTTTGATCGAGCCTTATATTTTATTTAAAACTTCTCGAATATCTAGAAAATTGAAGTCATCCTTACCTCACCTCCTACCAATATTCATTTAATAACAACCAATCATACCCATACTACCCCTGTTTTTCCTTTGTGTGCACAAATGCATAATTTCTGTTACCAAAACATGCATAAGCAATCAGATTTTCATTTTATTTATTAGCCTGAACCTTGCTTAGAAAATATCTCCATTATCTAGGATGACAACTTGTGATAGTTAGATTTTGTTAAATATTGATCATATTTTCTTCAATGTCTTGTTAATAACCTAGAAAAGAAGGATATCTCCATCTACTCCACAAACAACAAGCTACAAAAAGATCATCTCATGCTAGTTGAAAGACATACCCATAAAGTAGTGAGCATAGATCAAATCCTCTTAAGGGTGCTACCCATTTCTCCACATCTGAGTGACATAGAGCAAGTTGCATTCCCTCCCGGATACAAAATGACACACAATGTGCTCTGCTTGCCTCTAGGTTTCTTGTCAAAACTGTGATGCTGCTCAACCTTCTAAGGGAGAATCAATTTGGGTACCAACACGTGTCAGGCCACATAAGAGCCCTATCCATTATGGAAAAGGTTCTAAGTTAGCTCCTAGATTTGTAGGCCCCTTTGAGATCTTGGAGCGTATCAGATCTTGGAGCGTATGATGTGTTTCATGTTTCAGTACTTAGGAGATATGTTGCAGACCCTTCTCATGTGCTAGATTGGACCTCATTACAAGTGCAAGATTAGGGTAAGGTGATGGTGGAGCCCATTCGCATTATAGTGCGCAGGACCAGGGCCTTCGAGGTAGAGAGATTGACCAGGTTTGAGTGTAATGGGATAGATATGATGAGAGTGCGGCTACATAGGAGGATGCTACTTTGCTACGAGTTCAGTTCCCACACCTATTCTAGTGACTTCCAGGAGGAATTCGAGTCTAAGGGGAGGGAGAAGTAGTGCCCACTTCCCTTCGACACCTTTTGATATTTATTATGATACCGTTGATTATACTTATAGACATTAATGTATCCTTTGAGTTTGTATGATGTTAGACATTAGAAATCATGGACTGTGGTTGTTTTGGATTTGTATAGGATGCATGTAGATTATTAGAGACATTTTATATTGATTTTGATACACTTCTTGGCATTGGTATAGATATATGTTTTTTCCTTACATGTGATATTTTTTCATATCGAGGAAACCTAGAAAATGGAACTAATATTGTAATCATATGATTATGGATGGAATTGTAAAGTAGATTGTTGCATGCTTGGATGATGTTTTGATTCATATATATAGATTTTTTGGAGTTATAGCTTATATTTATTTGGATGTTTTGATGCGGCCACGAGGCCGAAGGAGGTATTTGTGTTTTGCAGGTAAACATGTCACAACAAACATTGGGGGATTGGAGACCAACCACATTGGAATTCTAGATGAATTAAACAAGGTCCAGCATGACAATGTGTATTTGTCGTTTGTGTATGTTGAATGGATGTTAGGGGTTCTCATGAGGGGAAACACCTTCAAAATGCGACCAAGGGGTTATGTGTATTCTTTTATTGTGTTCCATTTATTTAATATTTGTATGTGATTATTTGGTGATGTATTTTCCCTTTATTATTTATTTAAATTGTGACAAGATTGGTGAGTAATCATGTTGTTAATTAATTAAAAGGGTCATAAGAATGCATTTATTATAATCGATGGTTGTAAGATATGTGTAAGTAAATTTGAGTGTGAAACAGTCCACCTTCCTTTTGAAATTCAGATCTATCCTTAAGGGCTGATTTTGGAGGCTTGTGGGACAAGTTAAACTTGTCCCACACCTCTTAAATTTGTTACACCAACCCTACCTATGGGTTGGAAGGTCAAAATTAGCTCTTATTATTTATTTTGGGATCACAAGTTGTAAGTTTGATCTGCTCTTTCTTACATGTAATTAAATTTGGTCCTTTATGTGTGCGTGTCTATATATATATATATATATATATATATATATATATATATATATATATATATATATATATATATATATATATATATTGGTGAGTTTATTTAAGGTGGACACCCATTTTCCTATTGGGAGGTATAAGCAGCTTCCCCCATAGGTCTTTCTCCTTTGGCTTATGCATAATCAAGCCTGAGTATTGTTTTTTTCTCTTCATGTGGTTGTAAACTATAATATGTATTTGGACTATGTGTTGTTTGTGAAAAAAAAAAATTGTGTTGTGGAAGCCTGTTTTTTTCCATGAGTTAAAATACATTTTTTATTGTAATGTGGTTGGGGCTCGAGGGCCAATGAGGAGGATGGCTTCTCCTCTTCATTCGAATTCTTGGTTGGGTGGAGAGTGTTGCCTCTCCCTTTATTTTTTGTGACCAAATGAAACATGGTAAATCTCTTGTTGATGTTCTTGGAGCTTGTGAAAAGACAAATGTTGTAGTTCTCCTTGGGTCCCTTATTGTAAAAAAAAAAATTGCCACTTCAAGTGTATGGCATTGTAATGTTATTTGTGGTGGAAAGTTGCTCTATTTTTGAAACGGATTCTACATTTGAATGTGAAAGCTGTATATTCTGTAAATTGTATTAGATGAATGAAAAACAAAGTTTTAAAAGAATTATTAGAGTTCAATAGAATTTTTTTTAACTACCATAAGTGGTATGGTTCTCATTTGTAATCTTTGTTTGAAATATATTATGAAATCTCTGTTGGAAAATTGCAAAAGAAATGCGTGTGAGGGAATATTAAATTTATTTGTTTCATTCAGAATGCGTGATTTGAAAGTAGAACAACATTTTGGGTCTCCGCGTATTGATTGATGTGAAGGTAAATTTTGTATATCATATTTGAATGAATTTTAATATTTAGAGGATGATATCGAAAGGTTGATCCATTCGAGTTTAAGTATGATTTCTATCTCTTGATTCACTGTAAACCTGTGATATGAATAGCAGAAAAATATATAGAACCATCTGCATTGATAAAAGGCAAGGTAAAACATTAAAATAAGCTAAGGAGGAACAAAAAAAATCTAAAAATAGTTTGTGATGTTTAAGAAATTTATGCAGAAATTTATTAATCGAGCAAGGGAAAAAATAATGCACTTACAGAAAAAGGAGAAAATAAATTCGTATTGAAAACTCAAACTTTAACAATTAATCCTTGCAATCCATTCTAAATCTTTCCAAGTGAAATTCTCCATGTTTGTTTGACATGTTTGACATGTTAAGTTAAAAATTCCAATTCACATTTTAATGGTAGGAAAGATGTTTTCATAAAAATCACCCACTTAAGTTTGTCAAAAATTAATTTTGATGGTTCCTATGCAAATAGGAGTTCGATCCCTTACCAAAATGTCTTCATTTTTCCAAATCTGAGCTTCCAGTCGAAAGTTATGGCCTACTGAAGTTTTTTTTTAATTCACTTGGTTAAAAAATAAAAAGAGGGAAGATTTTGTGAATTGGACCCATGGGCATGAATATTGCTTAGGGAAATTTTTGCCAAAAAATACAAAAAGGCACAAATTCCTCCGTGGCCCCGTAACCCCGCCTTTTTCACTTTTGGACCCGCACTTCAAACTTTACCTTTTTGAAAAAAAGGTGAAAAATATTATGTTTCCCCGTTTTCTCACCTTCCTACAAGTCACTGTTGCACTAAAACATGGCTTCGCTTGGCATTGGTTGAGGCACGGACTGTTTTTAGCCTTCGCTCTTTTAAACCCAAAAGCCAATTTTTATAATTTTTCCACGACAGTCTGCTTCCCTGCTTGAAATTTCAGGCAGGCATGTGGTGTCCCTGGGCATTAGCGGAGGCGTGGGGGTTTTTGAACCTTTTTACCCTTCAAAAAAAAGGGTTAAACTACAATTTTCCTCAGATGACGCACCTTCCCGCGTCGGCTTAACAATGTTGCTAGTGTCCCTTGCACCTTTGGGAAAAATCTTCTTCCCCTGGCCCGCAGGCCCGCCTTTGGGGAAAATTTTCTTTCCGAGGCCCGTAGGCCCACCTTTGGAGAAAATTTTCTTCCCTAGGCCTATAGACCCACCTTAGGGTAAAATTTTCTTCCCCAAGCCTACAGGCTCGCCTTTGGGAAAATGCTCCTTCCTAGGCCTGTCGGCCTATAACTTAAGAAATATGAAGAGTTAGGAGGACTTCCTTATATCAGTGGAAAGGGGAAGAAATTTCTTATCTAATGGAAATGTTTTTAGGAAACTTTAAGTGCATTAATTATGTAAAAAATTAGGTTGAATTTCAAGTTGATCCTGAGAGTGGGTAAGTGGGAATTTATTTCTTTGTAACTTAAATGTTTATTCCTAAAGCATGCGTTGACCTTTTTGGGGGTCACTGTACGTACCCAAAATTGTAAGGTACTATACTACTAGAACAACATGACACGTGCCCCAATGATGATATAGGTCTCCTCGTAAGGTGTTTGAGATCCAGAAAAGCTCTCCAAGTGTGCGTTAACATCCCGCATGCCCCGCTTAGCCCCAATGTGATTTGATTTTCCCTTTTCCCCTCTTTTCTTAACCTTTATCTCTTCAGTGACGAAACTGCCGTGCTGTCTGAGCGGCGGTCTCGTGAGGACCACCATCCTGCTCAGGGTGGTGGTCCTTTACGTGTTTTCTAGAAAGCTCTTTTAACATGACTCATGTAATTTCATCATTTTACCAGCTTTCTTTCACCGCCATAAGCTTGCATTTATGATTCTGGTTCCCTAGAATAGTGTTTTACCATTGTTTATAGTTTAAGAGTTCTATTTGGCTTTTACCTTGGGTAAATGCAAATGCTATAAATAGTTGGCTTGTGCTAAAAAAAATGGCCTCTCAAAATTTGCCTCTGATTTCTCTTTGCAATAGATTTAGTTTTCCTTTTGCTTAGAATGCTTAGTTTCTTTCATTGCATGCTTAGTTAGCATTGTTTTACTGTTAGTAAGACACATATCCATCTTGTGCAAACACTGTTGTTATTTCATCCAATCCATTGGAGTAGAATAACTTAGGAAGCCATTAAAGTTGCATGTTTTGTTCTTCAAACAGGATAGTTTCAGGTTCTGGATGCTTTATGTTGCATGACTCGCAATAGATCCTGCTAGGAATTGCATAAGCTAAGCTCTATACTCTTGCGTTATCCCTCTCCTACTCACATTGTATTCAGTCTGTGTCTTGAGCTACCTTTGTCCCAATATCTACTTTTGTTGATGCTAGCATTACACACTTTTCTGGATCCACGTGAACACGAAGGAATGAGGAGATCACACTGAGGGGACAAGATCATACACACCATCGGATTCGCCACTATTCTGCAGAATCCAGGTTCTAGCTTTCAAAGTTCTAGTTAGAATCATATCAAATAGAGTAGTTAATTACTTTATTTCAGTTAATTCTACTCTCGATATTGCCAGGGAAGATGTGGGGATTGATAGTTTCTGAGAAACCATGATTCACTCCTCACTTATGAGGTAGGATCGAGAGTCTTGCAAATAGATTAGATGAGCTATTTTATTGTTTAGAATAGATCTACAAATTACACAGACAGATAGCTACACTCGGCTATTTTGTTTGTTTTAAATTGTTATTTTAGATGTCAATTCTAGATATTTTAAATAGCTGGTTTCTTAAATTCGTAAAGCTCATCAAAAAACACAAAAAATAGAGAAGTCATATATACTATAGATATACTTCACATAGTTAAATTTCATTTTACTGTAGTTCATTTTATATTGTTGCTTATGTATGAAAATCATGGGACCTAGAGAGCCCAGGGAATATGTATTCGAGCCAATCATACCTCAGCCCAATCTCATCACAGTGATAACTGATATAGATCAAAATCTTAGGATCCAAGTATTCCGAACAATGGTAAGCTTGCAACAAATCAATTCCCAGTTGAGCAGACTAAACATAGAAGACGACCAAGCACACACATTTTGGTCAAATCAACCAAACTACAGATTACCCTAGGCAACATTCATATGACTGTCGAAGGGTTTGAAAGAGAACAAACCTCTGGTTGTGATCCTTTGGTCCCACAGCTAGATGCAGGAGACACTCTTCTAGATATAGATACCAGCCTAAGAATCCAGGTTGCACGAACGCCTGTAAGATATTATGAGAAAATCACACAGTTATTGATCCTAAATATAGAAGTTGAGAAAGTATATGATTACTGGATATTAGGGATTAGGACTTGATTTCACGCATGACCATAACACGTCCACAATAACTAAGAATCTACGATTGTGACCCACAAATCCCGCAGCCCAACAAATCCATAGGAGAATTAGACATAGACACTGGCCTATGCACACTAGTATTCCAGTTTACCCCACTTCCACCTATCATCATCAAACAATTATCCTTGCTAGACACAACAGCTAACAAAGCTAGGGAATTCTAGACTAGGCCAGAGAATCGTCCATAGAATTGACTATATTTACCATCCACCATATGACCCTGTCCGGGGAAATACATGAAACTAACCCGGGTCATTTTCCACGTATTCCACAACCTATAGATCGAATCATGCTAGAGCTCGATATTTATTGGAGCCTTCGAGCAGTCATCCTTGCTGACCGATCTATTGTCGACACTAAAATTTTCCTCCATAATTTCTATTTCATTAATGTATGTATTAGGAATAGGATGTTGTTAAGTATAATTAGTAGTAACGTCTGATAGAAGATAACGGTGCCGTCAGTACGGTGCCGCCAATAATGTGGAGTATGGTAACAGTCAAAGTATAATACGAATGTTGTAAAAAGTAAATATTTCTCGTAAGTGGTCCGGTAATGTTAAAATGTCAAAGTTTGGGTAATTAGAGAAGTAGGGTCTACGTGATTAGGAATTAGAAATATTATATTGGTAATAAGGACAAGGAGTGAGGTCATAAATATTTTGTATATTTTATTTGTAAAAAGTCTAAAAATGTGGAACCCATGTAAAATGATAAGGTTTATCTTATCTTAAAAGATAAGCTTACATGTACAGATAAGAGTTAAGGTATGGAATATGATTCGTTAGAGTGGATTTCTTATCCTATCTTAGAGATAAGATGGATAAGCCTGGAAGTTCTATAAATAGAGAGGCCACCCCCCTCATTTAGCATAGAAGGAAGTAGTGAGAAATATTGTAGGAAGTGTGCGAAGGAAGCCATCAGTTTAAAGGTGTGTTGAAGAAGCCATTAAGAAGTGTAATTGTAAAGTTTCTTCCATAGTCTTGGTGAAAGGCAAGTGAAGTCAATAACACTCGAAGTACCTCATGGGTGAGATTGTAACAATTTCATGTTAATATTATAATGTACTTTGATATTTCAGATCTGTCATCATTCCGTCTTATCATAGTCGATAGTATTCTTGTGTTATGTTTGTTGTTTTGTTTCCAGATTACATCCACCAAACTAAAGGCTGTGCATTAGTAAATAATCATAGCACGAGGAGTTCCCGGTGAAGAATTATCATAGTGCCGGATTGGTGATGACATTTTGGTTCCGTTACCGGAACCATTCCTCGTTGGTGGATTTTCTGGAGAGATATTCCCACTTAGTCAAAAATCAATTGGAGGGTAACCTTGTTTTTACTGTGCATAGTAGTTACCATGGTAAAGTCATTTTTGCCATGAATAGTATTTACCATGGTAAAGTCATTTTTTCCTGGAATAGTATTTACCACAGTAAAGTCACTTTTTACCATCAATAGTATTTACCGCAGTAACTTAAGTTTTTACCGTGAATAGTGTTTACCACAGTAAAGTCAGTTTTTACCGCAGTAAGTCAAGTTTTACCATAATTTACCGTGGTCATTTCTATTATACTGTAGAAAGGTGTAAAGTCACTTTCTAGTATAGTGATTCCAATTATTTGTGCACATAGGTCTTGTTGATTGTACTTGTGGGTTGGTATTTCACGGTGGTTACTTTTGAAAATGGGAAAGATTCCTGTTTTTTTAGCTCAATCTAATGAAGATGTTTCTTCTTTCATTCAAGAGTTTAAGCGATCTTGTATTTGTAATGGCCTTATAAGAAGGGAAAAATGGACTAAATTTTTTCCTACCTTTTTGGATGGTTCAACACTTAGGTGGTTTGAAATACTAGGTGATAATGTGAAAAATTCATGGGATTTATGAACTGAAAGTTTTCTTGAAGAATTTGGTGAACAACAGAAATATGCAGATCTCGTGATCGAGTTCACAAAGCTATCCCAAGGAGAGAAGGAGAAGATAAGGGATTATCATGATTGTGTTCTAGAGCTAAGGAGGAAGCTCGATGCCCAGATCCAGAAGGAAGGATTAGCAGATGGGTTGATGAATGGCATGGATAATCTCCCATGTAAGCACTTCATTCTTGGGATGAAGCCAGAGATCAGACAACGAGTGAAGTATGACCGCCCAGCTACCATTGAACAAGCAAAGGAGATTTCAAGAAGGCAAGAAGAAAGCATGGAAGAGGAGCCCAAAGAAATTGTTGCTAAAGTAGAGCCTACACCAGCACCTTTGGTCCAAAATCCACAACCACTCCCAGTGAGCACAAATATTTCTCCTAGTACATCTACTGAGTATGAAGATTTTATCAAAAATATGGGTCAATTAACTATTAATCTTCTTCAAAGAAAGGAATTTAGTTCTCAAGGAGGAAATAGAGGTCCAAAAAGAAATATTTCTAAAGTTGTATGTTATGGTTATTATAAAAAGGGTCATTATAAGTATAATTGTCCAGATAGAGCTTCTACATCTGGTAAAGGAGATAATGATAAAGGAAAAGCACCTGTGAATTCTTTTGATGTAGTAGATAAGAGAAAAAATAATGAAGTAGATGTGTTTGTAACAAAAAGAAAGAAAGAAAAAGATAATCAAGATGGAAATGATCCTAAGAAGATGAAAGAAGAAACTAGTAAGAAACATAGGAGAAGAAAGTTGGGTGTACATGATTTTCTGATTTCACAGGGGCAAGGACCATACTCCATCTTGGAAGATCTGTCCAAAAGGCCTGCAAATATTACATATGGTCAACTCTTGGCTATGTCTTTGGAGAAGAGGCAGGAGCTGCGAAGTGGACTCAATGCTCGACGAAGAAAGGAGGTTGAGGTCCCTATTTTGGAGGCAGAGGCGGATCCCTATGCTCCACAAGTTGAGGTATTATGTAATGGTATTTCAATTCATGATGTCTTAGTTGATGGAGGTGCTATAGTTAATGTAATGACCGAGTCTGTAATGAATATGTTGGGTTTAAAAATTGGTCTCCCTTCAACACTTATGTTAAGGTCATTAAATAAAGGAAAAACTAAACCAGAAGGTGTAGTTTCAAATGTGGCAATATCTGTTATGGGTGTTGTATGCATGGTAGACTTTCAGGTGATGAAAAATGGTACTGTTGCGTACCCAATGTTGTTGGGAAGACCATGGCTAAGGAGAGTTCATGCAAGAAACTACTGGAATGAAGGTTTCATGACACTTGGACCTGTGGATTCTAGTGATGAAACTGATGATTGGACATCCTCTCATTACTCTAGTACCAGTGAAGTGGACATTGAAGATGAAGAAAGCGAGGTGGATGTTTCAATCATGGATATCCTTCCAGTCACACCAACTCATGACCCCATAAAATTATCTGAAGAAGAAGTTGATGATCTTCTCCAACAAATAAAGATTGGTGATGCTGTGATGGAGAGTGAGAAGGAATCCTACCTCCAGCTCTTTCGAAGGTACATACACCTATTCACTTTTGATTACAAGAAACTCCTTCAAGTAAGCTGGGTAGAACATTGTATTGAGCTGGTAGATGGTGCTAAGCCCATAAATCAAATGCCATATAGAATGAATCCTAATTTTTCCAAGACTGTAAAAGAAGAAGTAGATAAGTTGCTTGATACAGGATTCATATTTGCTGTGGAGAATTTAGAATGGGTTTCTCCCATTGTGATCTCAATAAAAAAAATGGGAAGCTACGCATTTGTGTTGATTACAGGAAGCTCAATAAGGCAACAAGGAAGGATCATTACCCTCTTCCATTTTCAGATCAGATCTTGGACGAAGTAGCTGGCCAAGAGTGCTATAGTTTTGCTGATGGATATAGCGGCTACAACCAAGTTCATATAGCAGAGAAATATCAGCTGAAGACCACATTCACCACTCCTTGGGGAACGTTTGCTTATAGAGTTATGCCTTTTGGGTTGTGTAATGCTCCAGCAACATTTCAACATTTGATGAATAGGTTGTTTGAACCCTACATTGGGACCTTCATCAGAGTATTTCTGGATGATTTTTACATCTATGGGAGCAAGTTGGACCACCTGCACCAAATGGAGATAGCATTTCAAAGGTTAGATGAAGCACAAGCCTCACTAAACCCTACAAAGTGTGTCTTTGGATGTTCTAAAGGTGTTTTGTTAGGGAATGTTGTATCTAGAGATGGTATTGGTATTGATCCTGATAAAGTTTCAAAAATCAAAGATTTACCATTTCCTATTAATAGAAGTAAGTTGAGATCATTTTTAGGCCATGTGGGTTACTATAGAAGGTTCATCAAGAATTTCTCAAAGATTGCACAGCCACTAACCCAGTTCTTGAAGAAGGATGTTAGATATGAACCAGGAAATAAGGTGCATGAAACTTTTGGACAACTGAAGGAAGCCCTGGTGTCTTCACCTGTTTTGAAGAATCCAGATTGGAGCAAGCCATTCATTGTGTACAGTGATGCCTCATATGCAGCACTAGGAAGTACTTTGAGCCAAAAGGATGAAAATGGGAATGAACATCCAATTTACTTTGGGAGAAGACAAATGAGCAGTGCTGAGGTAAATTATACTGTAACTGAAAAAGAGGCTCTGGCTATCATTTTTACTATAAAGAAGTTTAGGAATTACTTGCTAGGGAAAAAATTTCTAGTTGTAACAGATCATCAGGCTCTAAAATATATTGTAAATAAGCCTAACCCATCAGGGAGAATAGCAAGATGGATAATTTTGCTACAAGAATTTGAATTTGATATTATAGATAGGCCAGGAAAGAAGCATGTCAATGCAGATGCACTCTCTCAAGCCTATGATGGTTTAGGATCATCTTGTGATGATGATGATTTCCCCGATGCAGCCTTGTTATCCCTTGACACAATCCCTAGTGAATACATAAATATTTGGAATTATCTGAATGAATTCAAGTTTCTTGATGGTGCCAATGCAAAGACTAAGAGAAAGATTACTCAAGCCAGTCATCCATATTTTATTCTGCATGGAGTATTATTTCAAATAGGACCTGATAGACAGTACAAGAGGGTAGTTGGATGTGATCAAGGGAAGGAACTGCTAGAAGAATTCCACAATGGTACATGTGGAGGGCACTTCTCTGGACAACTTACAGCAAGAAGCATCTTGGATGCAGGTTATCACTGGCCCACTCTTTTTAAAGATTGTTATAATTATTGTAAGACGTGATATTTGTCAAACACATGGTAACCGTAAGACTTCATCAGCTCCATTATGTCCTATTCTTCCCCTTGGTCCCTTTGAAAAGTGGGGAATAGACATTGTAGGTCCACTTCCAACTACATCATGCCAAAATAAGTATACTGTAGTTGCCACAGATTATTTAACCAAGTGGGTTGCAGCTAGGCCATTGAAAACAACTTCCATGGATGAAGTGGCAAGGTTCATGTATGAACGCATTGTCACTAGATTTGGTTGCCCATTAGAAATTGTAACAGATCAAGGAAGCCACTTCATTAATGAGGTGGTAGAAGCCCTAGTCAATAAGTTTTCTATTAAGCATAGGAAGGCAACAACATACAAGCCAAGCACAAATGGATAGGTGGAACAAACAAATTTTGTCTTGTGTCAAATTCTAGCAAAAGATGCAGCCTTGCAGGTATATAAATGGGATAAAAGGATTCATGCAACATTGTGGGCATATAGGGCAACATCAAAGTCAGCAACAGGATACTCTCTATTTCAGTTGGCCTATGCCATTGATCCAGTTCTTCCTATTGATTTTGATATTCCCACTGTGAGAGTTATGAAAAATGAAAGGATGGATGAAAGTGATTCAGTAAAAGAAAGGTTGGTACATCTTCATTTGCTGGAGGAAATGAGGGAAATAGCAAAGGATACAAGCCACAAGAAGAAAATGAAGCAGAAGGAATACTTTGATCAAAACATCCGGTGGTCTCCATTTCAGGTGAATGACTTGGTTCTAGTATATGATTCCAGATACAAAAAAAGAAGACAGAGAAAATTTCTTCCAAAATGGATGGGGCCCTACAAAATAGCAGCTGTGCATGAAAATGGTACGTATCGACTGGAGTAATTAGATGGCACTCCTATTACGAAATGGGTCAACCATGACAAGTTGAAGATTTTCCAAGCACCAGAATAGTCTACTCTCAGGACGGAGTAGAAGCTAGGAAGGGGGAAGATGTCGACACTAAAATTTTCCTCCATAATTTCTATTTCATTAATGTATGTATTAGGAATAGGATGTTGTTAAGTATAATTAGTAGTAGCGTCTGATAGAAGATAACGGTGCCGTCAGTACGGTGCCGCCAATAATGTGGAGTATGGTAACAGTCAAAGTATAATACGAATGTTGTAAAAAGTAAATATTTCTCGTAAGTGGTCCGGTAATGTTAAAATGTCAAAGTTTGGGTAATTAGAGAAGTAGGGTCTACGTGATTAGGAATTAGAAATATTATATTGGTAATAAGGACAAGGAGTGAGGTCATAAATATTTTGTATATTTTATTTGTAAAAAGTCTAAAAATGTGGAACCCATGTAAAATGATAAGGTTTATCTTATCTTAAAAGATAAGCTTACATGTACAGATAAGAGTTAAGGTATGGAATATGATTCGTTAGAGTGGATTTCTTATCCTATCTTAGAGATAAGATGGATAAGCCTGGAAGTTCTATAAATAGAGAGGCCACCCCCCTCATTTAGCATAGAAGGAAGTAGTGAGAAATATTGTAGGAAGTGTGCGAAGGAAGCCATCAGTTTAAAGGTGTGTTGAAGAAGCCATTAAGAGGTGTAATTGTAAAGTTTCTCCAATAGTCTTGGTGAAAGGTAAGTGAAGTCAATAATACTTGAAGTACCTCATGGGTGAGATTGTAACAATTTCATGTTAATATTATAATTTACTTTGATATTTCAGATCTGTCATCATTCCATCTTATCATAGTCGATGGTATTCTTGTGTTATGTTTGTTGTTTTGTTTCCAGATTACATCCACCAAACTAAAGGTTGTGCATTAGTAAATAATCATAGCACGAGGAGTTCTCAGTGAAGAATTATCATAGTGCCAGATTGGTGATGACACTATCACACCAGTTCAAGTTAGGAGGGCCTTCTTTGCCTTAGACTCACAAATTCCGCCAGTGCGTATTGAAGACATTAGATTTCCTAACTAGTTTTTCTGCATCTCACATATATTCCATACCCACCAGCTATCTCGGCACGACCTTGAGAGGTCGGGTGTGAGGAAGAGTCACTTGTAGATTCCCATGCTCGCATGTCACTTTTTCGTCGCACAAAATTGGTGAACCTGACGTGAAATTTCTTACTTTCTAGTTCGGAGTCATATTGTTACGTGTCCTTCCAAGTTAGTATACTTTTCATCTTTTCCGCCTCATTGGCTTTCACCATCACCTTCGCTCCCTCCCATAATTCTATGGGTATTCATATACCCCCCGAATATGTTAGGATTCGATGCATATGGCAGACCCCTCTTGGGTCTTGAGGCATACTATGCCCAACAAAATAGGCAATCATCACCCTCACTCTCAGTATGGGGTGACAACTACTCAACTAACTAGTTATCAACACAAACTCTGAGAATCAGATATAACTCATCATTTCAAACTGAGGAGTTAGATCAGCTCACTCAAATGCAACAAATAGAGCCTTCAGGCTCAAACAATATGACGTTCACTGGAGAATCTGGTTCATCTTCTCAGATGCTACTTAGACCACAAATTAGTAGACAATCAAACTCATACTGAGGTTTAGATGATGAATATTTGGTACGTTATGCCAGGAACAACCAACGTTCTCGAAGTATGTATCCACCTGTAGGAGGTTTACAAAAACAACCCGAGGTTTCTTTTCAAGAAAATACCTCTATGCCACTGCATATAGGAAATACACTCAGAGAAACTTGGCAAGATAGTGATCAGTTCATAGCGGAGTATCACGTGCCTATACAAAACCATGTTATACAACAAACGCCACTACGGAAAAAAACCGTGACTTCACCAAATGAAGTCATTTCAACTCTAGTAGAAAAGGTTAGAGGATTAGAACTTTCCCAAGCAATTCAAAATTCACAATTCATGCAAACAAGAAGTTCCAATCCTCCACACCATCCTAGCCAAGTATATCTCCTCATGGGAGTAGGCACGTTAGGCATGACTCCTCAGTATTCACAACAAACACCAACTAGACCCACCATCTCTAGCACTGTTCCTCCCAGTCTAATACAGAACAATCCATTCCTAGACAGTACCCCGTCATACTTAAACATATACTCCAAATCACCACAAGGGGATATGTTCTCCTCTCCCGGCATGTTTGCTCAAACACATGGGCTTCCTTATGTGCCTGCCAATGCATACACTTCGCCATATCAACAACCCATTCCACCACCGCTCCCTCAATAGGCACCATTAATGGTCAAAAAATATGCGATAGGGACTTACTCAAAATATTTGAAAGAACCCTTGGATTTCACCATACAAAGCGTCATGCATCCAAGGCCTCTCCCTGATTTTCCCAAATACAAAGGTGAGGGAGATCCAAATGCACATATCAAATCTTACGCTACGGCCATTCGAGAACTACTCCCATGGGATGGGGTTGTTGCTAAAATATTCCCAAAAACCTTGGAAGGCATTGCTCTCGATTGGTATTATAGAATACCTGAGGCTTCCATACATTCATTCAAATAACTCTTGTCATAGTTCATCAAGGCCTTCGACATGAACAAATTATTAAGAACAGGAATCAGGGAGTTCTTACACATCAAACAAGAACACAACGAATCTGTCACCCATTTCATCCAAAGGTGGTGTACAGTTCTTTATTCTTCGGCAATTGCTCCAAACATGGATCAAATAGAACTATGTGATTTATTCCTTCATTCTCTTAGCAGAGAAGTGAAAGAAGAAGTCCAGAAGTTCCCATTAAGAACTTACGATGAAGCACTTTAGAGTGCTTTTTGAATAGATCAAGCGGCAATTGACAGTGGTCACAAAACATATGGAGCAAACCGGAGGTTAATCACCCCTAACCAGAACACCACAACTTATCGTACTACCACGAGTGTCAATTAAGGACCTAAAATCCTTAATAAAAATATGGGTGTAACAACAGATGGAGTAACCAACCAACCTAAAAAGGTAAATGTTGTCAATACTCCATCACAAATAAACAACCAATAAAATAACAACTTCACCCCGACAATCAATGCAGTTGATTTTAATCATCCACAGTTTGATCAAAATTTTGGGCCACAATACACATCAAACCAACAAACTAGGAATTACAATCCTAATTCATATTGTGGTTTCCACAAAATTCAGGGCCATGACACTAGAACGTGTCGTGACTACAATAAATTCATACAACGCTTGCCAGATGAACAAAGAAAACTTTTCATGGATATGTTCTTAGCAGATCCTACATCACCAACATCAAATACCTTTTTAGGGGCAGTTTCCCCTCAAAACGCATCCCTGAAGATCTTTAATGATCCACTCCCAAATCACGATAACAACAGGCTAAATCTAATTGGGATGAACAAGGGTGTAATGACAGGAAACAATGATCATGAAGCCTCAACCTCGCTAAATCCATTAGTTGCGCCACAACTAGGAAGTCAACCACGACCTAAGGTAGTTGGTTTAGTGGAGTTAGACACTGAACTACCCATCAAAGCTATAACAAGGATGCAAGAGTATTTCTCTCAGCCAAGTCCAAGCCACCTGCCAGAGGCATATGACATCCAACAAGTCGTAGTAAAACCTATGGGTGCCTATGATTTGATTAATGACCTAACAAAAACCTTCTCGCACATTTCATTCTTAGACTTACTAAGGAACTCTCCTTCTCACAGGGCTACTCTTTTAGAAGTATTAGGTTTAGGTCATTTAATTAACATCACTCCACCTCTTGAAACATAGGTAAATCATGTGGACTTTGATGTTCACTCTCCAGGTCAGGCAGATAGGGATGTCGAATTCATATTTGAGATAAAAAAAATGCCGACAGATGCCGAGATCACACGCCGAGGTGATCCAGCCTTACATTTGCAACTATGGGTTTATAACAACTATGTAAAGTGTGCAATGGTTGACGTGGGGCAGAAGTTAACATAGTCCCCTTCTCTTTCCTTCAAAAGCTAGGGTATGGAGAAACCAATTTTTCCACAACTCGAAACACACTAAGGGGCTATGATAGCCTTAGCCACCTCGGTTGGAACTATAATATTATGGGTCACCTTAGGACCCAAAACCATGTTGACTGAGTTTTATATTATAGATCAGAAAACTAACTATAATATGATCCTCGGCCGACCATGGATATACCGCATGAACGCAATCCCTTGTACACTATTTCAAGAAGTAAGGTTTTTACATTTAGGAAAGATATTCATGGCCAAAGGTGATCCAAAACCATTTGATGTACACCTAGCTGACTTAAAGAAAATACCAGGCGTGCACTTGGAGTTTGAACTCTCAACAAACCAACTTAATAAACCTACCGATGCAAAAACAAAATAAAATTTGGTACCTATGACAAATCTTGAAACTATAAGCCTAGCCAAAGCAACCCCAACCCCCAAAGATGAGGCTAACACTGCAGAAGCAGTATCATTAGGAACTACTACAAAAATCATTGAATTGCTAGAAAATGATCTACCAATATTCTTACCATTCGATTCAGTAGGCATACGGTATTCCCTAGGCATTTGCTCTCTTCCAGTAGAGGATCTTTGTATGGTGGAAGTAGAATATGCAAACACAATAGATATCCCAGTGTCCATATTCCCAGTCAAATATTGGACACTCCATTTTGATGGAGCTAGATGCTGTTATGGAGTAGGGGTAGGTGTGATCTTTACTTCCCCCAAAGGAAAAGTCCTACCTTTTACCTTTAAAATAAATTTTGAGTGCACAAACAACGGCGCTGAGTACGAAGCCCTCCTCCTTGGCCTCATCTTAGCTAAGAGAATTGGTGTTGATAACATTAGAGTTTTATGAGACTTGCAATTAATAGCAAACCAAGTCTCTGAGATATATGAAACCAAAGCCAACCACTTACAACTTTACAAAAAAACTGTATTAGATTTAAGCAAGGAGTTTGACTTCATATCAATTGAAGCAATCCCACGAGAGAAAAATCTTCTCACCGATTCAATAACAACTTCAACATCATGTTTTACTCCAAGCAATGAGTTAGAGGATACCCGTTTCATGGTATCCGTTCATGATGAACCATTAATAAAAACAATGACAAATTCTCTTTTAAACATAAATGAATCTACTATCCCAGACCATGTTGATAGTGATATGGCCACTCTAGATTACTTAAATGCCTATGCAGCACTACATCTCCTATCATATGATATATTTGTCCTTAATCCCACATTCATCTTCCTACTTCGGAAATCCCATGATGGATCTTCCCTCAAAAATGGAACCTAGCATATGCACAGTAGAAAATGGGGATGATTTGGATTTACCTCCTGTGCCACCTGAGTTTGAAGATGGTAACGCCTCTTTGATCGAAGAAACCATTGATATTAACATCGGAATGGAAGATAAACCAAGGATATTGAAACTAGGATCCTTGTTAACCACAGAGGAAATAGAAATACACACTTGGATCCTCAAAGAACATCAGAAGGCATTTGAATTTAATTATAAGGAAATGACAGGAGTTGCACCCCACATTGTGGTGCACAACCTCGTCACTAAATCTGATGCAAAGCTAGTTAAACAAAAATCGAGACCCATGAAACCCAAGGTAGATCTCGTGGTAAAAGAGGAGGTAATAAAACTCCTCCAAGTAGGATTCATCAAGCCAGTCGATTACTCCCAATGGATATCTAATATCGGTCCCATTCTCAAGAAGAATGGGAAGATACGCATCTGCATAGATTTCTAAGACATCAACAAAGCGTGTCCTAAAGATGACTTCCCATTGCCATCCCTTGATGTCATTATTGATGCAATAGCTGGGTTTGAACTTTTGTCTCTCATGGATGGATTCTTGGGATACAATCAAATCAAAATATCTAAACAAGATCAAGCTAAAACCACATTTATAACTCCTTGGGGAACATATTTCTACGCTGTTATGCCATTCGGTCTCAAGAATGCTGGTGCTACATATCAACGAGCTATGACATATATATTCCACGATCTAATTCATAAAATCGTGGAATCCTACGTAGATGATTTGTTGGCTAAGGCCAAGAAGCGTTGTGACCATCCGGAAGTACTCTGCGTCATCCTCTCACGTCTGATAGAATACGGAGTCACGTTAAATCCATAAAAATGTGTCTTTGGTGTAACAGGAGGGAGGCTCCTAGGTTACATCATATCGTCACGAGGGATAGATGTTGACCCAACCAAAATTCAGGCTGTCCTTGAAATGGTTCCACCTTTAGATGAATCTGGAATCAGATCATTTCTCAGAAAGCTAGGTGCAATCCGAAGATTCATCCCAGACTTAAGTTTCTCCATTCATCTGATCAACAATTTACTCAAGAAAGACTATAGCATTGATTGGACTGAAGATTGTAATGAAGCTTTCAACGCAGTTAAGAGTTTATTATTGTCACCACCTACGCTAATGCCACCTAAGCTAGATCGCCTGTTAATTTTATACTCACGAGCTACCAACGTCTTGCTAGCCTGCATGCTGTCTCAAGAAGACGATGACAAGAGAGAATGCGTGATTTATTTCATTAGCCGAACGTTGCTCGACTATGAAACACGTTATACATGAGAAGAACGAGAATGCCTCACCATAGTATTTGCAACCAAACGCTTAAGACACTATATGCTGAATCAAGAAACAAGGTTCATGGTAAAAACGGACCATTTAAGAACTTTTCTCACACAAGGGTCCTTATCTAAGAAAGTTGGATGTTTTATAACCCTAATGGGAGAATTCAAATTAACATTTGTAAATCAAAAATTAGTTAAGGGACAAATCATCGCATATTGGTTAGCTGATAACCCATTAGATGGAGGCAATCTAGTAGATCTAGATTTTCCAGATGAGTCCGTATACTACATCAAAACCAGACCTTCTATCTCTAAGTGTCCCTGGTACACTGATATCATTAATTATATCATGGACCATATGTATCCAGAAGGGGCCACACTACAACACAGAAGGTGGCTACACATTATCATAACAAAATACATCATTATAGAGCAAGTGCTCTATCAGAAAGCGTTCGATGGAATGCTTCTAAGATGTGTCGACACAAAAGAATCCAAGAAGATTCTCCATGAATCTCACAGTGGAATGTGTGGAGGCCACTTTTATGGCCATGCCACCACTCATAAAATACATCGAATGGGCTATTTCTGGCCTACTCTAGAACACGACGTAGTAGATTTCGTACGCAGGTGTCATAAGTGCCAAGAATTCTACCATAAGATCCACATGCCGGCACAAGCTCTGCAACCAATCGCTACTCCATGGACCTTTTCTACATGGGGCCTAGATCTAATAGGGAAATTCTCTCCCTCATCCACAGACGGCCATAATTTTATAATCACGGCCACCGAATATTTTACCAAATGGGTAGAGGCTATGCCTCTTACTACTGTACCTGGTTCTGTAATTGCCAAGTTCATTTTTAACCAAATCATTTGTAGGTATGGTATCCCGCAAATCATTATCTCCGATAATGGAACTTCTTTTAAGAATGAAGAGGTTCGCAAACTATGTAATAAATTTAAGATAAGCCATCATACGGCTTCCTTGTATTACCCTCAAGCCAACGGACAGGCTGAACCGATGAATAAAACACTAAAATCCATTCTCCTTAAAATGGTGAAAGAAAACAAACGAGATTGGCACTTGAAGTTATATCCAGCCTTATGGGCCCACCAAACCTCAATAAGAACACCAACAGGAACAACTCCTTTCTCACTATTATTCGGGGCAGAGGTAGCTCTCCTACTTGAGGTTGAAATACCCAATCTCCGCATTTCATTACAAGGGATTTTGGATGAAGATCCTTACAGAGAAGCATGTCTTTCCCAACTAGAAAGCCTATATGAAGCTAGGTTAGATTTTGAGTAACAACATAGAGTCTATGCTGACCGGATGTGCTGGTAATATAACAAGAAAGTCTATGAATGAGACATATATGAAGGTGATCTAGTTCTAAGGCTAGATAGCCAGATCGACAAGAAGACCGGCGAAGGAAGGAAATTCATGCCTAAATGGTTGGGCCCATACCGAGTCATGAAGGACTATGGAAATGGTGCATACCTCTTATGTATGCTAGAAGGTGAGGAATTTGGCAAAACGGTCAATTCCCTGCACCTGAAGTGATTCTACGCGTAAGCAGCTAGCACTACTTATATATATCTACATTACATCTTCATATAGATTAAGATCATTTTGTCCGCTTGTTTCGTACACAAATTTTGATCAAGGAATTTTATTCTCAAAGCAATTCATTACAAACTCATGATGTTGTTGGCATAAACTTTCTAATCATACTTCTCCATTTTCATGATATCATCACATTATCTCGGAATCATTTTATCAAATAAAGCTAGACATGACAAAGTCTCAACGGTAACCATATCAAGATCTGCAATTTTATTCTCACTTTTGGTTTCTTCTTATGGTAGGTGTCTTTCCTATGGTCTGTTCTAGAAGCGTCATGGTGTCACATCTATCCCATATGTATATCTCTTTGGAAATAAACACATACTGACATTTTACTCAAATAAACAAGTCAAACATTGATCAAACAGAAAATTTTAATTTTACACATTTCCTTGCCCCACCAACCTTTTGTGATGAGCTTTCGTCTCTTACTAGTGACGTAGTGTTGGGAAAGGATGGAAATTCCCTTACTCACCTATGATTTGCCCACGGTGATAAACCCGTGCTTCTTACTAGTAGCATGGGGCAAAGTGTAGGGGGTCCTCTTGACAAATAAACGCAAAAGGTCATACACAAACAATTCAAACTTTGAAACTTTGAGTAAAAAAAAAATGAATCAGATGTTCAAAATCCCAAGAGAGTTAAAATCCTAAAAACACAGATTTTGTCTACTATGTGGCCATCTACGGGTCTAAGTCTGGATAAACTGCAAAGCAAGTTGCATCCAATACTATGATGTCACTCGAGTGGAGTGGACTTGTGGTGTCCTAATTTGGTTTCGCCAAAGCTTTATCTGTCTTCCATCACTATCATTTCACTACACCTCATAACTTGTGCCCTTCCCAACTCTTGGTGATAAGCCCTCGCATCTTACTAGTTGCGTGGAGTTATGGGTAGGGGTAGGTTTATCTGTTCATCATACCGGTTTATTTTCATCACTTTGCCAAAACAAATATGAAGTATCCAAATTGCTTACAGAAAATAATATTCAAAATTACATTATATCTACATCATCATATATCAGCATCATGAAATACTAAAAAATCAAAGTAAAACACTTGCATCATTTGTTCACCGTTGCATATATTCTAAAAACATATAAACATACATCATAGTATACATAAGGAAACTGGAAATAGAAAGTGAGCCATGAATGCCAAGAATTTGATCCAAAACAAATATACATATATATAAATGATCAACATTTACGTACAATGCCATCATGCACTAAGCATGGTCAAAACACTCAAAGAGCCCGGGATATACAAAAGAATGTATCATACAAAAAAATTACGAGAGCCAAGTGGCTTCTCAATCCCTACGAGACCCCTCTGAAGGTGCACGCCCATGCCTAGGACTCTAGCTACGCCAGTGCTCTGAGCACACAGAGGGCTCTAGATCCCGAGGGGTAGCCGCAGTCTCACCACGAGAATGGCTCCTCATCAGGCGCTCGGTCGTCCTATACCCCGCTAACTCTATGCGGAGAGTCGATACCATCCTGGCCACATGCCAGACTGGGGTGAAGACATCAATATGTCTACCAACTGCTGAAGGCTCCCCAGTGTCCACGGATAGCTCTGCATGGGTCCTCTCCATGGGGATCATCAAGGTATCAGTTCATACCCTGTGAATCAAATCTCACGACTCATCGGTGGTCTCTGCAAATAAAGGAGAAAACAAATTAGAATTCAAACAAGAAATTAAAAGATACAAGATAGAAACTAAGGAGATCCTAACAAAAAACGAACATTAAAAGGGAGAGAGGGTAACTTACTCGGATCACCAGGACTCCAAGATGGATCTATGGGTTCAGCACCCGCCACGGATGTTACTGCCGACTGAGGGGCTACTCCTATGGCTGGAGCAACGTAGCACCCCGCAATAGACTCATCCTTCCCATGGCCCTAGGAGAGTGGCTCCTCTGAAACCAGAGTCACCCTCTCTGCACTCTACTCGACCGTCTCTACCTACATGATATCCTGGGTCACTGTCCTCCGTCTCCTCCTCTGTCTCTACCCCTGTAAACTCGTCAGACTCGGAGTCTACCTCAATGAGGTCATCACTGCTATGGGCAGGACCCGTGGCAATCTGAAGTAAGGGTGCCTGAGGCACACCGGCTCTCCCTCTAGAACGTACTATCCTCTTGGCTACAATAGGAATGCCAGGAGTAACCACTGTCCAACCCCGGCCTCTAGGTCCCCCTCTGGCCTCTTAGACTGATCTATATACTAGCGCCACTGGGGGAAGCATACCCATGTATGGTAAGCCAAACTGCTAAGGAACTCGGCCAAAGGGGTGCATCTCCACTCGTCCTACCCTATCAATAAGCTGCCTTGTGGTGGAGTAGGAGATCAAGGTAAGAGCCTCCTCACCCCATATACCATCCATAGTATGGTATGGTGTAGCCTCCATGTCGGCAGTAGTCAGGGAAGCAACTGGTTGATGAGGTGCTCTAAGCACCGACATGTCTATCCATCTGGCTGCCCTTATAGCTCTGGGGTCTGTCACCTCTACACCTCTGTCGTAGGGGATGAAGTGCTCATAGACCCAACTCATGACTAGGGTCGGGTGGTTCAAGGACTGTCCCTCTAAATAAACCACCCTGTATAAGTCGTCGTAAGTGGTCACAAGAATTTCTACTCCCCAGGCATATATCCTATCGTGCCCCTCTATCTGTGTAATAATAGGGGACCAACAATATAATAATATATCTCCTCCCTTGTCCCCAATCAGTCTCAAGGCAAGGATCCCCATGATGGCCTGGCAAAGTAAGGGGATGGGAAAAGAAGGAATGGATTGAACTCTAACCCCCTTCTTCGACCCCGTGGAGATGATTGCATCTCCCATATATGTAGCCCATTGTGTAATCTGTGCCCGTGAACCTACTGTCTCTAGGGTGAGTCATCTCCCGATGATCGGTACCCCCAGAATGTGATAGACATCCTCCAATGTAATACTCCACTTATCACGGGCCCCTGGCAATTGGAAGGTGTTTCGATCTGCATCCCAGTATGAGAACAAGTCACAAAAGATGTGACTAGATGATGTAACATGGGGCACACGTGAAATGCGTAGTATCCTAGCCCGCCGAAGAGTGTCCTCCTCATCCTGTGAGAGGGAATCTTGTACCCCTGGGAGCCAATCACACTCCCTCTCTCTACTCCACCGGATATATTCCTCTCTCGCCCGCATACACCCAAAAACACACAAAACAGAGCAAGTTATCATCCGAGTAATATTGCGAAAATCATGAAAACACGTAGAAATGCTAGAAAAGTAAAAACAATTTCAAACAGATGATCCTTTTACATTCTGTACAAAACCGCCGCCCTGAGAAAAGAGGTGGTTTTGTAACCTCCGCCTTAAGGGCGCCGGTCGTGTAACCGCTGCCCTGAACAAGGCGGCGGTCATGTAACCGCTGCCCTGGGCAGGGCGGCGGTCGTGGTCTGAAAACCCATGTGGGGTTTTAAATTTAAAAAGCCTAAAAAGTGTAAAAAATGACCATTTTACCTAAAAACAAAGCCTATCCAGTAGGCGCCCCCCCTAGGTGGACCTTTTATCACTAACATTTTCAAAAATTACCCCCCCATGACAAAATATTTATTATTTCAAATTTAAGGGGGTAAAAAGGATAAACCGAAGAAAACTAACCTGTGATCTCATGGGTTGATGTTCTGCACGTGGAGGCATGATCGCTATCTCGTCAAGGATGTTTTGACTCTACTCATGTAAGAAACCGTCACCGTGGGTCCCAGAGCTCAAAATCAATCAAATCGACTCATACAAATGAATAGGAAAATGGGCCCACTTTCATATATATAGCATTCGGATTTGTTTTAAATGACTTTTTCACAGGTTTGGAGTGCCGACAGAGGCAAGTTCCTATCCCTGCACAAATGATACATTCTCATTCCCTATTATTTTAGCGTTTATTTTTCAAATTATTGTGTCTATTTTCACTTGAGTTCTCTTTTCATTTTGCAGGTAGCGAGAATCTTGGACGGCATCATTTCAACACACATATGTATCAGGTATAACTTCTAACTTCCCATTTCAGGACCGCCATACTCGGACCCACCATTTTACGTCTCTTCATGGCTAAAATTCTTCTCTGAGGGGGCAATATGTACGTACCCAAAATTGTAAGGTACTGTACTGCAAGAACAACGTGACACGTGCCCCAATGATGATACAGGTCTCCTCGCAAGCTGTTTGGGATCCGGAAAATCTCTCCAAGTGTGCGTTAACATCCTGCATGCCCCGCTTAGCCCCTGCCTACTTTGTTTTTCCCTTTTCCCCTCTTTTCTTAACCTTTTTCTCTTTAGTGACGAAACCGCTGCCTTGTCTAGGCGGCGGTCCTTTACGCATTTTCTAAAAAGCTTTTTTAACACGACTTATGTAATTTCAACGTTTTACTAGCTTTCTTTCACTTCCATAAGCTTGCATTTATGATTCTGGTTCCCTGCAATAGTGTTTTGCCATTGTTTATAGTTTAAGAGTTCTATTTGGCTTTTACCTTGGGTAAATGCAAATGCTATAAATAGTTGGCTTGTTCTCAAGTAAATGGCCCCGCAAAATTTGCCTCTGATTTCTCTTTGCAATAAATTTAGTTTTCCTTTTTCTTAGAATGCTTAGTTTCTTTCATTACATGCTTAGTTAGCATTGTTTTACTGTTAGTAAGCCACATATCCATCTTGTGCAAGCACTATTGTTATTTCATCCAATCCATTGGAGTAGAACAGCTTAGGAAGCCATTAAAGTTGTAGGTTTTGTTCTTCAAACAGGATAGTTTCAGGTTCTGGATGCTTTATGTTGCATGACTTGCAATAGATCCCGCTAGGAATTTCATAAGCCAAGCTCTGTACTCTAGCGCTATCCCTCTCCTACTCGCATTGTATTCAATCTGTGTCTTGAGCTACCTTTGTCCCAATATCTACTTCTGTTGATGCTAGCATTACACACTTTTCTGGATCCATGTGAACACGAAGGAACAAGGAGATCACACTGAGGGGACAAGATCACACACACCATCGGATTCACCACTATTCTGCAGAATCCAGGTTCTATCTTTCAAATTTCTAGTTAGAATCATATCAAATAGAGTAGTTAATTGCTTTATTTTGTTTAATTCTACTCTCGTTATTGCCAGGGAAGCTGTGGGGATTGATAGTTTCTGAGAAACTATGATTCACTCCTCACTTATGAGGTAGGATCGAGAGTCTTGTAAATAGATTAGATGAGCTATTTTATTGTTTAGAATAGATCTACAAATTACATAGACTGATAGCTACACTCAGCTATTTTCTTTGTTTTAAATTGTTGTTTTAGCTATCAATTCTAGATATTTTAAATAGCTGGTTTCTTAAATTCGTAAATCTCGTCAGAAAACACAAAAAAATAGAGAAGTCATATATACTATAGATATACTTCACATAGTTAAATTTCATTTTACTGTAGTTCATTTTATATTGTTGCTTTTGTATGAAAATCACGAGACCTAGAGAGCCCAGGGAATACGTATTCGAGCCAATCGTACCTCAGTCCAATATCATCACAGCGAGAACTGATATAGATCAAAATCTGAGGATCCAAGTCTTCCGAACAATAGTAAGCTTGCAACAAATCAATTCCTAGTTGAGCGGACTAAACATAGAAGATGACCAAGCACACACGTTTTGGTCAAATCAACCGAACTACAGATTACCCTAGGCAACATTCATATGACTGTAGAAGGGTTTGAAAGAGAACAAACCTTTGGTTGTGATCCTTTGGTCCCATAGCTAGATTCAGGAGACACTCTTCTAGATATAGATACCAGCCTAAGAATCTAGGTTACATGAACGCCTGTAAGATATTCTAAGAAAATCACACATTTATTGATCCTAAATATAGAAGTTGAGAAAGCATACGATTACTATATATTAGGAATTAGGACTTGATTTCACGCATGACCATAACAGGTCCACAACAACTAAGAATCTATGGTTGTGACCCACAAATCCCACAGCCCAACAAATCCATAGGAGAATTAGACATAGACACTGGCCTATGCACACTAGTATTCCGGTCTACCCCACTTCCACCTATAGTGATCGAACAATTATCCTTGCTAGACACAGCAGCTAATAGAGCTAGGGAATTCTGGACTAGGCTAGAGAATCATCCATAGAATTGACTATATTTACCATCCACCATATGATCCTGTCCGGGGAAATAAACGAGACTATCCCGGGTCATTTTCCATGTATTCCACAATCTATAGATCGAATCATGCCAGAGCTCGATATTGATTGGAGCCTTCGAGCAGTCATCCTTGCTGACTGATCTATCACACCAGTTGAAGTTAGAAGGGCCTTCTTTTCCTTAGAATCATAAATTCTGCTAGTGCGTATTGAAGACATCAGATTTCCTAACTAGTTTGTCTACATCTCACACATATTCCATACCCACCGGTTGTCTCGGTACGACCTCAGGAGGTCGGGTGTGAGGAATATTCACTTGTAGATTCCCATGTTCGCATGTCACATTTCCATTGTACAGTCACATTATGGGGTAAGTGAATATTTTCCCAACCTCATGTTAGTGTGAACCTTGGTTATTATTTAGACTTGGTGGAATTAAATACCTTGGGTATTTTATTATTTTGTCCGCTTTAAACCTTCTAAAATTTATTAGAGAACATTTAATCTTAGAGTCAATTTAATTATTTATCAAAGTAACACCTAAAGAAAATTTAAACTATACTTGGTTTAGTTACACTCATAGTTTGTATGTGGTCCTCAATATTTGTTATAACAGAGAATTTTATTTTATCTAATATATTTTGTCCTTTATATTTTTTTTAATGTGACAATGGTTGCTAACATTTCTGTTCGTAGTCATGCTTTAAACAAAAAAAAATTATTCCATAACTTTTCCTATCTAAACCTAGGTTGTTCTTGGGTCTTGAGTGGGCATTTTAGCATGCGTTACAACACCAATTGGAGCTTTTTTTCCAATCAAACCCTTATGGTCAATCAAAAACTCATACTGATTGATTTCTTTCGGAACTAAGGAGTGATCATGGAATTTATAGGGGCACATGAATATATCCCTCTAAAAAATTATGAGAAAGGATTATCTTTTGACCTTGATGCGTTCACGTATTTTGGGGAAAAGTTTTATTACTTTTATCAATAAATAGAGGAAGATCCTACGAGCATGCAATTAGAGCCTCCTCTTATTCTTCCATCCTCACATTCTTCATTTTGTGATGAACTTCTTGGATCTAGTATTGAGCCATGGAACATCTTCTTATCACCCAATTAATCTTTACATATCACAATTCCTCAATCGCAATTATACTTTGGGTGATAGCCAATTATCCCATCATCTTTTTATATATATGGGCCACCTCCAAGTGTCTCTTCATCATCTACTTTTGGGTCTCCTCTGGGTAGCCCATTACCTTCTATCCATGTCTAACTAGCCCCTTGTTTTCTATATATGTGACACATCCGAGTATCCCCTTATCTTCTATTCTTATACCACCTCCTAGTAGCCATTCTTCCTCTATACTGGGGCCACATCCAACTATGCTTACATCTTCTCTTTGCGGCTCACCTCCTGGTATCCCATCTTCTTCAATTCTTATACCGTAACCTTTTCATTCGTCACATTATACTATCAATGATTATGGAAACTCACTTTCGTTCCTCTCATCAATTATAAACATCCATGTTATTCTCCCACTTCTTGGGATTAGACATGTCATGCATTAGCTTATAAGAAACCCAGATACGTTCTTTATCAAGCTAAGATAAAAAATTCAAAGAGATCCAAAGCTCCCAACAACTCAAATGCTTATAAAATTCAAAATCAAAGGCCATTCCAGAACGCACACCAATGTACTAATCAAGTATGGCACAAAGTGAAAAAAACTATAGATACGGAACTCAATCTCCCACATACAAAACCCATGTTTCAAAAAAAATCACAGTCATTTGTTGAGTGTGAACTCACCATGATCATGGAGATTGGTGATGATATCACTCTTGATAATTAAATGTGCTTAGTCTCATTTATCAAGGATATCATGAAAATCATTGTTAGATCCTATCACGTAGAGTGACATGGTTGGTCCCAATCTCCAAAAACACTAAAAAATTCTAAAAAAATAATAATATCAAAAATACAAAAAAATGAGAAAACAATAAAACATAAAAAAAAAAATCAAAGGTATAGAGATCAAACATTGCAATCAGGTATTATGTACAGATGAATGTTCTTTCTTCCCTTTCTTTCATATTCCTCTGCAATTCATCAACCATTTTCATCCCTTCGATGTTATTGTGGTTATCCTATTCACGCACATTTTGCGACATTTATCTCTATCGTATTTGTTTGACCGTATTCTTTTATCACCTTGGTAAATTAAAGAATGACTAACCTCTTAGAGATCCTATCACAATTCACATTTAATAAAATTATTACTAAGAATTTTTTGATATATTTGTTGACACTAGCCAATGGCGTCATCGTAATCACTTTCATATCCTTCTATCGAGCCATCAATGGATCTTAACCCCTTATCAAACAAGAGAGATGAAATAATTTTTCAGAAAGAAAATGAATCAAAATCAATCAATCAAAAAGAAAAATCTAAAATCAAAAGAAAATTTATATATAACTCTCTCTTGGGGTATTTCCAATAATCTCTACTAGGGATATGGATGCCTGACTGTTAGTAGAGAAATGTTGTGATTAGAATCAAATTCATCTCCATTGGGGTTGTGGACACCTGGCTGGAAGTAGAGCAATGTATGGCTCTCCTTACACAATCCATTCACAAATCACCTTTTAAACTAAATCATTCTTACACATTGGCTAGTGTCTTCACTTGTTGTCTATCAACTCTTTCCTTCAAGAGGTAAATCATTTCCACATGCACACACAAGATCTCGATGAGTAAATAGGATTGGTATGTTACCAAGAGTTACTTTATGGACATTAGTTCAAACTATTTCTTTAGCACATATCGTGTCTCATGATTTGTGCCTTGGGCTAATCACTTTTTATCCAATGCCTTATAAATATTTTCATAACATCTTTTGTTCTTCAGAATTTTTTAGAACATCCATGTGTGTAGGATGTCCTCTTTGCCATATTTGTAGACACTTTTGTCTCCTTTTAACAAGAAATTTTTCTAATTCCTTTCTCTCATGTGTATCTTGGCCATCTTATGTTGGGGACATTATTTCTCCCTCATGATTGAACATATTTTATATTAGACTTGATCCCCCTTCTACGTGTGAATATTTTATCTTTGAATACTCCCACCTAATCATTGGGGTATGTCACATCTTCAATTTCTCATACGTGTGGCATTCTTCCATTGTATATCCCATCTATCATTGGGGGAATCCTTGTTTCTTGGTTTCCTATACATAGTTTTAGAATAAATTCAAAATAAAAAAGCATTCAAATATGTTTCTAAAAAATAAAAAACAATAAAAATAATCCTACAAAACGTCATTGTTTCATTCTCACATGTTCTTGTACACCAATTGCGGATCATATTGATCTACCTCCATTAACAAAGTTGGTTTTCTTATTATGTCTATTCTCTCGGGAACAACGAGTTTCTTGGTACTATTTCATAGTGCATGATTTCTTTTCATAAGACCTAAGTGTCCTCCGTTATTCCCCTTGCATGTATCATTGCTTAGGGCACAACTTTCAGCCCTTGTCGTTAATTTACACAGGTTGGATTTGAAGTTTGATAACAAAAACATTGCATTATATTTTTTTGTTAGGTTGGATTGTTTACTTACTCGTATTCCATTGCATTATGTATGTTAAAGGGAGTTAGGCATCTTTTACTTTCTCATATTGAATTGCATTTTGTATGTTGCATGGAGTTGGTGTTTTTAGCAATGGAAATTTGTTCATATATGGGTTTTCATTTCATAATACACTTTTGTTCATTCTTTTTAATAAGGACCAATGAAGTTGATCATAAGCAAAATGATGAAATAAAGTTGCTTTTTATAGCAGCAAGATGATAGCTATATCCATCTCTTTTCAAATTCATTTTTATTCTATATGACTCTCCTTCTATCAAAATTTTTCTTCAAAAGAAACTTGGGGCAATAGGGATCAATTCTTCTACTTCTTCTATTTTTTTCTTTCATCTTGTTTATCGTCGATTGCCCGGTTCCATCACCCCATTAACACTCGAGGGGGAATCCTTCATTTTTTAAAGTTTTTCTTCTATCTCTTGAAAAAACTTATTTGTTTGTACTTATGTATTATCTTTAAATTGATGTCACTTATGCTACCCCAAAAAGGGGCAAATGTAGACGCCTAAAATCTTCTTACGTAGGCTTTAATGCTAAGATTGCACTAATTATCCTCTTTCTTCTCATTTTCATAATAATTAGCACTTTTCCACTATTTAGCTAGCATTCCTCTTCATATTCGTTAATTAACGACCTTTTGTTAATTAATATCAACTTCTACCTAGGTTAATTAATTACGATCACAACTCTAGATAAATAAATTATCATTTATTTGATCAAATTCCTCTCTTACATCCCACAAATCATACTAATTTTCCTCTAATTAACTTCTATAAGCTTATCTCTACGTATTAATTAATCACTTTTGATTAATTAAAACATCCCCTAACTCCCATGACTCACTAATGGAAAATTAAACTTTTCTAAATCAAGATTACATTTTATAAAGCAACCTTATCCATTCCTAATATTGTTTTACCTTTATCCCACATTCATCAATTTTCTAGCCTTACCTCTTCAGGAAAGTTATATAAATAACCCTCCTTCTTACCTTTATTCTTACATCGTGCTTTTAATAGTGAAAAATATAAACATTTTTATTGCTATTCATTCTCCATTATTGGAAATAGCTTCTCCATCTTGCATCCTTTCACTCAAAATTGACTAATATGGGAAGATCCAAAATGGCCTTGTAGACATTTTTAGTGAGATTCCATTCTCAATCCTTGAGATCAAGTAACAATTCACTTTGATTGCTTATGTTTTTCATAGGTTCATAGTTTTAGTTAGAAATCATAGAGAGTAGGAAATATCTTAGCATGTAGTTTCATTTATGCATTGAAGAAGCATTTCATTTAAGCTCTTATCTTGATGGTTCATTGTTTAAAATAAGAATTTTCTTTTGAAGTTATGTAGATATTAGTTTCAATTTATAGCTTAGTTAATAAAATATGAGCACACTTATATAAGGAAGTATTTGGCACTTAAGAGAATAGGTTTCTTCCTTGAAAATTGATGCGTGGCAGTATTTGGCACTTTAGAGAATTGGTTTCTTGCTTGACAATTGATACATGGTTGTATTTGGTTCCCTCCTTGACACTTGATATGTGGCAATATTTGATAGTATTTTACAGTTAGAATGTCTGATACGTGGCAGTAATTGACACTTGAGTTTTTTGTTTCATTTGTGATTTCTATCCTTCAGTGATTATGAGAGCGCATTAGACATATGAGATTAGAATATATTATACATGGCACTATCTGACACTTGAGAGTTTTGGTTTCCTCCTTGGAAAAATTTACTTGGATTTTGACCCTTCCCATTTCATTGAATACTACACTATGGATATTACATTCGCTCATCTTCATAAAATAATGACAATGATATGACTTCTCTTTCAAATCATTACATTTCTCTGTTCTTCAATCTTGCGTCGATGCATTGAACAAGTCTATTTTCTTCTCGTACCTTCTAATCTCTAACCATTTGACAACCACAACATAAAACCATTGGACTATTTCACATTATTAATCACATGAATTTCTAAGTGATAACCTTATTGGAGGATAACCTTTTATTCCTATTCAGCATGAGATTATTTCGGTATATTGTTATTTTTGGATACAAATGTATTTATTTAGGCCATGCAAATATCTTTTGGGAGATTTGACTCAGCCATACATTATGGTAGTTACATTATCTTTTCAGTATCATGATTAGATGCTATGAATTTCACTTGATGTTTTAGGTTTTCCTATTGGCGTCCATTAAAGGCCACGTAGTGTATGTGATGCCAAATATTTATATGTGTATTTATTTATAATTTGGAATTTCCATAGAACAAACATTTTATTTATTTTATTTATTGAGAAGCTTTGAGTATCTTGTTCATTTTTTATTTCTTTAAATATTGTTGAAGTTTTAACGTGGCTACTTTTCCATTTTCTTTGGTTGTCGAGATTTCTTTTTTTTAGTTATTTCTGGAACTCGAACCTTATAGTTTTGAATATGCTTGGCTTAATGTCGTTAAGAGTGTAATGTGGATTTTATTTTTTTCTTGATTATTTGGTTCTATCTTGTTGTTTTGTATGTGCGTGTCATACGAGGGTACTCCCAAGGAGTCATGACTACATGCATTGTGTTGTAGTAACATGCCCTTGGTATGATACTTAGTCATATATGTTTGATATAATTTTATGGTACTCAATCCTCCTCTGGTTGGACTAAAACTTATGATATTCAGTCCTCCTATGGTTGGAGTAACACTTATGATATTCAGTCTTCATATGTTTAGAGTGAAACTCATGATATTTTTTCCGCATATGGTTGGAGTGAGACTTTTGATATTCAGTCCTCCTATGGGTTGAGTGACACTCATGATATTCGGTCCTCCTATGGTTGGAGTGACACTCATGAGATTTAGTTCTCTTATGGTTGGAGTGACACTCGTGATATTCAGTCCTCCTATGGCCAGAGTGAAACTCATGATATTCAATCCTCCTATGGTTGGAGTGACACTCATGATATTTAGTCCTCTTATGGTTGGAGTGACACTCATGATATTCAGTCCTCCTATGGTTAGAGTGACACTTATGATATTCAATCCTCCTATGGTTGGAGTGAAACTTATTATATTTAGTCCTCCTATGGTGGAGATACATATAATACTTAGTCCTATATGGTTGAGAGACTTTCATCATACTCAGAGTTTTCTTGGTGAAGTTGCCTCTGTGACATGCATTATAGCTGGTGGATTTGATAGTGATTTTGTTTCTCCTTACTTCCTTGTATGATGTTTTCATAATTTTAAAAGATAACTTATTCATTTCAAACTTCAGGGTTGAGCTTGAGATTATTCACTTTTTTCAGATATCGGATTACTTGAGAATAGTGTAATTTTAGGATGCAGGACTCACTGAAAAACATACAGATGGGACACATGATACTTTTTCTAGGTCCTTTATATTATTTGAGGACAGTATGAGATGTCAGCCTATAGATTTCATTAACAAATATGTTATACTTGGATTCACCAGGCACTGTACATATTGTTAAGGTTACTTTTGATCTTAGGGACCTGACTATAGGTATGTTTTGGCATACCCATTTTTTTAATTATGTGTTATGTAAACCTCATGATATACCTGTTTGTATGGATTATATGTTGGGGGGGGGGGGGGGGGGAATATATTTGGGGTGTTATGTTGCATTACCCTCATAGATATGTGGTTTCCTCATGGTGAGGAATGGTGGTGTTCTTATGATAATATGCTTGTGTCTTCATAGAATTGTGTCTATAAAAGTTTCTCTTCCACATTAATGTGGTGAATTTTATGTGTATACACTTACTTGTTGTGGAGTCGGTCATTACTTGGGATAAAGGTCTATGTTATGGTTTTCTTGACTTAATTATAAGTATTTTAACTCCTTGATAAATCTATAACTTGTTAATAAGGATATTTGTGACCTTACATTTTAATAGATAAAAAATGACAATTATGTTAATCACTTTGACTACCTTGAATGACAGAAACTTTTGAATATAATGTTACATTTTGAATTATAATGAATTTTGTAGTCGATTGTGTGTAGTTCACGTTGACCAGCTCATTATCTCCATGACGAGAATATTTTTTTATAGTTCAACAAGATTGTACTCACGCTTTTTTCTAAAACAAGCATATACCTTTAGTTTTAAGAAAGTGTACCCATATTTTGAACCAATGGGTCATTGGAGACCTAGGATAATAGAAAAATCTTAAGCAACATATGTTAAGGATATGGACAAAGTGGAACTCCTTTTTCCTATTTAGATGTAACTTCTGTTGTACTCTTGACCTCTTTGGGATGTACAAAATGACTAATGTTATAATGAAATATACAACTCAATAAAACTTGGATGACGTAAAAAGTTATTTTCCTTATTGTTTCAGTGATGAATAACTTATATTTGACTATCTATTATAAAATAATTGATATTACTTCATAATTTGATTGACCATAGTGATATAATTTTGTCATATTGACTATTTGGAAATATCTATTGATAGAATGGTTGTTATAACAAGTAATTTTTAATAAGGGTTGACTGAATTTTTAGAAAAAATTCAATATATTTTTTTTAAATAATGGGTTGTCATCCCTTAGTAGTATTTTAAGAAACATTTTTTTATTAATTTTTTTTCCGTTAACAAGTTAAAATCATTAGGACGATGATTCCATAAGGGGGGAAGTATGTCACACCACACATCTAAACTGACTTTGAAGGTTTTACATCATTGTCAGTGTCTTGTACTTGACATGAATGATGAGCATCTCTTGGATAGTTTTACTTGATGAAAACATAATCTTATCAAGAGATTGATCTAGTATTGATGTATTTTTTGCTATGATTTTACCTTACTTTAGGTATTGATTTTATAATTTTGTCTAATAATTACATGACTGTATTCATATGATTTCATTGTTAAGAAATAATGGTTACTGTAATAATCTATGACTAGCAATAATAGTGTTGCACTACATCAATTAAGGACTATAATGAATTTTGAAGGTATTTATTCTAGTTCAGTTAATGCTTTTGGTCTTCGAAAAGGTAGCTCTAAGTTTTCAATAACCAACTTATCATTTAAGGTGTTGATAATTTGGGCAAGTGATCTCAGACTATTTTGGTTAGCGATTTTAAAATGATTATGGTAATGTGGATTTCTTAGCCCGTTTAGATTGCTTAGATAATTTGGGCAAGTTATCGTAGACTATTTTGGTTAGTGATTTGGTAAGGTAATGTGAATTACTATAGAAAAATTTAACGTGTGGCAAGCTTGAGTATTAAACTATATAACTTGAAAAGGGTCATGGACTATGTTTAGATGGAATTAAGAAAGAAATATTAATTGGTGATCATGTCCGTTGAGCACATCATCTGGAAAAGGTAAGTGTATTGGTGATTTTTTTGGTCTAATGACCAAGGTAGATTTGAATGTTTTAAATTAACGGTCTTCGACCATACCTTGTGGCAAGATGAATGTTTTTATTTAAAGAAAAATTTGGTCAAATACTAACCCCATCATGCATATGCATTTGGAAATATAGTAATTGATTTCCTGCATTTTTCAGTTGCATATTGGGGAGATAGGGTGCAACGTATAACACAAAGTTTTAGTTGGTCTTTGGAAATATGCTTCTCCTAGGCTTATGTGTGACTATTTAATTTTGTTCTTGGTATTTAAAATAATGGAACATTTTTGCATTTCTATTTTTCCTACAAAAAAAGGAAAGAAATAATGAATAAGTAAATAAGTATGAAGGAAAAACTCTTTCGTAATTCGTTATACATTTGGGTATTTTGTATACGAATTTGTTCTTGTTATTTGTTTTCTTGGTATGATATAAATTATCGTAATCTTGGACTATATTTATTTTGTGATTTCTATCAAATATAGTCAACCTATAAGGTCATGAGATTTTTGGAATAGATAAAGAATTTTAAAATTATTGGGAGTTAGCCATTGAAACATTTGTTAGACTTTTAAGTAGTTTTCAGTTGTCTTGTTTATTTTCATATACTGCGAATACAATGGTATGTAAATTTTTCTAATCATTGTTGTTTGTGAGAGACTTCACTCTCTTCCCTAAATATAATTTTATTGACAAATCTTGCTGCAATGATCATTAGTTATCTAGTTATGAACTTTGTGTTGCTATGTGTGTGGTCCTCTAAGGAGCTAGAAAACAAAATTATTATGTCAACTGCAAAGGTAGTGATTAGTTTCCTTATGAGAATTATTCAGGATGAAATGAGTTCATTAGAACTCCTCTGCAAATCTACGGCATTCTCTATATGAGGGTTGACGAAATGCCCACTTCTCTTTAGCACTAAATGAATCATGACTATCATTTCTGAATTGTTTATAATCGTAAATGTTGCTACTTTATTCTAGTTAGCATGCTAATAAGATGTGTGGGACATCATGACTCTATTATGTTTTGGTTATTATTATTTTGACTATATATCATATTGTGGACCCTGATGGGCATTTAAGGATAAGACAATTAGCTAGAATGGTTGCATTGTCATAAATTGATTGTGATAGCATTACTCTTTGATATTGTTTTGTTGTATTTAGTTTATCTATGTGACTGGACACATAGACACTATTGTGCATTCTTACTGGAAGATATTAATAGATGAACAAATTTAAATCAGTTTGATAAGGAAATCGAAGGATATACATCACTGTAACTGAACTGATTAAATTTTGATAGACATGTAGTATGGAAGATAATGATGTGTTCTCATCTTAGATATATATTGATATTTTGAATTTTCTTCGTATTGATTTTTATTAGGATGATCAAAGTCATTTTGTGATTTCATTGATATTGAAGGATTGACGAAATGGTGAACAAGTGAAAGTATTTCTTAAATTAGATGATTTAGTTGGTTATGATCTTAATTGCAAACTAATGTATTAGCAAAATCAAAATGTTGGAAATTGAGATTAATCGTTGAATTACTTGGTCTTAGAAATAGTAGTTATGACATTTGACATTGAAATTGATATGTAGATATAAGCATTTTTATTAGTTCGATATCACTAATATGGCCAAAAGGCCAGAAAGGTATTGTGTGATTTTGCAGGTAATTATTTCACAACAATAAACTACGAGGGGGTAGGAGACCAACAACCAAGGAATGTAGGGTATTGGCAACTGGTCACCATGGCAACTTGTGTTATGTTGTGTGTGTCTTGTTTTTTGTTAGGGGGTCCCCATTGGAGGAATTACCTCCAAATGTGACCAAGGGGTTTGTGTGTTATTCTTATAATTTCCTTCAATTAATGTTAGTGTATGTGATTTTATGGTGATGTAATTCCCTTTTATCATTTATTTAATTTTGTGTCTAGATTAATAAATTAATAATATTACTAAACTAATTATAGATGAGCAAAAAATAATTCATTTATTATTGTAGATGGCTCTTTGGTTTTTGTGTTTTATGTTGATTGTATGTGATCTTGAGTGTGGTACACTATACCTCTCCTTAGAAATTCGGATTTGGCCTAAAGGGCCAATTTTGGAGGCTTGTGGGACAAGTTAAACTTGTCCCAAACCTCTTAATTTATTATACCAACCCTACCTATGGGTTGGGGGGTCAAAAATATACCCCATTATATGTTTTGGAAGGAAAAAGGTAAATTTTTATTGCACTTTTTTACATGTGTTTAATTATTTTTCCTAAAAGGGGTAGGGGTTGAAGTGGTGTGTGTAAGAGGGTTGCCATACCTCCTAACCACCCATTTATTATGGCCTTGGGTTTGAGGTATGACTTGTGATGTGGAGTTGAGGATGAGTGATGTGGAATCCTACATGGAGCCACCTCACCCTCCTCTTCCCTTTTACTTTATATGCATATTTAATTATTGTTTTGGGGGTTACTTGCTCATTGTTTTTGGGAATGCTTGTAATTTTGGAAGAGCTTGCTTGAGAATGGAGCTTGGAGTGGATGGTGGTTGCTTAGGATTTTGGAAGGCTTGGATCCTGTTGTGTATTGATACTCTTCATTTGTGAGGTAGATCTCCACCTTTGTTCTTACCTTGCTATTTTGTTGTGCTCTTATGTGTAGATGTTGATTGTTACATTGGTTATGCTTGTTGGAAATAGACTTGTTTCTTAGGTTGTAGGAGAAATGGAAATGGGGGTAAAACTCAAGGGATTCATAAGAGAAATGTTTTGGGATTTTAGGAGGGAGTTTGGTTGGGATGTCCACCTTGTTGATAAATATGTTTTGTATTTATCTTGTTATTATCATGAGGGAGGCATAATAGTGAGGGAGGCATAATAGTGAGGGAGGCATAAGAGTGGGTTGATTTTTTGAGGGAGGCATAAGAGTGGTGTATCTTCTTGGAGGGATGCATAAGAGTGTTGTGTGGATTTTGATGGAATTTTTAGAGGCTCATAGGTGGACACTCAAGCCCTTAGGAGGCATAAAAATAACCCCCATGTTCCTTTCTCCTCCATGGCTTTAATATGAAGCCTTTGTGTTTTGATATTTATTGTCTTGTTGATAAAATTGGTATTGTGTTATTTCATTGTTGTCTTGATTGAACATGTTTTGTGGAAGCCATTTTTGAGTTGCCATGGTTGTCTAAATAGCCCTCTTTACTTCCTTGTTGGGGCTCAAGGGGCCAATGAGGAAGAACGTTTCTCTTCCTCATTGGATATTTTGGTTGGGTGGAGAGTGTTTCCTACTCCCCCATTTTTTGTTGTCTGCATGACTTGATGAAGATGGTGGACTCAAGGGATGGAATTTTCTTGTTGGGAAAAAACATGTGGAGTTGTGGATTGTGCTAGTATGATACTACTAACTTGTAAATTGTATCAATATTTATTGAATGTAAACTCATTCATTCTTGGATATAGTTTCTTATAATCTACATTACTTTATTCATGTGAATATGAACCTTGCAATGATCTCGTAAATGGGAATTAAGTTCTCTCAAATCTAAATTTGTGCTTAGGAATTCCTTGTGTATAAACTTGTGCTCTTGGATGGGAAATAAATATTGATTAATGGCATTATTGAAAACCCTTGATTACTTGAATATTGGAATAAATTTAATCTAAGAGTGGTCATTTTTCCCCTCATCCAACTAAATGTATAAAAGGATTGGATGGAACTAATTTTATACTATAAATATCCCTTGTAGCAATAGAAATTGCCCTAAGCAAATGAATAAAACATAACTAATTATACCCTTATAATAGTTATGTAAATTGAATTGAAAGTGATAAATTGTTAAATTGGTTAAATGCTCAAATTGTGGACTATTATTAATGCCTAGGTGTATGCAAAGTTTTACCCATACAAGATTACATTGGCAACATTTATTTTTCCCCTCTGTAATTGCAATTCCCTAAATTTTTAATATAAAAACTTAATTAATAAATACATATATATATTATTACTAGATAATTGATATATAATAATAATATAATTTGGTCACTTTCAAAATTATAATATCATTATATTAATGTTATTATCAGGAATTAATATGTTCATACTAATATATATATATATATATATATATATATATATATATATATATATATATATATAAAAGTAAAACTAATATTAATCCCAAATATTCTAATCATAAACCAAAAAAAGGGTTAAAAGCAAATCAATATGTTTTAAAAAGTTTAAACGAAAATGATTGTGTTATGCCTTAAGGGCCGCAACACTTATGTGTTTAGCTCAGGATATGGTAAGGGGGAGGGGCAACGACCCCACACCCAACCAATAGTTATTTATTGAGTGGGGGTGGGGTTGACGCCCCTCCCTCAAACAATGTTAAACCCCACCACATGTTACTATTGCCAAACCACTATCTTCTTTTGCTGCGACCGAATCATACACAGAAAAACGTGTGCAATATTTTGATGCAGCAGTTTGACTTTGCATTTCAGTTTTTTTAAAACATTTAATATATATATATATATTCTTCAAGCTAAAAAGTTTCTAAATACAAAAAAATAGGGAAAAACATTTATAGGTTAAGCACGTAAATAAATATATAAAATTATATATGGGTATATATACAAAGACATGTTTTCTTCTTAAAATAAATATTGGGGCTTCTAGATTTTACCCAAATGGGAATACACACAATATTGTCACATTGGGTATCCATTAACCTACAAAAAAATACCGTTTAAAAATAAATGAAGAAGAGGGACCAAGAAGCCACAAAGGAAATGGGTAGATCCTTGCCCTAATCACAAAAAATTAGCAAAGGAGAACTTCCAATTTTCTCTAATGGCCTCCATCGCTTCATTTTTTTCTACTCCTTCCTTAACCTACAAAACAAAACAAAACAAGAGAAATGAGAGATTAGATTTAGAAAATGAATATAAGAGAACCCATAAGAAAATCTAGAGTTTATTTAATCTAGCTTAAATCTAAGGGCTAGGAAAGATAAGATATAAGGGTGTAGGATGCACCCTACATCACTTAAGTGATGGGGTATTTAAAATGGGAATGTTTTAATTAAAATATATGTGTGTATTGGCAAATGGGGCCTAAGGGGTTAGACAATGTTGTGTACCCTTTACCGTTGACACCTTAGGTATTAAACCATGTTAGTTGGATTTATATTCAAATAGGAGATTATTAATCTTACCCAATGAAATGTTGAATTTAAATTTTGGGGCCATTCAACAAATAGATATACTAAGACCCTTGGGGCTAAATAACAAAGAGTAAAATGGATTAATATTTTAATTAAGAAATGGAACTTAATATAGGAAATTAAATCAAAATATTTTAATAGGGTTAGGCCAATGGTAACTAACTATTATTCTACTCTCGACTGCCATTTAATAGTTTAAAATTTTGTAATCTAGATTTAATTAAAATCCTAGCTAAGGCCTCAGAACCTTTCAAAAAAATATATTCCATATTTTTTCTTGTTTGCTTTCGGGTTTCTCAGTGTTTTATGTGGGAAAATGTGGGCGTTACAATTGGTATCAGAGTCGTGGGTTCAACACATGGACCCTGGACCGACATTGAAGACCCGTAAAACAGTTAGCAGAATTTGAACCTCCACGATTAAAATAATAATAATATAATAAAGTTGTTCAAATTGTTGTACTCGCCTAGAGGAATTTAGTTGAACACGTGCAACTGAAAATGTTAAATTAAATTGTTGTTCTTGCGTACTTCTTATGTATCAAGAACTTGGTTTCCTTGCTAAGATGTTGTTTGATGAGCCTTAGCTCTTTGTTTTTAGTTGTGTAATGTGAGAACCGAATTGAGAATATTACTTGTTGGAATGATAAATTATATGTTGTGATTCTTGAGTTTTGGCATTAGTGGTTGTGTTATGGGGTTAGACAAAGTAAATTACAACTTTTTTAGTCAGCTAAAGCTTCACTTCTTCCTTCAGTGGTTAGACAGGTTAGTTTTAGTTGTTGCTTTGGTGACTTAATGCACATATGAGTGGGTGGATATTAGTTCTTGGTGTCGCATTTGATCCAATTTCGTAGATGTGTTCTTAGAACTGAGCTTGAGGTATAGTGCCCTTATTGGTGGCCATGAAGGCTGTGAAGTGACTGTGATGTTGACTTTCTATATTTTATATTTGTAAATTGGTGTTATTTTATCAAGGACCAACATCTTATTTTATGATTTGAATGAGAAGCTATGAGGATATTTTAGTTATTTATATTTTTGTGAGAATTTTCAGACATTGCAATGCAGCTATGTAGTCATTTCTCTTGATTGTCGATATTCTTGGATTTTATTTTGATTGGTAACTCGAAGCTCGTTTATCTTGTTGGCTACTTAGCTAAATATTATGTGATCCTTCTTGCATGTTGATGACTTGGTTCCATGATTTTTTTATTATGACATTTTTTTATATGGGGGTACACCCTAGGTGCCTTGAATTTCTTCTCAGGTTCTTTAAGTTAGGCAGTGGTTTTGGAAAGACGAAACCTTGAGTGTGTCTAAGATCTTTGAGTGACTCTTTTGTTACTCAGCCTTTCTGGAGAGAGAGAGAGAGAGAGAGAGAGAGAGAGAGAGTTGAGTAGTGCGGTCTAGTTAGTACATGTTAGTGGTGGTGGTGATCCTCTTACAACGTGGTAAGAGCTTGATCCTTATCGGAGTAGATGTGTTTGGTTATGGGCTTATGGATTATGTTAGGATTAGATTGACTATTGGTTGATTTTAGATTTTAGTGGAAAAGCATTTTGTTTGGTAGTGACATTTCATCTATGGCATGCTAAATTATATCATGGTTTCCTTGTTTCATCTTAAAAAGTATTGACTTGTGGATTTTATGCATCTTGATAATTATGGTTAGATTTAAGCCCATTCGGGAAATGTGTTTATTTAAGTGTTCTTTTTTTTCTATCGATGACCTATAAAAAATTCTACCCATGCCTTAACCTTTTAGATTGTTATGAATAAAATTTTATGACTTGTTAATATTTGGGTTACGTAGAGACACATATGGATTCTTTTGGGTCCTTTGGACCTTTCTCTTAGAGATGTTAGTTTATTAGATCTTAATATTTTAATCTCGATGGTGCTTATATTGTGCTTCTTCTTTTAAAACAACAAATCTTGATCGAAAATTCCATGTTTGGGTAGATTAGTTGGTTATTCTATTGCATTTGATACCTTCTAATGGGAATGTGGAGTCCTTGGAGTAAAACTTTTGTTGTCATTTTGTTGCTTTGTTGGTGGTATCTTGTGGAAATATGAGTGTTGATTTGAAAAATTTCCTTGTCTTATTATGTGAGTAAAATGTTCGAGCGTAAACAATAAACATTGTTACACCTCTAAAATTCATAAAATTAAATATGCATCTTTAATGGGTCTTTCCTTGTAACTTATTTTGAGACTTGTGGAGACCCATTACGAATGTTTAATGATGCTTGTAAGTATTTGGTAAACACTTGAAGTATTGGTGTGATACATGTTGGTTGATAGATTCCTAGTTCTTACAAGATTAATTATGTGTTTGTTATGTTAAATGTCTCTTGTTCGTTTAAAATTAAAAATATGATATGTTGAGTTATCTCTTATTCCCATAAAAGTAATCATGTGATATGCTTGACCAGTCCTTCACATTAAGATATATTTGATAAAATAATTAAATTGAGTGTCAAGCCCACATTTTACACACACAAACAAAATAGTAAAAAAAATACCAGGATAATTTTTTTTTAACTTAGATTTCTCACTACACAACACCACAAGAGCTCCACGTAGAGAAATTCAACTATACATTAGATAGTAACATAAGTGATCGACTCACATAGATATATGACAACACCATATACATGTTGATTCCACACTTTCCCTACTGAACGAATACTAGTGATGACCTAACCAAAAGAAAGGGACTCGAGGATTAGAAATCGCACAAAACATTATTACCATGATTACATCTTAGTTGCGATAAACAATCCAAGAACATTTCTATAGAACGATAATTTTATCCATTTTCTACCTATATATTCTTAAATTCATTTCACATTCAACTTACGATTTGACCATTTAAGTTGGCTCTTTATCCCTTATGAAAATCTCCATAATTTACATAAGTATTTTCCATATTTATGCACACAAAATTCCTAGTTCTCTCATTCTTATGTTAAGCTTATGATTTCCAAGCATTTATTCAATGTTTAGTTTTTACCTCTTCAACACAAGTGACTCTGACGTAAAGTCAAGAAAGAAATATTAGGAATAAGGGAGATTTATATTCAAGATATATATGTTTATGAAATATTTATTTCCCTGTCATAGTTGATATAGTTTAATAACTTGTCGAATACATTCATAATTTCCACATCAAGGCTTCTATTTAGATTTATAAATATCTTATGTTTCCTCGAATTTTGATCTCACTAAGGGAAATTCATATTCCTTTTAACACAAGAAAATGCCTAATTTAGTTATAAAGACTCTACGAATGACATTATTCCTAACCTCCAATCTCATTTTACCCTTATATGCTTTACTATTACATTGCACTATGGTCTCATTAATCACATTGTTTTATAAAAAAAAAGAGTTACAGAAGTATTTGTCTAACATCTAGAAGAAGTAAATGATTGGAAACTTTAGAACTACACACAAACCACAAAATTTGTTTTTCAAAGTAAGATCCCATGTTTTCTCATTTCACGATTCTGCAAGATAAATTTATTTTATACGTAATGTCATAAAAGGCATAACAAGGGAGTATGGAATTAATTTTTTAGTTTCTTGGTTTCTCTTGAGTCAACATCTTTCAAATCAATTTCATTTGCAAGGAGTTACTAACCATTTTCTACCGACAAGAAATTCATTTGATGATGAAGATAATTTCTAGATACAACTTGTTAGCCGACTAGGATACTAAAGAGGTGTTAGCTCTACTTACTCCATATCTTGCAGGGTTACATAACATAGTTGTTGCTTCGAACAATGGATCTTAAGTCATAGAAATGGAATAATGAATATATTTCATGGGTGCAGTACAATAAATTTTAGTTGTGAAGACTAATTATCTTTTAAGATGATAGCATTTTGCAAACTAATGTTTCTAGAATGAGAGGGAGGGTATAAAAGGTTTATAAATTAATTTCATTAGATAATCCCATATGCTTAAGGTTGCTTTCAAGTGTATTTGGTGATCTCTGTCACCTAACATGTAAGTTGGACCTAAAGATAATATATTCTTCTTACTACACACATGATGACCAATCCTGGAAGGGAACCACTTACTATAGCTAATGTTTGATCAATTTGTTCTTAATTGATGGTTTCATGATGATGTCACTAACCATACAGGCTATGGCAGTTACTCAACTAGGGTTCTTATTTAGTTAAGATAGAAGGTGCCATCGAGAATACATGTTTAAGTTCATTCTAAGGTTTCAATTTTCTATCCAAAAAGAATAATAATGGAAGGTTAGTTATACACAAATTTTGTACTATGGTTGACTAATTCACTTAGATTTCTTTATTTCATTTTCAAGGTAAGGAACACAACAAACCAATTAATTAATTGACTATTGCACACTGGAAATGTACTACAAGATATTACATTCAAATTCATTTAACATATCCAATTTTTTTGCATATGCAAGACTAAACCAAAATGGGAGCCATAATTAAATACACATTTCCCAAGGCATTTCTAAAACTACCATCTCATACATATTACCAAATTCAAATATAAATTGTTGTAACATGGCAATACATTAGACATATATGAATTTTTTAATAATCTATATAAATTACAATAATAAACAATGGATCACACCACACCTTTTCGCCATTTCACTTCCACCCTGCAAAGCCATGTGATCATGAAATCAGCGATAAATCGCTGACATGGAATCCACCCAAATTTAGCGTAATTAACAGTTTTATTTTGTCAATTACATAATAACATTAATAATTTGCATTCAAAAGGAGAAGGTAAGAGATACATATTTATTTCATTTCTTAACCAAGGAGAGAAAAAAATAGGGAAGAGAGAGAAACATTATTTTTCCAAAAGTTCAATTTGACACAACAATCAGACAGTAGAATTTCAAGCAGTTAATTACAAGTGAACACAAGTTTCCATGATGGTTTAACAACCTAACAGGGGTCCTACAACTTTATTTTTACGTTTTCCTACTAGTTGCAAAAACATTCATAAAAGGCTCAGAGATGAAGAAACCACTTTCAAACATTTTCCTCTGATGAAAAAACACACCATGGGAAGTTTCTACGTTCCCTCCTATACACCAAGAACTCATAGGAACTGATGGGATTTAAAACTAGCAAACAGTTTACGATTGGTGGCTAGTTTTCTGAGGCCATTGTGTCATACTCATCCTAGTTGTAAATGATCAAAAAATTCAGCTCAAGGGCTCAGAAAACCACATCCAAAAATGGCGTTTGATGGCAAAACACACAATGAGAAACTTCCTACAATTTCCCTATATATAGAGAATTCACGAGAGTCAATGGGACTAAAAACTAGCAAATGGTTTTCAAACGACGATAGGTTTTTTGGAGTCACTGATCATAATCGGTCCAGTTTTGACCTAGTCAAACTAGGATTGGAGGCCAATAAAATAACTTTATCAAACTATTAAGAAGAGTTTTTTTCCCAAAATTGAAGGTTCCAGGAAATGTTATAGTAAAAATAGTAGAGGTTTGTGAAGGTGGATAAACATTTCCTCATCCAGGATTCAAATAGAGAGCCGATACGAAACCAAACATTTCAATTTTAAAAACTTCCTAAAAATGTAAACAGGGTAATAGGGATCCTAGAGGACAAAAAATAAGATAAGAAATGGTCAATTGTGGTGGATCTTAAAGTTTGAGGTAACTCTCTTGAGAACAAGGAACACAAATGAGACTTTCCATCCCCTTTTTGGGTTTCAGAATTTTTATTTGTAGGTCTTTGAATATCACGGTTTACTAGATTTTACAATGGACCAGTTGGTGGGTTTACGAGGTAACATACTCAGCTTTTCAATAAAAGGGTGTCACAGCTATCTTATATAGTTCCAACATTTTTCCATATCATGTATGAAGGATGGTTTTAATTTGTGCTTGACCACCAAGTGTAATTCAGGTTTCATAAGTTTATATAAAATATTCCAATTTATAATAATCAAAGGTTTTAAAATTTATTATGTTGCAAGTGGAAAATGAAAGTACGATAGTTATGAAGGAAAAGGTTAGATAAACCATGCCTAGACGAATGAAGCCAATCAAGATTGTGGGATTTGGTTATGTATCTCAAATAGGTATTTCATAAGTTGGTTTGCATGCATCCACCATTCCTCCAATTTTCATTTGCTCAAAATATTTGATACCCATTCCATGAAATTATTTGATAAATCTTGTTAACTCCTTATATTCCCAAAGTTAGTGGATCAACTCATGTTGTAATGATGAGCTTATCATATGCAACCTTAAAATGCCAATCTGGATGGGGAGTTGACTCATTTTTTATTTCCCCAGTAGTCTCATAGAATTCCTTTTGAATTTTGGTGTCCACATTGAGGAACTTTGTAAGACAAAAAATAGGAGTTTGGGGGCTTAAGCATAGTAGGTTAAATTATTCTCACAAGCTCCACCATTGATAAAACATGTAGAAGCCAAAAGATGAGCAAAAAAAACCATATGATTTGTGGTAAAAATGCAAACAACATCATACCATTTAGTAGTTAGCCCTTTCATCAGACCAAAATCCACTCATCCATTACCCAAGACTATAACACGAGCCTTCTCCCCTGGTTTAGTAGGACCCAAAATAGGCAACCACTCCACGCTATCATGTCATTCAATTTCACTATGCTCCTCATGTATCTACTTTACAATGGGATGGAGGTTTTGTAAGGTTCTAGAAATTGACCTTGTTAGGTTATAATTTAGCAGGTTTTTCATCCTTGAGAAATACCACAACATGAGCTCAAAAAACCGATATCTATATGATGGTGGTGTTAACAACGTAAATTCATTTGCAACCTTCCTTTCCAATAAACGAGTACTGGATGACTGAAGTATTATTCTTAACAAATGTAGTAATCGCACTACAATTAATCCTCTGAACTGCTTAAAAATTCTAAAGTTTCTCATTACAGTGTGTTTCTACCTTCAAAAACCTTTTCAAAAAACCCATTTTGTGCATATATTCCTCCTGAATTCAAGGAATTGGCTCAACCTTCATGTGCATTATGCCGCTCTGATTCTTGTGTTATGGAAAAAAAAAAGAATAACCTGGTGTTTTACTTGAGATTATACAAAAACCTGAAAATAACAAAACACTTGTGATGCCGAAACAAAATCCTTTCTCTACATTTGGAACTGCATCAGAAAAAAAATCCAATCCATCTCGATTACTTTACAAATAGAAAAAATGAGGAGATAGCAGATTTGTAGCTTTATCTTGTGCATGGGGCTGGTCTAAGCTATAGAGGATTGGTTTTAGGATGGCTAAAAATGAGAGCTTCGTTTAGCACGAGATGGAAGGGTATGCATGCCCATATATGAAGAGGCTCCCATTAGCAGTCCTGGCAGGGAGGATGTAGGTCAAAGCTTGTGAAATATGGTCTGACAACAATATAATTGCATCTGGTTGGACTATTTATCAAGCTAGGATGGATGCCCGTACTTATACCAAGGCTCTAATCATGTCACTCTTGCCACACACCAAACCATCTGTCACATGCTACCTCCTCCTGTCACTTCTCCATCTCACCCACCAGCCCACACACTCAAAATTATTTAATTATCTATTTTATTATTTTTATTGTATTTTTTCCAACAGTACATTTCCCTCCCCTTATAAGAGCATCGTACTTGATGTGACACAACAATAAATCTCAAAGTGTATGTAGGTAAAAAATTCAATAATGACAGGTGTCATTTAATAAAACAACTTGTCAGTACAATGCAACCACAAGGAAGAGACTAAGTTTGGAAATATCTTAAATTTTAATGTTCTGTGAAGATTGGTAGTTATAGTTTACATTATTACTTAGTTAATATTTTCCTTTACAATACTTCTTAATCTCAATCTCTTAATATTTCATTGTTTTGATTTTTTTAATTCTCTTATGTTTGTGGGTGTTCAGCAGTAATTGGCCTCAAGATGCCACACAAAAATTAACACAACACAAATGACCCACGAGACATCTTGCTACATACTTTCATGACTAAATCACAACACAAGAACTCAACCAAACCATGGAAAGAACATACATAGAGCTCACACCACAATACTTTTCACACATGCTTCTGACACAAAGGTAAATGTAACATAAACAGACTACAACATGGAATTCCCAACATGTACACATACAGGGGTTTCACGTAACTCGAAACCATAAATGTAGCTATATAGGGTCAAAATGGAAACACCTTCTTACCATAAATGAGGAGAATCAATCATCAACATTACAAAACATAACCAACTCACATGAGTGCACATAAATCATAATACCAACACCATACACCTCCCAAAGCATCCCATAACAACTCCATATACCTCCCCAAGTGTCACAAAACAACTACATATACCTCCCAAGGCATCACAACATAAAAATAAAATCCAAGTGCACTAATCACACACACTGGTCTCTTATGTCTACCTCAACTCTCTTATGCCTCCCTTAATCAAGTAAAATAAAGATAAAGTTTCCTTTTCACTCCTCAAAAGAGGTAGGTCACCCTATGGCCCTAGGCGCATAGAGTCTAGATACCTCTAACCCAAGTGACATCATAATTTGTGGTTCAACAACCCACTAGTTATCTATAACTCCTTGGGGCATACCCATATACAATGAAGTGGGTCCATAGGTTCCACCACTCCATGGTGAACCCCATGACCCTATTCCAATACATTATGAAATCAGAACCAACAAAAAAATCCATTTCAAATGCCAAGTGGTGAAAATATCAAGCCTTGGGCTAGGTTATAAAACCTTTGAAACTTGTATACACAAATTTAAGATCTATAGAAAATAAAATGGCTAATTACCCATAATTAGTGCAAAAATTTGCATGTTAGTGCTACAACCAATTAAAATTCCCAAAATATAAGAAAATGTCAATCAAGAAAACTATTGGTTCTTGCACGAAAAGAAAAAATGTTGAATTTATGGATAAATTATGTATATAGGAATAACACAATACGATAACTATGTGGCCTTATACGGCCACTAGAGGGCTACTCAACGAGTTACTGGCACTTAGAAATCGAGCCTCAACTTGTAAATACCATATAAAATAATACAAATGTTATCGTATTTGTTATAATCATCCCTCTAACACTTCCACGAGGCTCAACATAGTCGTAACTACACTTAGGTTGAATCCATATGATAACCATATAGGGAGAGAGAAAGGAGTACAAGTCACCATCTACTGAGCCTAAGGTTTCTGTGAAACACAATATGCATGACACCCGTTGAGCAAGTGTCATACATACCAAATGAACAAAAGTGGGTTTTTAGCCTATCTACGACTCCACTTCCTATCTCGTACATGGATCTAGTGACTGGGAAATAGTACACATTCCTCACTCCAAACATACACTTTTACCAATTTCCCTTTAGGGTCGGTTAGTGTAGGGTCTACAACATAACACATAACTACATCACTAAGACAATGGGAATTCACACATATTAACCATAACATCCTATGTATGGTATATATACGGGGTATAACAAAATCATTACTTTCATGGGTTATGATACATCACATTACCAAATACTGCACCCAAAGTGCAATCACTATATAATAGGGATGATTTGTTCAGCATATGCCCCTAAATAATGACGTTAACCATCACATATTACACGAATTATACGTATGAGGAACACAATGTGTAAAATTACAAGATATAGTCAATTACAATTACAACATGGTGGCACAAATGATTCATCACAAAATGGTGATGACATCACAATACAATACAATTCACCTTACACTAATTTTTTCTTGCAATACATCAATACACCATCATATCAAATAATGGCAATATGATCCAATGATCTACAATCCACAATAACATTCTTTTCACACACAACAAGTAGGTACATCACAAATGAACTCTTCATAAAGTCCACAAAAATGAGAGTGAATATTCTCATCATAAGCACATCAACATGATATAAAATACGCATTAAGTGACATGCACAACATGTGTGTTCGAAATATCAAAATTACAACATTGTTCATATTACAACATATATCACATTACTCTTCCAATATCCACCACCACCATCCAAATCATCACTACTCCAATCTATCCCAGAGGTTCGACAGCATGAACCTCCGTTGTGATACCAAATGTCATGCCCACATTCTACACACACAAATACAATAGTAAAAATACCACGATAAATTTTTTTTAACTTACATTCCTCACTACACAACACCACAAGAGCTCCAAGTAGAGAAATTCAACTATGCATTGGATTGTAACATAAGTGATCAAATAAAATAGATACATGAAAACACCATATACATGTTGATTCCACACTTTCCCTACTGAATGAATACGAGTGATGACCCAACCACAAGAAAGGGACTCAAGGATTCACAATCCAACAACACATCATTACCTTGATTACATCTTTGTTATGATAAACATTCCAAGAACATTTCTATATAAGGATAATTTTATCCATTTTCTACCTACAGATTCTTGAATTCATTTCACATTCAACCTACAATTTGACCATTTAAGTTGGCTCTTTATCCCTTATGAAAATATCCATAATTTACAGATGTATTTTCCATATTTCAAATTACACAGAATTCCTAAGTCTCTCATTCTTATGTTAAGCTTATGATTTCCAAGTTTTTATTCAATGTTTATTTTTTACCTTTTCAACAAAAGTGATTCTGACATGAAGTCAAGAAATAAATATTAGGATTAAGGAAGTTTTAGCTTCAAGATATATATATATATATATATATATATATATACCATAAACATTTTGTTAGTCCTTAGATTTGTCTCGCCACATTTGCCATTTTTTTCCTCTGATCTACATATTTTGAAATTTTTTGTCTCTCGATGTGATTTTTCTAAAATATTTTATTTCCATTTGAGATGCTTCAAGTTGTTTGCAAAATCCATTGTCATGTTTCTCCTTGAAGAAGTCTCCGAGTCTGCCCTGTTTTTGCCACAATTTCTTCAAAGTCCATGGGCTCTACCTTTTTTCCTATTTTTACTCAGCCATGGAAGATTGATAATGGTTAATGTATATTTGTATGCCTTTGAAAATCCAAATCCATGGTTGAAAATATGCTCGGAACCATGATTCATTTGTTTTTGTTTCAAAAGAAATTTTCATCCTTAGCGAAAAATCAGGTTCTGGGCGTGAATGGTGATTTTTTGTATTCTAACAGTCTGAAGGGTGTATTTTTCTTGTCAAATTTATTCCTTAGTGTTTGATGGTCACATGGATTATTTTGGTTGGTCAAGACATAGCGGGAAAATGCTTTAAATTATCACTTTTTGCTTTTTTGGCAAAAAGGCAAATTTGGTCCCATGGCCCTACTCAAATCTGATTGGTTCTTTTGGTGCTTACCTAGCTTCTTCTAATTGGATGCGGTGCAGTGGGTGTATTTTTGAACTTGTTGTTTTTGGCAACTTTGGCAAAAAATTTCAACCCACCCTGCGGCCCGGCCACGCTTTGATTGGAGAAAATTTAAGAGGGAGGGAAAAAGTCTCACTTTGACCCCACAGGAGGACATGTGACAAAGCTAATGGTGGAGATGCAGGCCTTTGGAGGTAACTTGGATGTTTTCCTCTTTGGAAAAATGGAGTAAAATTCTAAAATCGAAGTGCAACCCCACCAAATCATTTTCGAAGCCTTAAATTTTTTTAGGTTGTGCCATAACGACACGTGGCGAGCCCATGCTCGTTCAAGGTGTCAAATTTTGGGGATTATCTCAATATTTTCCATTGTGACATGTGGCAGTTTGAAAATTCAAAGGAAACCCTGAGCCTATTTTAAATTTTAATCTTCCATGTGGACGACCCAAATTCAAAGTAAAGATCAACGATAACTATGAGTCTGAATCTGATTTTCCCCCCCATTTTTATTGAAACATGCCTAGAAGTACGTGTCTTCATGATTTCTTGGTATTTCCTACTCGCCAAATAGAGAGGTGACTTAATTTTTATATCTAATTTTGGTGCGAGAGATCTGAGACATCTTTTGCCATTAAAATGGTCTGACTACCGGGATCGATCTGATTTTCCATTTTTCTTCTCCTGAGCATGCAAGGAACCAGATTTGACAGATTAGGGGCAGAAGTGGTTAGAGAGTTAAATGAGGAGTGTTATACTAGAGGAAGGAGTTGAATGCTGATATTTTCAAGGAGATATGCCCCATGAGCACCTGAAAACTGTTACAGATCTGATTCTGGGAATCGTGATCAAGCTCATAGCGAGCACTGGTACATTAAATGTTTTTGTCTTTTGGGGAAGAAGGGGCTTTGTTGTAAATGTTATAAATTGCAAAAAAATTTCATGCAAATTTTTTGGAGTGTTAGAGGTTGAAGAAAATTACCAAAAGGAAAATTTGACAAAGCCTTTCTTATGAGAAGCCGTCTGAGAAGCCTGTATATCTCTTTTACATTAAGTTTGATCATGTCAAGCTGGTTGAAAGTGTACAACCATTGACAAGCTCTGAGATTGTTCTAGAAAGTTTCCCGTGGCGATAAATTTAATCAAACTCAAGTTATTCTATGTGGATCTTATGCAAAATGTGTTAGTTTTACTCTTGAATGTCTGAAAATAGATTTCCTTGTTTCCTATTGCAATCTTGTATAAAAATTTGTTTTGATCACACAAGTCTCAATCCTTGTTACAGTTTAGTGGCATCGAAAATCTCATTTCTCAGAAGAGATTTCATGTGGGAATGAAATAAATGATTTAAAATCACTTTTCTTTCATTCATTAACAGAGATTGTTTGTAAGCCTCTTGGTCTATCTCACGCATAATTGATCTTATATTTTGATGTTTTATTGGATCTTCTAACTTGAACCTCTGTGTTATAATCTCATAGATTGTGTGAAAAATGCTAATCTGGGCCTCCATTGAAGTACATATTCTAGTTAAAGGAACATTTTAGCTATTCTGAAGTATTTTTTTGTCTAGACTTTCCATTTTGTAATATTTCTCAGAGATTTGGAAAATCAAGTTCATTCTACCTCACCTCCTACCAAAATTTATTTAAAAATAGATAATCCTACCCATACTACCCCTACTTGTCATGTGTGTATACAAATGCACAAATTTTACTACCAAAACATACAGAAACAATCAGGATTTTAAATGACTTTAGTAGCCTAAACCTTGCGTAGAGAATATCTCCACTATCTAGAGTGACAACTCGTGAGAGTTATATTTTGTTGCATTGATCATAATTTCTTCAAGTTCTCCTTAACAACTTCATTAGGAAGGATATTTCCATCTCCTCCATAAATAATAGGTTACAAAAAGGTTCTCTCACCTTGGTTGAAAGGCACAACCATAAAGTAGTGAGGATAGGTCAAATCCTCTTAAGGTGCTACCCAATCCTGTTCAAAGCATGGCTGCTTAAAATTCAGATAGATTGCTTCCCCAGCTACAAAAATACATACATGATCATCTATCTACCTCTGAGCATCTTGCCATGTCCATGATGTTTCTCATCCTTTGAAGGAGATTAAATTTTGGTACTAACACATTCTTTGGTCATGGAATATTTATCTCCCTATCATAGTCGATATAGTTTAATAAATTGTCGAATCCATTCATAATTTCCACATCAAGGCTTCTATTTAGGTTTATAAATATCTTATGTTTTTTCAAAGTTTGATCTCACTAAGGGAAATTCATATTCCTTTTAACATAAGAAAATGCCTAGTTTAGTTATAAGGACTCCAAGAGTAACATTATTCCTAACCTCCAATATCATTTTACCCTTATATGCTTTACTCTTACATTACACTATGGTCTCATTAATCACATTGTTTTATAATAAAAGCAATTACAGAAGTATTTTTCTAACATCTAGAAGAAGTAAATGATTGGAAAATTTAGGACTACACACGAACCAAAATATTTGCTTTTCAAAGTAAGATGCCTTGTTTTCGCATTTCACGATTCTGCGAGATAATTTTTTTTTATATGTAATGTCATAAAAGGCATAACAAGGGATTATGGAACTAATTTTTCAATTTCCTGGTTTCTCTTAAGTCAACATATTTCAAATCAATTTCATTTGCAAGGAGTTACTTACCATTTTCTACCCACAATAAATTCATTCGATGATGAAGAGAATTTCTAGATCCAACTTGGTAGCTGACTAGGATAATAAGGAGGTGTTAGCTCTACTTAATACATATCTTATATAGGGTTACACAACATAGTTGCTGCTTTAAACAATGGCTCTTAATTCATAGAAATGAACTAATGAATATATGTCTTAGGTGTAGTACCATAAATTTTAGTTGTTAAGATTAATTATCTTTTAAGACGATAGCGTTTTCCAAACTTATATGGCTAGAATGAGAGGGAGGGTATAACAAGTTTATACATTAACTTCATTAGTTAATCCCATCTACTAAAGCTTACTTTCAAGTGTATTTAGTGATCTCTATCACCTAACACATAAGTCAGACCTAAAGAGAATATATTCTTCTGACTACACACATGATAACCAATCCTGGAAGGGAACCACTTACTATAGATAACGTTTGATCAAGTCATTCTTAACTGATGGTTTTACGATGATGTCCCTAACATGCATGCTATGATGGTAACTAAACTAGGGTTCTTATTTAGTTAAGATAGAAGGTTCCATCAATCATACAGGTTTAAGTTCATTCTAAGATTTCAATTTTATAGTCAAAAATGATAAAATAGGGAGGTTAGTTATACACAAATTCTATACTAGGGTTGACTAATTCACTTAGATTTCTTTATTGCATTTTCAAGGTAAGGAACACAAAAAACCAATTAATTAATTGACTATTGCACACTGGAAATGTACTACAAGATATTACATTCAAATTCATTTAACATATCCAACATTTTTCCATATACAAAACTAAACAAAAATGGAAGCCATGATTAAATACCTATTTCCCAAGGCATTCCTAAAACTAGCATCTCATACATATTACCGAATTTCAAATATAAATATTTGTAACATGGTAATACATTAGACATATATGAATTTTTAGATAACCTATATAAATTACAATAATAAACAATGGATCACACCACACCTTTTCACCATCTCACTTCCACCTTGCAAAGCCATGTGAGCATGAAATCAGCGATAAATTGCTGGCATGGAATCCACCCAAATTTAGCATAATTAACAATTTTAGTTTCTCATTTACATAATAACATTAATAATATGCATTCAAAAGGAGAAGGTAAGAGATACATATTTATTTCATTTTAGTTCACTTCATTTCTTAACCAAGAAGAGAAAAAATAGGGAAGAGAGAGAAACGTTATTTTTCCACAAGTTCAATTTCACACAACAGTCACACAGTATAGTTTTAAGTAGTTAATTACAAGTGTTAACAATTTTTCACGATGGTTTGGAAACCCGACAGGGATCTTATAACTTTCTTTTTATGTTTTCCTACTAGTTGTAAAAATGTTCAAAAAAGGCTCAGAGCTGAAGAAACCACTTTCAAACGTTTTCCTCTGATTAGAAAAAATACCATGGGTAAGTTTATACATGTCCTTCGATACACCGAGAATTCATAGGAACTGATGGTATTTACAACTGGCGAATGGTTTACGATTGGTGGCTAGTTTTCTGAGGCCATTGGTCGTACTTGACCTAGTTGTAAACAATCAAAAATTCAGCTTGAGGGCTCAGAAAACCACGTCCAAAAATGACGTTCGATGGATGAACGCGCAACAAGAAACTTCCTACAAGTTACCCTATATATAGATAATTCACCAAAGTTAACGGGACTGAGAACTAGCAAATGGTTTTCAAACGATGATAGGTTTTCAGGAGCCACTAGTCATAATTGGTCCAGTTTTGACCTAGTCAAAATATGACCAAAGGCCTATAAAATGCTTGTGTCAAACCATCAAGAAGAGTGTTTTTTTCTAAACTGAAGGTTCCATGAAATGTTATAGTAAAAATATTAGAGGTTTCCAAAGGTGGATATGCATTTCCTCGTCTAGGATTCAAATGGTGAGCTGATATGAAACCCAACTTTTCAATTTTAACAACTTCCTAAAAATGTGAATGGGGTAACAGGACTGCTAAAGGAGAAAAAAAGAGAGAATAAATGGTAGATTGGGGTGGATCTTAAAGTTTTATAAAACTCTCCTCGGAACAAGGAACACGTATGAGAATTTACTTGCCCTTTTTGGGTTTCAGAATGTTTCTTTGTAGGTATGTGAATATCATGATTTAATAACGTTTACAATGCACCAATTGTTGGGTTTACGAGGGAAAAAACTTAGCTTGTCAATAAAATGGTGTCACAGCTATCTAATATGGTTCCAAAGTTTTTCCATATCATGTCTAAAGGAGGGTTTAAGTTTGTGCTTGACTACCAAGTGTTATTCAGGTTTCATAAGTTTATATAACTATTCTAATTTATAATAATCCAAGGGTTTTAAATTTATTATGTTGCAAATAGAAAACTAAAGTACAAGAATTATGAAAGAAAAGATGAGATAAACCATGCCTAGAAGAATGAAGTAGATCAAGAATGTGGGATTTTGTTATGTATCTCAAATAGGCATTTCGTCAATCGGTTTGCATGCATCCACCATTCCACAAATTTTCATTTACTCGAAAGATTTGATACCAATTCCATGAAATGATTTGAGCACTCTCGTTAACTCCTTGTATTCCGAAAGTTAGTGGATCATCTCATGATATAATGATGAGCTTATCATATGTAACCTTAAAATTCCAATCTGGGTGAGGAATTGCCTCATTTATTATTTCCCCAGTAGTCTCATAAAAATCCTCTTGAATTTTGGTGTCCACATTGAGGCACTTGCTAAGCAAAAAAATAGGAGTTTGGGGCTTAAACAGAGTAGGTTAAATTCTTCTCAAAAGCTCCACCATCGATCAAAATTCCAAATTTCCAATGCATGTAGAAGCCAAAATATGAGTAAAAAAACCATATGATTTTGTGGCAAAAAAGCAAACAACATCATACAGTTTAGTATTCATCCCTTTCATTAGATGGAAACCAGCCTAGGCAGTACCCAAGAAAACAACATGAGCCTTCTCCCCTAGTTTAATAGGCCTCAAACTAGGCAACCACTCCACGCTATCATGTCATTAAATTTCACTATGCTCCTCGTGTATCTACTCTGCCATGGGATGGAGGTTTTGTGGGGTTGTATAAATTTCCCTGGTTAGGTTATAATTTATCATTTTTTCCATCCTTGAGAAATACCACAACAAACTGATATGTTTATGCTAGTGGTGTTAAAAACGTGGATTCATTTGCAACCTTCCTTTCCAATAAACAAGTACTGGATGACTAAAGTATTCTTCTGAACAAACGCAATAATCCCACTACGATTAATCCTCTGAACCACTTAAAAATTCTAAAGTTTTTTGTTGTAGTGTGTTTTTTCCTTCAATAACCTTTTCGAAAAACCCATTTTGTGCATATATCCCTCCCAAATTCAAGGAATTGGCTCAACCTTCATGTGCACTTGTCTACTCTTATTCTTGTGTTGTGGAAAAAAAAACAATAATCTGGTCGTTTACCTGAGATTGTATAAAAACATGAAAAATACCAAAACACTTGTGATGCCAAAACAAAATCCTTTCACTACATTTGGAACCGCATCAGAAAAAAAACCCAATTCATCTCGATTACTTTACAAATAGAAAAAAATGAGGAGATACTAGATTTATAGCTTTATCTTGTGCATAGGGCTGGTATAAGCTACAGAGGATTGGTTTTAGGATGGCTAAAAATGAGAGCTTTGTTTAGCATAAGATGGAAGGATGTGTGTGCCCATACATGAAGAGGTTGTCATTAGCACTCTTGGTAGGGACGATGTAGGTCAAAGCTTGTGAAATATGGCCTAACATCAATATAATTGCCTCTTCTTGGACTATTTCTCACGCTAGGATGGATGCCCATACCTGTAATAAGGCTCTAATCATGTCACCCCTACCACACACCCAGAAAAATGTCACACGCTACCTCCTCCTGTCATATCTCCATCTCACCCACCAGCCCATGCAGTCAAAATTATTGAATCATCTATTTTGTTTTTTTTTTTTTTTTTTTTTTGCCAATAGTACATTGAACATAATAAAACACTAATTGAGGAGCTTGGACTTGAAATTTGACAGGTACACTGGAACATTAGGAAAAGGAAACTGGTTTTGTGTTATAATCTTGGTAGATTAATAGAAGAAATGAAACTATGTAGTAGAATAGAAAGGAAACTTTGTCCTTCTACCTTCCCTAGGAGTAAAATAGATGTTTTTGTCACCTATATTGAATGACGAGATATCATGCCAATCCTAGTGGTGCTCCTTATAACACAAACTTGTGATGTCATAATAGGAGGAAGTTTTAATTAAGAAAACTCGTAAGTAATGTGCGTAGCAAGAGAAACTACAAATTTTGACTTAATAAGTTGTTTTATAAAATGAGTAAGATTTATGTACTGAGTACAATGTAGAGTTGAACCTTTAGTTCTACCGCCTACCCAGAATTGTGAAATACCTTGTTGATAGTGATGTGTTAGTACTCCCTTGTCCATAGATGTATGTGATTTTACCTTGCAGGAGTTGGGTCATCGTACCCTTGTATCCTTATAGCTTGACAAGTGTGAGTTGTGGGCTTTTAATATTTTGTCTTATCTCTTGTTTTTTTAAGAAAAGGAACCTCCTTGTGTGGGGATTTAGTCCTTGGTGACCTAGGATATTTCTAAATATAGGAAATATATGTTAAGGATATGAAAGGATTTTGGGAAGCTCTCTTTCCTTGGGAAATATTGATATTGGTTATCTTTCCCCCTTGTCCTTGGTAAGAGAAAGTGCAATTTGTTTTCATTACTTATTACTCAAGTATTGGTGTGATGCACTAGTAGAATGTAGTTGGATCCCATCTTGTTTCTTGTTCTTCTCCTCTAGCTCCCTTGAGTGCTCTTTGGTGTTACTATTTATTCTTGTCCTCTCTTTATGGTTACTTCGAGCTTGAACAAGAGTCAAGATAAATAAATCCCATTGTGTTATGTAGAATAAGTGTTTCCTCTTGTATTTGTATGGTAGTTTCTAGTGGAAATATTATCTAAATGTTTGACATTTCTAAATTAGGTTAGTGTTGTGAGTTCGATCTTGAATGTAAAATCAAGTTATAAAAAACCTTCTGGTCATGTTTTTCCTTAGTATTTCCATGAAAACTTTAATTTTACTCTCTCAGGTTATAGAAGCACTTCCCATGAATAGCTTTGTTGATCATAAATGTGTTGCATAACTTAAGTGTTGTTCCTTTTTGTTAAACCTCATCTTGGGTGGACTCAAATTGTGAGACTTTTGAGTAGACATGTTTTCTCGTATAAATTGATGGTCCTGGGTGTTTTTTACTATCCTTGTCTAAATAAAGAACTTTTAAAGTGTAACTTAATCATAGTGGATGCTTAAATTTTGTTATTGCAATATGTTGTATCCATGGGAGACTATATGGTCAACTTGAATTCACAAAATTCTCCCTGTTATTATTTTACTTTGGTGGTTATTCTTGAGACTCCTTCAACCATTTCATGTTTTGATGTTATGTGTTGTAGCTTGGTTGATCACGTAGAGTTACTCTATAGAATTTAATGTTTGCAACCTTCCTGAAGAAAGTTTTGAATCCATACCTTCCAATCTCACTTCTTCTTGGTAAATTACATCGGACCAAACTGAAAGGAACGATAACCAGATCGTACCAAGCCAAGAACAAAAATCTAATCAAACACCATGATTAATAAGATGAAATCAATTCGCCAGAATAGCTTTACATAAAACCTTTGCAAACAAATAAGCAACAATATCATATATTATTATGGAAATCAATGCAATACATCAAGAATTGACCTTGCTTAAATAAGCAAGGAATAACAATCTAAGAACCAGTCAAGGTCATATATCAAGCCATAAATCAAGGAAATAACTAGTCATCAAATAACTAGTCAAGACCATAGATTTAGGAGAGAACTAGACATCAAGGATCTATGTCAATACCATAGATCAAGGAAAGAACTATACCTAACAACTAGATAATATCTCCTAATATCTAAATAATATAAAAGAAATATCCACACACATAAGTGGGTGAGGATAAATACAATAAAGGTAAATAAAGTACCTAGGTGAACATGAGCTAATGTAAATACCTAATCTGACACCCCCCCTCAACTGAAGCTAGGGGACAAACTAGAAGTAGCATGTCCACAATATGAGTCCTAGAAACTAGGGCTGATGAGCTACTCATGTACAATAACTGGGAAAAAAGGGACAACGCAAGGTACCCAAAACCAATAACAACAAAGTAAAGAGAGTAAAGACCTGCTCCAAGGCATCCCAATAAGTTTGGCTCAAAAAAATCATACAATGCTAAAGAAGTTTGGTGTGTAATGTGGTCTAAATCTAGTGCTCCATCATAAAACTCAAAAACAACTGACATTGGGCTCCACCAGAATAGCTCCATACAAGGAAACTGTCAATGGAGCGATGCCGAAAGTGCAAAGAAAAACACCAAACATAATTTGATCAACTGCTACAAATACGTGTGCCATGATCCAAGAATAATAACCAAAGCAACAAGGCAAGGACACAAACTCCAGAATGTCATGATCTAAGAAAACTTAAGGTAATAAGGTAAGGACACGAAACCCAAAGAAGCAGGATCAGCACCACACCCTCCCATACTGCTGAATGGGTGGAGTGGCACTACAAATCTGTATGAGTTGTCAAAAAAACTACTCGAACACTGACAAACTAAAACTAGGCTCCACCAAAATAGCTCCCCCACAATGGAGATTGTCAACATGCAAAAAGTGTCGAAAATACATATACAAAATCTCTCAACAAACAAGAGAGATACACTACACCTGCTAAATAAAAATTCTCAAAACAAGAAGCATCACAATGCAAAAAGTATAGAAAGTGGAGCAAGAGGTTGAATGGTTAGAGGAGCCATGCTTGTAGAGTTATCTCAACGAATGCCTATGTCACCTCCACGAGTGATCAGACATCCACCCTAAATCAACACAAATGGATGAAGAAGATGCCTACATATGACTTGGTGCAAAATACACAATGGGTGCATGTAAAAGAACATTAGAATGCGTGTCATGTTGATCATGTCTGACAATTGAAATCTCATGTTTATCAAGCCTAAGTGAATATGTAGAACTCATGTGTTTCTCAGGATCCTTAGAAAGAGTCGAGTGAACAAAAAATGAGCTCTATTAATGTGTGATCCTAATGAAGTATCTACTCGAAAACCAATGTCATGATAAGAATTCCACTTAACATGTGAAATAGAGGAAATAATAACCTGTGAATGTCTGCCAATGACTCCGATAGTGAGATCCATAGAACAGAGAATGCGAGAACTAAATGCAGTAGTATGCTTCTCAAAAAATTCATGCAGCTGAGCAGAAATAGGATCAATGTCAGTGAGTTCAGGAGCAATAGCTGCAAGTGGACTAGCAGCATGGTTGTGGTTGTCCACAATATGATGGACATGTGAAAGGCTAGCATACTTCATTCTGCAGGGACTGTCCCATTATTGTCTCACTTATCATTAGTTACGCCATTATAGAAGAGCAATGGCACTTTCCTGAGGGTCTGCGACTTTTCAGCTACCGAATCTTACAATCTCCTTTTTGGACTTGGGACACTGTTGAAGAAAAGCACATCATTCTGGGAATCCATGTTTGGTACAATTTGTAACTCCAAAAGTTAGGAGGTCGCGCTCAACTGAGATTACATCCATGGATTGATTACAACACTGAATCTTATTCTGACACTTAACTAATTATGGGGTGGGTTCTGCCCCCTAAATATGACCAATGGAAAGATCACATTTAGACAAGCACTTCTCTGCATTTAAGGTCACTCAAAACCGATTTACTGATCAAAAGTCACAAGCTTTTGAATAGTTTGCACCGTTGATTTCACGTGGTTTCCTTCTGAAGCAAGTTCATTTCTTGGTTCCTGAATCGACCACACATGTGAAGTACATAAAATCTTGAGCCCTTTCCCCACTTTCTAGATCCTACTGGAAGCCTCTGGCTTCTCTATAAAAATGCATGCAGCAATAAAATACGACCAAATCTCAAATATATGAATACACATTTAACTCCTTTGTTAACTCTAACTCCTCCAGACTTATGTCAAGCTTGCAATGCTCCTGCTTTGATTGCATGGATTTGAATGATGAGCTTATAGGACCAGAGCCAAGAACTTAGATTTTAATAAAACACCATGGTCTATGTAGATGTCATGTAATTCACTCAGAATAGCTTTGCATGAGACCTTTGCAAACAATTGGGATAAAAATATCATTACTATCCTATTATCTAAATCAATGCAATACATTAAGAAAGTGCCTAACTTAAACCTTAGTGGAAGGCTTAACAATCTAAGAAACTATTGCAAGGTCATAGATGGGATCCATGGGAGATCTATATGGTCATAACTGAGTTCATCAAAGAGCTAGTCAAGACCGGTAGATTCCTTGGTGAGTTATTTGACATCAAGGACTCCTTTCAATACCATAGATCATGTCTTGATGCTATGTGTATGAAGCTTGGTAATGATCACGTACATATATAAATAAGATAGAATTAAATATCTCGTACACACTTACTTGAAGAAACGTTTAGAATCCAATCCAGGTCAATAAAGTCCCTAGGTGAACTTGAGCGAAGGTAAATTGCCAATCTGGACACGAACTTAGGATTCTGTCGACCCACACTTGTTGAAGTAAAGGAATTTCAACAAAGGGTGTGATCCTATTTCGTTTGCATTTTTCCCTACCTCTTTCTCCGTGACTTTCTGTGAGGAAGTCAAATCTAAGTGGAGGGGTATGTAATTCCCACTTCTCTTCAATAGTAAATGAACCACGAATATCAATTCTGAATTGTTTATAACCGTAAACCTTGCTGCTTTATTCTAGTTAGTATGCTAATAAGATGTGCAGGACATCATGACTCCATTTTGTTTTTTTTATTACTATTTTTACTATATGTCATGTTGTGGAACCTTGACGAGCATTTAAGGATAAGACAATTAGCTAGAACGGTTGCATTGTCATAAATTGATTGTGATAACATTACTCTTCGATATTGTTTTGTTGTATTTACTTTATCTCTATGACTGGACACATAGACACTATTGTGCATTATTACCAACAGATATTAATAGAGGAAAAAATTTAACTCATTGTGATAAGGAAATCAAAGGATATACATTACTGTAACAGAACTGATAAACTTTTGATAGACATTCAGTATGGAAGATAATGTTGTGTTGTCAGCATAGATATATATTGATATTTGGAATTTTCTTCGTATTGATATTTATTAGGATGATCAAAGTCATTTTGCGATTTCATTGATATTGAAGGATTGATGAAAAGGTGAACAAGTGAAAGTATTTCTTAAATTAGATTATTTAGTTGGTTATGATCTTAATTGCAAACTGATGTATTAGCGGAATCAAAATGTTGGAAGTTGAGAGTAATTATTGAATCACTTGGTCTTAGCAATAGTAGTTATGACATTTGATGTTGAAATTGATATTTAGATATAAGAATTTTTATTAGTTCGATATCACTAATATGGCCATGAGGCTAAAAAGGTATCGTGTGAGTTTTGCAGGTAATTATTTCACAACAATAAACTATAGGGGGTAGGAGACCAATAAGGAAGGAATGTGGGGTATTGGCAATTGGTCACCATGGTAAATTGTGTTATGTTGCATGTGTTTTGTTTTTTGTTAGGGGGTCCCTAAGGGGGGGATTACCTCCAAATGTGACCAAGGGGTTTGTCTTTGTGTTATTCTTTTTATATTTCCTTTATTTAATTTTAGTATATGTTATTTTATAGTGATGTAATTTCCTTTATTAATTCATTTATTTTGATTTATATTCTAGATTAGTAAATTAATCCTTATTTGTTACTTTAACTAATTATAAATGGGTCAAAAATGATTCATTTATTAGTATTAGATGGCTCTTTGGTTTATGTGTTTTAAGTTGAGTGTATGTGATCTTGAGTGTGGTACACTCTACCTCTCCTTAGAAATTCAGATTTGGCCTTAAGGGCCAATTTTGGAGGCTTGTGGGACAAGTTAAACAAGTCCCACACCTCTTGATTTATTATACCTACCCTACCTATGGATTGGGGGGTAAAAACTAGACCCCATTATGTGTTTTGGGAAGGTAAAAGGTAAGTTTTTATTGCACTTTCTTATATGTGTTTAATTTTTTGTCCTAAAAGGGGTATGGGTTGAAGTGGTGTGTGTAAGAGGGTTGTCATATCTCTTAACCACCCATTTATTATGCCTTTGGGTTAAGGTTTGACTTGTGATGTGGAATTGAGGATATGAGTGATGTGGCATCCTACATGGAGCCACCTCACCCTCTCTTCCCTTTTCCTTTATTAGCATGTTTAATTGTTGTTATGGGAGTTACTTGCTCATTGTTTTTGGGAATGCTTGTAATTTTTGAAGAGTCTTCTTGATAATGGAGCTTGGAGTGGATGGTGGTTGCTTAGGATTTTGGAAGGCTTGGAGCTTGTTGTGTATTGATACTCTTCATTTGTGAGGTAGATTTCCACCTTTGTTCTTACCTTGCTATTTTGTTGTTCTCTTATGTGTAGATGTTGATTGTTACATTGGCTATGCTTATTGGAAATAGACTTATTTCTTAGGTTGTAGGATAAATGGAAATGGGGGTAAAACTTGAGGGGGGCATATGAGAAATGTTTTGCTATTTTAGGAGGGAGTTGGGTTGGGATGTCCACCTTGTTGATAAATATGTTTTGTATTTATCTTGTTATTATCTTGAGGGAGGCATAAGAGTGGGGAGGCATAAGATTGGGTTGATTTCTTGAGGGAGGCATAAGAGTGGTGTATCTTCTTGGAGAGAGGCATAAGAGTGTTGTGTGTATTGTGATGGAATTTTTGGAGGCTCATAGGTGGACACCCAAGCCCTTGGGAGGCATAAGAAGAACCCCCATGTTCCTTTCTCCTCCATGGCTTTAGCATGAAGCCTTTTTGTTTGATTTTTGTTGTCTTGGTTCTAAAGAAATTGGTATTGTGTTATTTAATTGTTGTCTTGATTGAATGTGTGTGTAGAATTCATTTTTGAGTTTTTCATGGTTGTCTACCTTGCCCTCATTGCTTCCTTGTTGGGGGTCAGGGGCCAATGAGGAAGTAGGTTTCTCTCTCTCATTGGATATTTTGGTTGGGTGGAGAGTGTTGCCTACTCCCCCATTTTTTGTTGTGTGCATGGACTTGATGAATATTTTGGAACTCATTGCATGGAATGTTCTCTCTTAGGAAAAGGACATGTGAAGTTGTGGCATCTATGCTACTATTAATACTTCTCATCTTGTAACTCTGTACCAACACTTATTGAATGTAGATGTCAGTCATTATTTGAGATGGTTTATTATCCTATACATTAATTCATGTGATATTATGAACCTTGCATTGATCTTTATCAAAATGGGAACCTTGTAACTATCTCTGAAATGCTAAATTTGTGTTTAGGACTTCCTGTAAGTATGAACTTGTGCATCTTCGATGTTGAAGGAAAAGGGAGTGTTGATCATTTTGACATTATTGACCAGTAATTGATGTCTTGAATATTGGAGATAAATTTCATCTAGGTAGTGTGTCCTTACTCTCACTCATTAAAATGAATGTACAAGAAGGGATTGGATTAAAATTAATTTTACAACTATAAATCCTCCCTTGTTGCAATAGAAATTGCCCTATGTAAATGAATAAATCATAATTTAATTTTACACTCCTAATAGGCTATCTAAATGAAATGGAAAGTGGATAATTTGTTGAATGGGTTAAAACATGAAACACATTTTCACACAACTATAAACATCTCCTATTTTTATGAAAAAAAACAAATTTATATGAATATAAGCCTATACATTGGCAAACTTTATTTTTACCTTTTCTATTTTGAAATTCCCTAAATTTTTAATGGGAAAACTTGATTAAATAAATAAATATCATATTATTAATCTATAATTGATATATACATTAATAATATACATTTGGTTATTTTCCAAAATTTATAACATCATTAAATAAATAGTTATTAATAAATAATTGATATGTTACATACATGTACATGTATATATAGTATATACACTTTACTCATTAATAACTTATTAATAATCCCAAATTAATATCTACATGGATAAACCGATCGAATCAAGAGTTAAAAGTATATGAATATTGGCCTTAACAATTTTAAAGCCAAATGAGTATATAATAAATAAATGGCTGAGGAACTGTATGTGGTGTAGTGTAGTGATGTGTGCTAGTGTGTGTGTGTACCGACCCCACCCCCAACACATAGTAATTTATGGGGTGAGGGTGGGGTCGTCACCCCTCCTCTAAACAACTGTAAGCCCCCCAGTTGTTGAGTTTTAGCAGGTCGCATAAAGACTTCTTTTGTTGTGGCCGAACCATACAAAGAAAAACGTGGCCAATACTTTGATTCAGCGGTTTGACTTTGCATTTCATTTTTTTAAAAAGAAAAACGTTTAATATATATACAGTTTTATCATTGGCTGAAATATCTTTATAAAATGGTCAAAAAAAGAAGGAGTAACATATATTAAATTATGCATTTTCATACATATGTTTATCCAAGTGATATGTATGTATGTATGTAAAGACATGTATGTATGTAGCATGTCATATAATACAAGCTTGGGGATTCAAAATTTTGCCCAAATGGGCATAGCAAGACTAAAATCGGTAATATTCGGTATCCATTAACCTACAAATAGGGTTACCATTTAAACACAAATAAATAATGTTTGAGAGAATATATAACCCATGATAAAATATTTGGTATAAACCCTAGGAGAGGGATGCACACAAATCCTCATCAAAGTGTGTACTTCCAATCATATATCTAATGGAACAATAATCCAAGGCTTCCTCTTCTTATACTCCAATTCCTTAACCTGCAAATCAAAACAAGAGAAATGAGAGAATTAGATTTAGAAAATGAATATAAGAGAACCCATAAGGATATCTAGGGTTTATTTAATGTAACGTAAATCTAAGGGATAGGAAAGATTAGATCTAATGGTGTAGGATGCACCCTACATCACTTAAGTGATGGGGTATTTTAAATGGGAATGTTTTAATTAGAAGATGTGTGTAATGTCAAATGGGGCCTAAGGGGTTAGACCATGTTGTGTACCCTTGACACCTTAGCTATTAAACCATGTTAGTTGGATTTATTTTAAAATAGGTGATTATTAATATTACCTAATTAAATGTTGAATTTAAATTTTGGGGCCATTCAATAAATAGATTTAATAAGGCCCTTCAGGCTAAATAACAAAGAGTAAAATGGATTAATATTTGAATTAAGCACTGGAACTTAATAGAGTAAATAAAATCGAAATATTGTAATAGGGTTAGGCCAATGATAACTAATTATTATTCTGGTCCCAACTGCATTTAATAGTTTAAAATTTTTTAATCTTGATTTAATTAAAATGCTAGCTAAGGCCTTGGAACCTTTCAAAACAAAAATTATTCCATAATTATTCTTGTTTGCTTCCGGGTTTCTCAAACTTTTATGTGGGAAAAATGTGGGTGTTACACTTTGTATCAGATCCATGGGTTCAACACTTGGACTCTAGGCCGACATATAAGACCCATAAACCAGTTAGTAGAATTTCAACCTCCATGATTAATATAATAATAAAATAATAAAATTGTTCAAATTTTTGTACTCGCCTGTTGGCGTTTCGTCAAACTCAGGTAACTGAAAATGTTAAATTAAATTGTTATTCTTGCGGACTTCAGGTGTATCAGGAACTCAATTTCCTTGCTAATATCTTGTTTGATGAGCCTTAGCTCTTTGTTTTTAGTTGTGTAATGTGACGACCAAATTGATACTCTTCCTTGTTGGAATGATAAATTGTTTGGTGTGATTCTTGTGGTTTGGCATTAGTGGTTGTGTTCTGGACTTAGACAAAGTAAATTAGAAGTTGTTTTGTCACCTAAATCTCCCCTTCTTCATTCAGTGGTTAGATGGGTTAGTTTTAGTTGTTGCTTTGGTGACTTAATCCATGTATGAGTGGGTGGATATTAGGTCTTGGTGTCACATTTGATCTAGTTTCATGGATGCGTTCTTAGAACTAAGCTCGAGGTATAGTGCCCTTATTGGCGGCCATGAAGGGTTGCAAAGTGACATGATGTTGACTTTCTATATTTTATATTTGTAAACTTGTGTTATTTTATCAAGGACCATCACCCTATTTTATGATTTGATTGAGAAGCTTTGAGGCTCTTTTAGTTATTTATATTTTTGTGAGAATTTTCAAACATTGCAATGCAAGAATTTAGGCTGTGAAAATTTGAATCCTTTGTTATATATATATATATATATATATATATATATATAGGTTGATCGGAAATTATCCTTATTAAACCCTTGGTTCTTAGGTGGCCTGCTACAGAATTGTTTGCATTCCTTAAAATTTTGTATTGGTCTCTATGCATAGTGAAAAGCTAGAGTGGTAGACTCTTATGTTTATATATGATAAAGTTGATTGTTTGAGTGACATTCTTGGTATTGACTTACTGATACTCTTAAATTAAATGGGTTTAATTTGTGGAAGAGGCATATTAAAGTCAAAACAACTTGGTATAATATCTTTTATGACATATATTAATAAGGTTGTAAGATCATAGACATAACTTGTCCCTTGGTTGTTTGGAATTAGAGATTTCATTATAAGTTCGTATGATCATTGATATTCTCATTTTTTAGCTAATTAATGAGATTCAAAAAGGGAAGTTAATCTCATTACAATTCTTTATTTCAAACTTAAGCAGTAGGATTAGAATGGATAACCATACCAGTTTAGGGAATTGACCATGTAAAAAAAATTGATCTTCCTATAGTATGCAGTGGAGTAAATCCACATTTAGTGGCTGAAAGGTTTGGATGCATGAGAGTTTTCACACGGTGGTTGTTACTTTTTAAATTGAAGATAACTTATGGTATACTTATGTTAGGATTTCCTAGTATACTTTTAGACATTATGTTGATGATCGTATTCCTATGATATGTAATCGACAAGGTGGTTGCTTACTTGACTACCATCACCGTCTAAAGTAAATAAGTTATAATGCTTATTTTAGAGCTGAGTATAGTTATTATGGTTGTAATCTTAACAAAATATTTTCTGTAGCTTATGATTTCCCTTGCTTGAAAAAATAGGTTGTAAGTAATCGAGTTTTACAATGGTATGGTAGCTGAAACAAGTATATCATTCTTTAAAGATGAAAACTCGTGAAATATTGTAAAAACCTCATAGGTATTTAACTATGACTTTACGTGTGACATATTTTTTACAAAATTTGTAGTTAACAACCTCTATGAGTTGGGAAGGTACATTATTATATGTCCCTATCGGATGATGCAAATAACCAAGTTACTAGGTTTCATATAAAAAATGTTGTGCACCTATATGTTACCACCCAAGTTGATATCTATTACCCTTTTCATAAGCTGAAAACAAATCTGAAAATGAAGTATAGAAACCATGAGATGACATTCACATCATGGAGTCATGTTTGTGCCAATTTCGCATGCCTACGAGAGGATAACGTAAATGTAATGATGCAAGTCATTATGTGGGCATTACCTTTTTCTTGTAGGGTACTTAATCGGTACTGACATGATCGATTTGATTTGAATATCGAGTCCCAATTTCTGCAGCTTTAAAATAATATGGGATTTAATTCACAAATAAATGGAAAAGAGTTTTGATAACTATTTTGGGAATGGTGGTTCAAAAAATACTTCCTCATAAGATTAATGTTGTTATGAGAAGGAAGCTCTAGATATCTTCTTGTATTGATTAATTAATATTTACGCCCGAGTCGATTTCAAATTTTGATCTTACCATGAAGGAAGGATTCTTTTGTCAAAGATTCATAAATTAATTCAAAGTAATGCCTAGTTGAGAGGCCCTTGTGATATCTTCTCGTTACCTTCTTCGATGGTCTTCTACCATGAACTATCGTTAGTAAGCTAATAATGGGAAACCCTTTTGTGGAATGAATCCTAACTTTTCTAGAATAAATATTTTATATGTGTGGTACTAGATCATAATTAAACCCTAGAGATATTACATGAATTTAATGAAATAAATTCATACTTCTATTATCTATTTTCAATTAAGTCTGACAAAGGAGAATCTAATGATTAGTTTACATTGAGTTTCTTAAAAAACATTCTATGATTTTTTACAGGACTATGTGGAGGATTTATGTTTGTTTTTGAGTGTCAAGTTATGGGTCACTACATACTCATCATACAATATCTATTTCGGGCTTACCTTCGGCTCACCGTTAAATCTTTTCATCACTTTCCCTTTCACTGAAAGGGCGTATACAATTGGGGTCATCCTATAATTCCCATTGCACCATTAAGAGATCATTCATTACTATTAATCCATCATTTTCAAACATTTACTAATGCACCATACGACATTTCATCCATTCCCCCTAATGACCTAACCTGGGGGAAATAAACGTAAAATTTATCTATGTAATATTTTATTAATTGTCATGACTTACCCCCAATGACCTAACCTAAGGGAAAAAATTGTTTAAATCTTTCTATACGATTTTTCATTGATTTCTGTACATTCCCCCTAATGACCTAATGTGGGGGCAACTAGTGTAAAATATCTCTAAGACTAACCAATCAATCAATCCATCCATCAAGATGTCAAGTATCTAACAATCAAAATCACACCACTCAAACAATATAATACAACACATGCAGCCTTGTAGATGACCTAAATTTGGAGTTACATTCATTACTTTCCCAAATGACCTACCTTTTGAAGTTATTCTATATTTGGAATTTGATTCTAGATGAACTAACTTGGAATCCACCATACAATTCAAAATTTCTTCCAAATGATCTAACTTGGAAGCCATCACACATTGTACTGATACTCGTGGAGTGGGGACGAGAGTTCCTTTCCTATACCACTCCTATATGGGTCAATTGTTTGATCGAAATTATTTAGATGTAAAAACCACAATATGTTTGATCTGATTTCATCTGCAATGGCTGGATTTTGAGTACATACTTAAAGGTTGGATAATAACACACTTTTCTCTCTATACTCTTCCTCTAGCGGAAAGATGCCTAAATCCTCCGATTGGTTATTCATATTCATGCAATCGGGTTACGAATTGATAAATCCCCACCCCATCCCATCGTCATCATACAACATTTGAAAACATCAATTATGTAACATTATAATAATCACTTTCATCCAGTACACTTCATCATGACATCACGTTTTCTCTCTACGTTAAATGGATCAATAGGATCGTCCATGGTTTGGCACGCTATATGGTTCATTCAACACACTTTTCTACGACATATGCGCATTCTAATACAACATGGTTTTCTTCAGATTTATCTCAAGTACGCATCTCTATCTACTTTATGTTACTGAGCTTTCACTCACCAACATAAAGTGGGGGAAAATTTAGTCACAAAATCAGACACTTACTTCTATAATTATACTGCAAAGTATGTTGTTTTATATATGGATATTGCATAAGAAAAGTATTCAGTAATGACCCATCCCCTATTCTTGTAATATTTTTAGTTAGTCATTGTTACTCTTTGTCTTCCACAGTCATTACTTGCATAGTTTTGGTTCTCGCAGGGAGTCTTAGCTGATGTTATTCACTCAGCTATCATCTCTGGTATCTTACTAGCATGCCTATGAAGGGATTAGGGAATCCTAGGTGATCTAGACCTCATTTTTAGGTGCCTTGGTCCTAGTCACACTTGGTTGAATTCTTATTTCACTAAATGTAGACATATTCTAGTGAATGTGGACTCCAGTATTACATGTTTTAGAAGAAATCTATCACCGTTTTTTCCTATATTGGAATCCATTTTTGTCTCTACTAGATTCCATTATTCCTATTATTGGATTCCATTAGTAAAAATATTAGATTCCAATATTGTCATTATTGGACTTATTTGAGTTCTAATTTCTCTATTATTGAATTCCAATTTCACTATTATTGGATTCTAATTATGCTATTATTGGATTCCAATATTTCTATTATTCGATTCCATTTTTTTCATTTTTTAGATTTTCATGTTGGTAGTAAGTAATGCTAGCAGCTGCTAACTATTAAAGCCATGAACCAGTTGAATTAATAAAAATAAAATAATAGCAATAACTTCCTATAAAAAGCCTCAATGTAAGGTGAGTGGTCGCTAACTATTATAATTCATGAGCTTGTGGTATCTAATAAAAGTGCACAAACCTCAATGCAAGGTTAGTTTTCACTCACTATTATAAGTCATGATAGTGTTGTATTAAAAGAAAGTGCAAAATCCTTGATCTGAGGTTAGCGAGTGATAAATATTATAAGTCATGATCCCGTTGTATTAAATTGAAAATAAAAACTTATAATAAATCCCTACAATAGCAAGTTTAAAGTGCAAGCCACACACTTTCAAATGGCGAGCATTGCATTGTCAAATTTGTGAGACTCAAAATTTCAAAGTTACAAAAAATACGAGAATCACACATTGAAAGTGTGAGCACACATCGTCCAAGTTGCGAGACTCATACATAAATCTTATTTACAAGCCTCGCACTCTGAAAGTGCAATCACCACACACTGAAAGTGTGAACCTCGCACTTTGTAAGTGTGAGCCACACACTTTGAAATTCTGAGCCTCAAATGCTAAAAGGGCGAGACTCACACTTTGAAAGTTTGAGCTTCGCACTTGGAAAGTGTGAGCTTTGCACTCTCAAAGTGTGAGGATCAGACTTTCAAAGTGCGAAGTTATCGCTTTTAATGTTTATTATCTACATCCTTAAATTTGACACTGGCCTTAAATGCTATTTGTGTTATTTTGATTTCTTGTGGAACTTCCAATAAATTTATGATCTCACCCCGAAATATATCTTATAACAACCTACGTATTGTTTTCTTACATTGTACACATCATTAAGTTCACTACTGTTTATTATTATAAACTATCTCTGAGTAATCATTAAAAGAAATAAACATAGTTGGGATTTTATGTACATCACAAATTCTATTACCTTGAAAGGATAGTAGAATTAATGCTTGTAAATTTGTTTCATTCTTGATAAATTATTTTTTAAATTTATGTAGAATAGAACATATATTTTGTTGATGTAATAGTTTGATATTTGGCTGAGCGGAAAAAAATTACGTAGAGAAAACAATACACATGCTTTGAAAAAAAATTAAGACACTACTAATAAAATAAATTTATGGTCAAAATATTAATCTATTGAAATTTAATAAAGAAATACATAGACACAAATCTAAAACAAGGATTGAAGGCCTAGTCATTTATTTTCAAATATTATCTTAAATAAAGGTGAGAAAATAGGGCGTAAACTTGAGATTAATATTATTTTCTAGTAAAACATGGATTTAGTCATAGAATAGATAGTGCAACCCTCAAGCTTAGCTATCTAAGACAAAGGGTATGTGGTTTGCAAGAAAAATAAAAGAAAACACACTCACTTAATTTTCTCGATGAAAAAACATTTTTACATGGTAAAAACATGAGTGTGTTATGGATTGGAATTACCATGCAATAATGCGCTTATGTTATATTGCATATGTGTATTGGATGGATCCTTTTATAACATGACTAAGCCATAACACCAACACATTATGTATGAAACTCATATAAAATATGTTTTTGGAAACATTTTGGTCCACCATTTCCATGAATATCCCCCATAAGGAAATTGTGTAGATTTTGATAAATGGTAAAATAAGGGGTATTTAATTATTGAAAATTCATAATAGGAATGTGTGTTAATAGTATAATATTGAGATGTAGATTTGAAAATAGGGGTATTATTTAGTATCCCACAAACACATGTGATAGGACATAAATTTACATAGTGAATCCCTCTTGGAGAAAACCAGATGTGGTGAGTCTAACTTGATTACATTTACCATGCCACTAGAATCAATGCTACTCCAAAAAGTAAGGTTGATGCAAGTCTTGAATGCTAGAAAACACGAATGCAAATTATGTAAACCTCGATGAAATCCAATGATGATCAACTAACTCAACTAAAGGATGCAGTAAGCAAAATCAAATGTAACATGAATAGGGTAAATGCAACTTGAAGTTGAGTTGAGGCCATTCAAAATGGATCCAAATGTAGCATGATTTGCCAATATATACTACAACATACTAGATCTTTTACCAAAAATTTTCAACAATATTTTTGTGGTTATATGGTATTCCAAAAATTAAAATTGTGGCATTGAAATTGTAGCTAATCCACTTTTTGATATATTATTGTAGCTTTTCCACAATTCATTATTCCGTGGATGGTCCACAATTTATAAAATTTATAGATAACCTCCATTTTTTAATTGTACATTGTCCACATTTCATGATGTTTGTAATATTTCTACATTTTTGTTCTTGTTAGTATTCCAAAATTTGCACCAAAATGTAGTTTTTGTATAAATTCAATCTTTGTAGAAATTTCACAACTTAAAAAATCTCGCATACCTCGTCAATTGTATATTTGTGAAAATTTAAAAAAAAAAATCTTCAATCGTACTTACCACATAAAACTTGTAGGTGGAAGCTACAATTTGATTGCCACAATAATTAATTGTGAAATTATCTTTTATAAATATGTAGAAAAGTTACTATAAAGAACCAATTTCTCATTCATTTAAATAACTTTTTATGTGGATTATCTACATTTAAAACACACACAAATATATAATTTTATTATTAAATAAGAATATATTTAAACAATCTAAATATTTTTTCCTCTATGTATGCACTCATTTTTAATTTCGAAGAAATATTTAACTACAAAATACAATAATAATTAAAAATATCAAAAAATAATAAAATAACAACTTGAAAAAGATCATATCTGAATACAAAATATGTTCTATTTATTATAGAAAGTGTACACATCATTATATTTTTAAACTTTCATCAATTAATATTGCCAAATAAATGTAACATTTAAATTAGCTTTGAATCCTTCCAACACTTTAATAAAACAAAAAATTACTACAATAACTATTGTTATTAAAATCCTCTTTAAAAATGAAATAATTAATAGTGTTAAAAATTTATATTCATAAAATAAAAGATTCTATCTAATAGTAAATATGTTTACCAAAAAAATAATTCACATAAAAAAATTTAGCAACTTTAACCTATCACTATTTTCATTTGATTTTTTATTTTTTTTTCATATTTCATTCCTTTCTTTATAAAACCCTCTTTTCCTACATATCTTATATTAAGCTTTTACATGAACATGATAACTCTCCAAATCAACACAATCAACCAAATTAATTTGTTATTATTTATTAATATGATGTAATTTATCATTTACCTATGTCCCAGTTGTTAGTCATACAAAAATTATAGCCTAATATTTAGGTATTATGTAGTTAGCATTTATGGAATTTGTTTTGTATTTGAAAACACATTAGAGGAGATTTGTACGTGCTGGCAATGTTGTCTATCTGTAAGTTGAAAAGTAGAGATAGGGTAAGTTTGAGTTTGATTTTGAATAAGACTCTCTGTACTATTATATTATAAATCATGTATTCTCTAATTGAGCAGAGAAAAATAAGAAATAGACCAAAATATGTATTTGCATTTCTGTGTTCTATTTAAGAGTGCCAATATTTTTCATGGTATCAGAGAAGTGTTAGTGAAGTGTTGTTGTAGAGAAGTATCAGAATTTTAAGATAGAGAGATGGACATATTTGTTGCAAAATATCCTCATAGGACGGTAGAGTGATTTAATGGCGTTGGATTTAATCTCTGGAAGCTCAGAATGAAGATGTTGTTGTTGAACAAGGATCTACTCAATATAGTTGAAGGGACTGAGACTAAACCCACCTAGGATGTATATATGATTAGTAAGTGGTAGTCAAAGAAAGGTAAGGCTCATTCCTGTATACTTTTACATAATGTGCTAATGTGCTTTTACATGTAAGTGAGGCAAAATCAGCAAAGGAAGCTTGGGATCAATTGGTCAAGTTATATGAATCAAATGATGTTAGCACAAGACTATATCTTAGAAGAAGATTTTTTCAATTAAAGATGTAGGAAACACAAAAGATATCAGATTTCACAAATGAGTTTAAATATCTCAAAAATCAATTGGTAGCATGTGGATCAGTGATTGCAGAAGAAGATGATGTTATGTCGCTTCTTGGGAGTTTTCTAGAATCCTATTCTTGACTAGTAGCACTAAGAACCCAAGCTAATTTGGATTTGACAAAAGTAATAGCAGCACTACTTTAAGAAGAAATCAGAAGGAAGGATGGGGCCCTGAATGATGAGAATCCTACAACACTATTTTTTGCAGGATATAAGGATAAAGCAAAAAGGAAGAGTGAAAACAAATCCCATCCCTCCAAGTCCAATGTCTCATATAATGGTAAAGACACAAAGGAAGAGGAAAATAAGGTAAATTTCTTTCATTTTGGAGCTCCTGGGAATTTTAAGAAACAATGTCGAAAGTGGTTAGCATGGGTAGAAGAGGTAAAAAAAGGAAGGATGTTGAACCTAACATGACCTCAAGCAATGACCAAGAAAATTTGTTTTTGGCTATCACAACCCCAAGTTCTGATGTTTCAAATTGCTAGTATTTAGATTCAGGAGCAATTCATTAAATGACACCTAAGAGAATTTGGTTTATGGCATATACAGAAGCACCCAAAAGCAAGACTATCAATCTTGGAGATGACGGAAAATGTGAGATGATTGGAATAAGAGATATTCCATTGCAAATTCCGGATGGTGGATACAAGAAAATCCAGAATGTATGGTATTTACCTACTCTAGTAAAAAGTCTTTTATCAGTGAGCAAGATTACCGATGTTGACATAATTACATAGTTTGACAACAAGGAATGTGTCCTAAAGAAAGTTGAAGGATTAATTGTTGCTAAGGGGATAAGAGATGGCAATCTGTACAAGTTATGTGCAGCAATACCTAATGTGGTGTTAACAACAAAAAAAATGAAATATATGATTCATTTCTTTGACATCATAGATTCAGAAATTTGGTATCATAGACATGCAAATACTCACTCGCTTCGAATATTAAAATTAGAGCATCTTGTGGAAGATTTTAATTTGCACTTACCAGTTGAGTTGGGAGCATGTGAAGGTTAATGTTTAGGAAAGAAACATAGATTCCCCTTCCCAAAGAAAGAAGTAACATGAGCTAAGCAGTAAATGGAACTTGTACATTCAGATATTTGTGGTGCAATGTAAACAATGTCACACAACAGGGAAATGTATTTTATTACCTTTAGTGATGATTCCTCTACAATGACCTTTGTTTATTTTATCAAAAATAAATCATGTGCATTAGAAATGTTTAAGATTTTTAAATAATTTGGTGAGAAGCAGTCTGGAAAACGTTTGAAATGACTTAGATGTGATAATGGGGGTGAATATACCTCAAATGCTTTCAAAATTTTATGTGTAAAAGAAGGTATAAAACTTGAGTATATTGTTCCTTATTCACCACAACAGAATGGTGTCGATGAAAGAAGAAATATGAATCTTGTCGAAAGTGCTAGATGCATGCTTAAGAGTACTAGATTATCTAAAGTTTTTTAGGTTGAAGAAGTCTCCAGTGCAGCATATATACAAAACAGGTTGCCAACTACTGCATTGCATAAGAAGACACCTTATGACGTATGGCATTGAAGCAATCCAAGTGTCAATGATTTAAGAATTTTTGGTTGCATAACATATGCGCATATACCAGATGAAGAAAGAAAGAATATAGATGACAAAAGTAAGAACTATATAATGGTTTGATATAGTCTGAATTCAAAGGGATATCAAATTTATGATCCTTTAACACATGAGATTCTAGTCAGAAGAGACATCATTTTTGACAAAAATTTAGTTTTGCACAAATCAGCAAAGATGGAAAATGCTAAGGATTCAGAAAAAAAGGCCTTATGATCTCAGATCTGATGAAGAATTTGAGCATGAGAATTCTAATCCAGCAAGACCATTACAAGTTACAACCACACAACCCATAGGAGATTCACAATGAGAGAAACAGCTTCGTAGATCAACAAGACAATGAAAACCCACTCAAAAGGCATTTGAATCATATGCACTTAATGTAGAGGTTGATGAACCACTCAGTGTTCAAGAAGCACTTCAAATTATTTAAGTAACAGACTGGAGGCAAGAAATGGATGCTGAATATGAATTCGCTCATAAAAAATTAGACATGGAAACTCACAATTCTTCCACCTAGAAGGAGAGTGGTTGGGTGCAAGTGGTTATTCAAACAAAAGTACAAGTCTAATGGGTCAATAGACCTCTACAAGGCTCATTTGGTGACAAAGGGATACACCCAAATTGCAGGTTTGGATTATCATGACACTTTTTCTCATGTGGTCAAGATAACATCCATCAGGATTTTTTTTAGCAGTGGCAGCGACCTTGGATCTTCATGAACATCAGCTAGATATAAAATATACATTTTTAAATGGATTCTTAAAGGAAGAATTTTATATGGAACAACTAGAAGGATACATACAAGAAGGAAAGGAGCAGTTAGTATGCAAGCTTCAAAAAACATTGTATGGAATGAAATAGTCTTTAAGAGCATGGTATGAGCGTATTGATGGATTTCTCCAAAATTAAGGATATGTAAGTTGCAATGCTGATTCAAATGTCTACATAAATCATATTGGTGAGTCTCTAGTCATCTTAGCCTTATATGTTGATGACAACCTCATTATGAGTAATGATTTTAAGATGTTAGGCTTTTTTAAGTCTCAATTAGCTACACAATTTGAGATGACTGATCATGGTGAGATTCATTATTGCTTGCACATTGAAATTTTAAGAGATAGGGAGAAGAGGAAAATCCATCTTAGTCAAGAGAGGTACATTAGAAACATTCTCATGAAATTTGGGATGGAAAATTACAAGCCAATAAGTACTCCAATGGAAGTAAGAAACAAACTTTCATTGGACATGTGTCCCAAAACACAAGAAGAAGAAAGTTATATGAATATGGTTCCATATCAAAAAGTTGTTGGGAGCCTAATGTATCCAATGGTTTCTAGCAGAACTGATATTGCACATGTTGTAAGCATTGTGAGCCAATATTCTAACAATCCTAGACCACAACATTAGGTAGCAGTTAAAAGAATATTTAGATATCTTTAAGGAACAACTAAACATGGAATAGGATTCAGTGGGAGTTCATAAATATCTCTACAAATTACTGGGTATTGTGATGCAGATTGGGCAGGGGACATTGATAGTAAGAGATCAACTTTAGGGTTTTGTTTTATCCTTAGTGGAGGTGCACTTTCATGGGAAACTACGAAACAATGAACTATTTCTCTCTCTAGTTCAAAAGCAAAATATATAGCAGCATGTCAAGCTGTAAAATAATTGATTTGGTTGAGAAGATTGTTAGAGGACATCGACGTTACTCAATCCCAACTAACAATATTAAAGTGTGACAGCCAAAGTTGCATAGCCATGATGAAGAATTCGAAGTATCATGGGAGAGTTAAACATATAAGGATACAATATCATTTCATCTGTGAACAAATTGAGAACAACACTATCAAAATGGAGTACTATGCAACTAAAATGATGGTAGCAGATGCATTGACAAAGGCATTACTGAGAAATAAGTTTGGGTTTTGCAAAGAAGGATTCAATGTGATACAAGATAATTGACAAATATTTGGCTAAGTTGGAGTGTTAGTCATGTAGAAATTATAGCCTAATATTTAGGGATTTTGTAGTTAGCATTTAGGGAATTTATTTTGTATTTGACAACACATTAAATGAGATGTGTACGTGCTGGCAATGTTGTCCATATGTAGGTTGAAGAGTAGAGATAGGGTAAGTTTGAGTTTGAGTTTGTGTTTGAATAAGAATCTCTTTACTGTTATATTATAAATAATGTATTCTCTGATTGAGCATCACAGAATAAGAAATAAAGCAAAAACTATATTTGCATTTATGTGTTCTATTTAAGAGCACCAATATTTTTCACCAGTTTCTTTTTATTATTCTATCACATGTTAATAAACAAGATTTTTGGTCTGCATTTACACCTAAATTAAATGGATCTTTAATGCAAAGATCATCAAACTAGAAGAGTTATTTTTTGCATGTATACTAAAACTGATTTTGAAAAATCATTACAGCTAATGAATTGGATGAACTCCAATAGGAAATCTCTCAACCATCTGCACAGAAAACCTGACAATGCAATTTTAATTAAATTTTAATAGTCTCTTCACTTTACACATAAGAGAGATCAGAATGACACTAGGAGGATAGGTCCATGACTAGGTGAGAGGCTGAGGAAAACTCCAAAATGGGCATGGGCGGATATAAATAGGTTGGTTCCTTGATGAACATGAATTTACAAATTGTAGAACTAGCACAAGGCATTCTAGAGGCCGAGTATATGACCCACTTGTTGGCATCACAGAGGATCAACTACATCCAACCCTTGTTCATGTGTGGCATGGTATATTTAACTTTATTAAAAAGATGTATTTTATCTCTTAGGTCAATTTAGATGCCAATACCATAATGAGTTATAATCAATTTTCAAATAGAAAATTTAGTTTCAGCCTCCGATTAGTACATTACAAAATATTCAATGTACTAAAAATGGTTAATTTTGATCTCTTCATGTGATTATACAAGGAAAAAAAATTACTGAAACTTTGAATGAGGAACATGAAACCAAAAACATTATCTTATTTTCCACTCTACCAATGCATACATCTCTAGACTCCGAAGGTAACAACTACAATTTTAAAAGAAGATGAAGAAACAGACTAAACTTAACTAGCAAGGAAATGCATTAGCCAAAGACTTGTCAAATGGTGAATAGGAGAAAATCACACAAAGATATCGGTGGAATAAATACCATAAATCATGTATAACTATTAGTTATACATATATTTATAATAAAACATGTAATATTTATATTAAAAATGTATTGATAATGATATAAATGATTAAAATAGTAAAGTCAATTATAAAATTTAAATAATTGTATGTGATTATTTTTTAAAAATTGTTTAATTTTTTAATTATTATTCTAAAAAAATAATAGTTATTGTTTGTTACAACTATACATTTCCACTAATTTGTTTTTTTTTTGTTATCAATTATTATTTTTAGATGATTCTTTCAAATTTAGTTTTTAAATATATGTTATTGATGTATTTAGCGTGGTATGCGGTAGGTATAATTTATGTTAAATTTCATATATATAGTATTTTCAAACTATTTAATGTAGCAATTTTACAATATTTTATAATTATACATTTATGAGGTATTTTTTAAAATAATTTTTTATAGAAATGTGGCATGACTACATTAATATATTTTTATAAAAATTAAATATAAATACTTTATAATTGAAATTAAATATGGTAGTATATATAGTTAATGTTCTAATTACACATAATCTAAATTAGAATTTAAATACTATAATAATTTATTATTAATATTCTTTATATATGTTATCATCAACATATATATTCATAATTACATTTTTATTTTATTTTTATATATATATTTAAAAATATTTAAAATTTGTAAATTTTCAATAATGTGGCATGGCTACAATTCTAATATTATGATAATTTTATATTAATTTTAAAATAATATTCCATAAGTGTAAATATGGGGAATATTTCAATGATAATTTTTTATTTTATTTCATTAAAATTTGTGGATTTTTCATGATGAAGGGCTAGATATGTGGGTTCTCTACAAATTATTATTACTATGTTTAAATAGCTGAACATCCACAAAACCTAAACATGAATAAATGAAAATTTCACAGAAATGCGACAAATATTCTACATTTATATCAAATTGTATGCATTTTGTGGAATAATGTGGTAAAAAGAGTTTGTTTGTTTTAGTGATGTATCAATATGCAAACGAACAATGATGCAATGTAGAACCAATACAAAAGGCCAATAACAAGTTTAGAGTATCAGCCAATCCTAAAGCAATCAAATCCATTACAAGTGAACTCAATTTAGATGCAGTAGAAAGCTCAATACTATCATTAGATCTAATGCCCAATGCGGGAGTTGTAAACCAACCTCAAGCTAGAATATTAACTCTTCATGAAACCAGTGTCATTCTCAAGGGTGAGTAACTATGAATGAAGAATTCAAATCAATTGAGACATTGTAACGACCCAAAAATTCACACACGAACAACACTGTAAAAGACAGGATTTTTTTTTTTGACTTGCTTGACACATAACATGACACAACTTGTTGTCACCAAGGTTACATCTAACTCTGGGAACCACTTATTAAGAGGATGACCACAAGGTCAACATGGAAATGTTCACACCCAAAAGGATAATACACTTTTCTTTTTGACAGAACAACATAGAAGTCCAACCACATGACACTCTCACAGCTAGGGCAAGCCACAGTAAGAAATGATTGAAGGTTACTTATTTTGATAAAACACCCTTTAACTCATGACTTATGTTTTCAGAAAGATTCAATATATGATTCGCATAAAATTCGTCTTACCAACTGAGTTAATTTCTTATACACTGTAGAGAAGTTCACTTAAAGTCTTCACTTTACGACAATTAGTTGTTTAGTTCCATTATTTAATAAAGGGAATAATTTAATTCCACAAGGCTATCTGTCCATACTTACGTTACAAAAAAATTGCTCATTACCTTGCTACAACAAGAATTCGTGTTCAACAAAATCAAGAGGAACTTACAAAGTATCTTGGGAAAGAGTTAAGGAGATAAGGTTGAGTTAAATTCCTCTTTAAGACGTCATTAGTTATTACCAAGGTTTAATTGGAGCTAAGGGTTTTATACGTAATTATTAACGCTTTTACTTAGGCTTCACTGAAAGAGCTTATCAAAAGGAAACTACTTACTTTCAAATAGGCTGAGAGATAAATTGTGTGGTTTCTAAATTTTCTTCTCTTACTTGTTAAATCTTATTATAAACTAACCATTGTTTTCCTTTAAGCTTGTTTTAAGCATTCACCAAAAAAAAGAGTAGTGTTCACTAGTTTAGCTAGGGATATCATGTGATATAATTTTGCTTTGCAAGGATAGTCTCACCCTTGATTACTTAAGGCATTGTTTGTTCACAAGGGGATCTCCTCCACAACATAATTCTTTCAAAAAAACTTTTAGGTAACTTCTATAAGGAAAAAGCCACCCCATTATAACTTACATATAACACATCAATACAAAGCCTTAGAAAGATTTAAATTAACACTTAATTCTCAAGATCAAAGTTTTACAATGCTTATGCTAGTGAAAATATTGAATATTATTTCTCACTAAGAAGAGTTACCAGCCAAATTACAAAAAAAAGACAAAACAACTTCTTCACGTAATTCTCTGAACAATTCCAGGCAAGAGGTCATATAAACTCTATGCAAGCAATGTTACACAATTTACATCGCATTGAACTTTCTACAAAGAATTTCATAATTTGAATTGATGAAAATTTTACACTCTTTTCTTCAATCTACTCGCATAATCCATCTGCACAAATAGATGCTAGAGTCAGTTCGCTAGAACTGAGCATGATAAGATATAAACCTCACCTAATAATTTATGCCATCTAGCATTTAAATAAAAGAAAGTTTACAATACACCCTATCAAATAATTTCTAACATACATTCAAAACTTAACTGCACATTTCATACTCGTTAATGTTCACTTCCTTAAGATCTGCTTACATAAGAACACAATTCCAAGTGACTAGATATACAACCTTAACCATGCAATCAATCATACTTAAATTACAGTAATAATAATAACGCTCACCTAATACCCTCGACCTACTTCACATATATAATTATCCAACAGTATTTTTTTTTCAATTTAAAAAAAAACCCCAACGACATTAAGTTTATATAATAAATACAAGTATCAATCTTATATTATTCATCAATATTACCCAAGTATCAAACTTCATAGATAATCAGTGATATGTAAGTATAATTTGGATATTTATCTCACAATTTTAAGAATATACTGAAGGCTATGCATGACTCCATTTTAGGGTAGTTATCTTAACTTTCCTATTCATCTGTTTTCCTACCAAAAAGTCTTTCGACAAGCTTCAAGGTCAAAGTATAAGATATATTTATAATTTCATATTTCAAGCGTTGCCTGAATTCATATGCATGAGGACATCACATATCAATCAAACTTGAAGAATATCGATGTATCCAATGTTACTTTAACTGATTCAAAGATCCAAGTTGTGCCTCAAGATTAAGCCAAAGAATTATCCACACCGGACAATGACTTGCGTGCATAACATATTCGTAAAGGTCATAGAAAACCCATTAACGCACGCTTCAGGAGGGTTCCAATCTAATAATAAGCTCATAGTAATAGTAATAGCAGAGGGCCTGGTGAGGGGTTTTCAATAATCCCCAAAGTAAATGACAATCGAATGACTCAGATGGAGCTATCTAGAAAGACCAAATAAACTAGTATGACTCTTCCTAGATAGGAGGCCCCAATCCTAATGGGAGTTTATATTATTATAAAACCACAGTAAAATCCAAATACAGTCATATCGGAAAATTCCCTTTTTCAAGCCATGTTCTACATAATATAAACAATACAAGAAAAAATTATAAACCTCATTCACGCTCCATACTATTTTCTACAGAAACCATCATTCAAAGGAATAATCAAGGCAAAAAGATAAACCAACATTATAATATCAGTAGGCAAGAATCGATGTAGAGATTTCTTCTACTCAAATAGTAAGTAAGATAAACTGTAAAGAAGGAGAGAGATCAGTTCATGCAATTATGATTAAAAGTCATTTGAAAACTCATCTCTTTTTTTGGCATCTCTTTCAAGAAGGAGTCAATATATGTAAATACATGTTATATGATATCCAGAGTCAAAACGCTATATATTTAGTAAAACAAAAACACATCAACATTCTAAAAGAACCCCACATCTACATCATTCGAACAAAATTATAGATATTGATTTATCTAAATGCTAAAGGAAATAAATCATTAAGAGAGAGGGTTAAGGATTATCATGCCTGTTTGGGGCTTCCTCAATGCGGCCACGTCGAACCAAGGCTCCAGCAGCTACAACACATTCCAAAAACATTCCTTTTCCTCAGCACGTAGATCTCTTATGCAAGCCTCATGGCAGCGCCTGGTACAGTCAGGGAGGGGGCGGCCACCATGTCTAGATCTTACAAGTTCTTAGAATATATATATATATATATATATATATTTAAGAAACTAGAAATAAAATCTGGTGCCTTATTTATCACTGCAGACCAGGCATAGTGCGCCCTATTATAGTACCAGACTATTTCTGTAGATTTCTTCACATAGCATTACCAATAATCTCTACAAGAACATTTTCATTTGTTAAAGTGATGGAACCACTTTCCATCTTTCATAACAATTTTCTTTGCAACAATCTTGGACAAAAAACTTGGTGCAGTGTGGCAGTCAACACATACATTAAGGTTCTTGACAACTCGGAGAGTTGACCCATGGGGAAGGCTTAACAATCCAAATGCAATTGCCATCTTCTCACTATGGTGGCAAAGGAATACTTTTACTTTCCCATTCACTCAATACATGTTCTGAATCTGAAAAATATCCTGCTACCTTCATCTCCCAAGACATTTTCTCCAACATTGCATAGATCTCCTGTGCCTTCCGTACCAAAGCATTGAAAACTGCAGTGTCTCCATGGGGATGGAACTTACCTAAAACAGAATTTGACGAAGAACAGGCTTCAATCCATCCCTTACATCGGGCAGAGCATGTCCAAGCAAAACAGACATGGCATATGCCAAATAATAGTCCGTTGCCTCCTTGAGAAGCTCAACTGCCACGATTCTCTCGTCAAGAGGCCGTTCAAACAAAGCTCCATTTTGCTGCGACTCTTTGCCGCCATTGCCTTCCTCTGCAATGGGAATTCCTTCATCCTTGCTCCTCGCTTGAATTTTTACACGCCTACCAAGGCCATTTCCATCTGAAAAGGCATGTAATAAGTGAGCATTTTGACAATGTAGGGTAAACATTCTTTGCTGAGATTGACATCTTCGAAGGCTTAGTAGAGCGGAAGATGAGCAATAACGAGAAAACGACACTAAGGGGAGCCTTCGCAGGAAACGTGCTGAGAGAACCATTTATTTTTATTAGATTGCACCCGAGCTCTTAGCTCTCTGCTACTAGGTTTCGAACCTTGACCTCTAAATTCAAACCAGGTGCATTTTTTTTCCGCTAAGAATTATGTCAGACCCTATTTCAGAAGGGTTTTTTTAAGTAGAAGGCCTTCTGTGCCCTTGGCCGCGTTTCAGAACCATGACCTCTAGATAACAACCATTCAAATTTTATCTCTTTACGTTTTCTCACTTCCTGTTCATGTTCTTCGCCATATGGAATGACCAGCGCAGTACCTAAAACTCCACAGTAAGCCACAGTTCCTTATCACAAAGAGAAAAGACACCATCACTTTGACAAGCCACATATGCATATATGAATGGAGGCAATGCCCATATTAAAATGCATGTCCTCGCCTCTTAACTCACGGTACATGTCTTTTAGTAACACTCTCACTGTCACTTAATCGATTTTGATAAAATACCTTGAAGGAGAAACCCGAATTTGAGGATGCATTCGAAACTGAACAGATAACAACATAGTTGGACATCCTGCTTGTTGGAAGCGCCCCAAAAAAAGCTTCTACTAAACTGTAACCTGTCTGCTGCCTGGCTAATTCCTGCTACAGGTTGTTGCTGTGGATCCCCGACAGAACACACCTCGCAGCACCCAATGAAAGTGGAGGTAACACGCCTACTACACTAGCTTGTAGCTTCATCTAACCACCATATTGAACCCAGCATTCATGCAGCAACCAAGGGGTAGAGAAAACGTGCCAGAGAAAGAAAAAAATGCCCATACGCAGAGGAGGAGAAAACAGAAAAAAAGAAGAAGGTTCGTGAAGCAGGAAACAGGAACAAAACTGCGCAAAAAGGACAAAAAGACACTCAAACACGTTTCCCTCCTTCCAACGCCTGCAGCCCAAGAAAAACGCACCCAACACCCACCTATATGCATTGAAAGAACAATAAAAGGGATACCAGGTCCTTCCACCCACCGCCAGCTAACAACCTAGTAGACTGCATAGCTAGGCAAAGGAAAAAGAATGGCGTATAGGGAGGAGAAGAGCAAAAAAAAAAAAAAAATGTTTTCTTTATTAAGTTGGTTGCAAGGCATTAACAACACATGGCTAGATTTTAATAACTCCACCCTCTACGTAGCCAGGTCTTTTCAACAAAAGGAAACAAGTGTACATGGCCAGCAAGGGTAAAAGTATTAGTTGGGGTGGCTGGGTGCCCCCATACAACCAAAACACTAACCGAAAAAGAAAGTATGTATACACCGCACACAAAGAGATCTGGACGGCCACAAAAAAATGTTAAACGCTAAGAACGAACACCACCTCCTAAGCAATGGCATCACCCATGAACAAGGTCCTCCTCATGCATGAATCGGGGCTCAGTCTTCGAGAGCGGCCGATAAAAAAAATAAATAAATAAGGTAACTTACAGGTAATTAATAATATTCCTGAAATCGACACAATAAATAAATAAATAATAATAATAGTAATTGTTATTCGACAACTAAAATAATAATACTATTATTATTATTTTATAACCTAATAATAATAATAATTATTAATCCTATTAATAAGGGCCGACAAACAAGTACGGTAAAAGAGAACATGATTTTCCTTTAACAAGGAAATCGTAACAGGTGTTGCAAGGGCCAGTAACGACAACAACAACACGACACCAGCAACACGATGAAGAGGGAGATGATTGAGTATTCCCTGTGACCAAGGTGAAGCCCACCAATGATCGACGAAGGCACAATGACGTTCCATGCTTAGCAATCGATTGCTGAAGGATGAACAGGTGTAACGTAGAACAGGGCATTACAGACATCGATTAGGTAGAGAGTCAAAACTTTACTTTGACACCAAATTAAGTTATCTTTCAAATTTCGAGAAAGATAATTAAACAATGACAAAAGAATATTATCACAAACAACACATTTTCCTTTTATTCATTGATAGAGATTACAATATATATGTATTTCCACTCATTCTTTCCATGAGTGAAAATTCATCTTGAATCCCCTAAATCTGCCATCCCTAGATCTCATAAAATCATTCACAATCCTATTTACATAAGTGTTATAACTCACTACATTACAATTCACTTTGTTATTATTTTACTTACTTAGAAACTAACAAATGTGTCTCAATAATATTTTACACACAAATATACTAAAAAGCAGTAATAATTCATGACACCTTCCACATGTTGCATACACGTCTCTTTCAAGCATTTACTAAAACATATATGTGTGCCTACAAAAGCATCCTTGATGCAAATAGTATTGCCCATAAAATCTCTAAATGCAACTAGACAAAAAAATCGCCTTCTCATTAGTATTTGATGTTTGTTTGAACTATGTGACGGTATCATCCTTGGCTCTACATGCCCATGAACATCCTCACCACTCCTTTCCACCTAAGAGAGGTACCGTCAAGACCATGCTCTCCCCCTCCCAAGCAATAATAATTCATGACACCTTCCACATGCTGCATACACGTCTCTTTCAAGCATTTACTAAAACATATATGTGTGCCTACAAAAGCATCCTTGATGCAAATAGTATTGCCCATAAAATCTCTAAATGCAACTAGACAAAAAAATCGCCTTCTCGTTAGTATTTGATGTTTGTTTGAACTATGTGACGGTATCATCCTTGGCTCTACATGCCCATGAACATCCTCACCACTCCTTTCCACCTAAGAGAGGTACCGTCAAGACCATGCTCTCCCCCTCCCTCATTACCTTTGGATTGAATATATATAATAACAATAATAAATAAAATAAGAATTATATATACATATAATTGTTATTATTAGAATTTTATGGGTCTATAAATATTTTAATATTATTCATATTAATAATACAATCCGCACGAAGAGAGAACTATTCCATTATATCGCTTGGTTTCTCTTTAAAATGTACATAATTTACACATCTAAAACTCTATGAATAAGTCGAAACCAAAAGCCCATATAAGGAATCAAAACTGATGCCATTTGCTCGGCTTCTCCGATCATGATGTTAAATAAATCTATCGATATCCAACACGGACAAAACATAAGGAACTGCCCTTCACATTACACATATCAATCGTCACTTAAACATTCTATAAACCAGTCTTCGTCTGTTGTCGAACTGAATGCATCGCCACCTTCTTCATGGTTTCCCTCGTGCCACGCATTCAACGCGCACAGCTTCAAAACTCTCGCAGCGTCCAATTCTGAAGAAAAATTCTCCTCCTCTTCATTCTTTTCAAACAAGATTTCCTTCCCCGTTTCGAAAAGCGTGCCCGGATTGTCCTCTTTGACACCAAGCAAGTACTGAATTTCAATGCTACAACAATTCTCAACGTAATTGCCGCTCCAGTTATCGACATCTGTGGCGAACTCCGGCATCAGCGCAAAATCGCCCTCTGTTGACATAGATGTTTTCGATTTATCTTCAGATACCCACGAAGCGCATCTAAAGTCCTCTTCGAGCTGGGTTTTCATCAGATCATCGCGAGCGGAACACGTATCGTCTTCGACTTCCATATGTTTTTGTAAGAAAACGCCCTTTAAAACACGTTAATATTGCCGTCGTGGGGATTCGAACGCCGCTTGCATTTCGTCCTGAACTCAACATTCACTGCACTCTGCATTAGAAACCGATATGGACGGATCCGAAAAAAGGCGGTTGTGGAAAAGAAACGAAAGGAAATGGAAGAAACAGAAAATTGGTTTCTCTATAACCGCTTAACCATAGGTTTCTTCTCCTCGTCCTCGAAACAAAGTATATATTACACCTAGGATATAACTATGCTGAGAAAAGAATCTCGTATCTCAAAATCGGCAACTAGAAGTCGGCAATTCCGAAAATTAAAACTAGAACAATGCATGAAAACGGGAGATTGTATGTTGTTTGATACCAAATGCGAATCATAATGTAAAGGCGATGATGACAAGAACAAGAATTCTGTAACGGTTAAAGAAATCATGGTGGGTGACAGTGGCACGTTGTTGCTTGTAACCACAAAGAAGCAATTTAGTGGTACCCATGAAAGAAACGCATGGAATGCAATTAAGGCATTTACTGTGTAGCCATATTTTCTGATGCGGTAAACGTTAAATGATAATAATAGAGGAGTTGAAGATAGCATAGCAGAGCCGTTAAAAGAAGGGGCGTGGGCTTTTAATGCATGCACCAATGCGTATGGAGCGGTGGCCCATTCTGTGCGATGCTTTCTTTTTCACACTTGTTTCTGCCGTAACACCGTTTCGAAGTTGGTCGAATTGATTGGATCCCTTTGCACGGTTTGAGACAAACGAGTATGACGATCTTCACATGGGCACAGCGATGTAGAATAAAATTTAGATATTAATGTCAGCTAGAGACCTAGAACGGTGAATGGGATAGATGAAGATATTATATGAACCTAGTACAATAAGGGAGTGACAAATGTATCTCTAAAAGTATTTGGAGATTCTTGATAGAATTGTGATTCAATATCTAATTAAGTTCTTCGCTAATATATATTTATTGTTGAATTGTTCATGGTGAACATAAATTAACACCAAAAGGTGCCAAAAGTAGCAATTGCAAATATGTGCAAAGTATGTTGGAAGACTTTTTATTTTCGAGATATTTTCATAGCATTTTGTCAAACAGTTCATATGTTTTTTTTTAAAATTGTATTCTTTGACATTTTCCATACATACTTTATAAAGGTCGCTGCAATAACATCTAACAACAAAATGTTTTTTTAAATATTTTTTTCATGGCTCACCAATGCCGTGTTGTAAAGCTCCCATTTAGATACAAGATATGAGGATATTGAAAAAAGTTTCATGTTTATGTTTTAAATCCACCAAATACGTTTTCTTATAATTCTCAGGTTATAAACCATTCTAGTTTGTACATAGCATACAATTTTTTAATACATGGTGGAGTAAACAAACTATGCACATAAAAATGTTAAATAATTTAGCACTTTGGAAATGTTTAGACTTTAATTCCAAAGATAGAGGATTTGTTTACCTCCATGAGTGTCACACTCAAACTCCCCTCCCACAATGATAGAAATGTTGATTTATTTAAATGTGTTGTATATTTTCCATTAGTTACACTTTATTTGTCTATACAATCCGACATGGCCATGGGGTCCCTTTATAGGAATTTGGGCCCATGTAATTTTTTAAGCCTAATTTAATTATGGGTAGTTAGATAGCTCTTTTATGCCCAGAATCATTAAGGGTTGTATTCTTGGCCTATGATTTTCAACCCATTGTTTTGTAAAACCCTTATGGCGGTTACCTATTGACGTGTTTACATATAACTAGACTTATAGTAGGATTGAGAAGAACTGAGAGTACATTATTGTATGGTAAAACAATTGAGTTAATACAATAAGTAGATAAGTTACTAGGTTTCCCAAGATATATCTTGCATATTGTGTTATTTTGCGTATGTCATTTCTCTATTTCTATTTACCTTAAAGATTATGTAAACTCTAATTGTTTCTTATCAGATCAACTTCCCTTTATTTGGAATCAGAGCTAGGTTCGGGCTTTTTAACCATGCTGACAAGATTTTCTTCAAGTGGGAGTTTTGCATATGTGAATTTGTTTAAGTATAGGAAAATGATAGGAAGCGTAAGGATTGAGATGAAAAAAAATTAATGGCCAACATTTTGATTTATAGAAGCTCAAGATGGAAGATCTTATTATGGATAGATATTAGTGGATATGTGTGTGTCGATTCATCCCTATGGGTATGAAGGTACATGACTAAGAAAATATCAATAGGAAAGTAAAGAGTTTAATAAGATTGTGTCTCTGATATTCATTTTTCCTAAATGTTTCAAATTGTAAATGCACTAAAGTGGTATGGGAGAAACTCTAGAATCTATATCAAACAAAGTCTTAAATCAAAATATTGTTTCTGTGAAAATATTTATATTTGTTGAGAATGAATGAAGGTAACTTTATTTACAAAACACCTACATGTCTGTAATATTGTTGAAAGCCATTTGATTTCTATTGATTTTAAAATGGGAGAAGAGGACAAATGTATTATTTGGTTGTGTTCTTTATATGAATCTTTGGATAATTGTATTATGTCCACTACTAGCTGTACTATGAAAAAATTAATAGTTCATGATGTAGTTGTGGCTTTATTATAAAAAAGCAATGAGGTAGAAATCCATTGGGGATTATCAATTCAATGATGCCTTGTATGTGAGAGGTTATACCCAAAAGAAAATAAAGAATAAGAAATTATCAAAGTCCAAAAGTAAATCAATGACTACAAAAAAAGAGAGAGGAAATATTGGAACTTTGATAAAATGGGGAATTTTAAAAAAAAAATCTAAATATTAGAAGGATTGAAAGGGTAAGTCATCTTATGATGTTGAATCTTCAGATATGAAACCTTCTAATGAAAACTTGATATATTTTTTCTTTGCAGCATCAAGTCAAATGCATATGATGGTGAATGGTTGATTGAGTTGAGTGCCTCTTTTCATATGACACCTCATTGTGAGTGGGTTTTTGAATATGAAAGATCAATGGAGGTGAAGTCTTCTTGGGAGAAAAATTTACCTACAATATCATAGGTTGAAGGAGAGTCTTGTTATATTTTAGAGATGGAAGAGTTAAAACCATCATGGTTCTCTACAAATTCTATGTTTGAACAGAAACGTAATATTAGTAAGAAAGATGGTTGATGTGGGTATGCAGGTATTCTTTACAAAGGACTGTCGTAAGATGGTTTGAGAAGAATTAGTAATCGAAAGTGGATTCCTTATCGGAACAGTGTTCAATCTTGAGCCAAGCACTTTGAGTGATAAATGCAATAGCTATGTGGTCCTAGAGGATAATAAAGTTACATATCTAATTCCTTCATCTCCTAGAAAATGATTATGTGGTACCACTACTAGAAATGAAACCCTATATCCATAATGGTATCGACAATAACAGTATCTTGTGAAATAATTTTGAATATTCGATAATTTTCAATTATTGTAAGAAAGAAAATTTAGATTTTCTACAATGACATGATAATTAGATATAAAATTGTGAATTATCGATATTAAAAAAAGTTATTATAGGAAAATTATATAAATACAAAATTTTCAACATTACATAAATTTGAACTAATTTTATAAATTATAGCTCAACTATCTAGTAGTTATTATTGGTATAAATTTTGCACTATCATTAAATTTATTAAAAATAAATAAATTTGGCTATGGATAATCTACATTACTCAAAGTAGAATTGTGAGTGATTAAAATATTATAAATATTTCCATATTCTAAATACAATTATTTAGCATAAGGAATGGAATTTCAATGTAAAAATTGATTATGAAAACTATATACTTAAGTAGATTTAAATTATATAAATATCTAATTTTAAATATAAATTTAACAATTTCATGTATATTATTATGAAGCCATGGTCAATTTATGTTATAGTAGTGATTTTTTTAAAAAATACCTTATTATGATTTAAATATGTAAAATATAATTTTTTTGTTCATTTTTTACTTAAAGGTACAAAATATACAATTAGAATAATTTGAAACAAAATTAGTAAAAAATAAAAAATGACATTAATTTTAGACTCTATTTTTGGTAAAAATACATGTATTTTATTTTTTTAAATTTAATTATAAAAATTAACTTAATCTATTTCTTACAAATAATTGTAAATAATTTATTATACCCAATTAAATATGTATTACTTTTAATATAATGAAAATATTTTGGTTATTTAATATTCATTAGTATAAATATAATTTAGAAAAAAATTGATAATTTATTTCATATCAAATTTAATTTGCATTGTAGTTTTAAAAAAATCCTTATTAAGGGGATATTTTAAATCCCAAAATATTGAGCAACCCCTAATCATGTACATCTTACAATATCCATTTTAGATAATAAAATATCTAAGACAATCTCAGAGTTCTTAAGCATGCTTATAATTTAGTATCAAAAGTAAGGTTTTTCATTAAGTGGGCTATTCTAAACCATAAATAAGGCGAAATAATGTGCCATTAATTGATAGTTATTTGTTTAATCTACAAATTAAAATTAAATATATCAATATACGTACATCATGAGAACCTAGAGAAATGAATGCATCCAGCTCAATGAATATCACATCGTCTTGTATGGAGAGGTTAATGATTATCGAGTACAAATGAAATTATTAGTATGTGTTACATTTACAAAAATAAATGTACAAGAAATGATATTTTTGTTAATGTTTTTGAGAATGTATTGAAGTAAGGCTTTGAGTGTTGGGATGTAATTAGTGCATACTTTATAAAGGATAATATATTTCTAATATATGAGTGAGGTTGTTATAAAAATTCCATGTAAAAGACTCTAAGTTACGAGTTGTTCGAACAACTTGTGTATATTGTTCGAGTGGTTATACTTGCTTCCTATAGTATAGGAGCAATATGGACCTATAAATATGTATATTGCTGGATGTATGGGATACAGTGATTATTATTACTTTAGGTTTCCCTTCAGTTCTCCAAATCTCTAGATTTGGTATCAGAGTAAGATATTTAAACTTTTAAATCAATGGAGATTTGATGTTGTTTCAGGGGCATCTTAGTTTTTCTATTCCCCTGAGAAATGGAAAATCTCAGAGTATTATTTTTGTCAGATTTTGGAACTATAAGTAGTATGATTGTTGTTGAAAAGTATTAAGAAAGTAGCGTGAGCTATTATTGGCATGGGTATTTTTGTAACGACCCAAAAATCCACACACGAACAACACAGTGAAATACAGGATAATTTCTTTTTGACTTGCTTGACACATGACATGACGCAACATGTCATCACCAAGGATACAACTAACACTGTGAACAACTTGATACAAGGATGGCCATAAAGGCAGGCACAGAAATGTTCACACCTATCAAGGACAATTTACCTTTCTTTTTGACAAGACAACATAGAAGTCCAATCACAGAACACACTTACAGTTAGGGCCAAACACAATGAGATATTCTTGAGGGTTATTTATTTTAAAAGGACATCTTGCAATTCTTAGCTTACGTTTTCAAGGAGGCTCAAGATATGATTCGTACAGTTCATCTTACCAAAGATAAGTTTATTCCTTTGACACTGAGTAATTATCTTTAAATCTTCTCTATTATGACATTTATTCGCTTAATTCGTTTATCAAGAAAATGGAGTATTTAAATTCCACAAGGCCATCTGCTCACCACTAACGCTACTAAGATTCGTTCTTGCCCACAAGACAACATGGTTTTAAGTTCAACACACTTAAGATAAGAGGTATAGGGTGCCTTGGAAAAGGGTTAGAGGGAGAAGGTCGAGATGAAACATATTTAGGACCTCATTAGTTATTGCCAGTATTTAATTGAAGCTAGGGCTCTTAACCAGAATTATCAACAACTTTACTTAGGCTTCGCTAAAAGTATTAACAAGGAGTAAAAATTTACTTTCCAAAAGGTGGTGAGAAAGATGGTGAGGTCTCCATTTTGTTTTCTCTGGCTTATTAAATCTTATCATCTTCAAACAACTAACAGTTCATTTCACCTTAGGGTTATTTTACAAATTTCACCGTAACAGGAATAATGTTCACTAGAGGAGCTAGGGTTAACATGTTATAAAGTTTACCTGCAATGATAGTCTTGCCCTTGATTACTTAAAGAATTACTTGCTCTCAAGTTGGTGACCCCTACATTACTTTATTTGAATACAACTTTTAATTTAACTTCCAGAAGTATTAAACAATCCCATGTTAGTTTACTTATGACACTTTATTACTAAGTCATATCAAGGTTTAACTCAAAATTTATTCTCAAGGCGAGGTTTGTAGCAACACTCATTTACAAGAACAAAACAAGATTACATCAATTCTTAAAATACTGATACTCCAACAAAGTCACTCAACAACAATAACCAAATTTTCTTATAATTTCAATGATGGTCAAACAATACAAGGTTTCCAAATTTCAGATGACAAAGTCCACAATACTTTATACTAAGACATTAATCCTCTTTTAAAACTTTCCACTGGACGTCAACAATAGTTGAACAAAATAAAAAGGTTTCGAGTAAAGGAACTTCTCAACTGAGGTTGATGACAAAAGTCTACAAATCTATCCCTCATCTACATGCAAAATCCATCTGCAGCAAATTTTCTACCAGAGTCAGTTCACGAGAACTGAGCAAGATAAGGCTACACAACCCCACCATGACTGTTATCTATCAACATCATGAAAAGAATCACTTTATTACAAGAATTTGGGTCAAACCTCTAAACACTATCAACACTTCAAGTTATAATAAGTTTCCACCATGCCAAACAAGGAAGGAGACCATGTACTTCCATTAGGAGTAACGACAAAGAAAATATAACAACTGAAAGAGAAAGGCCCTTGGCCCCATAAGGAGAAATAACCAATCTAACAAAGCAGGATTCCCACCAAGGAAATAATTAAATAACAATCACAAGAGTGCGATTTGATATAAAGTACCAACCATCCAGAATTTTATCACAGGTACCAAACACATAGGCTAAAATAATATATTTCTAAAAGAACAAGAGTTGATCGGCCCAAGAAGGGGAACCACGGGTTTCAGAAATTAACACAAAAATCCATGTATAATTGAGTTTCAAACCGGAAATAAATTAGAGTATACACACAACATAAGTTTCGAAGCGAAGGAAAAGTATACTAACTTTGACCATGAACTACAAATATTTTCCAATCATCCAAGAAGGGTCAAAGTCTTACAAGCTAGTAGCAAACACGCGAGAGAAGAAGGGGGTTCCGTCCAACAAGAGTATATAATAATGTCATCAACAAATTTTTATAACACTAAATATTTGCAAACCTCCACTACAATACTAATGTTTGGTTAATTTAAAATAAATTACCCATATCCCAAAACAACCATATTTTACGGAAACCCTTGGTAACACAGTCAACCGTCGCACAAATAGCTACAAACATAATTTCTAAGTGACATTATCAAAACAAACCTTCCGCTATGAATCCATAAGATTATCAAATGAAAGCTGAGTTTTTTTTCCGAAGATTAATCACATTTAAGGAAATTTCCATCACAAACTATTACGGTAATTACGTACATAAAAAAACCGACCAATATTAATTAATAACGCTAACATTACAAGGGAGAAAATAATGCAAGTTAGGAAAAATAGAAGAGCACCATCAGTAATAATTTGGAGAGGGGGATTAGGCCAAACTATTCTAGTGTCAACGAGGTACTGGATTCGTACAATGATACCTCCAGCTTAGTTGATCCGAAAAGCTAGTTATGGTTCAAGTTGATAGGGATGGTCAAGGTACTTCTTGACGATGGCCTTAAAAGCATAGAAACAAGATGAAAGATAGTTTAAGAGTCTAAACATGCGAGACGGAAAAAAACATTGCACACAAACCTTTTCATTCTACCAGTTTTAATACCAAAACTCTAAGCTGGCTAGCCCACGCATTGCTCACACAATCCTACAACCTTTCTTTCTCGATTCCAAAAGGTTATCAAAGGGACTTGCGAAGGGGCTAACAGAAAAAACGTCAAAAGAAAACTTGGGTGCTAGGGAGGAGATTCATAGATATCGAAACTTACTTCCATAATATTGAAAATACTAGTTGATCAACATAATGACTTGCAACTCAATTGCAGAGAAGAATTAATACATAAACAAACAGACAAAGGTCTATCATTTGAGTAAGAGAAACATAACATTCAGAGGGGAGGGCACACGCATCCCTTCGACCCACATACTGTCAACGATAAAAGCTAAAACAAGAGGAAACAAGCAGAAAGGGAAAGTCTCCCATCATGACATCCAACTTACAATTCAATGCAAGGAAAAGTGGTTCGATTTCACAATAATTTTAAATAAAATAACAGTAGAAAGGTGTAGAAATATTTTGCCTGTTTCTCCAGCTTCAACAGGTCGTACAAACTCCGCACGGGTCAGCAACAACAATCCTCAGGTCGAATCTCCCCTTTTATAGGCTGGACACTCAAGCTCCTTTCTCGTCTATGCTTAGCCTGGGCAGACAGCTTCCAAATTAGCCCTAGAATTTCTGTAGGCCCCATTTTTGGCAATTGAACTTGATCCTTCGTCATTCATCTAAACACCTCCACCATCTCCATATGCATCTGATTGTTTCTGATTTGGACCTCCTAACCTTGGTGCTCTCATATTAGGAGGAGCCCTAGTCTGATACGAAGCAAAAGAAGATGGCTTTATAACCAAAAAAAAAATCTCTTGGTACAGACTCCATATCCATAAAACAGTCCCTAGACTTAGCATCCTCAATTAAGGCTGACCAAACACTAGATTGCTTCAATGTGTAGTGCCTCGTTGCAATGCTAAATTCTGAGGTGAACTTATTGTTACTTCCATTGCTTTCCTCCCACATTGGTTTATAGATGTGACAGGCTAGACATGAGGAGATATAGATTGTATTTTTTTATTATTCTTTTTGGTAGTGGTTGAAGCACATTTTCCTTTCTCCCTGGTTAGCTGGCGGATGGGTGGCATTTCTTGTCACTTCTTAAATGAACTTTTATTTTCCTGTTTGGCGTGAGGTAGTGGGAGTCGGTGGAGTCTTGACTTCCTGCACTAGGATCTTATTTGGATATCCTTCTTCAATGCATTGGATGAAGTTTAAATTGACGTGATAGCTAGTGGAGTAGGTGTGTTACCTCCACCTTCTTGAGTGCTGCGTGGTGTGTTCTATTACTTTGTGTTCTTTATGTGCTGTGAAAACAGATAGAGGAGTATTGTTGTTAGCACAAGTATAGAGGCATGGAGATTGGTGTTTACAAGAAGGTTTCGGTTGCTAGATCAGTGGTGTGAAGCTTGCATTGGAGAGCAGAGAGTTGTAGGGTGGAGTCTCTACCATGGCTTTGTTTAGCCTGTCCAATGATCTCAGTTGTTTCACTTCGTGCCCACGGGATCTAGTTTGCAGCCTCCTGCTCCCTTCCTCCCCACTCACGAAGTTCAGAGAAAAGATTATAGTGGAGCGCAGTAATGGGTCTGATACGGTGGCTAGATGAAGCAGCAAGCTAGTGAAGTAGACGTATTACCTCCTCTTTCCTTGGGCGATGCGAGGTGTGTTCTTGTCGGGGATCCACAGTAGTGCCTGCAACATTTTTTTATCCAGGTTGCAAGCACGTTACAGAAAGTAGAAGCCTTTTGAGCGCCTCCAACAAGCAGGTTGTCCAACTATGTTGTTTTCTGTGCAATATCAATGCATCCTCTGATTCGGGATTCTCCTTCAAGATATTTCTGTCAAAATTGACTATGTGATAGTGAGAGTGTTACCAGGAGACCTGATGAAAATTATTGCAAGGATTCTCTTTTGAGACTTGACTTGTTTTACGATGTAACTCATGGAAGAGAATCTCATCGGTGTGGATCTGTATCATATCAGAATATTCATGAAGCACAATTTTCCTTACAACTATATGAGCTTCTTCAGTGAATCACTAAGTTGGCAGGCATAAAGGTTTCTATTGGATTTATCACACCTTGCAAGCTACAGCTGAAACGTTTGCACTAAGAGTTTGATGTCGTCCTCAATCTGATGAAGGAAAAGGTTTATTTATCATTACGATAGATGCCTTTCAGAGACAGGAGCATGATGTAATCACTATGACTTGTATCTGAGCTTCAAATTATGGGTTCCCAAGCTTCTCTGGTGTGTCATCAGGAATTTTGGTATTCGTCAACAAAGTCCTCTTAGTTCAATCCTTGAAGATCCTTCCAGTCCAATCCTTAAAGGATATTGCCGAATCATTTATGTATATTTTGGGCATATTCTTTTCTACTTCTTCTACTAATAATATGCAAGTGAATAGCAGGAGTACCCAACTGCTCAGAAGGGAATATTCTAATTCTAATCCCAAAACATCTTCAGAGACTGTTCCAGTTTTGGGGTCTGAGCTTGCCCAATTGCCCCTCATAGCTGATGAAATCAGGCAGAGCCTTCCTGTTGTGCCCTACAAAACACCTGCAAACATTACCCATGTGGTGGAATATGCTATTTTTCTGTGTAAGTTTGAACAAGGGGATCAGATAAGGGAACTGCCGTGCTCTCATTTCTTCCACAGAAATTGTCTTGACAAGTGGCTGGATCACCAACAAACAACATGTCCTCTATGCAGATTCTCCCTCATACCAGAAGAGACTGATTTTAGGCTGAGGAGAAGAGAGCAGGAACTCACAGAAGAGCTCATGTTCTGGTTCTCCTCCTTCCACGGTCATGGATTTCACAGTATGTGGTGGCTAAGGGCTAATTTGGAGTGGTGTTCAGAGGATTTTGGATCTACTTCTGAGAAACCCAGGGATGCATGGCAACAATTTTTGGGAAGAGGAGATAGGGTGTCACCAAAAGATTAGCGAGGGAATGATAATCGGGTGTCAATGTGACCCGACCAAACTATGGGAAGAGATTCACATTTCGGACTATACAATTGATTTTATGAAGTCAAGAGCATGGCCGTTAACAGAGTTTGGACCTTTAGCAGGCTGAGGAAGAGAAGTTGCGCAGGTTGTGTTGCTGTTTCCCGAGCCCTGGTTGACGTGCTTGTTGGATTGGAAGAATTCTAATCAGGCATGTTAAATCTACTCCTTGTAATAGTTTTCTACCTTCTTTCAGTATCTTGAAATGAATATTCTTTCCTCTTGAATGGCGCCTAGACAAAATGTTTTCGTGGTTGTTTAAATCGCCGCCAGAATGTGTTGGCTGTTCCTTTTAATCTCGATCCAATTTTTCTGGTTTTGCTTGGAATGTTCTTTTCCTCTCTTATAGCTCACTCTATTTCATATTTGTTTAAATGGGTTACTGCAATATTGAGTGATGCAGTCTACTTCGTAGGGTAGGAAACATTATAGAGTTTCGTTTGCTTATATGACTCTCTTTTAAAAGAACTTTGTGATGGTAATTATAATAGAAGGCTTACTATATGGAAGGTTAAGCCTTCATATCTCTATTTGGGTTGAATAAATACGTATTTACTGTTTAGGACTCTCCTGTTTTGCGAAAAGGTACATTAATAGTGAAATTGTGTTCTAAAACTTGTTTAAGCCTGTGGGCATTCCTTGCTTTTTGTTAAAATAGAAAATGGCATTAGGGTTTTGTCTTTAGAACTGTACATGATTGACTTTTGTACCCAGTTCTAGAGGATGAATAACCTGACATCTATTTTGGCCTCCACGTGTTGAGAGAATTACTATACCTACTTCCTAGTTCAAACTCTTGTTTGATTAAAGTAAGGGGGAAACACTGTAAGTTTTATTGAATGAAATCTCTCCTATTTTTATTAAGGGTCGCAAGCAAACTATTAATAGATAGATTGTAACAAAAGTTGTAAGTGAATCCATGGTATTGGACGCGTGAACTCATTTCCTGTTAGATGACAACTGATTACAGTGATAATATAATAGGTGGTTATTATGTTCATCTGTTTGATTTTTGCTAGACATGTCCTTGATAAGCCCACATGGATCGGGTAAAATTTCCATCTTCTATACCATTGGCCAGGAGCTCATAGAACTTCTAGGCCTGAGCTGCACTGCGTAACCTTCTTGATGGATATGTGTGTTGGTTCTTATTTTTGTTTTTTGCTTTCACTCGTGGTAAGGTCCTTTGAGTCTGGGGCATCACTGGTGTATTAAACACTCTGTGTATCGAATCCCCTTTGTTTTTGGACTCGAATATAGTATTCTTCGAACTTGGTTACTAAAAGTCTCATTTTGTGGCTTTGTTAAGGAAATCAATTTTTATTTTTATTATTTAAAATACTTTTTGGCATTGTCGGAAATATATGATAAAAATTATTAACGAATTTCCGATTTAGCCTCCCCTTATATTATATAGAGAAGTTGATGTTTAGGATAAGGTTTGTTAGTAGAATAATAGCCCTTTTTGTATCTCCCTTGTACGATTTTGGAAGAGTGGTTTTGTATTTGTTAACTAGTCCTACGTTTAAGAAATCCTATAAGAAGGTAGTGGTAAAACTCCTTGGTTAAAACTAAAACTATAGTTTTTTTTATTTTAAGGGCGTCGAACCCTAATTATTGCTATGAAGCCTCCCCCTGGAATATTTAGATAACGTTGTTTTGTTTCGCGCCTACGATCATAATTAGTATGTTTTGTCTTCTCTTGGACCTCTTTAGATGGATGGATTGGGTATTGGATTCCAATCACGTAATCCATAGGATTACATGAAGGAAATATCAACACTCTTGACCTTCTTGTTCCTAACCCATAAGGTCTTTCCTTGATTTATGTGATTTTGTTCTTACTTGTATTTTGGGACTTTCTCCTTGTTGGATGGTTTAGATTTCTTTCTCGTGCGAAGAATTTTGGAGTTGTGGGTTGTGTTTTAATCCATTTTTGAATTAGAACTTTCCTTTCTTGATATTGTTAAATGTTAGCTTACTGTTGCAATGAGTAGCCTTAACATGCTCAGTTCTCGCGAACTGATTCCAGCTAGTATTTGTGCAGATGGATTATGCGAGTAGATTAAAGGAAAGAGTTGTAAAGGTTTCATCAGTGCAATTTATGAAGTTCCTTGTAAAAAATGTCCAATGTGAGGTAAATTTTGTAATAGTGCTTGCAAAGGATTTTAGAAGACCTCTTGCCTTGGGTTGTTCAGAAATTTGCGTGATGATGTTATCTTGTCCTTCTGTAGGTAAACTGGTAACTTACCTTTGTGAGAAATGGTATTCAATCTTGACTTTTCATGAGTATGAGTATTGTAAAACTTTACATCATGAGAATTTTGTAATGGCCTGTTAATTTAAATCTTTCTTGACCCAGACCAATCTGTGATCCTTTGGTTCATGTGCCATATAATGTTAAGTGTTATAATGGGGTGGTTTGTGTTCCTTAAAGAAGCTAACCAAAAATAATAATTTTTATTCAAGGAAATAAATGTTATTGGTTTAGTATCCCTCCATGAAATCAATCAATGCTTTATTCTAGTATATCAAAAGTGAGTTACCATCCTTTTTCTAAAGTAATTTTTTATAACTTGATATCCCTAGACTGAACTAGAAGATAAACATTAAGTCCTTTTGGTGAAAAATTAAGAGTCTTTAATTGGAAGAAAGTGTTCCTAAGGTAAAACAAATTGGTTAGTTTATAAGCTAATAAGATTTAAACAAGTACTTGAGGGAAACGAATCAATTTTAAAAGAAACCACTGTTGGCAATCGGTAGATGTCTCTCAGGAGTATTTAAAAGGTTAAGTATAAGGCTTCCATTTTGATAAAAATCTGTGTATCCCTCGATGAAGCCTAAGTAAGAATGATTTAAATTAAGCTTTTATGTATAAAACCTTAAGCTTCAATTAAAAGACCGGGTTAATAACTAATGATAGTCATAAAGATGAATTCAATTCGACCTTCTACCTCTAACCTTTACCCATGGGTAGTCCTTGTCTAAGCTTGATTCTCTTAAGATGCTTAGTTGAACACTTAACGAACCCTCTCCTTTTGATGTTGTCATAAGGGCTATGAACGAGTTCTAGTAGTGTAAGTGTGAATAGATGGCCTTGTGGAATTAAATTACCACCTTTCTCTAAATAAATATATATAAAACAAATGAATGGTTCATAATAGAAGAAGACTTAAAGATGATAGTACTCACAGTGTATAAGAAAAGAAACTTAGTTTGCTAAGATGAATTTGTATGAACCATATCAGTGAATCCTTCTTGAAAACGTAAGTCTAAGAATTGTAAAAGGGTGTCTTAGTTAAAATAAATAACCTTATGAAGATTTCTCACTGTGGTTTGCCCTAGCTGTAATTAGTGTAATGTGGTTGGTACTTATATGTTGTCCTGTCAAAAAGAAAAGTAAATTGTCCTTGAAAGGTGTGAACATTTCCGTGCTGCCTTTATGGCCATCCTTGTATCAAGTTGTTCACAGTGTTAGTTGTATCCTTGGTGACGACATGTTGCGTCATGTTATGTGTCAAGCAAGTCAAAAAAAAAAAAGTTATCTTGTATTTCACTGTGTTGTTCGTGTGTGAGAATTTTCGGGTTGTTTCAAAAGAGTATCTCGAGCAAAGGATTGTGCTCTCGAACCTCTGGTTGTTGGCTATGATTTACAGTGTTAGTAGGAATGATTAGTAATGTAAGCAATATATAAGTGGTGTAAGTTACATTTACTGAGTAATGTGAAACACTCCATGATTATGCTGTTGCATTCGATTACGTCACTCGTGGAGGCTATTTTGGAGGCTTGTGGGACAATGTTTTAAACGTTGTCCTATTATTTTAAATTGTCATTTACCAACCATACATATGGTTGGATGAGATGAATTCGAGTTTTATGTCAATACATTTGTGTAAGTGAAAATTGATCATGCTTTAATTGCACTGTTGGGGACATAAGTATTTAATTTCAGTCCTTCTTGTGGAGTTGGATTTGAAGAAGTAAATGTTTTTAAATGGTTAATTGTGCCTTTATGAATTATTCTGATATGATAGAATTATGAAGACTATGACGATGGGCGTTGGGGTTGTTGGATGCAGTGATGTGACATATTATATATGTAAATCTCAATAAGTGAATCCCTATGCATATAATTTTTTATTCGAATTCCTCCTTGGTTTTGGGGTTGTTATTTAAGACTCCATTTTTACATTTGCAAATTCCTTGAAGGAAATTTGGGAAGATTATTGCCTTGTTTGGCCTTAAAAATGGAATGTTATATTGACATGTAAATTGTTCATCGTTTGGTAATCCCACATTTGCAAATTTTTCTATGTAATTGTTCTTTGGAACTTCGGAAACATGTGGTAAGTTCTATTTTTGGCTCAATAACGGTGAACCTAATCGGATTAATGTCTATGTAGGCATGATTTGTGGACTGTTGGGTAGATGACCACAATGGTGTAAAGACTATGAATTTTGTGGGAAATTACAAGAGTGAACGTAGGGATTATTTTCTTGATCTGCAACCCAGTATTTGTCCACCCCATTTACAAAGAAATAACTTGCATTTCTTAATAAATTATAAGGTGTGCCACCTTTTCAAATGCCTTAAAGATGTGAATACTGTATGTAATAATGCTGCGTGAATAAAAAATTATCCGGGATCATAAGGAATTCAGGGTTTATATATTTATTTCTGGGAGGATTTGAATGGTGTATTTAGGTCTAATATCTCATTTCTCCTTTTGGGAGGCATATAGATTAACATGCCCCATAGTTTCGCTTGCTCCCTATTTGGCTTGCTTGACGGCAAGCCTAAGTGAACTGTTTTTCATGCTTTTGGCGACTATTTGTCGAATACATTCTGGGTTTTCGAAGGAGACTCCGATTGAGATTGAATTCGATACTGAACAGATAACAATGTAGTTGGATAGCCTGCTACACTAGTTTGTAGCTTCATCTAACCACCATGTCAAACCAGACTGTGCCCAATGCATTGAATAACAGAATCCTTTGGAGATCCTGGTGAAGAAAAATAGGCCTCCACTGAATCCCATCTCCCTCACGCAACGTAGAAAAACGTGACAGTCAAATAGTCTGCAAGTTGGGTGGTTGGGAGGTGACTAATGTCATCCACTTGCAAAACAAGGCCTGCGAATGGACCTGGTTTACCAAGGTGGCAGTGGAGGGTAGGTGCAAGAAATTAATAGATTTGAAACTACACAATCCTCACCTTTTTAAAGGTGCCACCATTGACCAACCTCTCTCCCCTTCCACGAACCAAGGCTGGAAAAGACAACAAACGTGCCCGAATGCCTTTAAAAAGGTTTTAATATCTATTAAAAATTTTAACAACAAAAGTCATTACGCATTACACCGATCAAAAGCATGATAAGCTCACTAGACGAAAGTTAGAAATGACCCTCAGAAACAAAGCGCACTTACGACAGAACGAGATGGCGAGACAAAGCGAAAGAAGGGAAGAAACTATACCTAGATAAGTCTACGATAAGGTCAAAGTCACCTGACGATGAAAAGGGAGCTCAAATAAACGTTCAACGAAAAGCAATGGGTGCAAGGTGGTAGAAACGAAAGTCGATGCCCAACGGGGCATTACATTCTCCTCCCCTTAAGAAAGCATCATCCTCGATGTGACATAACACAGAGGAAAAGAAATGGCACGTAACCAAGGACAGGTAAAGGAGAAAGTACACCCTATGGTTTAAAATTTCAGTCGATTAAAGCACGGCCACAGGGTAGCCTTAGGAACATTTGGTAGAAATTTTAACTTTCAAGGTTCTGTGAAGATTGGCAGTTCTTTCTTGTTCATTATTTCATTAGTCTCCTTCCATTAACATTATTCTCAGTTTAATTTCTTTTAAAATTTCATCATTGAAGAGTTTTGATTTATTCCTTATTGTGGGTGCCCAACATGAACTGCTAACACAACACCCTATCAGGTTCACAAGACCCTATAGATTCACAAGCACACAAGTATATACTTCAAGATTGTATTACACCACAAAAGGTTACTCAAATACGGAATAGAATAGGCACAGTCCACATAACATAGTACTCGACACACATCAATGACTGACATACCAAATACTCAAACAAAAGAGTACTACAATCCACCAGACATTTCCTCAATTTGCATCATGTGAAAAATTCACATAACACCAAACCATGCTACAGGTACATAGTGTCCACAAGGGAATCAATGACATATCCAAAACATCACAACACATATCCATCAGACATGAGTAATCACATACGTCAAAAGACCACTACGAAAACATCACAATAACTCAACATATATCCTGAAACATCAACCATACAGAACAAATATCATAAGCCTTTGCCCTCAAACTCTTATGCCTCCCTCAAGTCTCTTATGCCTCCCTCAAACTCTCTTAAATGCCTCCCTCAAACTCTTATGCCTCCCTCAAACTCTTATGCCTCCCTCAAGGAGGCCGGTTGACCCTATGGTCCAAGACACATAGAGTTCGAACACTCCTAACCCAAGTGACATAATAACGCGTGGTTCAAAAACCCGCTAGTTATATGTAACTCCTTGGGGCGTACCCCCATACAACGAAGCGGGTCCATAGGTCCAACCAATCCATGGTGCATCCTATGACCCTATTCCACACATCACGACAATAGAACCAGCACAACAATCCAATCAAAGTGCCAAGTGGCAAAGTACAAGCCTTGGGCAAGGTGGTAAGAATTCCAAATTTAAAAGAAGACCCAAAATCAAGCAAAATAAATGGCCAAATAGCCATAGTTAGTATCAAAATCCCCATGTTAGTGCCACCAACCAAGGAAATGCCCAAAATTGTAAAGCATGGCAATCAAGAAAAGTTGCTGGTCCTTACAAAATAAAGTAAAAAAGCTCAATTTACGAATAAAATCAACTTATAATAATGTCACATTACGATAACTGTGTGGCCTTATCTAGCCACCAAAGGGGTACTCAAAGAGTTGCTAGCACTCGGAACATCAAGCCTCAGCTCGCAAAATAAAACATCAATAGTAAAATTTCATCACCTCTGTCTGAATCATCCCGCCACCACTTCGACAAGGCTAAACATAGTCATAGTTGCACTTAGGTTGCATACATACAACCACATAGGGAGAGAGGAAAGAATCACATGTTATCTACTAAACCAAGTTTTGGCTCGAGTTATTGACCCATGGTACACCATTCCTCACTCTCAACATACACTTCTACCGATTTCCCTCAGGGTCGGTTAGCATAAGGTTCACAACACAACATGTAACTACATCACTAACACAATGGTGGTACGTATACAAGGTAGATCACAATCATACATTCACTGAGTGTAACACATCACTTTACCACATTCTGCACCCAAAGTGCAATCACCATACGATAGGGTTCATACACTCACCGTATGACCCCAAATCACAACATGAAGCATTACATATTACACACAAATCATACATACGATGAACATAGTTCATCACAACATAACATCCATTGCTACATAACAAGGTGGTACACACATTTCTTCAGAACATGGTAAAAACATCATGATACAACTCATCTCTTTTAACATCAATCTAGTCGTACAACACATTGATACACTTACATATCACAATATGTCACAATGTTCCAACACTATGTCATCCACATTATAATTCTTTTCACACATCACAAACAGTAATTCACATGTGAACTCTTCATAGAATCCACAAGAAGGAGAGAGAATACTCCCATCCCCAACATATCAACATGATCACAAACACGCACAAGGTGACATACACATCATGTGCATTCACAATATCACAATTACAACATCAATTACATCACGCTTAAAGCACATTACTCTTCCAATATAAATCATCATCATGCAATATCATCATCATCATGTAGTATCATCATCTAACACAACCACCACCATGTAACATCACCATACAACACCAATCCGGCCCATAGGTTCGAGAGCATGAACCTACGCTCTGATACCAAGTGTAATGACCCAAAAATCCACACACGAACAACACAGTGAAATACAGGATAATTTTTTTTTGACTTGCTTGACACATAACATGACGCAACATGTCGTCACCAAGGATACAACTAACACTGTGAACAACTTGATACAAGGATGGCCATAAAGGCAGCACGGAAACGTTCACACCTATCAAGGACAATTTACTTTTCTTTTTGACAAGACAACATAGAAGTCCAATCACAGAACACACTTACAGTTAGGGCCAACCACAATGAGATATTCTTGAGGGTTATTTATTTTAAAAGGACATCTTGCAATTCTTAGCTTACGTTTTCAAGGAGGCTCAAGATATGATTCGTACAATTCAACTTGCCAAGCCAAGTTTATTCCTTTGACACTGAGTAATTATCTTTAAATCTTCTCTATTATGAAATTTATTTGCTTAATTCGTTTATCAAGAAAAAGGAGTATTTAAATTCCACAAGGCCATCTGCTCACCACTAACGCTACTAAGATTCGTTCTTGCCCACAAGACAACATGGTTTTAAGTTCAACACACTTAAGAGAAGAGGTACAGGGTGCCTTGGAAAAGGGTTAGAGGGAGAAGGTCGAGATGAAACATCTTTAGGACCTCATTAGTTATTGCCAGTATTTAATTGAAGCTAGGGCTCTTAACCAGAATTATCAACAACTTTACTTAGGCTTCGCTAAAACCATTAACAAGGAGTAAAAATTTACTTTCCAAAAGGCGGTGCGAAAGATGGTGAGATCTCCAATTTGTTTTCTCTGGCTTATTAAATCTTATCATCTTCAAACAACTAACAGTTCATTTCACCTTAGGGTCATTTTACAAATTTCACCGTAAAAGGAATAATGTTCCCTAGAGGAGCTAGGGTTAACATGTTATAAAGTTTACCTGCAATGATAGTCTTGCCCTTGATTACTTAAAGAATTACTTGCTCTCAAGTTGGTGACCCCTACGTTATTTTATTTGAATACAACTTTTAATTTAACTTCCAAAAGTATTAAACAATCCCATGTTAGTGTACTTATGACACTTTATTACTAAGTCATATCAAGGTTTAACTCAAAATTTATTCTCAAGGCAAGGTTGTAGCAACACTCATTTACAAGAACAAAACAAGATTACATCAATTCTTAAAATACTGATACTCCAACAAAGTCACTCAACAACAATAACCAAATTTTCTTATAATTTCAATGATGGTCAAACAATACAAGGTTTCCAAAGTTCAGATGACAAAGTCCACAATACTTTATACTAAGACATTAATCCTCTTTTAAACTTTCCACTGGACGTTAACAATAGTTGAACAACATAAAAAGGTTTCGAGCAAAGGAACTTCTCAACTGAGGTTGATGACAAAAGTCTACAGATCTATCCCTCATCTACACGCAAAATCCATCTGCAGCAAATTTTCTACAAGAGTCAGTTCACGAGAACTGAGCAAGATAAGGCTACACAAACCCACCATAACTGTTATCTATCAATATCATGAAAAGAAGTACTTTATTACAAGAATTTGGGTCAAACATCTAAACACTATCAACACTTCAAGTTATAATAATTTTCCACCATGCCAAACAAGCAAGGAGACCATGTACTTTCGTTAGGAGTAAAGACAACAAAAATATAACAACCGAAAGAGAAAGGCCCTTGGCCCCATAAGGAGAAATAACCAATCTAGCAAAGCAGGATTCCCACCAAGGAAATAATTAAATAACAATCACAAGAGTGCGATTTGATCTAAAGTACCAACCATCCAAAATTTTATCACAGGTACCAAACACATAGGCTAAAATAATATATTTCTAAGAGAGCAATAGTTGATCGGCCCAAGAAGGGGAACCACGGGTTTCAGAAATTAACACAAAAAGCCATGTATAATTGAGTTTCAGACCGGAAATAAATTAGAGTATACACACAACATAAGTTTCGAGGCGAAAGCAAAGTATATTAGTTTTGACCATTAACTACAAAGATTTTCCAATCATCCAAGAAGGGTCAAAGTCTTACAGGCTAGTAGCAAACACGCGAGAGAAGAAGGGGGTTCCGTCCAACAAGAGTATACAATAATGTCATCAACAAATTTTTATAACACTAAAGATTTGCAAACCTCCACTACAATACTAATGTTTGGTTAATTTAAAATAAATTACCCATATCCCAAAACAACCATATTTTACGGAAACCCTTGGTAACACAGTCAACCGTCGCACAAATAGCTACAAACATAATTTCTAAGTGACATTATCAAAAAAAACCTTCCGCTATGAATCCATAAGATTATCAAATTTTAAGCTGAGTTTTTTTTCCGAAGATTAATCACATTTAAGGAAATTTCCATCACAAACTATTACGGTAATTACGTGCATAAAAAAAACCGACCAATATTAATTAATAGCGTTAACATTACAAGGGAGAAAATAATGCAAGTTAGGAAAAATAGAAGAGCGCCATCAGCAATAATTCGGAGAGGGGGATTAGACCAAACTATTCTAGTGTCAACGAGGTACTGGATTCGCACAATTAAACCTCCAGCTTAGTTGATCCGAAAAGCTAGTTATGGTTCAAGTTGATAGGGATGGTCAAGGTACTTCTTGAGGATGGCCTTAAAAGCCTAGAAACAAGATGAAAGATAGTATAAGAGTCTAAACACGCGAGACGGAAAAACACATTGCACACAAACCTTTTCATTCTACTAGTTTTAATACCAAAACTCTAAGCTGGCTAGCCCACGCATTGCTCACACAATCCTACAACCTTTCTTTCTCGATGCCAAAAGGTTATCAAAGGGACTTGTGAAGGGGCTAACAGAAAAAACGTCAAAAGAAAACTTAGGTGCTAGGGAGGAGCTTCATAGATATCGAAACTTACTTCCATAATATCGAAAATACTAGTTGATCAACATAATGACTTGCAACTCAATCGCAGAGAAGAATTAATACATAAACAAATAGACAGAGGTCTATCATTCGAGTAAGAGAAACATAACATTCAGAGGGGAGGGCACACGCATCCTTTCGACCCACATACTGTCAACGATAAAAGCTAAAACAAGAAGAAACAAGCAGAAAGGGAAAGTCTCCCATCATGACATCCAACTGACAATTCAATGCAAGGAAAAGTGGTTCGATTTCACAATAATTTTAAATAAAATAACAGTAGAAAGGTGTAGAAATATCTTGCCTATTTCTCCAGCTTCAACAGGTCGTACAGACTCCGCACGGGTCAGCAACAACAATCCTCAGGTCAAATCTCCCCTTTTATAGGCTGGGCACTCAAGCTCCTTTCTCGTCTATGCTTAGCCTGGGCAGACAGCTTCCAAATTAGCCCTAGAACTTCTGTAGGCCCCATTTTTGGCAATTGAACTTGATCCTTCGTCATTCATCCAATCACCTCCACCATCTCCATATGCATCTGATTGTTTCTGATTTGGACCTCCTAACCTTGGTGCTCTCATATTAGGAGGAGCCCTAGTCTGAGACGAAGCAAAAGAAGATGGCTTTATAACCAAAAAAAAAATCTCTTGGTACAAACTCCATATCCATAAAACAGTCCCTAGACTTAGCATCCTCAATTAAGGCTGACCAGTCACTAGATTGCTTCAATGCAGCTGCTTTGCCCTTAACCCAAAGTGCTCTGCGAGCTCGTGCTAGCGCCATATTTCACGTGGTGAAAAACAGCTACAAAGCCAACCCCATGATTTGAAGCTCGGACAAAAGACATAATGATTACATCACGCTCCAGGCTCTAAAAGGCATCTACCGTAATGATAAATAAACCTTTTCCTTCATCAGATTTGAGGACAGCATCAAACTCTCAGTGCAAACATTTCAGCTGAAGCTTGTAAGGTGTGATAATTCCAACAGAAACCTTTATGCCTGCCAACTTAGTGATTCGCTGAAGAAGCTCATATAGTTGCAAGGTAAATTGTGCTTCATGAATATTCTGATATGATACAGATCCACGCCTATGAGATTCTCTTCCATGAGTTACATCGTAAAACAAGTAAAGTCTCAAAAGAGAATCCTTGCAATAATTTTCATCAGGTCTCCTGGTAACACTCTCGTTGTCACATAGTCGATTATAAAAGAAATATCTTGAAGGAGAATCCCCTCGAAGATTATCAACCTCTGCTGGCCTAAAATACCTGGGATCTATATTGACATAATCCTTCCAAAACAAGCCCACATACCCAAACACTTCTTCTAGAAATTCCTCGATAGTGTGGCTGTCATCGGTGGCAACAACATAGTCATCAGGCTCATCCTGCTGCAGCATGAGCCACATTGCTTCCACATAGTCCCCAGAGAAGCCCCAATCCCTGGAGGCCTCGAGATTTCCCAAACAGAGCTTGTTTTGCAACCGAGTTTTGATCCGCCCCACTTACAATGCTTGACAGATACATTTTAACAGTGGGATTCGACCTTGGGTCAAATGCCCGTAAAGATGTATACTGCCATAGCGCTGCACAATTTCTACTGATCTGATCACGTCTTTCAAGATGACGATTTCACATGCCCGAGTGACTTGAACTTGGGTATTCTACCCGTTCTCACATCTCTAGCTCTGCTGGCTAGTAGATCGCGCGCATCTTGCGCCCTGTGGTCTGGACAAGGATGCGGACGGCCTCTAACAAACTGAGAGTGTCCGTGGCGACTACATGGGCGGTGAAATCTGGGTTTTCGAAGGAGACTCCGACATGAGACTGCATTTGATACTGAACAGATAACAACATAGTTGGACAGCCTGCTACACTAGCTTGTAGCTTCATCTAACCACCATGTCAAACCAAACTGTGCCCAATGCATTGAATAACAGAATCAAAAGGAGATCCTGGTGAAGAAAAACGGGCCTCCACCAACTCCCATCTCCCTCACGCAACGTAGAAAGATGTGACAGTCAAACAGTCTGCAGGTTGGGTGGTTGGGAGGTGACTAATGTCATCCACTTGCAAAACAAGGCCTGCGAATGGACCTGGTTGGCCAAGGTGGCAGTGGAGGGTAGGTGCAAGAAATTAATAGATATGAAACTGCGCAGTCCTCAGCTTCAAAGGCGCCACCACCCAACCTCTCTCCCCTTCCATGAACCAAGGCTGGAAAAGGCAACAAACATGCCCGAATGCCTTTAAAAAGGTTTTAATAACTATTAACAATTTTAACAACAAAAGTCATTACGCATTACACCGATCAAAATCAGGATAAGCTCACTAGACGAAAGTTAGAAATGACCCTCGGAAACAAAGCGCAGTTACGACAAAACGAGATGGCGAGACAAAGCGAAAGAAGGGAAGAAACTATACCAAGATAACTCCGCGATAAGGTCAAAGTCACCTGACGATGAAAAGGGAGCTCAAATAAACGTTCAACGAAAAGCAATGGGGGCAAGGTGGCAGAAACGAAAGTCGATGCCCAACGGGGCATTACAATTTTCAAAAAAAGAACGTTTAGGAGGTGCAGGTGAACGCCATTACTAGAAACGTTGAATAATTCAGCGAGCTTCTATTGAATTTGTATTAGTGCTCATAATTCGCGGGTATTCTTTGCTGAGTTGTGTACGTGCATATACCTGAAAGAAATCGGTTCGATTTCTTTATTAAATGTAGACGCATCTTGCTAAATTATAAAAGTCTGTAACTGTATAAAGGAGAGTTGAAATCATTCATAGATTTAAATTTGGTACAAAGATCTTCAGGTTTTGATGGTTGGCGTGGCATTTGGCATAAGTGTTGCAAGTTCTAAGCTCATGATCTATTTTGCTATTGCCATGTCATTTAGACATATGTGATCTGGTAGCTTCCTCATCTGTAGGCACTTCAACAGTGCATCTATAACTGGTCGATTCATATTACATACATGTCATTTAAAGAGTAGAGTAATATTCACGCCCTTTCAATACGTGCATGCAGTTATATCAGCTGAGCTTCCTTACAATCTGAGAGACGTCTCAAGGTGAAAAACATATTTGGCATTATCTGTTTAGAATAATCTGATACTTATTGTTAAGTTTACTTCTAACTACACCGCGGAATCATTTTTAAATCCATGATATGTGCTACAAATAGTCTTTCCTTATCTGGCTGCACGTTTCTACGATATCAGATATATTCCACAAAGGTTATGCTTGTCTCTGGTCAACGTGGTTAGTGGTTTGTTTGGGCGGAGCCTATCTCTCACACAGGTTCGCAGGGAGATAGGCAGATTTGAACCTGCGACCTCCAAAATAACAGGAAGCAGGCCTACCACTCTGGCACAGCAATAATTTAGTTCAATTCTGACTGATTTTAAATAAATATTCCCCCCGCGAACATGCGTGAGGGATAGGTAGAACGGTTTGTTTATGTCATGTTTAAGTGTTGTGTTTAGACTTTATTTAAAAGCTTTAGATATTTCTCTTGTGATAGTCTTTATTTTTATGTTAATGTGTTATATTAGTCATTGTCTATTATATGTTGTGTTATATTTAGTTTGAGGCATGTTAAAAAAAATTATATGGTTAGTCAAACCATAGAAGCTAATTTTTTCAATGTATAAGTCATTGTGGGTTTAAATAGTCATTTGTGTATATTGTCTCAAATTATTGGTCATAGTAAAATTGTTATCAAGTATTATAGTTGTGTCATTGAGTAAGTGTCAAAGTAGTGTCTATCATCAAAAGATTCGTCAATTTGAGTCGTTGTAAGTTTTATTTTAAAAAATAAAAAATAATATAAAATAAAAATATAATACTTATATAAAAGATAAAATAAAAATTTGCCTCACAGACGCATTTTCGGTGTTACACAACATCCTAGGAACCATTGATCGTCAAAAGCCAAATTTGTTCAGTTAGCAACATTACATTGGAGGTCAGAAGCAACAGAGGATGGAGGGCGATAAGTGGCTCTCACCAGTCACCAATGATGGGGTCGCGTATAGCATAGCTGACACATTTTTATAAGATTTTCAGTTTTTTACTTTGAGTGTTGTGTGCAGAAATAAAACATATTATACATTCCTTGCCAAAGATTAAAATGAGGAGGATGTGAATTTTAGAATCTGAGAACAATTGTATATGAGGAAAGCTTAACTAGAGTGATCCTTTGACTATTGAGATTATTTGACTGTCGTACTAATAACATCAATCGACTGGTCAAAGAGCATTCACTAGAAGTGAAAGCGGGAACTATTAAGTTCACGTATGTAGGTGAATCGGTGGAAGTGTGATCATCCAGTATGGGATTCACTATGGTGAAGTGGATTGGTCTTGTGCAACAAGATCCAGATAGCAAGATCCAAGATGGTACTATACAGACCTAAAATTATGTGAAGACATGATTTTGTTTCCGGTATTTGGGATGTGCTTTCTCCCCATGTTCGCACTATGGGGGAGAATGTTAGGATTTAATTAGTGTGTAACTTATAAAGGATAATCTATTTTTAATATATGAGTGAGGTTATAAGCAACTGATGTAAATAGACTCTAAGTTATGAGTTGTTAGAATAACTCATGTATATTGTTTGAGTGGTTATACTTGTTTCCTATGTTATAAGAGCAATATGACCCTATAAATATGTATATTTCCACATTTATGAAATACAACGATTATTATTACTTTGTATTTTCCTGTAGGTGTCCAAATCTCTAAACTGAGAAATGACCCTTGTATAAGGAGAATGATCATGATGAATTTGTAATTTTTTCAATGATTATAGTATTAGATTAGTATAATTTTAATTTTTAGGTTATTTATTTACTATTTCAATGTTGCAAGACAAGACAATGTCAATGTTGATGAGAGAGTATTTCAATTCATCCTTTGGAAATATTTTTGTATTTCAATTCTTTTGACACCTATTTATTGTGAGAAGAAATGATAAATAGGTAGTTTAATGCATCCGCCATGTAGCATGTAATTCAACTAGCATCAAGTTTCTTTCTACTTGTTTGGGACTCATCTGGGAAGCATTGCAGAGATGTGCCCTCATAGTGAGGCTGATTGAATCATTCACCAAGCTGCTAAGATCAGGTGTAGTAAAATGCTATGGAGAATCTTGATTTGGATTTAATCAAGGCAACCCATTCATAAAAATGGTGGAGGATCAAAACAAAAGTCATGCAATGCATCCCCACCTGCACTTGCTTATGGTGCTAAAAATAGGAAAAGGGGTAAAATGCAAACAAAAAATCTCATTGAAAAAGACATTGGAACAAGCTTCTCACAAAAAATAAGACAAGACACCACCAATGTTGATGAGAGAGTATTTCAATTCAGCCCTTTGAAATATTTTTGTATTTCAACTCTAATTTTACTAGCACAGATTTCCATAAATCCATTAAAATCCCCAAATTCCATAAAAGTTTTCTTCACGGCCATATTCATTTACATTTTGGTGGTTGTATTTTGTGTTCCTCCACTTTATATATTCATTTTTATATTTTGTATTGTTAAATATGATCTTCAAATAATATAAAATTCCTAATTGGATATTATAATAAAGTGATAGATTTTATTGTATTTAAAATGATATAACAAATTTTTGTAATAACATATAACTAAAATATTACTTCACATATTTTTTAATATAGAAAATATTATTATATTAAAAAAACATTATACACATTATTTTATATATTTAATTTTATAGAAGTACATATTGTTAATTATATAGTTACAAACAATAAATTAATAATTGTGTTAATATTTATATCGTAATTTTTTATATAATCAATCTCCTAATGTAAAAAAAATTGAGAATTTTTTAACATATTTCTTATCATGCTACATAAAAAATAATTTTTCAAATTACTATAGACTATATAATTGCACTTAAGTTACATAAAATGATAGATTTTTTAAATCTAAGAAAAATCATACGTATTACCATTTGAATTGATATATTATCATAATTTTTTAGTTGTAGCATTGTCACAATATATATTTTATATATTTGTTGTACTTACCACATTATTTCTACAATTTAATGTTTCAACAAAATTGTTGTGGGTGGAGTCCACAAAATCAGGTTCACAATTTTAACAAAAATATCCACAACAAAATTATGAAAAAATTGTGGATACATCACCCATTATCTTGTAGTGTACCAAAGGATGGGAAATATTGGAGAGAAAGGACTCATTGTATTAAAATGTGAAGGTATGGTTGAAGAAATTTATAATTTTCCCTTAAATTCTGATTTTTGTGAGCATTATATGTTTGGAATGAAAACTAGAGTAAAGGTTCCTATTAGTGTTATAAGATAAAAAAAGTCACTACATTTAATACATGGTGATGTGTTTGGGCCAGTGAAAGTTTGACCACTACAGAAAAAATTGTATTATGTCACTTTTATAGATGATTTGTCAAGGAACACAAGAGTAATATATATTATGTGGAACAATTATGAGGTTTTCTATAAGTTCAAGGAATTTAAGGCTCTAGTGCAAAATCAGATAGAACAAAATAAAGGTTTTGACAAGTAATATTGTTGGGGAATATTTCTCAACTAACTTTGAGAAATTTTGTAAATAGTGTGGAACAAAAATGCATAGGACAACTCCATATACACCATGATAAAATGGATTTACATAAATAATGAATAGAAATTTGTTGGATAAGGGTAGGATTGTGCCCGGTGGTGCATGTTTGGACAATGCATTTTGGGAAGAAGTAGTGAAACATCTTATTACTTGATTAATAGATTTTCCACATCTTTCATTGAAGATAAAATTCCATAGGGATCATGGACTTGTACGAAAAAATCTATTCACATAATTTTAAGGTGTTTTGGTTGTATTGCTTATCTGTATATTCCTAAAGATAAAAAATAATAATTTATGAGATGATAATATTAAGTGCATATTTATTGGATACTCTAATGGTGTAAAAGGTTACATGTTAAGGAATCCAAACATAAAGAAGGTTGTTGAAATTCATAATGTAATCCTCAGAGAAGATAAGTGGATTACTAAGTAAAAGTAAAACAATATGATGATAATTAAGAAACTTATGATGGACTAGAAGAGGGCGTGTATGTATCTGAGTTTGAAACAACTCAAAAATATGAACTAGAGAGAGATTTGAAAGAGGACGATTCAGATGAAGTAGAGGAGTAAGAACTAGAAGATGTAGAGCTAGAAACTTAATTCTAAATAAAATAAGATCGATTGAGAAGGGAACCTAAAATGAATAGCCCTTCTGGTTTTTCATTATGTTATAATTTTATCATTCTTTTTTTTTACTAATCATGAATCAAAGATTGTAAAGGTGGATTATGAATCTAAAGAACACAAGTCTTGAAAAAGGAATATGTTGGAAGAAATGGATTCCTTCAATTAGAATCATACATGGGACTTGGTAAAATTACCTCTTGGAGGAAATTTTTTTGGCTATAAAGTGGTTTTTATGAGGAAGTACAAAGCATTTGGGAAAATGAAGAACTATAAATATTGTCAAGTAGCCAAAGGGTTCTCACGGGTAGAAGGACTTTATTTTGGAGAGATATTTTATCCTATTGCTAAGTAACATTATATTTATATTTTTTCTATATATATTTGTTTCTTTCGATCGCGAAATAGAAAATATGAATGCTAAGATATATTTTTTTGAACGGTGAGATTGAGGAGAAAATCTACATGAAAAAAATATATATTTAAAGTTAAATGAATAGAATATTTGGTTTGTAAATTGAATAAGTGTCTCCATGTCTAAAAATAATTACCAAGAATGTGGAACTAGAAATCTGAGAGGTATGTGTTTGGACTTGGACTTAGAAGAAGAAAAGTTGATCATTGGCTTTATTATAAACAATCTAAGGTGAATTTTTTTTTATCACTGTATTGTATGTAGATGACGTGCTATTAATTAGTAACAAAAAAAATGATCATTCAAGATAAGTATTGGTTCTCATCTCAATTTTATATGATAGATTTAGGTGCTACCAAATTTATTTTGGGCATTAAAATTAAAATAGATCATGTAAGGCATAAATTGTGATTAAATAATAAGAAGTATGTTGATATGATATTGCAAAGGTTTAAAATGTAGGAAAGTAAATATTTTATTATTATTTTTCCTATTGGTAAAAATTTATTTTCCAAACAATGTTCCTAAAAAGAAGAAAAAAAATTAAGGACATATGATGATTGAAAAAGAGAGAGAAAATATTTTATTGATTTAAACGAAAAAAATCCTCAATATATATAAGTGGTGAAACAGTTATATCCCCACCACATGTGAGGTCATAAATTAATGTAACAACAATGTAATAAATTAATATAACATTTCCGCTTATTATAATGTTTTACAAATGTACCCCTGAAATAGTTCACAATTTGACCTTGCCAAGAGATTGTCTGAGTATATCTACAATATGAGAATTTTTTGGGCAGCATTAGAGTTGGATGTGGTGGTTCAAGACTTTGTTCTCGTATGTAATGACATTCGTCCTCAATGTGCAAAACTGGATTCTTTCGTGGAAAACTGGATTCTTGAAAAGCTTCAACACACCTTGATTGTCTCAATGAATGATGGGTGGTTGTTCTTCAGGAATTCCCATATCTATAAAAATGTGACATAACCAAATAGTGTGCGGTATGGTACTCTGATTTAGCATATGAGAGAGTAGAAATTTTTTTCCTTACTAATCTATGATCTACGTCCAAACCTGAGATGATAAATATAGATTGTAGTTGATTTCCTATCATCAACAGATCAAACATACTCTAAGACTATACATCCCTACAAGAAGAAATAAGACTTATTCTTATACTCCATACCATAGTAGATTATACCTCAGACATATCTCAACACATGCTTCGGCATTACCCAATGACATTTCTTGGGATCTTGCATCAATTTGGAAAGATAACTCATAATAAAGCAAAGGTCTTGTCTTATATTGGTCAAGTAAATGAGAATTCCAACAAGTTGTCTATAATGAGAACCATCTACTTGAGGTGAATCATGGAATCTAGAAAGTTGCAAGCCTTATTGCATTAGTGTGGACATAGGTTTAAAATATGGCATTCCATACTTGTCCAGGAGTGTCTTGGCATATTTCATTTGGGAGATAAAAATATGATTCTTCATCGTCATATCTCCAAGCCAAGACAATAGTGAAATAGCCCTAAATTTTTCATGTCAAAAGATTTATTTAAATTATTCTTAAGGCCTTCAATGTGATTATCTGAACTCCCTTTGATCGCAAGATCATTCAATTACAAAAAGAAGATGAAAGTTTTTATTCCTATCTTTTTGATATGCATCTTTGAATTGGAGGGGCTACGAGTGAATCCTTGCTACAATAGGTGATCATCTTGTTTAGTATACCACACGCTAGGTGCTTTTTAAGTCCATAAAGAGACTTAATTATATGACATGCATTATGAGGATGCTTCTTATTGAAAAATACTTTTGGTTGGGTCTATACTTCTTTGAGATCACCATTCAAGAAATAATTTTTCATATCCATCTGCTGAAGTTTCCATCCATTTTATGTAGCCAGTGCATAGATAACTCTGATGGTTTTGATCTTCACAGTGGGTGCAAAGGTCTCCTCATAGTCAATTCCTTATTATTGCGCATACCCGTTTGTAATTAATTATGCTTCGAACTTATCAATAGATCCATCTGCCATGTTATTTGTTTTAAAAATCTACTTATAGCCAATGGACTTATTTCCTGCATGCAGATTGACAAGTTCACATGTCTGATTTTGGATCAAGAGTCATATTCTGCATTCATGACCTTCTTCCACTCTGGCTAACTAAGTTCTTCATGAACTATATTAGGAATCTAATGTTCACATGTTAGTAAATATGGCTAGTAGGTGGTTAGTTTGTTATACCTATAATATATGTGAAAGGGTTATTATTTGTTATTTTTTATTACCCATGACTATCCCGGGTTATTTGGTTGTATCACTTCCTATTTTATAGGAAGTTGGTTTTCCTATTTGGATGGCTATATAATAGACCTCCATACATTGTAATATCAACACAACTGATTAATAGAATAAATTTTTTGTTGTACAAAATCTGAGTCAAACTTTACATTTGGTACCAGAGCGCTTGAGATCCAAAAATGCCTCTTCCATAAGTTTGGTCGCCATTCTTTGAGTTGGAGATTCGTAACTGTATAAAGGAGAATTAATTCTTGGTTTGGATGCTTCCGTGTGAACATTCTGACATGATTATATAGATATCAGAATATCCAAGTGTTTGATCAATTTTGGAATATTGTTTTAATTTTTCTATTGGGCATATAGGAGTTCTAAAAGATTTGTGTTTGATTACATCTACCAGATTATACGTGATTCAACTCTATTGCAGATCTGCATATATATCTTCATGTTAGATATTATATCCTTGTGAGGTACGACTTCAACGTTCAAAGAATAGTATAACTGATCCATATAAACTATGTTATTGGTTTTTATTGTTGAGTTATTGGCATATCTCTAGCTCACAATTGTAACCAAAGTTTTCCTTGGATCGAGCTATCTATGTGAGGTCTCCATCTATTTGGTTTTTTGTTATCAAAAAACATTGTGAACTGAGCTATATCTCTGTTCATTATTTTCTACCAGATATCTGAATGCATATCCAATAAATGTGTGAAGATTTGTATTTGATCAAATCCTCCAAGTACTTCTACATTGTACTTCTGTGATAGTTTAGCATAAGCAGTCGAATCTCTCAATCTACGTGAGAATTGAGTGATTAGGCCTACGAAAAAGATTTGGCTCTTTCAAGTTATACTTAATTGCATCCTCCCTTGGCATATTTCGGCATTACTTTGTTTGTTTCTTTTATTATCTTAGATTAACATTTTAAGCCTCACATTCATTTCCGGAATTTTTTGGATCCTCAATTCTCTCTGTGCATGCAATTATGTGATTTTTTTTGTATGCATTAACAAAATCTCAATTAACATGAAAAGCCATCTGTCAGAAATAACATCTGAAAATTTGACCGCGAATCATCCTTGGTCGATTCTTCCCCAGACGAAAAAATCTTCACACAACAGATCACAGTTTCACGTTTGCCTTGCATGGTGCATCTCCAAGTTGCCACGTGGAATCTTCATGTCCTGTGTTCTCCATGTTGTCTTTGTTAAGAATACATATATGCACCCGTATGTTAATATTTTGGATTTTATTGCATGGTTTGGGTGTGTTTTAGGTCTATATAGTTTTATTAAATGTAAAATCAAGTGTTTCTATGTGTGTCATGTTATCAAGATTCTTTATTGATATTTTATATTGTCATGTTATAGAGTCATTGATATATTATCATCATAGGTGTCATCGTAAATCCTTTATCTTAGTGTCATTATTTGTCAAATGTCAAACAAATGAATTATCATTTTGTTGTCAATAGTATACTTCAATGTATCAGTAATGTCACATTTGTAATGTCGTAAAGTTAGATCCGTAGTGAGTTTTATTGTTGTCTTAATCAAATAGGTGATTTTAGGATTTTTTTATTGTCAGATCTATTTCAATGTAGAGTCCTTTTGTGTGAGTCAAATTGTCATCGTAAAACTCATGTGTCAAAGTCAAAATTGAGTCAAGAGTCAAAAATTGTAAAAAAAAATTTACCTCACGGACGCATTTTCAATGTTACCCGACGTCCAAAAATAAGTTGTTTCACAGTACATAAGGGATATTATATAATAAATAATTTGGAAACATTTGAGCATCACAAATTTATCTAGCTGAGTTAGCAGTGCATTCAATGGAGGACGGAGGCATCAGAGGCTAGAGGACAACCAACAACCTCTCGTGAGTCACCAATGATGGGGCCGCTTCACTAATTTGGTGACACATGTGTGTTTTTTTGCGTGTAATGTGTTTTCAAATTTTCAGTTTGGTGTGATTTTCAGCGTGGTCTAAAAAATAAGAACATATGTGGTATGTTCCTATTCACTTGTATATGTGGTTATTCCTACTTAATTCCCCAATGTAATAACATAGTGAAGAACAGATAACATAGTGAAATGTAGCATCATGAGTCTCGAAGAGGTTGAGTAGTCAGATGTGTTCCTATTCATACCTAGGTTTGTGGTTAGCCTCTAGAAAACCATCGAAGGTTCTTCAGATGTGTTCCTAATTGAGTTCCCACACTGCTAGGTCAGATGTGTTCCCTAGAGTGATTGGTTGATAAGAAAATGATTCCTGAGCATGTTCCCATCCTCATCAGTCAGATGTGTTCTTGATAGTGCATGGTTGATAAGAAGTTGATGGGTTCCTTCTTCTACCTTCAATTTGAGTGTTGTACCAAGATCATGAGCAAACACAGGTGGCAGGATGCAAAGGAAGTGTGAAAGTTCTTTTGCTACTACGTAAACATTAAGTGGGGGGAATGTTAGGAATCTAGTGTTCGCATGTTAGTAAATATGGTTAGTAGGTGGTTAGTTTTTTATACCCATAATATATGTAAGTCAGTTACTATTTGTTAGTTGTCATTAACCGTGACTATCCTGAGTTATTTGATTGTATCACTTCTTGTTTTATAGGAAGTTGGTTTTCCTACTTGGGTGGCTATATAATAGCCCTCCATACATTTTAATATTAACACAGCAGATTAATAGAATATATTTTTTGTTGTGCAAACTCTGAGTCAAACTTTACATACTATACTAGGTTCAGTGCTATCAACTAGTAAACTAATGCGTTTGATATTAAGCTCATTTCTCCCATGTCTTCTAGTTTTGACTCCTAATGAAGTATCCAGAAAATATTTTATGTGGAGTCTCTTACGGTGATTTAGACATATTTTGGATGTTGATGCTATTATTGATGTTAACAATTAGTTTCCAAATTGCTTAGATCAACAAACAATTCTCCTTGTAGCTCATCTTTCATTTGTGCAGAATCCTCATGCTCGTCATCTAACTATGAGAGAAATATATGAGAGGAGGTTAGTACTGACTCTTCTTTCTATGGGAATGAATCAAATGATGAACCTTCACAAACCACATTGCTACTCTCATATATATTCCTTTTATCAAGATCTATGAGATGCCTTTGAGGTATTACTTTACCCCAAAAATATACATTGGAGTACATTTGCATTAATCTTATTCCTCTTCTTATCTAGGGCATGCATATATGTTGTATAACCAAATAATTTTAAAGAAGAAATCGAAGAAGTATGATTACTCCATACTTTTATCCCAATTTTTCCCCCATGGAAAAATTGATCAAACCCGATCCCAGACAAAAGGAAATACAAGGGTCGGTTCCGTCATACAAGCCTACATTTCAAATCCAACAATCAAGTTGTAGGTGGACTCAAAAATGGAGGAGTAGGGTCGGCGAAGGGGGCAAACAACGTCAAAGAAACTAGAGGCTCAAAGGAGAAAAATCAGGGAAAGGATCGAAGTTTTCAGACTTTTCAGCCACATATGAGTAGACTTGGGGCCGAATAATAGACTCGCATAAAGGTGCCACGTGTCAGCATGGTGCAATTATAAAAGGGCACTTCAAAATGGTGACCTCAAACATGCGTAGATCTTCCACATTTCCTAGGCCCGAAAAGGGATAGAGTCATGCTGTTGAAAATTCCAAATGAGCGGAAGGAACCATGTATCAACTTGACACGTAATTTCAAAAGTGAGAGCCCAAGGCAAGAGACTCAAACTAGCACCATCTCTCCATGTGGTCAAGGTCCAATAGAAGTCAAATGGCAATTGGGCCCAAATTAGTTAAGTATAAGAGTGTCAGTGGAAGGCACCAAGTGTCTCAACAACGCACCTTACAGGGTCAAAGCCCAGACCAGAGACTCAAATAAGTGCCAAGCCTCCACATGTCCCAGGTCTGAAAAAAGGGACAGAGCTGACCGTTTAATGAACCGGCGGAAGTCTCCACATGTATCATCAGCACATATTCAAAGGCGCATCCCAAAGTGGAGACTCAAATGAGTGCGAGGCTTCCACGTGTCTAGGGTTTGAGAAAGGCATCGAATCGAATCGACTAAGTATCACAGACTTGTGGAAGAAGCCATGTGTCAGCTTAGCACATCTTCAAAGGTAAATCTAAAAGTGGGTCTCCCAAACTAGATGCTAGCCTTCCACCTGTCCCAGGTCCGAAAAGGGACAGATTCGAAAATTGAAAATTCAAGATGGGGGAGAGTCAGCGGAGGGTGCCACATGCCTCAACGACATAAATTTAAAAGGGGGAAGCCCAAGGGCCAGTCTCAAGCGAGCGCAGAAGCTTCCACGTGTCCAAAAGTCAAAAAAGGGAAGACAGAGTCGAGCTCGCTTAAATTGACTAAGTATGGAAGGGATGGCGGAGGCCTCCACATGTCATCTCCATGCAAATTCAAAAGGTAAAGTCTAGAAACATGTCCCAAATGTGCGCCAGCCCTCCATGTGTCTCGGGTCAGACATATGGCCCCACCAAACAAAACGACTTAGCCAAAACACAGAGAAACAGAGAAAAGCCATGGAAGGAGCCACATGTCTCTTTGGCATTAACTTCAAAATTAAACTCCAAAAGCGGTCCCCAAATGCGCACCAGTTCTACATGTGGCCATGTTTAAGTCAAAGTGGGAAGGTGGGTCTTCAGAGGTAGTTTGAACCTTTTGGATTTTGTTTCGAAAAGGTGTAAAGTTTAAAAGTAAGACCACCTCTACGCAACGATGCTGAGAGAAGCCATGTGTCAGGCCTAAATTATGTGTGGGAAGACGGGCCTTGGAGGGAACCTTTTCCAAAAACGAGTGGGCTACGGGCCTAGGGGAGACTTTTTTCCCAAATGGAAAATGCAAACCGTCGGGCCCGAAGATGTTTTTTGGAAAAAGTGAATTGTGGGCTTGCAAGGCTGCAGGGTGTTTTTCACATTTTTGTATTTTTTTTGCAAAAGGCACAAAGTGAATTTCGGGCCCGCGGACCCATTTTTCAAAATAGGTTTTTCTTCCAGTTTTTTACGGATCCAATTTAAATATTTAAATAAACATAAATTTCTATCTATTTCTCAAAATTCAACAAATTTGGCACCATTGGAAAGATCTCGACCTCCTCTACGCCATGGAGGCTTGAAACCCCTAATTTTGAGAAGGTTAGGTGGGTAAAAACTAGCAAAACATCTTCATGCCATTAATATACGATCTGATTGCTTCAACAACAAGATCAGATTTGATTTGATCCGTCGTTCTTCCTTCTTTTAACATGCCAAACAGACATAGAGACGGTGGTCTTGACAGATTGTGGGATGGATTTGCAGGGGCATTGATGGCATTGGAGCTGAGCTGCAAAACAAGTTTCCCACCTCTTTTCTTCTCCTATCTTTGCTGACATCTATAAAGGTAAGATGCATTGGCTCATTGTAAAGGGTTGGATATTTTGGTTTTGCGCCCTCACTTCTTCTCTAGTCTGTAGACGAATTCATGGAGTTCGAACCTTCTATTAAGACTGTAATACAAGTTTTTTTTCCCTTTTGGCCATTGTAATGTTTTATATCAATTTGTGAAGAAATAATATATGCCTGAGAAATATTTCAACCCTCTCTTGTGTTCATTTCCTTTATTTTATCTTTCATTACAATATTCATTGTGTGCGTAATGGTTATATCAAATTTTAATGGTCTTTATTTGATAACAAAAGCCAGTGTTCAGCATTCCTTTGGTGCATCACCTCTATTAGTTTAGGTTTAATTTCTTGCATCTTCTTAACCCTGTCTCCTTGGCAAGTTAGAAAAGATTTTAGAATAGATCCTCTGTAAATTTTTATGTGTGCACCTGAACAGAGGAATAGGAACCGACCTTCATCCGGAGAGCTCTCTCAATTTCAAAGTCCCACACTTTGAGAGATGCTCCATGTTATGAAATCAACACTGAAAGTATCAACCCAACTGAGTTGCAGACATTCAAGGGTGTTGTGCTACTTAATAATTTTGGCACACCTGGTGGGATACTGGAGTTATTTTTTTTTATCTTTCCAAGGTGCTCACTATCAACAGTAATACCCTAAGCCACCGTGCGACTGCACAACATTTTTTGGCATTGGGAACAAGATTCTCCAATATGTGCACTTTGTTGCGATATGTTTAAGCTTTTAAGAAGCTCTGAAGTTACACATTTGGCGACTCCAAAATAGGTAGAGTCCAATAGTTTCAACAGTCTAGGCTTGGCATATTCATGAGAAGAATCCAGACTAATCAAAAACTAGAGAAGAAGGGTTGTTTTTCTATCTACACTAATCCCTAGACAGAGGGAGAAAGGGAAGAAGAGCTCAAAGGTCTCTATCTCAACCAAATATAACCTTGTCAACACCTCCCCCTGGTAGGCCTTTCATTCAATCAACAAGGGTTCTTAGGCCAATCATAATGGCACATCCACCACCCAATCCCTATGTCAACTTCATTGGAAACATCCCACTTGCTCTCAATCAACAACATCTAGTTGTAGTTGTAGCATTGAAGAGCATTCCATATTTCACTTGATAGAACTAGAATACTACTAGTGAACACATTTAAGACATTGCAAATGTCTATGCAATTCATGAAATCATTGAGATGGACATTGCAGTCAAATTTTTAGCCTCTTCATTCAAGGTTAAAGATTTTCAATGGCTCAAGAGTCTAACAAAGGTATCTATTCAGAACTGGGACCATTTGTGCAGAGCCCTTCACAACAAATTTGGAGAGAAGGGAGATAATCTATCCTTGTTGGAACAACTAACAACAATCAAGAGGGCTCCTAATGAGTAGTTGACAGATTTAAATTTCAGATTTCAAAGGACATGGGATATGATTCCATTGGCCATGAGACCCACAGATGAAGGTGATTTCCTATACTTTCTTAGAGCTTTAAATCCTGATATTTCTATAATGATTCAATCCATGGGAGGTGTAACCTTACTTGCAGCCTATAACATTTCCAGTAGATCTGAAAATTGTTTAATTCAGGATCGTAAAATTACACGTAGGCCACCTACACCTCCATATCCAGAACTAGGAGCTCAAAGCACTAGTCAAACACCCACATTAGCTCCCATACTTGCTCCAAGGAATCAGAGTTCAGCTGAAGCTTCCACCTCATCTTCTACCACTTCAAAAGAGCTACAAGAGGCTATGAAACAATTACAGAACCTAGGAATTGAGCTAGTGCCTATCAATAGGAAACAAGCTTAGAGTTCTAGGCCATATCAGCCTTAAACTCAGTATCAAGCTAGCCCCCCACATCAACAAAATAGACCACTAGCTCAGGATGCAAACCAAAACCAAGGACAACCTCAACCTTCTAGGCCTTTCCGACCATATGATCTAAACACAACTTCAACATGGAGGGGGCCTTCATTCCAACACAAAACAACATGGCTCAAGAATATGATTGGTGTTTCCCATGCAATTATCCCCATAACCAATCAATGTGTTTCAATGGTGCACTAGACTAGGCCTTGATGGTAGAGACCATTACTGTGTCCCAAAAGCCCAGTCAAGATGAAAATAAGCAGCAAGAAACCTAGAAAAAGTCACCTCCAAGTGAGACCATGCTTGTTAATTGGAAGGCCAAAGATTTCATTGGTATGAATCAAGCCACCTTCCAGACCCACTTAGGCACTGGTTGTAACGACCCATGTGCAAGAGAAGAATGTACCAAGAAAGGGGCAGAAAAAAGATAGCTCATCCCCATTTAACATCATTAAACAAATAAAGAAGACAAAAGTAAACATCTCAATGTGGGATTCATTGGCTATCTTAGGATAAAGGGACCTATTGCAGGCTATTATGGCCAACTAGTCAACCTCAAACCAGGCCCCCAACCAACAAGAGAAAGTTCTTACCAATGCGGCTCAACTCGAAGGAAACTATGGAAGACAACAAGGTAAGAATATGAAGACCCCTCCATTCCATGTTTCATTGATCATTGGGGACAAATTGGTACATAACTGTATGATTGTATCAATTATAGACTTGCCACCACACTTTACATTGTGTTTATCGAGAGACTTCACTCCTAAAATTAGAGGCTATTTTTCTATTGATTGGTAGCACATTTTTTTTAGAACAAGGTATGGAGTTAAGGCTATGATCAGATATGAGCCCATTGTGGATTTCCATATTGAGCCTCATGTACCCATACCAATCAATACGAATTGTTCATCATTTGATGAGGAAGACATCCAAAGCACTTATGAAGTAGATACCAAGGTTGTGTATTCCAGACTTGACTGTCAACGAATGGGAAAACAAGAGGCATGCTTTTGACCCCCACAAGAAAATGGAGGAATCTGAGATGGGAGTTTATTTTTTGCATGAGGAGAATCATCCTCTTCCTGACATCACTAAGCTAAACCACAAGGATAATAATGAGGTATGCCAGTTATTCTTCAATGGCTAAAGAAGTAGGCAAGGATCCGGGAGAGGAGCTATGCTTATTTCACCTCAAGGCATGAAATATTACTCATCCTTCTGTTTCCAATTTACTTGCTCAAAAAACACAGTAGAGGATGAAGCCTTGATCCAAGGACTGCATTGGCCAAGAAAGAGAGGGATCAAGAATCTACAAATATTTGGTGATTGTGAGCTAGTTGTGAACCAAGTCAGAGGATAGCATTCTGCAAGGAATGACCTACTTAGGAGCTATAAAAACCAGGTATGGGACCTCATAAAATACTTTGAAGATTTTAACATTGTGTCCATACCTAGGAAAAAGAAAGATGTAGCAGACAAATTGGCAGCAATTGGGGCTGCATTTGATGTAGTAGAGAGTATCAAGAGTGAGAAATATCAACCCCATATTAAAGTGGTTGTGAGAACAGCTATTTAAGATAACAATACAAGTTGGAAAGTTTTCCAGAATGATCAGAAAATTCTCAATTATTTACAAAAAGAATCTGATTTCTCCACTAAAAACCAAGACAAGATCGAATAACGGTATGGCGACCAAGTGGTGCAGTTGTTAAGTAACAAATTACCAAAAGTTCTTGTAACCTTAGATTCAATCTTTAACCCGAATGATCAATTCAGGGAGGAGAAAGAAAATATTTAGGTAAAGGGTGAAAATTCAAAGCCCTTTGCCATAGATGAAGGAAAAACATTGTGAATCGGCAAGGTAAGTACCCAAAAAGAAAAAATTGAATTCACTCAAATTTGTCAAGAATTACCAAATGTATTTTCTTGGACTTACAAGGATATAAGAGGTTCCAACCCAAGGTTGGAAAAACACACTATCAAGCTGGATCTAGGATCTAAGCTTTTCAGACAAAAGCAAAGGCCAGTCAACCCTCACACTAAACCTCTCATGAGAAAATAATTGAACCCAACATCATCTTCTCCATCAAGCATTTAAGTTGGGTTACAAACTTGGTGCCTGTGAGCAAAAGAAGTGGAGAGATCAGATTGTGTGTAGACTTTCGTGATCTAAATAGAGCATCACTGAAAGATCACTACCCACTTCCATTGATGGAGCAAATCTTACAGGTTGTAGTTGGATCTGAGATGTTTTCATTGTTAGATGGATACTCCAGTTATAATTTGATAATGGTGAAAGAGGAAGACCAGTACAAGACAACCTTCACCACCAAATGGGGTACATATGATTATAAGAAGATGCCATTTGGACTTTCAAATGTCGAAGCAACATTCTAGCGAGCTATGGACATGGCATTCAAAGGCTTAATCAATAATATAGCTATGGTATATCTAGATGATATCACCATATTCTCAAATAATTTTGCAGACCATATCTTCCACCTTAGGAAATTATTTCAGAGGTGTAGAAGGTTTGGAGTGTCATTGAATCCAAAGAAGTTTATATTCTTGGCACATGAGGGAAATTTTTTGGGCCACATTATCTCAAAAGAAGGGTTAAAAATTGATCATGAAAGGGTTGAAGCCATCTAAACACTTCCATTGCCACAACACAAGAAGTCTCTCTAAATCTTCTTTGGGAGAATAAACTTTGTTCACAGGTTTGTGCCTAATTTTTGCACTCTTGTGAAGACTTTAACAATGATGTAAATGAAGAGTGCTGTATTTAAATGGACAATAGACGGAAAAGATATTTTTGAGCCCATCAAGCTCACAATATTACATGCCCCAACTCTTATTAACCCATACTTTTCAAAGTACTTTATGTTGTATGCTTTTGGAGGGTCAGACACAATCTCAACTATCTTGGATCAGCCTAAAAAGGAAGGTTAAAAACAACCCATAGCCTTCTTAAGTAAGAGCTTGGAGGATTACAAAGTAAAGTATTATTTCATTGAAAAACATGTCCTTGCTATCATTAGGAGTTTGAATAATTTTAGACACTTGGTCTCAAACAACAAGATTCAACTACTAGTGTCTCATGCTAGTGTCAAATATTTTCTCCTAAACCAGAACTTGAATGAGAAAAGAGCATTTTGGATCACTTGTGTAATGGAGTATGATATTGAAATCAGAGTGACCAAACTGGTTCATGACAAGGGTCTATGTGAGCCGCTCGCTTCCAAGAAACAAGATGAGTCAGCGGAAGAAGAAGAGGTTGTCATATTTCTACAGAATGATTCAGAGTAGCCAACTAATGATGCACCCATTCCATACTGGACTCAAGCCTTGGTGCACTATTTCCAAATAGGTTTGTGCCCTCTAGAATGGAAAAAAGCAAAGAGGAGACACTTTAGGTTACAAGCCATCTTATATGTGCTTATTGGTGGTGTCTTGTTCAAGAAGGACATTAATAGTGTTGTATTTATATACATTGGGACAGGCCAATTTGAGAGGGTGTTGTATGAGTTCCATGATGGAGAAGCAGGAGGTCACTTTTCTCCTCTAGTAATAGATGTAAAAATCATGAAAGCTTGTTATTATTGGCCTATGGTGTTTAGTGATTGCTACTCATGGATCAAGAAGTGCAAGAAGTGTGCATTCTTCATAGGGAAGGAAAAGTTAGCTTCTCTGCCCCTTCGACCAATTTCAGTGGATTATCCATTTATGTAATGGGGACAAAACTTCATTGGAGTAATCAACCCAAATTCAAGCCAAGGCCACAAGTGGATACTTACGGCAATAAACTATTACACCAAGTGGACTAAAGTAGTGGCGCTTAAGGAGGTAAATGAATCAGATATTTTGGATTTCTATGAAGGGATAGTCACTAGGTTTGAAGTCCCTGCCACTATTATATAAGATAATGCATTGACATTCCTTGGTACAACGATCAATGAATGCAATGTTAAGAATGTTGTATACCTCAGAACTTCATTAAACTATTACCCTCAAGGTAATGGCCAAGCAGAGTCCACAAACAAGAACCTACTAAGAATTATCATAAGGAATCTTGATGAAAATCACAAAACTTGGCACACAAAGGTCAAATAATCTCTATGGAATGATAGGATCACATCAAAAAGGTCTACAAGAAGTGATGGGTGTCATTATTCCCTTCATTTAATCAACTTCTTGTTGATGTCATATCAAACCAGGGGTGTGTCTAAAGCTATATGCAACAAGAGTAATCTTATCAATCTAGTAGTTGACAGTAGTTATTTTTTTATATTTTCTGGGGGATATCTTTGATATCTTAAGGAGTTCTTGGTAAAACCTTATTTAAATCATATTATGAAAACTTGTTAAAAGTAAACATATTGAAAGCTTTGCTGAAAAGAAACACACTATGCAGAATGGAAACAAACACACTTGCTATTGGAAAATAAACACACTTAATTTTGGAAATAAACACACTCAATTTAGAATTCTTGAAAACAATTGCAAGAGATATAAGAATCTATCCAAACACATGTAGGAACAAGTATACAACAAATTTTAATTGGAAGAATTAAAACAATACAGAATTAACAGATCTAAGCTATTTGCTGAAGAAATATAAATACCAAATAATTCAATATCCTGGTCCTTGGGGGAGTGGGCCCTTGCTCCACCTTGAATAAGGATTTAACTGTAGACACCAAATTTGTGTCTTACGACACCCTGTGCCCCGCATCTCATTTCACAACCTAACCTCACCACCTAAAGCTTGCACAATTATTTATTGCTTACCTTATAATTAATAAATCCACATTTTCAAACCTGCAACCTCATTTCGCCACCTCATCATGACCTAGCCCTAACCCTAAACTAACCTAATTAAGACCTATAACATGGTCTACATCCATACCCATGACTAATTACCCCTCACCTGCACCAAAACCAACCTAATAATGACTTGACCAAGCCCATAACTAATCTCTCGGGAGAAAAGGAGGGAAAGTTGGCTATTTTACTAAAAATAGCCCACTTTGACTTAACCGACATCGGTTCCTACTCGACCTCCATCGGTTACGTAACCCCCATCGGTTCCCTGTAAATGAATTCCCCCAACCAAAAACAAGGGACCTGAATTCATTGGAAAGATCAGGAATTCACTTGGCAGAGCAGAGACAAGTGAAGAAAAGAAAAGAGTTTGCAGAGAAGGACATCAAGCCCAAGACCGCAACTGAGTAACTAGAGCACATGGACACTCATCCAAGCATTTGGAGAGAAGATAGCTCATCTTTGATTTCCAGATCATCCCACCTGAGCCCTGCCTTCACCATCACAGTCCTTGGACCTGTATCTTCATCAAAAACTAGTAAGTAGTGTCTTGTACGTTCTTTTAATAACATTTCTTGAACTTCTGAATCACAGTAATTATAAGTCTACTCCTATATCTTCTACCCGGTAACACCCTACATCTAACTATCCTTCCTCTACCCTTACATTGCCCCAAGAACAACCTCCATACTCTCTGAGTATTCTCCATCACCCCATGGCTTATCCCTAATCATTTACCAGCCTTATAAACACCATAGCCACCTCATAGCCAACCTTCATTAAAAGCCCCTAAATCACTACCCCTACCGATATCGGTTATCAGCAACCGGTACCAGTGTCTAACCGTAGTTGGTTATACAGTGACCAGCATCAGTCACTGTGACTCAAACCAAAACCACCCTTTCCTCTATTGCTTTTAATGAGGTAATTAAATTGTAATTTTGCAGTAACTTCTTTGTTAGAATTTGTGTTAATTCGTATTAAGAGGGGAACTGACCACCTTCGAAAGGAAGTCTAATATTTCCTAGGCCCAAGGCAGTTCCCTCATTTATTGTCTAACTACAATCTGGTGGTCTTGTATTCTTACTTGCAGGTAGTCCTTCCTAGACAAAAAGGAGTTCTTCACAATCGATCTGATCTCTTTCTATGGTACACGCACACCCTCCCAACATTCAACAGGTATTCCTCCTAGCCCTAATCCTTATCTGTTTCTCAAGAGAATGAAAGGATAGAAGAAACTCTATTCTAAGAACTGAAACATTCTATGCGAAACATTTTGACACGCCCGGTGGGACCCATTTCCGGTTTCTTTCTTTCTTGCTTGCTTTCATATAGGGAGCATACTTGTTGTTTGTTTCTACTAAATATTCACAAAATATTTTTTCATTTTGGTAAAAGAGTCTGCCTTGCTTTCACATCTTTGCATTAGTGAAAGTCATCTCCTTTGCTTCATTCAATATTTTAAAACACGTGTATCATATTCTTGCTTGTTGTTTTCAATTCTAGTGAACGTAGATTAAGTAACAGGTCGTACACGTGGGGGTGATATCCATGGTATTGACAAGAAATTAATCTTACTTTCACTACACAACACATACCAAATCACATCATAATCAACACAATAGCTCAAACATCCCCCCTTTCCAGTGGTATTCCTCCGCCTGATTAAGGTAACCTTATAAGCCAAAACAAACTTGACATCTCCCTTAGGTCTTTTGTTTAGGATTGACATCATCTTACGTCTAAGGCATAAGCCCAAAATAATTAAAACTAATCCTAGGGTTAGTCTCTTGATTTACTTGTGCATCTTACTTGTTTTTAGTTCTGTTTCTCTATCATACACTGTTTCAGTGAGCATTTCAGAACAGTTTGGTAGGCATACTAAGCATTGTTAACCCCAAATCAGCAACTTCTTACAGCTTCTTACACCATTCCTATTCTACCGACATCGGTTAACTTACCGACGCTGGCTATATCCTGACCGAGATCAGTTACCTGACCGATATCGGTTACTGTCTTTTACAGTTCCCGACAAACTAGCAACCTACCAATTCCAACCTTTTGTGGCTGTTTCTGATCCTGACAGATTGAAACCCTACTGTGTACTCTTGTCCATGGTTGTTATCACTCAGAAACAAGCCACAGCCATGGTTTCACATGCCTGTTCCGTGCCTTTGCCTGAATCACCCCCTTCACATCCTGTGGAGAATCCTACGGACACCAGCGAGGTTCCCAAAATCCCTGTAGGAGATAAGGAATTTGTGAAATTTTTGGACGCTAATCCTAGCACTGTACAGTACTATTTGTCTCATGCCCCTGACTGTACACCTGATGGTCAACTCCTTGTTGGTATGCCTATTAGTATAGCTACTCACTTAGCTCCTTCCCCACCTGATAACTCCGCCTTGCCTTCTTCAACCTTAGCCCCATCTCCCAACTCAACGGCTTCAGGGGTTCATACGGCACAGATTGGCTTTCCTTTGGTTAACCTGGGGCCCCACATATCATTACCACCGACTGCTTCTACCTCGTCTCTCTCACAGACTGCTCCTTTCATAACTTGCTCTCTACCACCTATCCACACAAGCTTTCCTTCTTAAGCTCCACCCACCTTTTCATTTCCACACACGTATCCGGTGACTTCAACATCTTATATAGGACATCCCTATTCGGTCACCTCAACATATTCGTCCCCAATACCTTATCAACATTTAACCCCACCGTTGTCTAGTGGTGGCTCTTGGCCCAATCCTCCTCCTTTTATAACAACCGCACCATCATCTCATTTAACCACTGATTTCATCAAACAAATGATGGACAAGATGCAAAATCTAGAGGCTTCTGTTTCAGGAAGCCGTAGCACCTTGACATAGGAGAAAGTTTGTCGGGAGCCTATTCATCCTTCTGTCCCCCTTCATTCATATCCTCCTCAATGGGAATTACCAAAATTTACTCGTTTTAATAGTAAGGAAGATCCTCAACAACACTTGTGATCATTTAGACATGCCTGCTACCTAATTGCTCATGACAATGCCTTACTACTCCGCACCTTTCCCATGTCCTTATCAAGACCTGCCTTAGAGTGGTACAGTGCTTTAACCCAGCACTCAATCTTCTCTTTTATCCAATTAGACCAATCTTTCTTGGATCATTTCTCCATTAATATTTCTAAGAAAGTATATATCACCGACCTCTATGCTGTCTGACAATTTGAAGACGAATCTATCACAGATTTCGTTGGACGATGGTGAGGCCTCATCAACCAACTTACTTATGCCTTGGCTCAAGCTGAACTTATCGAACCTTTTACATGGGCCTGCACTAAGCACATTTCTCCTACCCTCCAAATTCAAACTTTCTGCACCTTTGATGAGGCCTTTACTATGGCTCAGAAACTAGAAATTCGAGCCTTAGAGGAAGAGAAATTGTGGTTGCGTAACAAAAATCCTAATTTCCGAACCCAAGACTCCACCAACAAACCCAACACCACTAATTCTCATGCATCGACTGCTTTGAAATCAAAAGGAGCTATACACGCGGTGATGGTCAAATCCCAAGCACCGTCTAATACCTCGCCAAAAACCACCTATAAGTATAAAGTCGAACCCATCAATTACACTCCCTTGGGAGAAACTTATGGTGTCATCTTGGAAAAATTTCTCAAAGCGGGAGCTATCACCTTACCTCCTATTAAACCTCACTCCGCGTTTGATTCCACCCATGCTATACCTTCCTGGTACAAATAAAATGACTTCTGTAACTTCCACCGCATGAAGGGACACAGTCACGAAAACTGCAAGACGTTGATAAATATAGTGCAGGAAATGGTTGAATCAGGGGATATAACCCTCGATAATCCTAATGCCCCTGCTAACCAGAATTTGAAAATATTTAACAAACCATTCCCGAACCACTCATCTAACAGTAACATAAACCAAGATATCTTAGCCAAGGAGAGTGTTCATGAAATCCATGTAGTTTTCGACTCCCAACCAAAAGCTTCTATCGAGGAAATTATGAATCAAGCCTCTTCACTAATGCAAGGACTCGAACCCCCTTCACCACCATCAAGACAAGACGAAATCCTTGCCATTCCTTTACCCATAAAGGAATTAACCACCCAGAGTTCTCTTCTCATAGATGAGTCTTCTTACACCACATCCCTGCAAGACTGTGAGCGGATGTTATGTAACTTACCTATTTCCCAAACATCTCCTTCTACCACTCTTGTTGTACAAGAGGAAGGCTCTCCACTGTTTCTATCATCTTTAGAAGAGAAACCTCTCAAATCGACATCACCAAATTCGTTAATCATGACGGATCCCCTCAAACATGCCCTCCTACCTATTAGTTCTTCATCTCCTAAATATTTTCAGTGACCGGTTGACCTCTTAACACCCATTGATACAATGACTCATTTACCCCCTGTATCACACCCACAGTGGACCGGAATCACAACCCACCTCTCTTCCATATCAAAGTTCCTATTCACACGTGAAGATTGTCATCCCTCAGAAGACAGACGAGTCCTATGGGAGCGTTTGAGTACACCATGCTCTACTCAAATGCAGATGACCGATCCAGACACCTCTACCATATACCCGAGGTGTTTACAAAAGCTCAAAATGCCTATGTCCTCATCTTCACCTCCCTCATACCTACTAAATACCTCATCCACCTCTATTAACCTAACAAAATCTTCCCCTACACTTGGGACTTCACCAATACCCAGCCTAACACACCCACCTAAACGGTTAGATTTATCCAAAAATAAAGCCATCCATCCACCTAAGAGACAAACCCAATCCCCTAAAACCCAAGTCCAATCTATGCCTCTGTCACAACTAAAACCCTCACCATCATACCTACCTTCTATATTAGGACCTCACCCCTCCACCTTGCCTTAATACATCATACCTCCTATGTTTTCTTTAAAATGACCTTCATCTTCTACACCCATATAGAGATCCATGGGTGAATCAACACCGTCACCCCAAGTATCCTATCCACCTATCAACCCTAAACAAACTCCATCATCAAAGGATTTGTTTGCTGTCACTCCTCTTTCTCCGTGGTTGTTTCTTGCCATCACGTCTTCTGTGGCCTCATCATCTAAGCAGCTAAACATAACTTCTGCGCCGAAGAAGCCACGTTTAGTTAAATCCAATTATCAAAACCCCTTGTCTAAACCACCACCCGTACGAACCAACCATACCCAAACATTACCAAAACCCACCCAATCAATAGCCTCATCTTCCTCTGACTTTGACCCACTCAAAGGATCTTACGCCAAGATCCTTGATATGTTGGTGGAGAATGCGACCATTTCCCTACCCCCACTTAGACCCTATGATCCATCTACACCTCGACCTATAGGTTATGATGAGTCTAAAATCTGCGCTTACCACTGCACACCAGGACATGATGTAGAGGGATGCAAAGAGTTGAGAGCCATACTTCATCATTCACCTCTCTCGGATAGAAAGGTTAACAAAGACAACTTACGAAGGGAGAGGCCTTTAGCTTCAATCCCCTCTCCAATACCACTTGTCCCCTCCTCACCAAGATCTATCATTATTACAACCCCACCTCTCAAAGACAATGACTTATCCCTACCATCTTCCTCCTCTCATGTTCACGAAATCAACATGATTAGTGTTGCTACTTGAGGGCAGAAAAAAAAACAATGGGAAAGCTAAAGAAAGCACACCTGCAGCCTCTCTTTCTCCATCCACCATCTAAAGTGGTTATTCGTGGACCTGCCTACCCCGTCTCTGATAGAGTTGCCCACCAAACCATGATCAAACAACTTCACCAATCACCTGTTAAAATGACATTGTATGATCTCATTCAAACCTCTGAATCTCATCGCCAAGCTCTCATTGAAATCCTTCAAGGGATATAGGTCTTACCTAATGAAACCTTTCCCATTACCGCCATCTTAACACCCAACCACGTTGCTTCTCTCACCAAACAATCTACCACTTCCGTCCCTATACAGAAAACCGCTGCTATTAGTTTCTCCGAAGACGAAATTGTTGACTTTGGTGCAGAAGATCCTGACCCCTCTCTTTTCATCTCAGCTTACGTATGGGACATCCAGGTACGTCGTGTTATGATTGACGGAGGCACTAGCCTAAACATCATCTCTTCCAAAGCCTTCCAACAAATGAATATCCCTTCTAGCTACATGTGTGCCAACCCCACCATGTTGCGTTCATTCAATGATGCTATTACTTCTACCTTAGGCATTGTGATCCTTAACATTCGTGTAGGGCCACATACTTTACCTGAACTCTTCTATGTCCTTGAGGGAGAATTCCAATACAACATGTTGTTAGGTCGCCCTTGGATCCGGGCTATGGGATGCGTTCCCTCCACCTTATATAGATGCATAAAATTTGAGTATGAGGGGAAATCCTACACCGTTAAAGTTGACGCTCCCCCCTTCAAAACCTACAATATGTTATATCGCCCTAATGATGTGCTTGTACCAATCAAGACACCCATTCATCCAACCTAACCATCTACTTCGACCACACCTCAACCATCCATCTCAATTGCACCTACACCTTCAACCAATGAAACCGCCGCAAATACCACTTCCTTTCCCACGGACAACATCCCCACCTCAGATCCCTTAGTAGATGTTTTTCAATGCCTTACACTGGGAGATTATCACCTATATAACGTTAGCACTTTCCATACCCCACAGGAGTACAGACAGTTACATGCGCATCCTACCTACGACCATTCTGTAGGGGAAGTAATCTCCTACAGACCACCTAATTTCCGTACCAACCTAACGTATGGGGGTGTCGATACATCCTATGTCACCCCTGAACCTCCCCTTAGTGTGGTTTCCTTCAAATATGATTTTCAACATCTAACTAATCGTCACTTCACCCTCACCTTCTTGACGCGCTGTGCTTGGAAGGGCTTCGGTTTCGGTTTCTATGAACAAGGTTGACATACGATCATTCCTGTAACTACACGCAAACTCAAAGATCATCATGGTCTTGGATTCTCTGAACCACCTACACCAAGACACCACATATCTATTGTATCCAGGAAGATGATGAAGTCACCCCTTTCCAAACCATCATCACCCATTTTGCCATCGTCACCCACAGAATCGATAGACCCCGAATCCATCCCTCCTAACTTTATTTTTTCATAAATGCTATCTTCCTGGGTCGTCTCACTTATCAACATGATAATGAAGACCCATCTTCTCTTCCCCTTCTATATCTAGACATGATCAAAGAGGAATTGCCTTTAATTAATGTTGTTGAGTGCCAAGATGATGACTCCATCCTCACTTGCCTGGGTGCGGACGACTCTTATATTCAACGCGCCTTACCATCTGAAACTCAAACTATGTTGAATGAGTTGACTATAGAAATCAACATCCACACAGAGGATGATCCTCACATTGTGAAGATCGGCCAATCTCTTAACGCATCAAAACAAACGGCCTTCACTACCTTCCTACGTGCCCGCAACTAAGCTTTCGCTTGGTCCTACACTGACATGCCAGGAATTGATCCTGACATTGTGGTCCATAACATTACCCTGAAACCCAATTCCAAACCAGTTAAACAGAAACTAAGAAAAATACATCCACGCATTTCCCTCTTGGTCAAAGAAGAGCTTCAACGACTTCTTTTTGTTTCCTTCATCTTACCTATTGACTATCCTCAATGGATTTCTAACATCGTACCTATTACTAAAGCAACGGGGGGACTTCGAATATGTACGGATTTCTAGGACCTTAACCTCACTTTCCCAAAGGATGACTCCCCCCTACCAAGTATTGATCAACTTGTTGATCTCACTGGGGGCCATGAGATGATTTCTCTCATGGATGGCTTCTTGGGATACAATCAAATTTTGGTAGCCCCGGCCGATCAACATAAAACCACCTTCATAACTCCTTGGGGAACCTTCTGCTATCGTGTCATGCCATTCGGCCTTAAGAATGCTGGTGCGACCTATCAGTGGGCTATGACTTACATTTTTCATGACATTATGCACATTATCCTTGAGGATTATGTCGATGATCTTCTTGGGAAATCTAAACATCGCAGTGAACATCTCGATGTTTTAACCATTATTTTCGATCGCCTGTTACAATATTGTGTTCGTCTTCAACCAAAGAAATGTGTCTTTGGTGTCCTTTTAGGAAAAATCCTTGGTTTTATTGTCTCTTTGCGTGGCATCGAGGTTGATCTAGCTAAAGTCAAAGCTATCCTAGAAATTCCCCCACCTACTAACCTCAAACAATTGCGTAGTTTACAGGGAAAACTCCAATCTATTCGGCGTTTCATCTCACAACTCTCAGATCGATGTCAACCTTTCCATCATCTCCTTAAAAATGACATTGTCTTTCAATGGAGCGAAAAGTGCCACCAGGCCTTTGAGGCTCTTAAAGCCTATCTCTTGCAGCCACCCGTGCTTATCCCACCTCAAGACGGTCGCCCTTTCTACCTTTACCTTTCTGCCACCGATAGGATCCATGCTCGCACATCGTGACTCCGAGCATCGAGAACAAGTCATTTATTACATAAGCCGTACTCTTGTGGATTACGAGACTAGGTATACAGATGTAGAAAAGTTGTGCCTAGCCCTATCATTCGTGGCCACCAAACTCTGACATTACCTCCTGAATCACAAAACTCTTGTCGTCACCAACATGGACCCCATCCATTATATGTACGCCAAACCTCATCTAAACAAACGCATCGCCAGATGGCTTATGCTCCTTTCCGACCTCGACCTTGAATTTTTACACCACAAATCAATCAAAGGAAAAACTATCACAGACCAACTCGCGGAAGCCCCTTTACCTGGGGAGTAGTTTACTAATTTTACTTTCCCTGATGAACTCATTGCCACTCTTTCACTCAGTGAGGAGTCGTATTCAATGACCCTCTTCTTCGATGGATCCAAATGCCAGTTCGGAAAAGGGGTCGGTGTTGTTCTCATTACTCTGGATGCTGAACCTATGCATCTTTCATTCCGGCTCGATTTCCTCTGCACTAATAATACAGTGGAATACAAGGCCCTTGTTTCGGGTCTCCAGGTTGCGTTACACTTAGGTGTAAAATCTATTTACATTTCCGGTGACTCTCAATTGGTAGTCAATCAAGTTATGGGCATCTACCAATGTAAAAATGAGGAACTTCAAAAGTACAAACATTACGTGGATTCACTTTTGACCTTATTTACTCATTATTCTATCCAAACCATTCCCCGCTCAACTAACAAATTTGTGGATAGTATGGCTTGCTTGGCCTCGCAAATTCCTGCCTCACGAACTAACTCTGACATATTTGTCTTGGTCCAACAACTCTTTGCCCCATCTTACTCAGCCCCAGATGTTTGTATGATAAATCATGTGTCTGCCAATTCACAGGATACCTGGTATCACCAACTTCACGACTACCTTACAACCTCTGTTCTCCCACCTGACCTTACTAGTAACGGCAAACGTGCTTTTCTTAAAAGTGTTTCTCGTTATGTCGTCATGGGGGGACTGTAGGTCGGAAAAGCGACAGGTGAGCGTGAGAATCAATAAGTAACTCTTCCGCGTACTCGACCTCCCGAGGTCGTGCCGAGACAGCCGATGGGGATGGAATATGCAGACAAACTAGTTAGGCAGTCTAATGTCTTCGACACGCACTAGTGGAATTTGTGAATCTAAGGCAAAGAAGGCCCTTCTAACTTGGACTGGTGTGATAGATCGATCAGCGAGGATGACTTCTCGAAGGCTCCAATAAATATCGAGCTCTGGCGTGATTCGATCTATGGGTTGCGGAATACATGGAAAATGACTTGGGATTGTTTCGTGTATATCTCCTGATAAGGTCATATAGTGGATGATGAATACAATCGATTCTATGGATGATTTTCTGGCCTAGTCCATAATTCCCTAGCTTCGTTAGCCACTATATCTAGTAAGGACAGTTGTTCGATGATGATAGGTGGAAGTGGAGTGGACCTGAATACCAAAATACGTAGGCTAGCGTCTATATCAGATTAACCTGTAGACTCGTTGGACTGTGGGATATGCGGATCACAACCGTAGACTCTCGGTTGTTGCGGTCCTGTTATGGTCATACGTGAAATCAAGTTCTAATCCCTAGTATCTAGTAATCATATGCTTTCTTAGCTTCTATGTTTAGAACCAACAGTTGTGCAATCTTCTCAGAATACCTTACAGACGTTCTCGCAACCTGGATTCTTAAGCTGGTATCTATATCTACGAGGGTGTCTCCAGCGTCTGGTTGTGGAACTAGAGGATCGCTCCCCAATATTTGTTCTCTTTCGAGCCCTTCTACAGTCATGTGGATGTTTTCTAGAGTAATCTGTAGTTTGGATGACTTGACCAAAACGTATGTGCTTGGTTGTCTTCTATGTTTAGTCCTCTTAACTGTGAACTAATCAGTTGTAAATCCGTGGTTGTTTGGAATACTTGTATCCTGAGATTTTGGTCTATGTCAACTATCGCTGTGACGAGGTTTGGTTGAGGCATGATTGGCTCAAATATATATTCCCTGGGCTCTTGAGGTCCCGTGATTGTCATACGAAACAAAATGCAATCTAACTGTGATGAAACAAATTCTAACTAAGTGAAATAAATCTAACTACATATAACTTTTATTTTTCTATGAAATATTCTAACAATTTTAAGGAAAGCAAACTATTTTAAGCGTATCTACGAATAATAGCTAAGCAATAATTTAAAATAGACAAGATAACCGAGTGTGGTTATTTGCCTGTGCGATTTATAGAATTATTCTAAATAAAACATTTTGTCTAATCTACCGGTAAGATTCTCGATCCTACCTCAGAAGTGAGGAGTGAATCATAGTTTCTTAGAAACTATCAATCCCTATAGCTTCCCTGGAAATGTCGAGAATAGAATGAAATGAAATAAAGCGATTAACTACTCTATTTGATATGAATCTGACTAGAACTTTGAAATGCAAAACCTGGATTCCGCATAACAGTGGCGAATCCGATGGTGTGTGTATTATCTCATCCCCTCAGTATGATCTTCTCATTCTTTCGTGTTCACTTGGATCCAAAAAATCATGTAATGCTAGCACCGATAGGAGTAGATTTTGGGACAAGGACAGCTCAGAATACAGACCGAGAATGCGAGTAGGAGAGGGATAGCACAAGAGTACAGAGCTTGGCTTATGCGATTCCTAGCGGGATTTTACTGCGAGTCATGCAACATGAAGCGACCAGAACCTGTAACTATCCTATACGAAGAGAAAAAAGTACAACTTTAATGGCTTCCTAAGCTATTATGTTCCAATGGATTGGATAAAATAAAGACACTGCTTGCACAAGTTGGATATGTGGCTTACCAACAGCTGGATAAAGCTAACCAGGTATATAATGAATTGAACTAAGAATTCTAAGACACGATGAAGATAAATCTACAGCAAAGAGGAATCAGAGGCAAGCTTCTAACTGGATTGGATGGAACAATAGCACTACCTGCACAAGATGGGTCTGTGGCTTACCAACAGCTGAACAATACTAACCAAGTATGAAATGAACTATGCTATCAATCCTAAGCAAGCTGACAGACCAAACCACTAAAATGAGGGAATGAGAGAAAATATCAAACTTCAAAATCCAGCCAAGCTTTAGACCAAAAACTCCAGACCATTTACATGTGTACAAACCATGCATTTATAGGAATTCAAACATCCAAGAACCAAAACCAAATTGAACTCCTAGACAATAAACAAAGGAAAAACACTATTCCAGGGGACCAAAAACATAAATGCATGCTCAAGTCAGAAAAGAAAAGCTGGTGAAATGTGATATTTCACGCGGGTTACGTCAAAAGAGCGTTCTGGAAAATGCGCACAGGACCGCCGCTCTGAGCACGGCGGCGATTACAGGACCGCCGTCCTATAGGGCGGCGGTTTCATCACTGGAGGTCAAGAGGCCAAGGAAAGAGGGGAAAAAAAAGGAAAACAAAGGCCGTGGGGGCTAAGCGGGGCATGCAGGATGTTAACGCATACTCCGAAGGCTTTTCCGGATCCCGAACACCTTGCGAGGAGACCTGTATCATCATCGGGGCACTTGTTACACTGTTTTGGCAGTACAGTACCTTACAATTTTGGGTACGTACATATTGCCCCCTCAGAAAATTGATTTAGCCATGAAGAGGCGTAAAACGGTGGGTCCGAGTATGGCCGTCCTGAAATGGGGAGTTAGAAGTTATACCTTACACGTCCGTGTGTTGAAATGACGCCATTCCAAAATTCCCGCTACCTGCAAAATGAAAAGAGAACTCAAGTGCAGATAGATACAATAATTTGGAAAACAAACACTAAAATAACAGGGAAAGAGAACGTACCATTTATGCAGGGATAGAAACTTACCTCCAACAGCTCTTCGAACCTACGAAAAATCCATTTTAAAACGAAACAGAACGATATATATATATATGAAAGTGGGCCCATTTTCCTATTCATTTGCGCGAGTCGATTCGATTGATTTTGAGCTCTGGGACCCACGGTGACGGTTTCTTGCGTGAATAGAGTCAAAACGTCTGGAGTGAGATAGCGATCATGCCCCCACATGCGGAACGCCACCCCGCGAGATCACAGGTCGGTTTTCTTTAATTTTGAATAAAACACCTCCAATATGCATGAAGAGGAGGTTCATACTAATGCTAAGTAGAGTTTTCTGGATGCATGATTTTTTTAATAAATGTGGGACCCATGGTGGGTTGAGATAATTCCTCAATGTACCTCAGACTAAAATTCTTGGGTCCCTTATCCACTTTGAGAGGTTTCATAATGTTTTGTCCATATTTTTCAAGGCCCTGTCCATTATACCCCATTTTATTTAACAAATTAAAACTAATCCCTTTTGTTTTTTTTTAAACTACCAATCACATGTGGAGAGTTATAAGAAGGTGTTGAACAATAAAAACATACTATGTTTTCCTCAGTTTCTATTTGTGTATCTACAACACTTTCCTTCTTTCCTTTCATCTCTTCAAATTAACCTTGCAAGATAACTAAGTCTTATTGAATTTATTCAAAAAAAGATTATTTTTCTCCAAGTTGATTATAAAGATTATGCATAATTTTGTTGAGAGATCTCAACCTATAGTCTTGGAGTTAGACTTGTGTCTTCACACTCTGAGGAAACTAAAATGTCTATTTTTTATAGAGCCACACTGCATCATCTCCTCCATTCTATATTGGTTCTCTATCCCTTGTTAATTTATTTTTCCACAAAGAGTGATTTATGCTTGATTCTAGTTAATGCTAAAATGGATTTGACATCTATCAATTGATGCCATCTATCTCTTCTTTTGGTTCATGATTAAGTTTGATAATTTTCTGGTTGGATAGACTTAACAAATCATTATTGGTTAATTAAGTTGTTAATCACTGCTACGGTATTTTGTATAAGTTTTACTTTTTGGAATTCAGAGGACAACTTCACCATGACGTTGATGTTGAAAGTCGGTTGTAGTTTGGCAAACCATTCATAATAAAATAGTTGAAATCGTATAAATAATGAACTGTATTGTAGTTCATCCTAAAACATACCCTTGTATTGACAGAAATATAATTCTATCAGTTTTAGAAATTGGGAACAAGTTTATGTAGACATATGTAAGAAAAGAAACTAACTCGACTGTTATATCTGTAGGAGATTATGTATGTCAAATATTAGGGGTAAATACAATTTGAAGGGACTATACCCTATGTACAAGAAGTAGTTAAAAATCCAGATAGTACGAGAGATGCGTGTAGTCCATAATTCCCTTCAAATGACAATACCCTATTACAAAAAGGAAACTCCATAAATACGATAATGTGTATGCTAAAAACATTGCAAGTTTAGACCTCATACATCCGGAGTAAACTTATGAAAATACTAAACAATTATCTATTATTGTTTAAACTTATGTTTCTACTTGAATACCATCTTCTTTATAGCAAACATTGTACAAAATGGAAGGTTGTTTAGGAATAGTAAGATATAAGGGTTCGTATAATATTGGCTACTGAAATGACTGCCATCCTAAATGGATCTGTAATATAATTAAAATTATGGAAAGATCCTACATTGTTTGAAATTGTTGGTCGTGACTAATAATGTATTACTTTTCTAAGTACAAATATCCACATTCTATCCTCAGGGTCAGATATCTACCATCTCTCTCCTAACTATGTGATTATATGAATCTAAATCCTATTACACTGTGCATTCCACATTCTTGGCTCTTATAACACAAACTAATCATATTCTCACCTTTGTGATTAACTATTATTGATATATATATTTGGTTTGCATTCATGGTCTCCATGTCCAAAACCATATAATATGACCAGGATGTAATTTCCAGTCCTGGCCGACATTTATTGTGTTGTTCTTACACATCTTTTAATACTTGTCTTATTAATTTGATTATTTTTCTTAGGTCATTATATTCCTCAAAAAGTAGTTTTCCTTTTCATAGATGATTTACTCTTTTAAACCCTAGGAGAAGCAAGTTCGTTCGGGACTAAATATTACTCCTACTACTGGATCAGCTGCTCAGTTCGGTGAGCGGCATCTGCATTGCTAACAACTATTGACATAGGGATTTCATGAAAGGCTGAATGATCCTGAGTAAATCATCCCATAAGAATTTGCACATCCATTATGTTTAATTGGTAGTTAATTTAATTGCATCTCATGACCTTATGTAAAGAGTAGTTTATCTTTTACTCACTTAGCCAAGCATCCAATGGTCTTAGCAAGCCATATTATCTTCTTATGAATTTTGCAAAGACTGTTCACGAGTTGTCAGGATCTAATCCATATAGATATGCAGGATTAGATTTATAGACTGATACCTGTGGAGTAAGACCTCATTTAGATTTATTTGTTCAAAGATGCTGGTACATGGATTGCACTTCAGAACCCGAAAGGCATAACCTGATGTTTTATGGTATCCACCCATGTTAGGGTTTGATAATTTGATAGGATGGTATATATATCCGTATAGAGTTGGATTGCAGCTATATGACAAACATAGACGTCTTATTTAGGATTCATTCTCATGGTGAGACCACGGCTAAATCCTCGAGACCCTGAGCCCTCCATGCATTCAGAGCGCCGGCGTAGCCAGAGTCCTAATGTTGATATGGCAAACGCATCCTCGGAGGGGTCGTGTAGGGGTTGAGAGGTGACTTGGCCCCTATGTGTTTATGTACTATAGATTCTTCTTGTATATCACGGGCTCTTAATGAGCATTTTGAAATTTATACTCCTAGAGCATGATGCACATTGTATATAAACATTGGTTAATTTGTATATGCATTCGCTAATGGATCAAAACTTTGTCACTCGTATTTTCCCCTATTCTGTTATCCAGCTTCCTCGTGTATACTACGATGTATGTTTTATATGCTTTCTAGAATGTATGCAATGGAGAACAGATGATGCAAATGCTTTCTTTCTTTTTGTGTTTCATGATGCTGATACATGATATTGTAGATACATTGTGGTCTTAAATCTTAGCTTCTGTGAGCAATTTGGATACCTCATGTTTGTTTTGGAAAAGTGATGAAAATAATTTCCCTAATGGTGAACAGATTAACTTGCCCCACTCCTAACTCCACTGCAACTAGTAGGATGCGAGGGCTTTCATCACCAAGAGCCAAGAAGGGCGCAAGTGTATGAAATATGGTGAAACGATAGTGATGAAAGATAGACGAAGCTTTGGTGGAACCAAATTGAAAACTATCAAGCTTACTCCACCCGACATGACTTCATAGTTTTGGGTGCAACTTGATTTGCAGTTTATCCAAGACTTAGACCCGTAGATGGCCACATAGTAAGACAAAATCTAAATTTTAGGATTTTTAAGTCTCATTATTGGAATTTTGAACATCTGAGGAAAAAATTCATTCATTTTTGACTCAAAGTTTGAATAGTTTGTTTATGACCTTTTAACGTTTGCAACTGTCTAGAGGACCCCCTACACCTTGCCCCATGCTACCTGTAAGAAGCACTTCTGGTCTTATCGCCGTGGGCAAGGCAGAAAATGAGTAAGAAGCCATTTGCATCCTTTCCCAACCCTACGTTACATCTAGTAAGAGATCGTAAGCTCATCACCTCCAGGTTGGTAGGGCAAGGAAACGTGTAAATATAAAATTTTTTGTTTAATCACTTTTTGACTTGTCTTTTTGAGTTCCTAAATGTCAGTATATGCTTGTTTCCAAAGAGATGTGTATATTGGATAGATGTGACACCATGAAGCTTCTAGAATAGACCATAGGCAAGACACCAATCCTAAGAAGAAATCAAAGCGAGAACAAACTTGTAGATCTTGGTATGGTTACCGTTTGTTGTCTACTCAAAATTTCCTGCTCTGATAAGAGTAAATTTCCAAAATTTTGAGTTTAAGTGTTTTCCTCTGAAAATGCCTAAGTCGTGAAATTGAAAAAATCTGTGTTTTGGGTCATTTTGTGTGATTTTCGGGCCTGTCGGAACTTTTTGTCCCATCTGTCCCAAGTACGAAAGTGCACTCTGTTCTCCGATCGGCCGAAATCCCCGAAGCTGTCCCATTTTCGGGCCCGTCGGAGAGTTCTGTTCCAAGTGTCCCAAAACTTATTTTGCATGTTGTTCCAATTTCGGCCGAATCATCCTTCCTGCATACTTCACACTTTCCTGTCCCAAATGTCCCAAAGTTAAAAAGTGCGAGCTTTCCCATTTTCGGCCGAAATCCCCGAACCGCGTCCTTCGCGAAATTTTGTCCCAACTGCCCCATTTAAAAAAGTGCGAGCTTTCCCAATTTCGGCCGAACACGGTCCAAGTCGCGTACTCCGGAACTTTTTGTCCCGAATGTCCCAAGTCCAAACGGGCCTGCTGTTCCAATTTCGGCCGAAATACCTGAACCGCGTCCTTCGCGCATTTTCGTCCCAATTGTCCCAAAAGCATTTGTGCGTTCTCTCCCTGTTTCACCCGAATCGGCCGAGCTGCGTGTTTCGCGCATTCGCGTCTCACATGTCCCAAGCGTACCAAGTGTCATTCACACTTAGTTTTTCCCGCTCACTCCGAGTATGATGCTCTTTCAAATTGGTGGTTGTGTATTCAATGCGCATTAAATTCATTCCTCTCTCCAAACGGCTATATAACGAGCATTCCCCTTTGCATTTTTCGCATTGCTTCCATGCTATCTTTTGCTCGAACCCTTGTCATTTGAAAACCTGCGCGATCCCCCCTCCATTTGCAAATTCCTTCTAGAAGTCTGGGTTGCAGCTCCGAGACTATCAATATGAAGATCAAGTTCCAGGGACAGGAGCAAATTTCTCCGCTTGAGTCTGCCGTTAGCAATATAGGGGACAACGAAGCTCGTCATCTTGACTTCGGTGATTTTTGGGCAAGAATGACAGATGCAAACCCTACACCAATGGCACAGATGATTAATGATAGTGGTTTGGCTTTCGTCGGAGGTTTCCCAATCTCAGTACAGTGTGCTGATACAGTGCTTTCATGCGGAGCTCACTTCGACCCCGATTCGAGCGAATTGACAAATGTACATGGGGAACTCATTGCCAAGCTGGATGCTGCCGCCATTAGCACTGCTCTGAGGATTCCGGAGATGGACAATGCCATAGTCGTCTCCCGTGATCAAGCACAGGCTATGTTCAGACCAAGACAGTGACAAATATAAGGCGCGAGTGGCGAAGTCTTGGTTGAAGAACCCTAGGAAAGGAGCTTCTCGTCTAACCAAAACCCTCTTCCGAGTAGATTTCAACGAAGAACTGTCAGACTTCATAATCCTGCTAGCCTCGGGTTATGGGTTTGCCCTCCACCAATGAGTTTCATTTCTGGATGTGCCTGCTCATCAGCATGGTGTGCCAGGGAACACAAAATATCAACTGGGCAGAGATCATCAGTATGAATTTGGCTGAGCAGCTATCCAACGTCCAGCAAACAAAGAAGTTCTATATGACTTCCTATCTGATGTATACCCTAGCAGCATCCAGGTAGTGGTTTGGTTTCTCCTATATAGATGCACACAAAGATGATCCAGTGTATGCCTATTGCCCGCAGTTCACCTTGGAGACCAGCAACCGCAATTTCAGAAGGGTCAATGATGCTTTCACCATGTACGTGGTCAGATTGCTCGAAGGTGATACTGTAAGAAGGTTTTCAGATGAAGCCATGAACCTGATATCGCAGTATGGAGCCTATTTCATTCAATTCAGGAAATTTTCCTATATCAGGATTGCTGGCTATGAAAACACTCCTCTACGGATTCCCATGTTCTGTAATGATAAAATGGCTTTGATTGAAATATGCAGGCAACTAGACAAGTTGCACAGAACTTGCAGAGACAAGAAGATTTCTGGCTTGCACTTTCCCATCTCTCTGGGAAACTACACATGCAAAACAGCTCTGGATGCTCAGAACATAGAAAGAGCCCTGGTCCCTATCACTGTTCATTTCTTCAAGCCAAGAACCTGTTTTGACTTGAAGAAGTTCATTGAACAGAACATCAAAATAGTCTATCATCATAGGGCAGATACAGAAGACTATTGGGCTGACTGTGCAGATGATTTTGAAGCCAGAAGAAGGCATTGTGGCAGGTTCTCCCTGCAATTGATCCAAGAACTCAGCCTGTACCAAGTTCCTGAAGGTCTCCAGGATGACAATTCTGAGCTATACTCTTATGAGTATGAAAATGTGATTAAGCACACCCCTCTGGAGGACCTGGATTGGAACAAGAAAGAGAGAGATGATCTGGCTGAGATTCTTGCTCCAGTCTTAATCAGGACTAGGGTCTGGTTCAGTAAGAAGATCCGAGAATTCAAGAGGCACTCAGGAGAATCTAGCTCCAAGGATGATTTGACACCCATAAGAGAGGCATCAGTTCCAGAGTCTGGAACACCAGTGAAAACCCCTCCTGCCTCAACAGCTCAGGGACCTGTAGAATCTACTCCTCCATCTACCCAGGTATACAAGAAGAAACTCAAAGAGGTAAAGAAGGAGCCTGCAGAGAATGATCCTCCAAGAAAACAGGTAGAGTTGCCTATAGGGCCAGAGAACATCGTTGTTCTCAGTGAAAGTGAAGAAAGTGAGATGCCAACTCCTGCAAATGTTCCTAAAGATCCAGTAGATAAGGACAAGGAGGTCCAGAGCACTGAACTTCTAGGTCCTACTGATTCTTCTACTGCCATTGCCTGCAGTGCTCAACTCACGTCTCAGCTTGAATCAATAGCTGGGCAGACCCTGAGTGTCATGAGCTCCCTGTCTCTTGGTCCTCTTGCCCCTCCTATAGATTCTTCTCCCTCTTTTGCTTGGGTGTAACCTCTGGTCGACAAAAGGAAGAGGAAATCCTCCTCTCAAAGCTTGGGACCAAATTTTGATGTTGTAGCAGCCTTGTTGGGCACCACTCCTTCTCGTGCCAAGAAAGCTAGAACCACCTCCAGAATTGTATCTGATGCCCAAGGTCAGCAATTCTTGGAGATTGCTAAGCCTACAGTAGACAAATCAGAATCAGACTTGCTGACATTTGACTTAGAGCTTTCAAGGATCCCTATGGGAGAGTCTACTCCTGAAGGTGAAATTCACAACCTCCAGGAAACAGTCACAAGAGTCATTGGAAGGGTAGAGAAAGGGCAGCAGACTATTGAACAGCTGGAAGAACAAGCCCAAGTTCTCACAAGTTTTATCAAGTCACTCTTGTCTAAGGACAAAGTTTTGGACCCTACCCCCTTGACTGCTCTATCGCCTCCTGTAATTCTAAGCCAAGATGAAGTGCAAAGTATTAAAGATATGCACAAGTATTCTGTCTATGGCAGAGCTATTGGAGCCATGGTAGATGACATGCTTATTGCTGGGCTAAACTTCATCGATGAAGCTTTTAAACTACATGGAAAGGTAGACAATTTGCAACAGAAGCTATCCTCTACTATTGGGGTTATGGATAAAGAACTTAAACTCTGGAGCAGTTTCATTGTAGACCTTCGCCTCATGGGACAGACAGACGAGAACGTCTTGCTGGCGAATAAGATTTTTGATGATGCCAAAGATAATCTATCAAAATCCTGGGTCTACAGCGTAGAGTGGAAAATCAAAGTCCTTGAGGAAGCTGTGGGAGAAATGAAGAACAGTTGGCAGAAGGGAGAAGCTTTCAAGACACTGGCAGCTGCTGCTTTCAAAGATATGCATTGTCATCTTCAAGATGAAAACTCTAGTGCTTCCTTGTCCTTGCAAGAAATCAAAGCTCAGTTCAGAGCTTTTGTCAAAGATCATCTATTCAAGGAAAGCTCCATCTCTAAGGAAAAGATGAAGGAAATTTGTTCTCTTCAGTCTGCCATTGAAGAAGCAAACAAAGATTATCATACTCACGTCGAGTTTGATAAAGAGATGGAGAAATGTCTAGGATTTTGGACTCAGTCTGCAGCCAACACGTCAGTCCCTCGTGGCAGAGATATAGCTGAGTCATTGAAGAAATTCAGGCAAACGGATTCTGAAGACAGTGGGTCCCTCCCAGTAACCGGCCACCTGTCTCCTTCTCCTTTCTTTCCTCTTCTTCCCTTTCTTTTCCAGTATTCTTTGTAATCAGTTAAGGTATTGTAACCGGTGGTCCTTAACTATTCTTTAGTTAAAATAAACGGTTACGAAGAGTAACTGACTTTTAAGCTATATAATGGCCTTTCCTCGCCATTTTGGAGAAGAGGGAGAACTTGGAATATTTGATGAAAGTGTAAATAGATCTTAAAGAAATCAATACAAAAGGGCTTTTTCATTCTCTGTCTATCTAATTCTTGTTATCTCTGTGTTTTCCTTAGTATTGTGGAGATCATTTTGTTCCTAACTCGTTAGTCTCTCTGATTGCATACTGTTCAGTTTTTGCAAATACAGTGATCTTGTACAACCAAGAAGGAACTTTGTGTCCTTGATTAATAAATCTGAAGAAGGTTATTTATGGAACTTTGTGTCTTTAAATTTAATCTCATTCAGCCATCGCAAATGATCTTGTCTTAAATTCTTTGAAGCTTCGCACACACAAGGAATTATTCTGTTATCTATAATTCTGAATGTTGCTATTCTTCTCATCTTCTTATTCCCTTTCCTAAGTCCTTGTGTAATTGATGATCCTTGTGGAAAGCACTTTCGTAAAATCCAAGTTTGACTATAAAAAAATGTTCTGTACATTTGTAAATAAGTTCGTTTCTGAATAAGGGAACCTCTCCCATTAAAGAGGAGGGGCTTCTTGTCCCCTGACTGTTGCTCTTCTAAAAAGTCCTATTTGACGACCAACACCGTTAAGACTTCGTCATGTTTGATTTTATTTGATAAAAGATTCTGAAGTGATTGATGATATCGTGAAAATGGAGAGCTATGATTAGAAATTTTTGTGCCAACAACATCATGAGTTTGTAATAAATTTCTTTGAGAATAGATTCCTTGATCACAATTTGTGTAAGAACAAGTGGACAAAATGATCCTAATCTATATGAAAATGTAATGTAGATAGTTATATAAGTAGCGTTAGCTGCTTATGCATAGAAACGTTTGAGGTGGAGGGAATTGACTGTTTCGCCAAACTCCTCACCTTCTAGCGTGCATAAGAGGTATGCACCATTTCCGTAGTCCTTCGTGACTCGGTATGGGCCCAACCATTTGGGCTGGAATTTCCTTCCTTTTCCGGTCTTCTTGTCGATCCGGCTGTCTAGTCTTAGAACTAGATCACCTTCGTATATATCGCGTTCATAAACCTTCTTGTTATACTACCGGCACATTCAGTCAGCATAAGCTCTATGCCGTTGTTCAACATCTAACCTAATTTCATCTAGGCTTTCTAATTGGGAAAGACGTGCTTCTCTGTAAGCATCTTCATCCAGAATCCCTTGTAGTGAAATGCAGAGACTGGGTATTTCGACCTCAAGTGGGAGAACTGCTTCTGCCCCAAATACTAGCGAGAAAGGAGTTGCTCCCGTTGGTGTCCTTATTAAGGTTCGGTGGGCCCACAAGTCTGGATATAACTTCAAATGCCAATCTCGCTTGTTTTCTTTCACCGTTTTAAGGAGAATGGCTTTCAGCGTTTTGTTTGTTGCTTCAGCCTACCCATTGGCTTGGGGATAATACAAGGAAGCCGTATGATGGCTTATTTTAAATTTGTTGCATAGTTGACGAACTTCTTCATTCTTGAAAGAAGTTCCATTATCTGAGATAATGATTTGTGGGATACCATACCTGCAAATGATTTAATTTAAAATGAACTTAGTGATTACATAACCAGGTATAGTAGTAAGAGGCATGGCCTCCACCCATTTGGTAAAATATTCAGTGGGCGTGATTATAAAATTATGACCGTCTGTGGATGAGGGAGAGAACTTCCCTATCAAGTCCAGGCCCCATGTAGAAAATGGCCATGGAGTTGCGATTGGTTGTAGAGCTTGTGCTGGCATGTGGATCTCGTGGGAGAATTCCTGGCACTTATGACACCAGCGTGCAAACTCTATCGTGTCATGTTCTAGAGTGGGCCAGAAATAGCCCATTCGATGTATTTTTCAAGCAGTGGCATGGCCACCAAAGTGGCCTCCGCATATACCGATGTGGGATTCATGGAGAATCCTCTTGGACTCTTCTGTGTTGACACACCTTAAGAGCATTCCATCGAATGCTTTTCGATAGAGCATCTGCTCTATAATGACATATTTGGCTACGATTATGCGTAATCGCCTTCTTTGTTGCGGTGTCACTGCATCTGGGTACGTATGGTCCATGATATAATTAATGATATCAGTGTACCAAGGGCACTCAGAAATAGCAGGTCGAGTTTCGATGTAGTATACACATTCATTTGGAAAATCCAAATCTACTAGATCACCTCCGTCTAATGGGTTGTCAGCTAACCAATCCACGATGATTTGTCCTTTAACTGACTTCTGATTTACAAATGTTAATTCGAACTCTCCCATTAAGGTTATAAAATGTCCAGCCTTTTTGGATAAGGAACCTTGTGTGAGAAAAGTCCGTAAATGGTCCGTCTTTACCATGACCTTTATTTCTTCATTCAGCATGTAATGTCTTAGACGTTTAGTAGCAAATACTATGGCAAGACATTCTCGCTCTGCTTGTGTATAGCGTGTTTCATAGTCGAGCAGTGTTTGGCTAATGAAATAAATCGCATGTTCTCTCTTGTCATCGTCTTCTTGGGCCAACATACAGGCCAGCGAGACATTAGTAGCTCGTGAATATAGGATTAACGGGCGATCCAGTTTAGGTGGCATTAGCGTAGGTGGTGACAGAAAGAAACGTTTAACTCCGTTGAAAGCTTCGTTGCAGTCTTCGTTCCAATCAATGCTATAGTCTTTCTTGAGTAAATTGTTGATTGGATGAATAGCGAAGCTTAAGTCCGGGATGAATCTCCGGATTGCACCCAGCTTCTCAAGAAATGATCTGATTCCAGATTCACTCGAAGGTGGGACCATTTCGAGGACAGCCCGAATTTTGGTTGGATCAACATCGATCCCTCGTGACGATATGATGTAACCTAGGAGCTTTCCTCCTGTTACACCAAAGACGCATTTCTCTGGATTTAGCGTAACTTCGTATTCTATTAAACGTGAAAGAATGATGCAGATTACTTCGGGATGGTCACAACGCTTCTTGGCCTTAGCCAACAAGTCATCTACGTAGGATTCCATGATTTTATGAATTAAATCATGAAATATATAAGTCATAGCCCGCTGGTATGTAGCACCAGCGTTTTTGAGACCGAAAGGCATGACAGCATAGCAATAGGTTCCCCAAGGAGTTATGAACGTGGTTTTAGCTTGATCTTGCTTGGATATTCTGATTTGGTTGTATCCCGAGAATCCATCCATGAGAGACAAGAGTTCAAAACCAGCTTTTGCATCAACAATAATGTCTATGGATGGTAATGGGAAATCATCTTTAGGACATGCTTTGTTGATGTCTCGGAAATCTATGCAAATGCGTATCTTTCCATTCTTCTTGAGAACGGGAATGATATTAGATACCCATTGGGAGTAGTCTACTGGCTTGATGAATCCTACCTGAAGGAGTTTTATTACTTCCTCTTTTACCATGAGAGCTACTTTGGGCTTCATGGGTCTTGATTTTTGTTTAATTGGCTTTGCATCTGACCTAGTGACGAGGTTGTGTACCGCAATGTGGGGTGCGACTCCTGTCATCTCCTTGTAATTAAATGCAAACACCTTCTGATGTTCTTTGAGAACCTGAGTATGTATTTCCACTTCTTCTGGTGTCAACGAAGAACCTAGTTTCAATATTCTTGGTTCATCTTCTGTCCCAATGTTGACATAGATTGTTTCTTCGATTAAAGAGGTGTTACCCTCTTTGAACTCAGGTGGTGCTGGAGGTAAATCTAAATCATCCCCATTTTCTATTGCGTATATGTTAGGTTCCCTTTGTGACGGAAGATCCGTTACGGGATTTCTGAAGTAGGAGGATGAATGTGGGATCAGGGATAAATCTAGCATGTGATAGGAGAGATGTAATGCTACATAGGCATTTAAATAATCCAAAGTAGCCGCATCATTTCCAACATGGTCTAGGACGGTAGATTCGCTTCCGCTTAAAAGAGGATTTGTCATTGTTTTTATTAATGGTTCGTCACGAATGGATACTGTGAATTGAGTATCTTCTAGCTCATTGCTTGGAGTAAAACATGATGCTGAGGTTGCTATTGAATCAGCGAGAAGATTTTTCTCTCGCGGGATCACTTCAATGGATATGAAGTTAAATGCCTTGCTTAAATCTAATACAACATTTTTGTAGAGTTGTAAATGTTCGGCTTTAGTTTCATATACTTCAGAAACTTGGTTTGTTACTAATTGCGAGTCTCCGAGGACTCTGATGTTATTAATACCAATTCTTCTGGGTAAGGTGAGGCCAAGGAGGAGGGCTTCGTACTCAGTGCCATTGTTTGTGCATTCAAATTTTAACTTAAATGAGAATGGGAGGACCTTCTCCTCGGGCGAAGTAAGAATTATACCTGCCCCCACTCCATAACGACATTTAGCTCCATCGAAATGGAGAGTCCAATACTTAGCCGGGAGTGTAGATGTTGGGGCATCTGCCGCATTTGCACACTCTACTTCTATCATACAGAGATCCTCTGCCGGTAAGGAACCAACACCTAGGGAAAATCCTATGCCTACTGAATCGAATGGTAAGAACATTGGTGAATCTTGTTCTATCAATTCAATGATTTTCACAGTAGTCCCTAATGACACTGTTTCTTTAGTTTTACCTTTAGGGGTTGGAGTTGTTTTGGCTATGCTGGTAGTTTCAAGATCCGTTGTAGGTATCAACTTTTCCTCTGGCTTTGGGTCAGAGGGTTTATTAAGTTGGTTTATTGGCAGCTCAAATTCTGAGTGCACCCCTGGTCTTTTCTTTAAATCGGCTAGGTGCAAATCGAAAGGTTTTGGATCGCCTTTGGCTACAAATACCTTTCCCAGATGCAAGAATCTTACTTCTTGAAATAGCGTGGAAGGGATTTCCTTCATTCGATGTATCCAAGGTCGGCCGAGGATCATATTATAATTAGTTTCCCGATCTATAATATAAAACTCAGTCAAGATGGTTTTGGGCCCTAAGGTGACCGGCAGTATTATAGTTCCTATCGAAGTGGCTTTAAGGCTATCATAGCCTCTCAAGGTATTTCATGTAGTGGAACAGTTTGTTTCTCCATATCCAAGTTTTTGGAGGAAAGAGAAAGGGACTATGTTAACTGCAGCCCTATCGTCAACCATTGCACGTTTTACATAGTTATTATAAACCCATACTTGTAAGTGCAAGGCTGGGTCACCTCGGCGTGTGATCTCAGCATCTGTGGGCATTTTACTTATTTCAAAAATGAATTCGACATCCTTGTCCGGCTGCCCCGGAGGGTGGATATCAAAATCTACGTGATTTACTTGTGTTTCAGGAGGTGGAGTGATGTTAATTAGATGGCCTAGACCTAATGCTTCTAAAAGAGCAGCTCTGTGAGGGGGAGAGTTCTTTAGTAAGTCCAAAAATGAAATGTGTGAAAAGGTCTTTGTTAGGTCACTAATTAAATCATAGGCACCGATGGGTTTTTCAACTATTTGCTGACTCTTATCTCTCTGGCAGATGACTTGGGCTTGGTTGAGAGAAATACTCTCGTGTTCTTGTTATAGCTTCGATAGGTAGTTCAGCGTCTAATTCTACCAAACTAACTATCTTAGGTCTTGGTTGAGCTCCCAATTGTGGAGCAACTGACGGATTTAATGAAGTCTAAGCTTCATGATCATTGTTTACCGTTATTGCACCCTTGCTTGTTCCAGTTGGATTCAGCCTATTGCTGTCATGATTTGGGAGTGGATCATTAAAGATCTTAAGGGGAGCATTCTGGGGGGAAACTGCCCCTGCGAGCGTATTTGGTTGTGGTGAGATGGGATCTGCCAAAAAAAAGTCTGTGAAGAACTTGTTTTGTTCTTCTGGAAAGTGTTGCATAAATTTATTGTAGTCACGGCACATTCTAGTGTCGTGACCCTGAATTTTATGGAAACCACAATAAGAATTGGGGTTGTAATTCCCGTTTTGTTGGTTTGGTGTGTATTGTGGCCTAAAATTCCGATCAAACTGTTGCCTATTAGGACTAAAGTTTTTTTGTTTCTGGTTTTGACTTTGGTTTTGATAATCAAATGAGTTTTGTCTCTGTCCTTGCATGGGATTTCACCGTTGTTGTTGTTGTTGTGGATGATTAAAATCCACTGTATTGACCGTTGGGGTAAAGTTGTTGTTTCGTTGGTTATTTGTTTGTGACGGAGTATTAACAATATTTACCCTCTTGGGCTGGTCAGTTACCCCATCCGTTGTTACCCCACAATTTCTGTTAAGGATTTTGGGTCCTTGATTGACGTTTGTGGTAGTTGTAGTATTTTGAGTGGAGGTGATTAACCTCCCGTTTGCTCCATACGTCTTACGACCAATATCTATTGCTGCCTAGTCTATTCGTAGAGCGCTCTCAAGTACTTCATCATAAGTCCTTAGTGGGAACTTCTGGACTTCTTCCTACACTTCTCTGCTGAGAGAATGAAGGAATAAATCACATAGTTCCATCTGATCCATGTTTGGAGCACTTGCTGATGAATAAAGAACTGTACGCCACCTCTAGATGAAATGAGCGATAGATTCATTGTGTTCTTGTTTGATATGCAAGAATTCCCTGATTCCTGTTCTCAGTAGTTTGTTCATGTCGAAGGCTTTGATGAACTCTGACACGAGTTGTTTAAATGAATGTATGGAAGCCTCAGCTATTCTATAATACCAATCGAGAGCAATGCCCTCCAGTGTTTCAGGGAATATTTTAGCAACAACCCCATCCCAAGGGAGTAATTCTCGTATGGCTGTAGCGTAAGCTTTGATATGTGCGTTTGGATCTCCCTCACCCTTGAACTTAGGAAAATCAGGGAGAGCTCTTGGAAGCATGACGCTTCGTATGGTGAAATCTAAGGGTTCCTTTAGATATTCTGAATACATCCCTATTGCATAGCTTTCGACCATTGATGGTGTTTGGTGAGGGAGTGGTGATGGGATAGGTTGTTGATACGGTGCAGCGTACGTGTTGGCAGGGGCATAGGGAGGTCCCTGCGTTTGAGCAAACATGCTAGGAGAGGAGAACATATCTCCTTGTGGTGATTTAGAGTATATGTTTAAGTAGGATGGGGTATTGTCGAGGAACAGACTGTTCGACACTAGACCGGGAGGAGTTGTGTTAGAGATGATAGGCCTTGTTGGCGTTTGCTATGGATATTAAGGAGGCATGCCTAATGTGCCTACTCTCGTAAGGAGATCTACCTGACCAGAGTGGTATGGGGGATTGGAACTTCTTGTTTGTATGAACGGAGAATTTTGACTTGCTTGAGCCAGTTCTAACCCTCTCACTCTTTCTACTAACGTTGAAATGACTTCATTTGGTGAAGTCACGGTACTTTTCCTGAGCGGCGTTTGTTGTATGCCTTGGTGTTGTAAAGGTACATGATATCTTGTCATAAACTGATCGCTATCTTGCCAAGTTTCTCCCAGAATATTTCCTGTATGCAGTGGCATAGAGGTATTTTCTTGAAGAGAAATTTTGGGTTGTATTTGTAAACCTCCTATAGATGGGTACATTCCCCGGGAGCGTTGTTCACTCCTAGGATAACATGTTGACTGTCCATCATCTAAGACCAGGTATGGATCTGATTGCCTACCAATTTGTGGTCTGAGTAACATCTGAGGAGATGAAACGGATTCTCCAGTGAACATCATTTTATTCGAGCCTGAAGGCTATGCTTGTGTTTAAGTGAGTTGTTCCAACCCCTCTGCTTGGAAGGACGAGCTATATCTAGTCCTTGGAGTTTGCGTTGACAACTGATTAGTTGAATAGTTGTCGCCCCACATTGAGAGTGAGGGTGATGATTGCCTATTTTGTTGGGCGTAGTATGCCTCAAGACCCAGGAGGGGTCTGCCATATGCGTCGAATCCCGACATATTCGGGGGGTATATGAATACCCACAGAATAATGGGAAGGAGCGAAGGTGGATGAGAGAAGATGAAACTTCTCAAAGAGAAGGTGAAACAATTGTTTGTTTCACGTCAGGTTCACCAATTTTGTACGTCGGAAAAGCGACAGGTGAGCGTGAGAATCAACAAGTAACTCTTCCGCGTACCCGACCTCCCGAGGTCGTGCCGAGACAGCCGGTGGGGATGGAATATGCAGACAAACTAGTTAGGCAGTCTAATGTCTTTGACACGCACTAGTGGAATTTGTGAATCTAAGGCAAAGAAGGCCCTTCTAACTTGGACTGGTGTGAGAGATCGATCAGTGAGGATGACTGCTCGAAGGCTCCAATCAATATTGAGCTCTGGCGTGATTCGATCTATGGGTTGCGAAATATGTGGAAAATGACGTGGGATTGTTTCGTGTATATCTCCTGATAAGGTCATACAGTGGATGATGTATACAATCGATTCTATGGACGATTTTCTGGCCTAGTCCAGAATTCCCTAGCTTCGTTAGCTGCTATATCTAGTAAGGACAGTTGTTCGATGATGATAGGTGGAAGTGGAATGGACCTGAATACCAAAATACGTAGGCTAGCGTCTATATCAGATTGACCTGTGGACTCGTTGGGCTGTGGGATCTGTGGATCACAACCGTAGACTCTCGGTTGTTGCGGTCCTGTTATGGTCATACGTGAAATCAAGTTATAATCCCTAGTATCCAGTAATCATATGCTTTCTCAGCTTCTATGTTTAGAACCAACAGTTGTGCAATCTTCTCAGAATACCTTACAGACGTTCTCGCAACCTGGATTCTTAAGCTGGTATCTATATCTACGAGGGTGTCTCCAGCGTCTGGCTGTGGAACTAGAGGATCACTCCTGAATGTTTGTTCTCTTTCAAGCCCTTCTACAGTCATGTGGATGTTTTCTAGGGTAATCTGTAGTTTGGCTGACTTGACCAAAATGTATGTTCTTGGTTGTCTTCTATGTTTAGTCCTCTTAACTGTGAACTGATCAGTTGTAAATCCATGGTTGTTTGGAATACTTGTATCCTGAGATTTTGGTCTATGTCAACTATCGCTGTGATGAGGTTTGGTTGAGGCACGATTGGCTCAAATATATATTCCTTGGGCTCTTGAGGTCCCGTGATTTTCATACGAAACAAAATGCAATCTAACTGTGATGAAACAAATTCTAACTAAGTGAAATAAATCTAACTACATATAACTTTTATTTTTCTATGAAATATTCTAACAATTTTAAGGAAAGCAAACTATTTTCAGCGTATCTAGAAATAATAGCTAAGCAATAATTTAAAACAGACAAGATAACCGAGTGTGGTTATTTGCCTGTGTAATTTATAGAATTATTCTAAATAAAACAGTTTGTCTAATCTACTGGCAAGATTCTCGATCCTACCTCAGAAGTGAGGAGTGAATCATAGTTTCTTAGAAACTATCAATCCCCACAGCTTCCCTGGCAATGTCGAGAATAGAATGAAATGAAATAAAGTGATTAACTACTCTATTTGATATGAATCTGACTAGAACTTTGAAATGCAAAACCTGGATTCCGCAGAACAGTGGCGAATCCGATGGTGTGTGTATGATCTCGTCCCCTCAGTATGATCTTCTCGTTCTTTCGTGTTCACTTGGATCCAGAAAAGCGTGTAATGCTAGCACCGATAGGAGTAGATTTTGGGACAAGGATAGCTCAGAATACAGACCGAGAATGCGAGTAGGAGAGGGATAGCACAAGAGTACAGAGCTTGGCTTATGTGATTCCTAGCGGGATTTTACTGCGAGTCATGCAACATGAAGCGACCAGAACCTGTAACTATCCTATATGAAGAGCAAAACCTGCAACTTTAATGGCTTCCTAAGCTATTCTGTTCCAATGGATTGGATAAAATAAAGACACTGCTTACACAAGTTGGATATGTGGCTTACCAACAGCTGGATAAAGCTAACTAGGTATATAATGAATTGAACTAAGAACTCTAAGACACGATGAAGATAAATCTACAGCAAAGAGGAATCAGAGGCAAGCTTCTAACTGGATTGGATGGAACAATAGCACTGCCTGCACAAGATGGGTCTGTGGCTTACTAACAGCTAAACAATACTAACCAAGTATGAAATGAACTATGCTATCAATCCTAAGCAAGCTGCAGACCAAACAACTAAAATGAGGGAATGAGAGCAAAGATCAAACTTCAAAATCCAGCCAAGCTTCAGACCAAAAACTCCAGACCATTTGCATGTGCACAAACCATGCATTTATAGGAATTCAAACATCCAAGAACCAAAACCAAATTGAACTCCTAAACAATAAACAAAGGAAAAACACTATTCCAGGGGACCAAAAACATAAATGCATGCTCAAGTCGGCAAAGAAAAGCTGGTGAAATGTGATATTTCACGCGGGTCGCGTCAAAAGAGCATTATGGAAAACGCGCACAGGACCGCCGCTCCGAGCAGGGTGGCGGTTACAGGACCACTGCCCTGTTCAGGGCAGCGGTTACGAGACCGCCGCCCTACAGGGCGGCGGTTTCATCACTAGAGGTCAAGAGGCCAAGGAAAGAGGGGGAAAAAAAGGAAAACAAAGGGCGTGGGGAATAAATGGGGCATGCGGGATGTTAACGCATACTCCGAAGGCTTTTTCAGATCCCGAACACCTTGCGAGGAGACCTGTATCATCATCGAGGAACTTGTTACACTGTTCTGGCAGTACAGTACCTTACAATTTCGGGTACGTACAGAGACTCCTCTTTAAACATGGCGTTTATGGCATCCTCCTTCGATGTCTAATCGGCGCGGAGGTTACCTATACCATCCAACAAGTCCATGATGGTATTTGTGGAGGAAATTTTAGTGGCCTTGCCATGGCCAAACGGATCCTTCGCCTAGGCTATTATTGGCCTACTCTTAATAACGACTGCTACGAATATGTTAAGTGTTGTGTTATGTATCAACAACATGCCAACCTTCAACATACTCCTAGCCATCAGCTACAGGTTGCACGAGATCTTTGGCCTTTCTCATAATGGGGTTTAGACCTTATTGGTGAGATTCACCCACCCTCTTCGCAACGTCACCGTTGGATAATCACAGCAACCGAATATTACACTAAATGGGTGGAGGCCATTCCACTCATTTCAACCAAAAAATAAAAAATTGTAGAGTTCATCAACCATCACATTATCTGTCGTTTTGGTGTTCCTCATTGCCTAATAACAAATAATGGAAAATCTTTCAAAAATAATTTGCTACAAGACCTTTGTGACAACTTTGGTATCAAACTTAGCTTCTCATCACCTTACTATCCAAAAGAAAATGGTCAGGCCGAATCTTCTAACAAATTCCTGACCAAAATTCTCATGAAATTCGTTAACGATTCTGGAAAAAATTTGCCTGATCACATCCCCTTTGCCCTTTGGGCTTATCGTACCAGCTTTCGTACCTCCAATAATGCCACCCCATTTTCTTTGGTATATGGTACCGAGGATGTCTTGCCTCTCGAAATACAAATACCCTCCCTAAGAATATCTCTTCAGGATATTCTCACCAATGATGATTTCCACCAAGAGCAGTTAGCCCAATTGGAGCTTCTTGGCAAGCGTCATCTTACAGCTCTTGACCACCTTCAAATCTATCAAAAGTGCATCAAGCGTGCTTATGATAAGAGACTTCATGAGCGTACCTTTAAGGTTAGTGATCTTGTCCTCAAAGAGAATCAACATGTAACCAAACTTGAAAAGAGAAAACGCTGCAAATTTGCTCCAAAATGGATTGGGCCTTACATTATCACTCACACTTATGGATCAAGCACTTATTGTTTAGCTTCACTTAATGGTAAACCTGAGCCTGAACCCCTTAATGCCTTGCATCTTCGACCATTTTACTGTTAAATTTAGTGTTATATCACTTCTTATCTACCTTGCGCTCGTCCCTTGAGCTCGTTTACCACCTCATACACTTTGTTTCATATAGCTCAAAATAGAATCAAGCACACATGGTTTGGTCATCACCTCCTCTTAAAGAAGCCTTCCCCTTTTTAGTCTTGTCCATGACTTAAAAGTATCAAAATAACACGTTCTCAATTATACGCTTATGGGATATTCTTGAGTCAAACTTTCTACAAAACTAGATGCTTCATGCCAAACGGACATCTAGACCTCTAAGTTATACATAGACTGCTCCCTCAAAGGATAGCTATGTGCAAAACCACTTTTACTATTATAAATAGACTACTCCCCTGAAGGACAGCTATACACAAAAACTGCATCTGCTACTATAAATAGACTGTTCCCTTGAAGGACAGCTATATAAAGTCAGTCTTTATCAGAAGCTTCTCGCATTGATCAGCTTCGTGAAGACCTCAAGAACAACAAAATACATATCCCATATAGACTTCCCGCATCGATCAGTCTATATCCAGAAAAGTAAAAGCAGTATTCCAAAGCACTTTTGAGTCATGGACTTGTCTATTTAGGTTTGGTTCTCTTTCGTCAGAATAATCACCTTATAACAAGTTCTCTGCACCCCAACTATATCAATCACCTCACCTCACCATTCGTCAAAGCAACAAAATTCAAGGGACGTGACGTATATTCGATATATTGTGATTATACATCTCTTTTCACTTATCAACTTCTCGCCTATGCAAGGTACCTAGGGATTCAAGTTCATCCTACATTAATATGTGGTTTGTTTAGCTCTTCTCAACTACAGGACACTTTTGCCTCTTTTACTCAAATTTAGGATTATGTGTTGACCTTAATCAGGACACGGTTCCCTACTACTTGGGTAAGCTAACTTTCACTTCACCTATACCTACACCAACATCGCCAATTCCTTACAAACACCAACAACATTACCCTACCAATATCAATATTTTTACCAACCAAAAAATTGTCTAACCACAACCAAATTGCCTGAATTTGCCTCTCCCTGGTCCTAAGGGAGAAGTACATTGGTCTGAGGCCCCTCCTTGCTTTGTGCAATGGGCTATGTAGGTAACACTTAGGAGACATGAGGGTCTCCCAAGGTTAGCTCGACCATCCCCTACCATAACCTATCATGTGTGGTAAATATAAATCTTTTTGTGTATTTCTATTTGATCACATTCATCTTTATCCTTTTTTAAAAAACAAAACATTCAAAACACAACCATTCTTATTATTATCATAACTCAAATCAACATACATATTTAGTTTTATTTAGATGTTAAACAAATACATCTTCTCTATCATCGACGCGCAGGTCGGCATCCTTATTTATTCTTATACCCCTATGAAATTCACTTAGACCCTTGCGCCTCCTCCCGAATCAGGTGGTGATTGTGATTATCGATGCCACTCACCTGGCATCTCCATCCTCAAAGGTGCCACTGTTATTGGTTCCTCCCACTGATCCGCCAACATCTCCTGTAACATACGAATACGCCCTCTCGCATGGAGGAATATTGCCTCTAGTCTCTCCACTCATAACTGCGAAACCTCTAACAATCCCGTTGTCTCATTCACCTATGTTTGAAGCTGGTGAACAAAATCTTGTAGGCGGTCTCTCTCCTCTGTAATCATAGCTATGTCAGGATGATCGGCCCTCTCACGTACACCTCGCAGCTCTACTACCCACCATAATCTATAAGCCTCTGTCGCTCCTGCATCCATTACCCTACGATCGGCTGCTATCTCTTCTGGTCCTTCTGGAGGTGTTGGCCGGGGAGGTGAGAATGTTGCCTCAGCGTCGATCCTCATGTATGGTCTATAAGCCATGGGTATATCCTGAACAAATCCAAATTGTTGCCGCACATGATCTAGGGGAATCCTCTCATACTCACCTGGTCTGTGCCCCGCGATCCACCTTAATCGCTCTACACCCCTCAAATCCTCTGCTATGTTCTCTGTCACCATATAGTTCCCGTAAGGCCTCCAACAGATATCTACAATTATCACCATCTCCCATACCTACCTATAATACTCGATGTCATCTATCACGGCCTGGGATCTCGCCTCTTGTTCTGTCTAGACCCATCGTCTGAATCCCAACCTCTGCACTCCTGTCTCTCTTTCCTGGATTGGTCGGCCTATTGGTCACACACACACAATGTGCTCATAAGCCCAACAATGTAATAAGTATGCACAATCCAGTGTCATCCTGTGATTTCACCTGCAGGCCCATAAACCCCTGTATAGCTCCACCAGATATACAGGTGCCCATGCGAAAGTCATGCTCTGTTCTATCATTTCCCAAATAATACACATCAATGCTTTTCGAAATCTTCCCCCATCCACCCTTAGTAATGCATAATACCCCACCACTATCATTAATACCACTGCCAACCTTGTTTCCTCAGGGTGTGTTACATACATTGTACCATAAGTGAATGTCAAACCTCGCTGTGTCAAATCTCATACAGCTGAACCAAATACTGCTGTTATCACTCCCTGCGCCATGCTAGGCCCCGCCTGATACACTATTCTTCTTGTAATTGGGAGCCTCAAAATTCTAAACACATCTTCCAGCGTCGCTGTCATCTCCCCTGTTGGCAGATAGAAGGTATTCTTTTCCGGATTCCACCTCTCAATCAACACCTGCAACATAGCATGATTGTGTGTGATTCGTGAATAATAGTGGATTCCACTTAACCCCACATGGTTTATCAATGCCCATTCAACTGGTGTTACATCCGCTCAGACTCGTGACAACAAATCTAGCACACTATCATTCATCCTCAACCCTGCCTCTGCCTGCATACATCAAATCAACAAACAAACCATTCAATAAATCAAATCCCCAATTATTTTTTCTCACATTCTGGAATTTCATAGAGTAACCGAGATCAGTTATAGATAACCGATACCGGTTGCCTAACCGATACCGGTTATCTCTAAACGATACCGGTCACTGTCAAACATATACAGCCTACTTAAAAACATCCCCTACGATAATTATTTTACTCGTTTACTCCTCTCTGCACCTACAAAAATACGCGAAACCCCTGCTTACCTACCCCATAACACTCACCCCATCCAAAACCCTTACCTATCACCTTTTCTTTCTCGTCTCTATCCACTTACCTTCTCTCATCCTATTCATAAAACATGCAAGAATTAAATTACAACCAAACAGTTTACCTCTTGGGATGCAGCAGCTTGAGGTGGAATCTGTCTTCCCTCTCGTCTCTACCCGCTGGATGCTTCTCCTTGTTCAGCCATGTTCACCACCCTCTTCAATATAACTTGCCTTTCTGCCTTCTTAATCTCAGCCCATAATCACTTTACCTATCTCTTTCTTCCTTATCACTCAATTCTCCCATGCAATTACCTGTATCAGTCATCAAACAGTGTCGCATTCTCGTATTTAACTTATTGCATGCCTCTAAAAATAAGAACTCAAGCTGTCTCCCAAGCTTTTCTATTTTTAGAAAATCTTGTTTTAGCATAACCGATATCGGTTACCTAACCGGTATTGGTCATATATCTACCGGCATCGGTTAGCTAACCGATATCAGTCATATGTCTCCCTTTGCTTAAACCTAGGCCTTTTCTTAGTTTTTTACAAATTTTTGGTGGCGCCCGCCTCTTTTTCCTGCATAACGACATCATTATCAATATTTTTCATCAAAATCCCATCAACACATATACATATCATCACAATTTCATCAACATCATCTATCTACATTAAATTTCAAAAACCATCGACAAAATACATGCAACATTTTAATATATACATCAAACCCATCATTATACACACCATGTGGATCAAACTCATCATCTATATACATTAAATTTCAAAAATCATCAACAAAACACATAAGACATTTTTTTACACACCATGTGGATCAAAATCATCATCTATATATATATCAATGTCAAAATATACAACTTACCCTGTATGGGGGCCTCTGTGATCTAAAAATAATACAAAGCTGGCGCACATGCCTCTATCCCTATCAAAATCTTGACTCGTCTCGCAGGCCGGTATATACAACAAAAATGAATAAATAAATAAATCATATGTAGGCACGCAGGCCTCTATATACATATCTGGTTCGCAGACCAGTGTCTATATCCAATATCAAAAACTCATCACCACTCCCAGGATGTCTCAGCTCTCTCCACCACCCTCGGCCTATCTCCCTGCTGTTCCCTGTGTTGGCTCTCACCTCCTCCCTGTAACAGACCCACCGGCTATGGCTGCACCTCCCTCGGATCTCTAGCTTTGGGATGTCTCGGCTCTGTGCACCGCATATGGCTGATAGTCAGCCCCGGTACCATCGAGGACGTCCTGATAATACCGGGCCTCCGCTCTCACCTCCATATAGTGGGCCCGTGCTACCATGCCTGCTAGGGCTGGTCCCCCGACTCCTAATAGTAGTGGCCCCTGTCCTGCCGGTACACCCTGTGCCTGTGGGGGTGCGTGTGTCTGTGGCGGTACCTGTGGCTATACCGGTGCCTGCGGCTATGCCTAAGCCTGTTCCTGGGCTAACTGCCCCTATAGCACCCTAATCTGTGCCTGTGCAGCAGCAAGCTGCCCCTGTAATAACTGCACCTGTCCTAAGAGCCGGTCCCTCTCCGCTATAACATTCGGCAAATCTGGCTATGCGGGCTGTACTCTCCTAGCTGCTCTCTCCCCTGCCCACCAAACCAAAAAGGCCCATGTCACTCTGGTATCATCCACTTTATCGTCATTCAGTCTCTCTGCTACCCAGTTGGGGTCAATTGGCTACGGTGCAGGTAGTGGGGCCTCTACATCATCCCTCCGGTACTGTGGGAAGGGAGGTGGCTCATCCTGTCGCAAGCCCAACTACCGTCGTACCCTCTCTAGGGGTATCCACTCATACTCCCCAGGCCTCCGTCTAGCTATCCAGAAACTGTACTGGATCCAGCGCATCTGTGCTCAGGCTCCTCCTCGGGGCTGATGGCCTCTGTAGGGCCTCCATATAATGTCCAGTGTGGTCAAGCCCTCCAACATATGATGATAGTAGGCCACATCTCATCCTACGAGCACCACTCGTGGCTGGCCCACGACCCCCAACCACCTCTGAAATCCATATCTATATACAATCTGTGGCCCTGGCTGCAGGGGCAACCCTACTGGTCGTATACAGATGATGTGCTCGTATGCCTAGCAGTGTAACAAAAATGTCGAGAAAATACCAAATCGCCTCATACGGTGATAACCCCACAACTCTCTATATAGCTGCACTAGATACACTGGTGCCCAGGCATAGCATGTATGCTCCTCTACCATCTCGTGTAAAAATCCCATCAAAGCTCGTGGGAAGTGTCCTCCCTCTGAGTCCGGGAGGACGAAGTAGGTGATACCTATCATCATCAACATGGCAAGCCATGTCTCCTCTCAGTGTGCACGATACATGTCACCATAGGCAATGCTCATGCTGTGATAGGTCAACAATGAGGCTGCATCCCTGAATACATGTAGGATACTGTCCATTGCTGTCTCTGCATCCACCTAGAACACTGCCTCACCTACAATCGGTAGTCTCAGGATGCGATATGCATCCTCTAAAGTAATCGTCATCTCTCCAGTAGGGAGATGGAAGACATTGGTTACCGGATCCCATCTCTCGATGAGGGCAACCATCAGGCTGTGGTCCCTATCCACAGCCATATACCACTAGACTCCGTCAAGTCCAACCTCTCGCATGATGCCCCACTGTGCTGCGGACACATGTGGCCACATCCGCCTCAATAGCGAGGGCATCCGATCCCACATCATGAGCTACTGGCGTGCCTGCAAAAACAACCCACTTCATCAGGCCTACCCTTTACAATAAACACCTACCTTAACTCTCAATACCCACTTACCCACCCAACCACAACCTGACTCTACAACACACATCTACACCCACCTATCTTACCCTATAACATCTATGATATCCCCTTTCCTTATCTCACACTCTACCAACCACTCACTCCTCCACTCAAATAATGCCACCTCAGCCCACAAACTCAACAAAATCACTTCCCACCTCAGACAGCTAAATTTGGGTGCTTAAATTCATAAAGTAACAATGACAGGCCATATTTTTCTTTTTATAGGTTTTGACCTATAACCGATACCGGTTATTTTGTGCCCTAGAATACCGGTATCGGTCTTCTAACTGATATCGGTCACACATAACTGATATCGGTTATTTATTTCCTTCACCTAACTCCCACCCTTATCCACCAATCTCCACTTTTTCCCCCATCACCTACCCCTGGCTTTGCTGACTAGCCTTATTTTGACCTCAATCAGGCCTGACCTAAGGCCACACCCAACTAATTAGACCTGACCTAAAGCCGCACCCAACCAATCAGGCCTGACCTAAGGCTGCACCCAACCAATCATGCTCGACCTAAGGCCGCAACCAACCAATCAGGCCCGACCCAAGGCCGCAACCAACCAATCAGGCCTGACCCAAGGCCACACCCAACCAATCAGGCCTGACCTAAGGCCGCACTTAACCAATCAGGCCCGACCTAAGGCCGCAACCAACCAATCAGGCCTGACCCAAGGCCGCTTCCAACCAATTAGGCCCAACCCAAGGCCGCACCCAACCAATCAGGCCCAACCTAAGGCCGCTCCCAACCAATCAGGCCCGACCCAAGGCCGCAACCACCGAATCAGGCCCGACCCAAGGCCGCCCTCAACCAATCAGGCCTAACCCATGGCCCTCACTAATCAATCGGCCCGACCCAAGATCACACCAATTTAGTACATCAACCAAGACCTGCAAATTACAATTTTATCCACCCATCATGTAGCTTTTTGTTCAATCAGGCTCACCTGTTCGTGTTTTAGCATGATTAGGATACTTGACTTGATCAGTCGACCAACTTTGCCTAGACTGAGACCATGACGTTTATCTCAACCAAACCAACCATTTGGTACTGCCGAACATGCCTAAACGTTCCTGTACCTTACCCATTATTTCCCCTGGTGCTACTTCCTATGCCTTGGATACCAGGATTATATCAACCTTGTTTGGATAAATTATCGACCTTTGCCTATGTATTGCTTGTTTTCTCTTCAAATTGTGTACCCTGATAACACTACTGCATTTCAACGTGCGTCTGCTTCCTTGAACTTATACCACTCATCTTACCATCATCTCATCATCATTTACCCTTTATCAACCCTATCCCTGATTTCACGTCACCTCAATCTGTGATAGATTTGAGGGGGATTACCTATACCCTTAACTGGGGCAATCACTTCTTATTAATTGTCAGTGCTGCTTTACAAGACAAGCTACACGACAACAAGGGGTTAATGTAGAAACCAAATTTGTGTCTTACGACACCCTGTGCCCCGCATATCATTTCACAACCAAACCTCACCACCTAAACCTTGCACAATTATTTATTACTTACCTTATAATTAATAAATCCACATTTTCAAACCTGCCACCTCATTTCGCCACCTCATCATGACCTATCCCTAACCCTAAACTAACCTAATTAATACCTATAACTTGGTCTACATCCACACCCATGACTAATTACCCCTCACCCGCACCAAAACCAACCTAATAATGACTTGACCAAGCCCACAACTAATCTCTCGAGAGAAAAGGAGGGAAAGTTGGCTATTTTACTAAAAATAGCCCACTTTGACTTAACCGACATCGGTTCCCTGTAAATGACTTCCCCCAACCAAAAAAAAGGGACCTGAATTCATTGGAAAGATCAGGAATTCACTTGGTAGAGCAGAGACAAGTGAAGAAAAGAGAAGAGTTTGCAGAGAAGAACATCAAGCCCAAGACTGAAACTAAGTAACTAGAGCATAGCGACACTCATCCAAGCATTGGGAGAGAAGATATCTCATCTTTGATTGCCATATCATCCCACCTGAGCCCTGCCTTCACCATCACAGTCCTTGAACCTGTATCTTCATCATAAACTAGTAAGTAATGTCTTGTACGTTCTTTTAATAACATTTCTTGAACTTCGGAATCACAGTAACTATAAGTCTACTCCTAGATCTACTACCTGGTAACACCCTACATCTAACTATCATTCCTCTACCCTTACATTGCCCCAAAAATAGCCTCCATACTCTCTGAGTCTTCTCCATCACCCCATGGCTTATCCCTAATCATTTACTAGCCTTATAAACACTATAGCCACCTCATAGCCAACCTTCATTAAAAGCCCCTAAATCACTACCCCTACTGATATCAATTATCAGCAACCGGTACAGGTGTCTAACCGTAGTCGGTTGTACAGTGACCGGCATCAGTCACTGTGACTCAAACCAAAACCAGCCTTTCCTCTATTGCTTTTAATGAGGTAATTAAATTGTAATTTTGTAATACCTTCTTTGTTAGAATTTGTGTTAATTCGTATTAAGAGGGGAACTGACCACCTTTGAAAGGAAGTCTAATATTTCCTGGGCCCAAGGCAGTTCCCTCATTTATTGTCTAACTACAATCTGCTGGTCTTGTATTCTTACTTGCAGGTAGTCCTTCCTAGAAAAAAGGAGTTCTTTGCAATCGATCTGATCTCTTTCTACGGTACGCGCACACCCTCCCAACATTCAACAGGTATTCCTCCTAGCCCTAACCCTTATCTATTTCTCAAGAGAATGAAAGGATAGAAGAAAATCTATTCTAAGAACTGAAACATTCTATGCGAAACATTAACAACTCAGAATTCTCTCAAATAGCAATGGCTATTTTATTGATAAAACATTTGGTATTACAAAACGTACTGGATCTGAGTACTTAGTCTATATTTCCCTTCTATGTTCTATTTCTATCTCATATCATATTCTATATATTATCTATCTACTGCAAGTCTAATTTTATATACATTTTACAATCATAGCTATCTCAACAATTCTAATGAAATCAAATCATGCCTAGAATAGATGCTGAGTCAGGTTGTGGCTGATTAGATAGCTGTAAGATAACTATCCCTGGTTTTGCGTTCAAAAATCTTCTCATCCTTTCCTGATTGAAAGGTTCGTAGATACAAAATATCCGGATGTGGTTAGAATAGATAACTGCCACTGGTTTTGGAACTTCAGAGAAGTTTAAGAACCATAGGAAATTGTTAAGGATCAACAACGTGAGAGTTCCGGAACTATACCCAGGAGTTTCGAAACTAAGTCTAAAAATTCTGGAACTAAATACTAGAGTTCTGGAACTAAGTCTGAAATTTCAAGAAGTAAATGATGACTGCGTGATGGAGTTCCGGAACTAGATTGGAAGTTCCGAAACTAATCTATGTAGGAACAGATGCTACCAAAAACATACTGAACACTACATGCTTCATTTCCTCGATTAATTAGACCTACTTTATTACAAAACTGAATTTCAAACACACACTCCATTAGGAATTTTAGAGCTTCTAACATTAGAATCACAATCAATCAAAAGATAGACAATTACATCCTAACTCATATCAGATCAACAAAAACTCATAAAATGTAATCAACTTAATAAAAAGGAGAGTAAGATGAGATCATATATTATACATTAATCAGACATATTCAGGCCTCATCATTTCCCCCAAACTTACTAGTTTGTAAGTCCCTTTACAAACTTCATTCTTCAAAAGTGGGGTTATATTTTCTGCATTCCATTTGATTGCTTAGATCAAATGGATGAAACTTTGTTTTCCAATGTTTAAACTTAGATGTACTGTACCTTGCTCCTGCTTCTATTTTCCTCTCCCACTCTTCAAATTCAATAGGATCTTGACGTTCACTATTTTCCCAAGGAGACATGGGGGAGACAAGTAGAGGGGGCATTGTTTGCATTCCCATCTATATTTGCGCATAGGTTTCATTGACCTGTGGAATTATTGTGCATAATTCATTTTCCCTTTCTAAACTCTAGATCAGATTTGTAGGGGATATTACCTCCCTTCTTCTCAAGGAAATATTAAGGAGTTCCCACCTCTTTGAGCATCCTTCATAAATATCTTCAAAATTTTCCTCCTCATAGGAGTTGAAGTCATCAATACTCTTTTATAGAATGGAAAGATAATGTGTCTTGAATCTCTCATCAAAGGAATGAGTTCTAAAATGTATGAGGAAGGCCGAAGGTTTACCATAGTGAGCTCTCATACACAGACCTGTTGAGCTATATTTCAATAAAAATTTAGATTCCCTTTCCTTTCATGTAATATGGTTTTACAGAACAAAGACAAATGCATTGATTTGGCTCTCCCACATATACAAATTGATCATAAATCTTGTGTTTTTATCTAGCATAAAATTACAAACATAAAATTCACACAGAATATTTTTCTACTCAAGAATGGATAGAGAGTAAGCTTCAATGAATTCAAATTCATCTTTTAGTTCATGTGGAAGCCCACATGCAACCTTTAAAAACTGCTATCAAATGAACTACTCTTCTAAAAACACACTATATGCAGGAGAGGGCCTCCTACAGAAAAGAAATTTTTCACTCATAATACAGACCATATGAATTTTGCCAAGACATTTATATTTATTTCCTTCCTCCTTATAAAAATTTCTTCCCATTATTTTCTTTCCTTATTCTCTTCTTCCATTTTGGTCTTCAATTATTCATTTGATGTTTTGTCTTCTCTGAGTTCCCTGCAAGTTTCATTCCATAGTGTTTTGAGTGGCAAATAGGTTAACTCGGTCTGTGTAGAGACTGTGGACATAACACTCTATTTTCTAGAAATTTGAAATTCTTCCTTTGTTTCTATCAGTTGTTTCTTGGTTGTTGATAATTCCTTATTCATAGCTACAAGATGAGTTGTTAGATCTCCAATGAGCATTTCCCTTTGTTCTAATTTGAGTTTGAGGAAATCTAATTCCTCATCCTTTTCTCTGATAATGAGCTCTACTCTAGACAAGAACAGAGCCTGTTTAACTTGATTTCTTTCTTCTTCCTCTGAAATTACTTGAGGAGTTGGGCATTCTTCCTCTATCAAAGGAAATTTTCCTTTTCTTCTCCAGGATTCCAACTCTTCTTCTTCATGTGGCAATGCAAACGGTTTAGCCAATTCCTTAAGATCTTGCTCTTTAAGTCTCTCCTCTCCTCTTTCCATTTCAACTTGACTTGGCTCAGGAGGAGTCATGGCCATGCTGCCCAAAATATCAGCAACTTCATTTTCCATCCTTTCCTGATCACTTCTTCCCTTTGGGGTTTCCCTTGACCTCTTATAATTTTTTCTTCTCTGGGGAATTTCAACATGCCCAACGGTGGATTTCCTTCTAGAGTTTCTTCTTACTATTCTTTCTTTCTCTTGCATGAATGAGCTATCACTATCAGAGACAGCTATTAGGTCCCTCTGAAGCTACTACAGAAGAAGGAATTTCCTTCAAAGGTACAAAAGGATCTGTTGTTTTTATCTTTCTCATAGACTTTCTTCTTTTTGGTATATTCTCTCATTCCATTTCCCTTTGTTCTTCTACAGAGGCATCAATTTCTAGATTAGTTGAAGGAGAGACTGGGGCTGAAATTGTCCTTCTAATAATATTAGGGTTTTTGTTGAACTTGCCAAGAAACTTGTCCCAAATTTCTTCTCCATTTTTCTTTGATAGAAAATGGTGTTGGCATATTAAATGAATTAGACCATGATGCCTGATTGTCCCAACACCCTAGGAATACCTTTTAGTAATGGTTTGGATAGAATAAAAAAGAAACCCTGGAAGGTTTATTATGTACTCAGGTTTTGTGGCCCCATACTTTAGATATATGAGCATTTTTAAAACTTATTATCCCACAAACCCAAATTTACGATCACAGGTTAAATATTTCACTATCCAAAATGCAACCTTGTCAAAAGGTTTGGGTAAACTAGCCCCTCTGACCCCTTTTATGATTTCATTTCTATTGTAGATGTACTAGGGTTCAGTTTCTCCTTCTTGTAGTAAGACTTCAACAAGTTCTTTCAAAGTCCCTCTGGCAGGTTGTGGGACATGCACAATTGGCACTCCAGACATGTTACTTACATTATTTATAGAAAAAGGAATAAAGATATTTCTCACCTTTGTCTTGGATTGCTCTAGGTTTATGAAAAATTCTCTTACCAACTCATGATTATGCCTAGAAATTTTCTTCAGGAACTCTATCCATCCTGCATGCTCAAAGATATATGCCACTTCTCCATCTGTGAGTAATTGGGAATCTTCCGCTGGTTCTAATTTCTTTTTAATCACCATATCAGCTTGAATTCTGTCTCTTTTGATTTTGTGCAAATTGGTTGTGGGCCCTCTTGCTTAGCTGTGGAATTGACAATTGTGGCTGTGGAACCTTTTTTCGTAGCTATGGAATTCTCTGTTCTTTTTTGTGGAACAAAAACTTACTTTGTTGCTCCTCCCTCAAAATATCTCTGTAACTTATTTCACTTGATTTTTCAATAATGATTACTAATGATAACCATGCCGCCACTTATTCCATCCAAATCATCTTCATGATTACACACTTCTAATCATAATGTATAAGTAGATGACTCATCATACCTACTTTTAAATTAAGTTAAATCACACATGAAAACATTTAATTTAACCCTAAATACTTTAAAATATATAATTATCATCCTTGATGATGAAATCCTTTTGCTATGATGAGTCGTCATTCCTACAAGTGGAACAAAACATGATTAGATAAGATAACTAGAATTCAAAAGAATTTCCTTTTATTTAAACTAGCCAAAAGAAGAGGTCATCCATCATTTGTTGGTTTTCAATTGAACTTTGAGATAAAATTTTTTTTGGAAGAAAACACCATTTGTTGGTTTTCATCTTCTTCCTTTTATTCTAGATCTATCATCTAGTTATTTGATCATTTTGGAAGAATTGGGTTCTTCCATATGATCAAATTCTTTGTATACTTTAGTCTTCCTCAAGAATTCATCCTTAGTGGGAGGCTTCCTATAGATTTTTAGCCTATGCCCATTGACCAATAGCATTCTACTACTGCCATCAATGGGAAATAACTTAATATAACCATTGTCAAATATCTACTCAATCTGATAGGGTCCCAACCATCTGGTTCTCAATTTTCCCTTGAATTGTTGGTACTTAGAATCAACCAACAATGCCCAGTCTCCTAATTTTAATTTATTTTTCTTGATATGTGTGTCATGTCATTCCTTCCTTTGCTCTTGAATTATCTCTATCTGCTAAATTTCTTCCATCCTTAATTCATCCAACTCATTGAGTTGAAGGATTATTTCTTTTTGAGTTGCATTCAACTCAAGTCCCACCTTCACTGTTGTCCTCAATGTTTGAAGTTCAAACTCTATAGACAACAAGGGATTTTTACCATAGACTAATTCATATGGTGAAAACCCTGTTGTAGTTTTCCAAGTTGTATTATAAGCCCATACAACTTCAGGTAGTCTCTTTATGCATTCTTTTCTCCCAGCTTCAACTGGTTTGGTAAGGATGTTCTCCAATTCTCAGTTTGTTACTTCAGCTTTTCCATTTGACTATGGGTGGCATGGAGACAAATTCTTATGATTTATTTGGTAATACCTTGTGAAATCTTGGATAATATTAGACATGAATTGTGGTCCTTGATCTGAAACTATGCTCCTTGGTGCTCCAAAGTTTATCATAATTATGTTGGAAAGGAAATCAGCAACTACTTCTTCAGTGGCATTTGTCAATGCTTGCACTTCTGCCCATTTTTTCACATAGTCAGTACACACAAGAATATATTCCTTCCCTTGTGAAGGAGGATTAAAGGGACCAAAAAAATCTGATCCCCGTCTCTCAAATGGTTCAACCACAGCTTGATGTTGAAGAGGCATTTCATTGGTGAAAGCTGGTTGTCCCATCCTTTGACAAGGATCACACTGGTTGATATATCTCTTCACATCCTTATATAGAGATGGTTAATAATAACCAGTGCCAAGTATCTTATAAGACGTTATTTTCACTTAATAGTGTCCTCCACTTGGTTCGTCATGACATGCTCTAAGGATGTCAAATATTTCATCCTCTCTTACACACTTACATAAGACAAAATCAAGACCACATTTAAATAGCATTCCATTTAACCATTTGAATTGTGCACTAGTTTTGATTAACTTATTTATTTGTTTCTTAGTGAAAGAAGGAGGAAACTTCCTTGTTGGAAGATAATTTTCCATATCAGTAAACCATGGTGTACTTGCTGAGATTGTAAATAGTTTTTCATCTGGACAGTTATCCTTGACTAGATCTTGCTCCCCTGTGGTGGTTAGTCTTGACAAAAAATCAGCTACCACATTAGATTTACCTGGATTGTTCATAATGGTAATATCAAATTATTGCAAATGTAATAAGCATATAATTATTCTTCCTCCAACCACTGGTTTGTTCATTAAATACTTAATTGTTGAATGATCTTTGTGTACAAATATCTTGTACCCTATAATTTAATGTCTGGATTTATTGATTGCATAAATCACATCAAGAAATTCTTTTTTAGTGGTGGTGTAATTATTTTTAGTGGGAGTAAGATTCTTGCTAAGATAATAAATGGCATACAACTTTCCTTCCTCATCTTTTTGTCTCAATAGTGCACCAATGGAATAATTTGAGGCATCTTTTTGGATATGAAATGGATTTTCCCAATTAGGTCCTCTCAATATTGGGGAATTGATTAATTTTTCTTTGAATTCTTTAAAAGCATGCTAACACTTTTCATCCCAAATAAATTCATAGTCCTTGGTTAGAAAATTAAACAAGGGGGCCGCTATTTTACTGAAATATTATATAAATCACCTATAGCACCGAGAATTCCCTAGAAATGATTTGATATCTATGGGGGTCTGAGGAATAGGAAAATCTAAAATGATCCTAATTTTGTTTTGATCCACCTGAATTTTGTATTTTGAAATATGTTGTCCTATTACAATCCCCTCATCCACCGTCATCAAACACTTTTCATCACTAAGAGATAGGTTGTGTTGTTCACATCTTGTTAACACTCTGTTAAGATATCTCAAAGCATCTTCAAATGTATCTTCGTGTATAGTGAAGTCATCCATATATACCTCAACACAATCATTTGTTAGATCAGCAAATATTGCAATTACAACTCTTTGGAAAGTTGCAGGAGAATTTCATAAAATAAATAGTAACACCCTATAGGAAAAGGTTCCCCATGGACATGTAAATGTAGTTTTGTCTTGATCTTCAGTAACAACTCTGATCTGATTGTACCCACTAAAGCCATCCAAGAAAGACAATTATTGTTTACTTGAAAGGTTATCCAGGACTTGATCTATGAATGGTAAGGGAAAATAATCTATCATTATGTCTTTGTTCAGTTCCCTATAGTCAACACATATTCTCCATTTTCCATTCCTTTCGGGAACAATTACAATAGGAGATACCCACTGGCTATCTGATATAGGATAGATAAAACCTACTTGTAATAATTTTTTAATTTCTTGTTTGACTATATCCCTTATAGTTGGGTTAATCCTTCTTTGAGGATGCCTAACTGGTTTAATGTTATCAGTATAGATGTGATGAGTGTAGATACTTGGATGAATCCCATTCATGTCTTTGTATTCCCAAGAAAAAGCTTTAGTATAATTTTTTAGAACATCAAACAATTTAGCTTCTTCATCATCCTTCAGCCAGTTGTTAATGTTTAAAGTTTTACGTGGTTGAAATTCAACATGCTTGGTTCCAATATGTGATGAAATGATTTGTGGGAAGGGTTTCATTAAAGTATTTAGTGGACATGCATGTGGTAAGATAATATGGTATGTAGCAACCTCTCCAAAATTTCCTTAAGAGAAAATACTGGAAAAAGGATAGTAATGAGAATTATGATACTTATCTCTTTACAGGCCAAATTCCTCGTCACTGATACTTTCCAGAAATTCTTCACCACTTCCTGATGTACTTGAAACTGAAGCTACTGATTCATCCTCTCCCCACAAGAAATATCGTTCCTCCAGAGTGAAATCATTTTCAATCAAAGAGAAATGCTATTGTCGTGGTTCTGGAACTATAACTGTATGTTCTAGAACTAATTTCATGAGTTCCGAAACTAAGTTTGTGGCTCCTGGAACTAAGCTCATAGGTTCCAGAACTATTTATGATTACACTAAAGACAACAAGTTCTCATCCAATGGTGGATTAATCATTTCTTCTACTTCTCTTACATGATCCTACAATGTGATCATAGCCAAAGAAGACAAATTTTTCATATTAGTTTAAGGAGAATCAACCCACAATTGTTCATGATTGTCAGTAAAAGGTTGTGTGGTAAGATATAAGGAAATTTGTTTAGAATTCTTACCATTCAAGATTGTCATATCACATAACTCACAATCTATCAAAGCATCAACTGTAGCTAACCATGGTCTGCCCAAAATAATGGGATAACCCAATGTTTTACCTTTTGGCTGCAATATAAGAAATTCAACTGGATATTTGCATGACTCTACCATAACTACAATGTCTTCAATAATTCCTTCTGGTTTTGCTACAGATTGATCTGCCATCTGCAATATGGTATTAGTAGGTTGTATACCCATTAATGGTAATGTTTTCAAAGTATCCACTGTCATTACATTAATAGCAGCTCCCAAATCTATCAAAACATTATGTACATCTTTATTTCCTATAGAGATAGAAATAATAGGAATTTCATGATCTCGGTATTTGGGAAGTAATAGTTTTCTTGTGAATAAATCAGCAAGTTTCCTATCTACTTTAATAGCCTTGGGATACTGTTTCTTTCTTCCAGGCTTTTTCATGCATAACATTTTGATTAATTTGTTCAATTATGGAATATCTTTAATTGCTTGTAATAGTGATATTTCAATATTCAATTTCCTTAATTCCTGAACCAATTCAAACTCCTTTATTTCTATATCTTCTTTGAATCTCTAAGGAAATGGAGTCTTAGTAGTATTGCTATCTGGATCCTTTTCTTTTCTTTCTATATCCTCTTTTGGAACAACAATACTAGGGTTCTCATTTTCTTCTGTCATTTCAGTGATTATAAGGGGTGGATTGTTAATGATTTTCCCAGATCTAGTTTGAATATCCTTACAATCCATAGCATGTAAATCAATTGATTTTTTAGGTTATGTTCCATAAATAGGAGTTGTTTGTTTGTTTCTAGGGTTTGCTATTGGCTGTGTTGGCATTTTTGTTTGGACTACATTTTTAGTTTGTGAATTCTAGGAGATCCCATGATGACCTGTTGATTCTGATTTGAATATGTTCTTCCTTAAGAATAATTACTAGGGTTCCTTCTAGGTTATGGCCAAGCATAAGGATTTCCTTGACTAGCCCATGGTTGTTGATGTCCCTAAGCATACCAAGATTGATTTTCCCAATCTTGAGGGTTCCAATTTGGTTGAGGTACTCAAGGTGGTTGTCCCCAATTTTTTGGTACTGACTGAGTAGCGCATGGCATAGTCTAGGAATTAGGGACTGATCTTGGCATAAACTGTCCTTAGTTATGTTATCTCTGAAAAAAATTAAACTCTTCTGTTGTAGATGAGGCACTGGTTTATTTACGTTGATTCTTAATAAATGGAAGTAAAGAAAAAAATTAGTATCATATTCTTTAGATTCACAGATAAGACACATTTTTTTAATCCAAAGGATAGTCTCTTAGTGCATGCTTCTTCCTACATCTAGGACAACACATAGCCAATGGTTCATGTTTGGGATTTTCTTTAGCTTGTAATCCATCCATAGTAGAGGTTAATTGCACTAAAATGTCTATTTTAAAGTTTTCTAACTCATCCATTATTTTTTTCATATTTGGATTAAGACTTTTCACTAATTTTCCTTTTCTAGGTCCACCTCTTGTTCTAGAATATCTTCTACAAATCTCCTTAATTTCATTCATTCTTAATTGATCAATGTCTCCACCTCCTATCAAGTTAAGGGCTTACCTAGATTCATCATCTAAGTCTTTAAGAAAAATGGTTTTACTTAACTCCTCTTGAAGCACAAATCCACATTTTTTGCTAACAAAGAGGAATCTGTCTAAATAGTCTTCTATTTTTTCATCTTCCTCCTGCTTGATTTTGAAGAATTCTTCCTTCCTATTACTCCCTCTACAATAATCCTGGTATTTATCTAGGAAGGTAGTCTCCATTTTTTCCCAAGTGCTAATAGACTTGGATGGTAATCCCATGAACCACCTCATTTCTTCATCCTTCAAAGTGGATGGAAACAACGTGATTTTTTGATTATCTATTTTATAATCATAGGTTTGACATAGTATCTTGAACTCAAAAATAAATTGGTTAGGATATTTAGATGAAATCCCTCTAAATGTGGGTAAATGTGTAGGTGAGATATTTTTCATTGATGTATCATCATCTCCCAATTGGATTGGATAAGTAAAGGTCCTATCAGGTACTCTCTCAGCTTCTCGTTCCATTTTAAAAATATTTTTTGAATTTTTCTCCCAATCAATGTGGTAAGCGGTATGCCTTGGGGAAGGTGAATTATCAGGAGCTTGAGGTTGATTACTCAATTGAGAATCGAAACTCACCCTAAATGGATCTTGAGTAATAAGCCTTCTCCTAAAAGTTCCACTTCCTTCAAGTGACTGATCTAAGAATTCCAAAAGTGGTAAATCTATCTCTTATCTGACAGGGGATGATGGCGTCTCCAATTCTTGATCAATTTCCTTAATTTTACTAGAGGATGTTATGAATTCTTGTGAAGATGTTTTTCGGAGGAATATACCATGTGAGTCTCTAGGTCTACTCATATATTTTATGATATAGTAGGGAAGATCCTTAAACTACTAGATGTATGGTTTGTTGCTCTTGCTAACACTTAATTAGAAAGTCCCAACTAGTGTTCCCCGAAAAAAACACCAAAAATGATGGTTGTCATTACTCCCTTCATTTAATCAACTTCTTGTTGATGTTATATAAAACCAGGGGTGTGTCTAACGCTATATGCAACAAGAGTAATATTATCGATCTAGTAGTGGACTGTAGTTATTTTTTTTTATTTTTTGGGGGATCTCTTTGATGTATTAAGGACTTCTTGGTAAAACCTTATTTAAATCATCATATGAAAACTTGCTAAAAGTAAACATACTGAAAGCTTTGCTAAAAAGAAACACACTGTGTAGAATGGAAACAAACACACTTGCTATTGGAAAATAAACACACTTGCTTTAGGAAATAAACACACTCAATTTAGAATGCTTGAAAACAATTGCAAGAAATATAAGAATCTATCCAAACACCTGCAGGAACAAGTATACAACATAGTTTAACTGGAAGAATTAAAACAATACAGAATTAACATATCTAAGCTATTTGCTGAAGAAATATAAATACCAAATAAATGAATATCCTGGTCCTTGGGGGAGTGGACCCTTACTCCTCGAATTAGGATTTAACAACTCAGAATTCTCTCAAATAGGAATGGCTATTTTATTGATAAAACATTCGGTATTACAAAACGTATTGGATCTAAGTACTTAGTCTATATTTCCCTTCTCTGTTCTATTTCTATCTCATATCATATTATATATATTATCTATCTACTACAGGTATGATTTTATATACATTTTACAATCATAGCTATCTCAACGTTTATGATGAAATCGAATCATTCCAAAAATAGATGTTGAGTTGGATTGTGGATGATTAGATATGTGTAAGATAAATATCCCTGGATCTGCGTTAAAAAATCTTCTCATCCTTTCTTGATTGAAAGGTTCGTCGATGAAAAATCTTTGGATGTGGTTAGAATAGATAAATCCCATCAGTTCCAGAACTTTAGAGAAATTCCATAACCATAGGAAATTGTTAAGGATCAACACTATGAGAGTTCTGGAGCTATACCCAGGAGTTCTAAAACTAAGTCAAAATATTTTGGAACTAAATACTGGAGTTCTGAAACTAAGTCTGAAAGTTTTGGAACTTAATGTTGACTGTGTGAGGGAGTTCTGGAACTAGCTTGGAAGTTCCAGAACTAAGCTATGTAGGAAAAAATGCTACCAAAAACATACTAAACACTACCTGCTTCATTTCCGCGACTGATTAGACCTACTTGATTACAAAACTAACTTTCAAACACACACTTCATCAGGAATTCTAGAGCTTTTAACATTAAAATCACAATCAATCAAAAGACAGACAATTACATCCTAGCTCATATCAGATTAACTAAAAGTCACAAAATGCAAGATCAACTTAATAAAAAGGAGAGTAAGATGAGATCATATATTATACATTAATCGTACATATTCTAGCCTCATCAGGAAGCTCCCCATACAAGCTTGTATACAGAAAAGAGGTAGTATTACCCATATCATTGGAGCTTCCCACCTTGGAGCTCATGAAACAGTTAGAACTAGCCAAGTTTAAACCTATGGAAATTAGGTACGTAGAGCTAATGGAAGTAGAAGAGGAAAGAGAACATGTAATTTAGATCATGGAGAGAGATCAAACATTGATCAAGAATAGCTTCGATAATAAAGCAAGAACAAAGACCTTTCAAGAGGGGGAGTTAGTTCTAAAGTGGGATGCAAATCACGAAAAACTAGGAAGGCATTCCAAATTTGATGTTATTTTGAGTGGCCCCTACATGGTAACAAAATGTAAAATTAGCAATGCCATCTGGCTGGTTAAGTTGGATGGTGAAGAATTGTAGATTCCAATCAATGGGATCTATCTCAAACACTACTACTAAAAGGAGTATTTCTCACCCTTGTAAATATTAGCCTTGGTTTTCAATTTCTGCATATGTGTATTCACATTGTCCTGTTATATTTTAGGTTTCACTTTCCCTAAGTGTTGGTGCACAAGCTCTATTGCTTCTAGTTTATACTTGTATACAGTTCATCTCACTCATGGAAAAGATGTGTGGCCATAAGAAACTAAATCTTCAGAGTATCCCTATTGAAGTACATCTAGATGTTTTCATTACACTCCAACAAATCAGGTTTGTAGAAAATCAAATGAGGGAGAAAATTACTAGGTAAATTCCATGCTCAATGGATACTTCAAAGGGTACTAGTCTCTTCATCTAGTAGGCAGATGTCCCCGTAACTCACCAAATTGTCATCCCAATTTTTCCCCTCTTGTGAAATCGATCAAACCCTACCCCACACATAAGGAAATCTAAGGGTCGATTATGTCATATGAGCTCATGTTTCAAATCCAATAGTCAAGTTGTAGGAAGACTGAAAAATGGAGGAGCAGGGTCGGCAAAGGGGGGAAACAACATCAAAGAAACCACAGGATCAAAGGAGGAAAAAAGTGAAAGGCTCAAAATTTCAGACTTAGCCACATACGAGTCGAGTTGGGACTGAATAGCAAACTCGTGGAAGGCGCCACACGTCATCTTGGCGCAATTCCCAAAGGGAACTTCAAAATGGTGAACTCAAACATGCGCGGAGCTTCCACATGTCCCAGGCCCAAAAAGGCATAGATTCGGTCATTAAAAATTCGAAACGAGTAGAAGGAACCACATGTTAGCTCGACACAATTTCAAAAGTGAGATCCCAAGGTGGAGACTCAAACTAGCGCCATCTCTCCACGTGGTCAGGGTCCAACAGAAGTCAAATGATAGTGGGCCCAAATCGGTTAAGTATAAGAGTGTCAGTGGAAGGCGCCAAGTGTCACAACGGAACACCTTCAAGGGTCGAAGATGAAGGTAGAGACTCAAACAAACACTAAGCCTCTACATGTCCTAGGTCCAAAAAAAGGGACAGAGTCGACTGTTTAATCAACTAAGTATAAAGAACCGGCAGAAGTCTCCACATGTCCCATCAGCACAAATTCAAAGGTACGTCCTAAAGTGGAGATTCAAATGAGCGCTAGGATTCCACGTGTATAGGGTTCGAGAAAGGCATTAGCTAGAATCAACTAAGTATCAAAAACTCATAGAAGGTGCCATGTGTCAGCTCAGTGCATCTTCAAATTTAAATCTAAAAATGGGTCTCCCAAACTAGCACGGGCCTTCCACGTGTCTTAGGTCCAAAAAGGGATAGATTCAATAGTTGAAAATTCAAGAAGGGGGAGAGTCAGTGGAGGGTGCCACATGCCTAAAAGATGTCGTTCTTCCTTCTTTAACATTCCGAACAGACATAGAGTGGCAAAAATCAAAGATTATGGGCAGATTTCTAGGGCCATTCATGGCTGGTAGCTAAGCTCCAAGCTAGGTTTCCCACCTATTTTCTTCTGCTCTCTTCATTTTAGTTATAAAATTAAGAGCTTGGCTCATTGTAAAGGGTAGGACATTTTGTTTTTGCACCCTCCCTTCTTCTTTGGTCTATAGACAAATTCGTGGACTCTGAACCTTCTATTAAGACTGTAATGCAATTTTTTGACTTTTGGCCATTGTAATGTTTTGTATCAGTTTGTGAATCAATAATAAATGTATGTGGATGAATTCAACACTCTCTTGTATTCATTTCCTTTATTTTATATTTCATTACAATATTGGTTATCTGTGTGTAGTGGTTGTATCACATTTTAATGGTCTGTGTTTGATAGTAAATCCGGCATTCAAAATTCCTTTGGTGCATCACCTCTGTTAGTTTAGGTTTAATTTCTTACATCTTCTTAACCCTCTCTCTTCGGCAAGTTAGAATAAGTTTCAGAATAGATCCTCTACAAATTTTTATGTGTGCACTTAAACAGAGAAATAGGAACTGGCCTTCATCCAGAGAGCTCTCTCAATTTCAACGTCTTATGCTTTCTAGATGATCCATGTTATGAAATCACACTAAAAGTCTCAACCCATCAAGTTGTAGACATTCAGGGGTGCTATGATTTTTCACTAACACATACCTCTTCTAGTTTCTTGTTCTAAAAGATAGTTATAGTTTCCTCATTTAGAATATGTACATCTATCTGGACCACTTCTAGCCATAATTTTTTCTCCAACTTTTTAGTGGAAAGTATGCAATGAGCCATCTCCATGATAGTATAATTGTGATGTTCTACAATGCCATACTTTTTCACAGTATAGGGGAATTCGAAATTTGTGTGACGTCATGGTCCTTCAAGAATGCCAAGAATTTCTTTGACATAAACTCCCCCCATCAATCTGAGTGGAGGACAAGAAGGGGCCACCTATTATACTGAACAACTCACTTATAGATGTAGAAAAAAAACCACACACTTGGGTATAGTTATAGGTCCTATAAGCATATTGTAGACACAAAATCACGCACTTTGAGTCATTATTTAGTCCTTGTATCATACTACTATTCATATGGATCTTAAGTGAAAAGAGTAATAATTAACCCATGTCTTTCGCCAATTTGACATTGCTTGTTGTCATATTTTCGAACTTACACCAGCACTTGCCAAGTATATATTGTCATTATGTGTTTTTCCTATCACCCTGGTCCCCTTTGGGGTGCCCTTATCTTCTTTGAACTTTACTCTTACCTTTTGGGAACTTTCTATCCATTTTATCTTTTTATCTTTTTGGTTGTCAACCTTTTAGGGGTTGATTATGAAATTAGAATAATAGAACCATATAAATAGAAATTTATGTGACCATTATGAGGGACCAAGCACTAAGCACTTACTAACTCCACCTAAGGTTACATTCATTAAAGGAATCTAAACCTAAATTTTCATCCATCTAGCTCCATCACAAGTCACGTAAGGTTGGTTCATCTTCATCACACTTCATAGGAGGGGAGCCTATTTTTTCCATACAAACATTATCTACATTATAAATCTAGTTATTTTCTCGCTACTTCAAAAAATGTGATTGGCACAAAATAAACCTAAGGCACCATTAAACACACACACACACACACCTAGAACTACATTGGTTTTAAGATGTAGTGCAACACTCAGTTAGTAAGTCCACAAATGTGGAAGCTAAGGAAATTTTGACCCCTTCATATGCATCTTTCTTTTTTTATGGTTTTGATGCTCTACTTGGGGCTTATCAAGTGATTCTTTATTATAGGTCTTACAGTGAAATAAAAAACAATAAACCGACATTCACATGAAAGGAAGTGAACATAGGTGAATATACAATGACACTCCAGAGGAGGTTTCCTAACCATTTCCATAGACCATGTCACCTAGATCTCAGGCTAGGGCACCCACGAGTGCCCCTATCTCTTTTGAGGTGCCCCAGTCCAATTAGATAGCCCCGATATTTGTGTTTTCAATCTTTTCTGCATTTATTTCCTCCTCCTATTCACATGGTCTATACTGTGACATAGTCCCACAACATGTATGAATCAGCTAACGCTTTTCTTAACCCTTCTTGTACGTTAGCATTTCACATTTTTGGGCTTAGTTTTCTTGGGTGTATTTTAGTATTTTATTGCTCCATTTATTTAGTTATTTTACTGCTCCTATAAAATTATATTACACTAGAAAAATCTTATCTTAGTTGATCATTTATATTACACTAGAAAATTTACTTCTCCTATGACATCTTTAATGCTTAGGATCCTTATTCTTCCTCTATCATGGGTCATAAAATTCATGAAGTTTCTTTGTCTTATTTTCTTAAGATACATCCTTATTTCAAAGATATTTTTAAAAAATCCTTAGACAGCATATATCTTCATAAATTTTGTCACATGAAATAAGTCCTATTTTTATCTCCTATTTGACAACCCTATTCTTCCTGATCCTCCATCTAATCAATCTATGCTAGACTCAATTCAAGGTTTACATTCTATACTTAAGGACGAATTTAAATCTATGGAATCCATCATTACATCTCTCAAATTTGAAATATAACATCTTAAGGATGATTCTTAGGCTCATGTTCTTTCTCCTTGTAAATCTCATTTTAATTATATGTCTACTACATGTGTTTATATTAGTGATTCTCAAGTCATGCCATTAATAGAGCCTATCACCTTAGATCAAAATACTAAGCAACATGACATTCTTATGGAGCTACTTATTCGTCACTAGATCACGTTGTCACCCGCTCATTATTATCCTCCTTATTAGCTAGAAAAATATGAAGGTCGTCTATATTGCAATTATTATCGAATCAGTAAACATAATGACAATGATTGCTACATTCTACAAATAATAATCAAACATATTGAGAATCATGGCTTTATCTCATTTACTGCACAACATTTTTTTCCATGTCCATCTAAAAATTCTACATCCACATGGGCTCCTAAATATATCCCTTCTTTATAAAATGAGCACTAGTCCACCATTTCCAATGTGCCTTCTTTGGTTAGTCAACAACCTCCTATTCAATCCTCTCAAACTAAGAAACCCCTTATAAAAACATTTATTACTCAACCTCCTTTCAATTTATCTACTAAGTTACCAATTCAACCTACGCAACCTCCTCCCAAAATCATTTCAACACCTCTTTTTACTAAGACTTCTACACTATTACACCAATCATTTTTGTCAAAACAATTTCTTCTCCTACTAATGGTCAAGGAACATTTCAATATTCACCACCATCTCTTGGTGCTACTATTATTTTTTCCCAACATGCTTCCACCACTTCATGCAAATTTTGTCTTTAGTAGGTGACTCTTATCACCTCATTACCATATGACACACTTTTGTACTTTGGTTCACACTTGACTACTGAGGGAATTCTATACACATGAACCCAACACATTGCACAATTGTCACTACACCTTAGGCACTACATACCATCACACAATTTTACATCACCTACACATTGCACACTACATTATAGGTTATGCATCTTATGTGTCTTCCTACACTTTGAATTTTATGATCAATATATTACCCTACATACATCATCCTCATTCTACACATGATTCACATAGTACACCATAGCTATCACATGATGCACATTTTTCATAGATCATACACATCATCTTACATTATATGTCCTTCACATTACATTTTACATCTCACATCTTACATCTACTTTGCTACACATGTTAGGTCATCTACACATAATCCATTACATACTGTTCATCCTACCATAGAGTATGCATTTTGCATATTCACTTCTACGCGCTTCTCTCACTACTTGATGGTGCACTCTAGTCTCGCGGTCCATATTGGAATTTTGAGGGTATACATCACAAATGGACCTCATCAAACTCACATGTTCATCATTCAATCTTATTTTTCTCATGTTAAATTCCTAGGATTATGGATATACGCTTTAGGCTATAGGGTCACTTCTTCTAGCATCATCTCGTGATCAGCTACATCATCACATTAACTTACATTGTTTATTGGTATACACTCTAAGATAAATTACAAATCCTTTATACTCATGTTTTCATGATACATAATTAGGATACAAAGTTACATATACTTCGTATTCATGTTGTATATCATCACTACACACTCATCACAACACATTTGACATAACACATAGTTTAACCATTTTTTTTATGACACACTCTCATTTATGGTTCATTCTTGATTACTTAGGGGGATACTGAATGAACCTCACTGCATACAAATCCATTCATGTGGGGGCACATGGATCCTATCATCCACACTACAATCCATTCCATCCATCCATATCATATTACATTTTATGGTTGCATTTATTCTTTCTTGCACTTTTTCTCACATGTTCATTTTACTACACATGTTAGATAGATCTCTTGTATGTCATTATATTTACCATATACACATGTTCATTCACATCCTTTTTTATTTGTGATGGCTGATACAAAGCTTATATACACAGTACCGATGCTTGATAAACTACCTACTAGGAGCATCCATATATGTTATAGGTGCTATTGTTTCATTTTTGTTTATAGAAAACTACTTTGGTTAATACACGCTTTGATTACTTGTTATATTCCTAACATGCTAATGGATATTCATGTGCATTTTTTATGGGATGTTTATACTTATTTGTTATACTGCTTTATTGTTATTTTCCCTTTTTGTATTGTGTGCACACTTATTTTTTTGGCCACCATACGCTTGAGTGTTTACACCGTGAGTGGTGTCCCATGTTTGCAGCCTAACACTTGTTTTTGGGTGTTTAGTCTTCTTATGTTCTAATCTTACACATTGTTTGTTTGGCGTACAATGGTACATTCATATTCGTACAACACTTGTCTTTCTAGCTACATTCCTTGGTCTCTACCAAGCACATCCCCCCCCCCCCCCCTACAAGGACACATAGTTTTAGTTATCATTTGGTCATCTTTTAGGGCCACATTCTCCTATCTGTAACGTCGCATGTACCCCCAAAGAGAGGGGCCATAATTTTGGTTTACACACTACATAACATGATATCAGTATAGTTTAGTTTTGTATTTTTTTCCATGACACAATGGGTTGTACAATGAGTGGGTTCAGACCAATCTATGAACTTGATACACTACGTCTTTTATAGGGAAGATTATCCTTAGCATTCTAGGGAGTAGTTACAGATTGGAGGAACATCAGACATTCCTCCGTTAACTTCTTTAGTCAGTGGCGTCATATCACCCAAAAAACCAAGTAGTAAAAATATCTCTTCACCACTCCTAGGGAAGTAGTTATAGGTTTGAGAATAACACATCTTTCTCCCTACACTTGATCATACATAGTGTCATGAGATCTCCCAAATAATTCATACTTCATCAACAGTTACTAGATATCCTTTCTACACCATTTTTTATCATCACAGATTAGGTGCACATGTTCCTTTTTCATTTTTGTACTTTCATTTAAAGTATTTTTACTATATACATGCATTTTTACACATATACATGCATATTTGACTACTTGATCATCATCTCTTTTAAAGGTTCATCTATATGAGAAGCATGAAGTTAACAAAAACAACACACATGAATGGTACATCACACACATGATACTAACCATGTAGGTACACTACACACATTAGCATCTACACTCGCACTTTTGCTCTAGGTTCAATTTCATCACTTTTTACACTTTTGCATTTTCAGTTTCCATGCTCCATCATTTTTTCACTTCATACTTTGTCTAGATATTTTACACATTTGATACATAACTCTACATTGATCATCAGGTACACATCTCTATCTAGTTTATGTTTCTGAGCTTTCTGTTCACCAACATAAAGTGGGGGTAAATGTAGACAAAAAATCATGCACTTTGAGTCATTATTTATTCCCACTCTCATACTACTATTTATATGGTTCTTAAGTGAAAAGATTAATAATTAACCCATGTGTTTGGCCATTTTTACATACCTTACTATCGTATTTTAGATCTTACACTTGTACTTACCCAGTTTGTATTTTCTTTCTGCATTTTTCCTATTTCTTAATGGGGCACCCAGCCTAGCCCTGATCCTCTTTACAGTTTACCCTCACCTTTTAGGTACTTTGAGCTTTCTATATTTTTGGTGTTCAACCTTTTTTGGGTTAATTATGAAATTATAACAAAAGAACCATATAAATATAAAGTTATGTGACCATTATGAGGGACCAACACTAAGCACTTAGTATCTCCACCTAATCTTGGATCCATTAAAGGAATCTAAAGTTACATTTGCATCCATCTAGATCCATCACAAGGCACACAAGGTTGGTTCATCTACATCATACTTTATAGAAGGGAGTATATTGTTTCCATGCACACATTTACTACATTTTACATCTAGTTAATTTCTCGCTACTTCAGAAAGTGCAACTAGCACAAGAGAAACCTAGGGTATAATTACACACACACACCTAGAACAACCTTTGATCTAAAATGTAGTGAAACACTCAGTTAGTAATTATACCATTGTGGCCACTAAGGAAAATGTGACCTCTTCATATGCATATTTATTTATTTAGGTTTTGTTTCTCTTTTTGGGATTTTGTAGGTGATTCTTTATTGCAGGTTTTAATGTGACATCAACAACCATACATCAACATTCACAAGAAAAGAAGTGAATGTAGGTAAATATTTAGTGACACTCCATAGGAGTTTTCCCGTCCATTTTCGTAGACCAAGGAACCCAGATCTTCGACCAATGCACCCATGGGTGCCCATATTTGTTTCCACGCACCCCATTTCAATCAAATAGCCCAGGCTTGGAAGATTCAAGAGAAGAATCCAAACTAGATTGAGAACTAGAGAAGAAGGGTTGTTTTTCTATCTACATTTATCCCCAGACAAAGGGAGAAAGAGAATAAGATATCAAAGGTCTCCATCTCCACCAAATAGAACCTTGTCAACACCTCCCCCTAGTAGGCCTTTCTTTCGATCAACAAGGTTTCTTAGGCCAATCATAATGGCACATCCACCACCCAATCCCTATGTCAACTTCACTTGAAGCAGTCCACTTTCTCTCAATACATAAAATCTAGTTCCAGTTGCAGCATTGAAGAGCATTCCATATTTCACTGGAGAGAACCAAACTACTCCTAATGACCACATTAAAGACATTGCAAATGTCTACACAATTAATAAAATCACTAAGATGGACATTGTAGTTAAATTTTTAGCCTCTTAATTCAACGGGAAAGCATTGCAATGGTTTAATAGTCTAACAATAGGCTCTATTCAGAACTGGGATTATCTGTGTAGAGCTCTTCACAACCAATTTGGAGAGATGGGAGATAATTTGTCCTTGATGGAATAACTGACAACAATCAAGAGGGCTCCTAGTGAGCACTTGACAGATTTCAACTTTAGATTTCAAAGGATGTGCGATAGGATTTCGGTGGCCATAAGACCAATAGATGAAGGTGTTTTTCTATACTTCCTTAGAGTTTTAAACTTTGATACTTCCTTAATGATTCAATCCATGGGAGGTGTAACCTTACCTGCAGCCAATAACATTTCCATTAGATCTGAAAATTAGTTAATTCAAGTTGGTAAACTTGTACTTAGGCCACCTACACCTCTATATTCAGAATTAGGAACTTCAATCACTAGTCAAACACCCACATTAGCTCCCATACATGCTCTAAGGAATCAGAGTTTAGCTGAAGCTTCCACCTCATCTTCTAGCACTTCAAATGAGCTACAAGAGGTTATGAAACAACTACAAAACCTAGGAAATGAGCTAGTGACTATCAAGAGGCAACAAGCTCAGTATCAAGCTAGGCCCCCACACCAGCAAAATAGACCACCAGCTCAGGCTGCAAACCAAAACCAAGGACAACCTCAAGCTGTTAGGCCTTTCTGACTGTATGATCCAAACACAACTTCAACATGGAGGACTTGGTTCAAACACAAAAAAACATGGCTCAAGAATATGATTGGTGTTTCCCATGCAATCAGCCCCATAACCAGTAAATCTATTTCAATGGTGCACTAAACTAGGTGTTTATGGTACAAACCATTACTATGTCCCAAAATCCCAGTCAAGAAAAAAATCAGCAGCAAGAAACCTTGAAAGAGGCACCTCCAAGTGATACCATGCTTATTAATTTGTAGGCCAAATATTTCTGTGGTATGATTCAAGCCACCTACTAGACCCACTCAGGCACTGGTTGTAACAACCCATGTGCAAGAGAATAATGTACCAGGAAAGGGGTAGCAAAAAGATATCTCATCCCCATTTAACATCATTGAACAAATGAATAATACAAATGTAAACATCTCAATGTGGGAGTCATTGGCTATCCCATGACAAAGGGACCTATTGCAGGCCATTATGGGCAGTTGGTCAACCTCAAATCAGCCCCCCAACCAACAAGATAAAATGCTTACTAATGTGGCTTAACCCCAAGGAAACTATGGAAGACAACAAGGTAAGAATATGAAGCCCCCTCCGTTCTATGTTTCATTGATCATTGGGGACAAATTTCTACAGAAATGTATGATTGATTCGGGAGTAAGTAACTCAGTCATACTGAAGTAAATAGTTGATCATCTGGGTCTTCAATATGAAGTCATATCTAAGGGGATAGTTAAATTGGATGGGATAGTGGTAACAACGGTTGGAGTCCTCAAGGATTTGACACTCACATTACACGCATGCCCCAATGTGACCGTATTACAAAACATATCAATCATAAACTTTCCACCACACTTTTCATTGTGTTGACTGAGAGACTTCACTCCTAAAATTGGAGGCTATTTGTCTGCTGATTGGTCACACATACTTTTTAGAACAAGGTAAGGAGCTAAGGCTACAATCAGATCTGAGCCCATTTTGGATTTCCATATTGAGCTTCATGTACCCAGAATAATCAATGCAAATTATTCAGCCTTTGATAAGGAAGACCTCCTCAGCACTTATGAGGCAAATATCAAGGTTGGGTGTATTCCAAACTTGACTCTCGATGAATGGGCAAACAAGAGGCATGATTTTTACCCCTACAAGGAAATGGAGGAATATGAGTTGGGAGTTTATTTTTTGCATGAGGAGAATCATCCTCTTCCTGACATCACTAAGCCAGACCACAAGGATAATAATGAGGTATGGAAGTTATTCTTTGATGGATCAAGAAGTAGACAAGGAGCCGAAGGAGGAGCTATGCTTGTTTCAGCTCAAGGTATGAAATATTAATCATCCTTCTATTTCCAATTCACTTTCTCAAACAACATAGCAAAGGATGAACCCTTGATCTAGGGACTGCATTGGGAAAGAAAGAGAGGGATCAAGAATCTACAAATATTTGGTGATTGTTAGCTGATTGTGAACCATGTTAGAGGAAAACATGCTGCAAGGAATGACCTACTCAGGAGCTATAAAAACTAAGAATGGGACCTCATCGAGTACTTTGAAGCTTTTAACATTGTGTCCATACCTAGGAAAAAGAATGATGCAGCAAATAGATTGGTAGCAATTGGGGGGCATTCAATGTAGTAGAGAGTATCAAGAGTGAGATATGTCAGCCCCATATTAAATTGGTAGTGAGACTAGTTGTTCCAGATAACAATAGAAGTTGGCATGTCTTCGAGAATGATCAGCAAGTTGTCAATTTTCTACAAGAATAAGCTGAATTCTCCACTAAAAACTAAGATAAGTTGGAACCGCGGTATGGTGATCAAGTGGTGTGGCTAAGAACTAACAAATTACAAAAAGGTCTTGTAACCTTAGAGTCAATCTTCAACCCAAATGATCCGGAATGAGAAAAAAAATATTCGGGTAAAGGGTGAAAATTTAGAGCCCATTTATATAGATGAAGGAAAAACGTTGCAGATTGGAAAGGTAAGTACCCAACAAGAAAAATTTGAGTTCATTCAACTTTGTCAATAATTCCCAGATGTCTTTTCTTGGACTTACAAGGATCTAAGAGGTTTCAACCCAAGGTTGGCATAACACACTATCGAGATGGATCTGGGATCTAAGCCTTTCAAACAAAAGCAAAGGCCAGTAAACCCTCACATTGAACCTCTCATGAGAAAAGAGTTGAAAAAGATAATTGAGGCCATCATTATCTTCCCCATCAAGCATTCAGGCTAGGTTGAAAACTTGGTTCCTATGACGAAAACAAGTGGAGAGATCAGATTGTGTGTAGACTTCCATGATCTAAATAGAGCATCATTGAAAGATCACTACCCACTTCCATTGATGGAGAAAATATTGTAGATTATAGCTGGCTCTGAGAGGTTTTCATTGCTGGATAGATACTTGGGCTATAATAAGATAATGGTGAAAGAGGAAGTGTTGTATATATCTTCCCCCTCGGGTAGATATGGGAAAAACTGAAGGTAAAGGGTGCACGACATAAGGTGTCGACATGAAGAAATTCATGCCTTGGCACAGGTAAGAGGATGTCGACACAAATATAGATGTGCCTATGGCGCAGGTAAGAGGATGTTGACACAAATATGGATGTGCCTATGGCGCAGGTAAGAGGATGTCGACACAAATATGGATGCGCCTATGGTGCAGGTAAGAGGATGTCGACACAAATATGGATGTGCCTATGGCGCAGGTAAGAGGATGTCGACACAAATATGGATGTGCCTATGGTGTAGGTAAGAGGATGTTGACACAAATATGGATGTTCCTATAGTGCAGGTAAGAGGATGTTGATACAAATATGGATGTGCTTATGGAGCACCTTCAGGACGCACAACATTCTGAGCGCTGATAGAAAGCAAACCTTGACGCAGATATTCAAATGGCCATAACTTTTCACAGGGAGCTTGGATTCACACAAGGTTGGACTTTTTGAAAAGCTTACGAGATCCTCTGCCCAAATTTTCATAGGGAGCTCAGATTCACACAAGGTTGGACTTTTCAGAAATCTTACGAGGTCCTCTTCTAACCACAACTAGATATCTTTAATTGGGTGAGAAAAAATTCTTAAAAATGCAAATTACAGTTCACCACTTTTTGGGTTTGCTAGGGTTCTCACCTACCACCATAATGAGATGAATTAAATGTAACCTAGAGGTGGTTGGGGTAGATTTGGAATTCCTCTCTCTTTTCTCTCTCATTCTTCCTATAAATTGTAAGGAGGGGCTTCTTTCTAAAGGTTAGACATTCTTGTTTTTCCCATCCCTTCTCCTCTTTTCTGTAGGTGGATTTTGTGGAGTTCAAACCTCCCATCTAAAATTACAATGCAAGTTTGCCTCTTGGCATTTTGTAGTGTATTGTATCAATCTTTGGAGCAAATAATGCATGTCTGTGGATGATTCTCAACCCTCTCTGTGTTCATTTTGCATCCTTCTGATCTTTCACTACAATTTGGTTATCTATGCATGATCTTGCATTACATTTTATTGGTTTGTGTTTATTGGTAAGACAGGTGTTCTTTATTCCTCAGTGCATCACCTTTGTTAGTTTAGATTTTATTTTTATGCATCTTCTTACCTTATCTCCTTGGCAAGTTAGATTAGGTTTTTGAGTAAACCCTCTACATTTTTATTTTTGCATCTAAATAGAGGAATAAAAACCAGCCTTCATCTGGAGAGCTTTTCCGATTTCACAAGGTCCCACACTTAGGAAAAGCTCCATGTTATGCAATCACACTGAGAGTCTCAACCCATCGGCTGTAGACACTCAAGGGTGATGTGATTCATCATCAACAGTTTTGGCATGCCTGGTGGGACCAAGGTGTCATTCCACAAGATTTGAGGGAATTTTCAAAAAAATTAGACTAAAAAATTGCAGGTTTTACAATTTCATATTTTTTCACCTTTCAAGCTGAACTTTGAAATTGATTTTCAAGGGCTTAACTTGCTCAAAACAAGTCAAAATTTCACTAGCTGATAGATTTGGGGGTAATATTCAAAAGGGTATTCTTAGATTTTTGATATTTTGACTTTCAAAATTTCATAGTTTTTAGTATTTCAGGTTTTCCCAGGTGTTGAGCATGTCCCAAGTTTCGAAACATTGTGTTTTAGGTTTTGTAAGTTGCCTTGCATGACCTAAGTTTCACCTATACCTTTCAAGGATTAGTAGCTACACAACAAGTCCTGATAACTGAATTAAAGAGTTGTATCTTTCGGGTCCTTGAAAGTTTTAAATTCTATTTTTAATATTGTCAGTTTTGGTGTGTAACTTGATAGAATCTAGCCTTTTGAGGCTCATTATCTAACACATCCGGTGACTCTGAAGAGATAGAATTCAATGATATAGCAACACAAGTTGCTCAGGTACATGAGAAGAGTTTGAACTAGGTCTGATACTCGAGAAGAGGGGCTGTTTGTCCAGTTGCAACTATCACCAGGCAGATGAAGGAGAGGAAGAGGACCACAAAGATCACCATCTCAACCTAACCAGAATTTATCTACACCTCCACCTGGTAGACCTTTTTTCGTGTCAACCAGAGTTCTTAGGCCAATCATAATGGCACATCTACCACCGAATCCCTTTGTCAATTTCGTTGGCAGCAACCCATTTTCCCTCAATGCACAGAATCTAGTTCCAATTGTAACATTGAAGAACATTCCATTTTTCACTGGAGAAAATCATACCACTCCTGGTGATCATGTCAAAGACATTGCTAACGTTTGTGCAATCCATGAGATAAATGAAATGGATGTTGCTGTCAAATTGCTGGCATCTCCATTCAAAGGGAAGGGATTGCAATGGTTTAGGAGCCTTGGAGATGGTTCTATCTAAAATTGGAATCAGTTATACATAGTTCTTCATGATCAGTTCGGAGAAAAGGGAGATAATTTGTCTATACTAGAACACTTGACGACTATCAAGAGAGCTCCCCATGAGCAGCTGACTAACTTCAACTTCAAATTTCAAAGGTCTTGGTATAGAATTCAAGTGGTCGTTAGGCCAATAGCTGAAGGTGCTTTTCTATACTATCTTAAGGCTTTGAATTCTGATATTTCTATGTTAATTCAATCTATGGGAGGCACAACCTTACCTGTTGCTTATAGCATTACCATTAGGGCTGAAAACTGTCTTATTCAAGCTGGTAAGTTGGCTCCTAGGCCTCCCATGCCCTTGTATCCAAACTTAGAAAATCCAAGCACTAGTCAAGCACCCACTTTGGCTCCTATTCCCACTCCTAGAAATCAAATTTCAAATGAAACTTCTACTTCATCCTCTAGTGCTTCAAATTAACTCCAGGATGTTATGAAACAATTGCAGAACCTTGGAAATGAGCTCGTGACTATCAAAAGATAACAAGCTCAAAGTGCTAGACCGTATCAACCTCAAGTGCAGTACCAAGCTAAGCCCCCATACCAACAAAATAGGTCACCATCTCAGGCTACAAATCAAAATCAAAGCCAAGTAAGGCCTCCCGCCAATAGACCATTTCAGCCCTATAACCCCAATGTTGCATCTGCTTCTAAAGCATTAGTGCCAGTGCAAAACAATATAGCTCAAGAGTATGATTGGTGTTTCCCATGTAATGAACCTCACAACCAATCTATGTGCTTCAATGGTGCTTTGAACCAAGCCTTGATGGTGAAAACTACTGGCATAGAGGGTGAAGTGAGTCAAGAAACAAATCAACAACAAGGGACATCTCAACAAAACACAACTCCAAATGATACCGCACTTGTGAATTGGCAAGCTGAGGATTTTTGTGGCATGAATCAAACAATTTCTCATAGTGTAGCAGCTAACATGAGATCAAAGAAGAGGAATATTGGTGAAGGGCAGTCATTGGCTCCAAGCGATCTACAACCTTCCATCACTCCACAAGGTGTTGGTAAGAAAAATACAATTCCAAACACGCAAGGACAGCCCAAACCACCTTCTAAGCCAACTCAAATGCCAGCTGTTGCTGCCCATGCACAAGAAAGGAATGTGCAGCCTAAAGGACAAAAAAGAGATCTTTTATCCCCATTTAGCATCATTGATCAAATGAAGAAGACAAATGTGAATATATCAATGTGGGAATCTTTATCCATCCCAGGCCAAAGAGATCTTCTACAAGCTGCCATGAAGAATTGGTCAACTTCGAACTAGCAGGTCCATATGCAAGAGAATGTCCTCAAAAATGTTGCTTAGCCTGAAGGGAATCATGGAGGAAAACAAGGTAAAGTTTTGAAGCCCCCTCCATTCTATGTTTCATTAATCATTGGCAATAAACTAGTACACAATTGCATGATTGATTCTGGGGCAAGTAGTTCTGTCATGCCCAAGCAAATAGCTAATCAGCTGGGTCTCCAATATGAAGTCATATAAAAGGGGGTTGTGCAATTGGATGGGACAGTAGTAGCAACAGTGGGAGTGAGTAAAAGTTTGAATCTTACCTTGCATGCATGCCCCAATGTTACCGTTTTGTAAGATGTGTCAGTGATAGATTTGCCACCACTCTTTGCCCTATGCTTATGAAGGGATTTCACAGCTAGAATTGGAGGCTACTTATCTGCTGACTGGTCACACATGTTGTTCAAAACAAGATATGGTACTAAGGTCACAATCAGATCTGAACCAATTGCAAACTTTCATATTGAGCCTCATACTCCAAGCCAAATCAATGCCAACTTTTCAACATTTGATCAAGAAGATTATCAAAGCACAGATGAAGTTGACACCAAATTTGGAAGCATCCCATATTTAACTCTGGATGAATGGGAAAATAAGGTACATGCTTTTGATCCCTACTAAGAAATAGAAGAATCTGAGCTAGGAGTCTATTGCATACATGAAGAAAACCATCCTATTCCTAGCATCACCAAATCATACCATAAGGATGACAACGAGGCATGGCAGTTATTTTTCGATGGATCAAGGAGTAGGAAAGGTGCAGGAGGAGGAGCTATGCTTGTTTCACCTTAAGGCATCAAATATTATTCATCTTTCTATTTCCATTTTTCCTATTGAAACAACATAGCTGAATATGAGGCCTTGATTCATGGACTTCATTAGGCTAGGAAAAAGGGCATAAAGAACTTGCAGGTGTCCGGGGATAGCGAGCTAATCGTTAATCAAGTCAGGGGACAACATGCTATAAAGAATTACCTATTGAAGAACTACAAGAATAGGGTGTGGGACCTCGTTGAGGATTTTGAAGCTTTCAACATCGTGTCCATACCCAGGAAGAAAAATGAAGCCGTGGATAGGCTTGCAGCAGTTAGAGCAATGTTTGATGTGGTTGACAACATCAGAAGGGAAAAAACACAACCACATATCCATGTGATTGTGAGGCCAGCAGTTCCAGATAATAACACAAGCTGGCAGGTGTTTGAGAATGATCAACAGATTGTCAATTTTTTGCAAGAAGAGGATGAATTTTCAGTTGGGAATTAGGATAGACTAGAGCAGCAGTATGGGGATCAAGTAGTGCAGCTACAAACAAACAAGCTTCCCAAGGGTTTAGTAACATTGGATTCTATCTTCAACCCTAACGAACAATTCTGTAAGGAAAAGGCTAACATACAAGTCAAGAGAGAAGATTCAGAGCCAATTCCAGTTGGGGAAGGCAAAACACTTCAAATTGGTAAAGTGGCCACTAAGTAGGAGAAATCAGATTTCATACAGCTTTGTCAAGAATTTCCAGATGTCTTCGCTTGGAGCTATGAAGACTTGAGAGGATTCAATCCAAAGTTGGCACAACATACCATAGAATTGGATCCAGATGCTAAGCCCACCAGGTAGAAGCAGAGACTAGTCAACCCTCACATTGAGCCTCTAATGAAGAAAGAGCTAAACAAGCTAATAGAGGCAAACATTATATTCCCAATCAAGCACTCAAGCTGGGTTGCAAACTTGGTTCCATTCAGGAAGAAGAGTGGAGAAATTAGGCTGTGCGTGGACTTCCGAGACCTCAACAGGGCATCTCTCAAAGACCATTACCCACTTCCTTCAATGGAACAAATATTGCAAGTAGTATCTAGTTCAGAGAGATTCTCTCTCCTAGATGGCTACTCAGGCTATAATCAGATAATGGTAAAATAAGATGAGCATTTCAAGATGGCTTTCACCACCAAATGGGGCACCTATGCCTATAAGAAGATGCCATTTGGGCTATCAAATGCTGGAGCCACTTTCCAAAGGGAAATGGATATGGCATTTAAGGGATTGATTAATAAAATAGTTCTAATATATCTTGATGACATCACTGTATTCTCCAAAAATGCAGTGGATCACCTCTTTCATCTGAGGCAGGTATTTCAGAGGTGTAGAAGATTTGGGGTATCATTGAATCCCAAAAAATGCATATTCTTGGCTCATGAAGGAAAAATTCTAGGCCATATTGTTTCAAAGGAGGGATTGATGATTGACCTAGAAAGAGTTGAAGTAATTCGAGCATTGCCATTGCCAAGTCATAAGAAGGCTCTTCAAAGCTTCTTGGGAAGGATCAATTTTGTCTGTAGGTTTGTTCCAAACTTTGTAGCTCTCGTAAAGCCAATAACGCTAATGTTGAAGAAGAGCATGGCATTTAAGTGGAAAGCTGAAGGCAAGGCAAGTTTTGAGGCAATAAAAGAGGCTATATCTCAAGCTCCCATTCTTGTCAATCCAGACTTCTTTAAGGACTTCGCAATATATGCCTTCGGTGGTGGAGACATAATTTCTGCAATCCTAGTATAGCAAAACAAAGAAGGATTAGAATAACCAGTTGCTTTCTTCAGTCAAGGCTTGGAATAATATGAAAATAGGTACTCTTTCATTAAAAAGCATGTCCTTGCAATGAGCGGGAGCTTAAAGAAATTCAAGCACCTAGTCTCAAACAACAAGATCCAAGTGTTGGTCTCTCATGCGGGAGTCAAGGACTTCCTTCTAAACAAGGATTTGAATGAGAAATGTGCAGGATGGATAACCTGTGTCATGTAATATGACATTGAGATCAAGGTCAAAAAACTAGTATGTGGAAAAGGACTATGTGAACAGTTGGCTTTGAGTTGGCAAGTTGAAGCAGGTGATGAAAAAGAGACTATCTTGGTACTACAGGATGGTCAAGAATAGGAAAATGATGATGTGCCCACTCCTTGTTGGACTCAGAATATGATACACTTCCTAAAAACAGGCCTATGCCCTCCAGAAATGAGCAAAGCAAAGAGGAGATACTTTAGAATACAAGCCATTCCATATGTTCTTGTTGATGGTGTTTTGTTTAAAAAAGACATCAATGGAGTTCTATTGAGGTGCATTGGGACAGGTCAAATTGAGAGGGTGTTACGATATTTTCACGATGGAGATTCCGGAGGAAATTTTTTCCCACGAGTAACAGTTCTCAAGATAATGAAGGAAGGCTATTATTGGCCGACAGTGTTCAGTGACTGTTATACATGGATAAGAAAGTGCAAGAAATGTGCACTCTTCATCGGAAAAGAAAGACTAGCAGCGCTTCCATTACACCCAATTTTGGTTGACCAACCATTTATGCAATGGGGATTAGACTTCATCGGGGTCATCAACCCAAACTCAAGCCAAGGCCACAAGTGGATTCTCACCGCAACGGACTATTTCACCAAGTGGACCAAAGCAGTAATGCTCAAAAAAGCAAATGAGTCTAAAATACTAGACTTTTATGAAGGAATAGTGACCAAGTTCGGTGTGCCAACCACTATCATATCAGACAATGCATTGGAATTCATAGGTTCCAAGATTATAGAATGGGGTGTCAAGAATGGAATCTATTTGAGCACCTCTTCAAATTATTACTCGCAGGGTAATGGACAGGTAGATTCCACAAACAAGAATTTTCTAAGAATCATTACAAGAACTCTGGATGAAAACCAAAGGACGTGGCATACCAAGCTAAAATCAACATTATGGGCTGACAAGATAATGCCAAAGAGGTCTACAAGTAATTCTCCCTATAAGTTGGTCTATGGGAAAGAGGCAGTATTGCCTATATCATTAGAATTGCCAGCATTGGAGCTCATGAAGCAGTTGGAGTTGTCTGAGTTCGAACCAATGGAAGCCAGGTATGTAGAGTTGATGGAATTGGAGGAAATCAAAGAACATGTAGTTCAGATGATTGAGAAGGATCAGGCCTTGGTAAAAATATGGTTTGATAAGAAGGCAATAGAAAGGACCTTCCAGGAAGGGGACCTAGTTCTGAAATGGGATGCAGATTGGGAAAAACCAAGAAGGCATTCCAAGTTTGATGCCATTTGGAGTGGCCCCTACATGGTCACGAGACGTAAAAGTAGTAATTCCTTCCAATTGTCTACATTGGATGGAGAAGAACTCCTGATTCTGGTTAACGGAATCCATCTTAAACATTGTTACTAAAAGTAAAATGTTGCCCTTGTAAATATTAGCTTAGATTTCAATTCCTCTAAGTGCGGATGCACATTGTCTTGCTGTAGTTAGGTTTCGGTTTCCCTATGTGTTTTGGCATAGTTTTTGTTTCTCCTAGGTTGAATTTATACAGTTTAGCACGCTCTCAAAGAGGGAGTTGTGGTATCAAGCTCGGGATCAGAGATCAAGTTGGTTTCAGGTTATTGCTTATGACTGCATGCCCAATAGGATTGCTAAAAGGCCACTGATCTTCTACCTAGCAGGTAGACGACCCTGTTGAGTAACCAAATTGTTGTATATATCTTCCCCCTCAGGTAGATATGGGAAAAACAGAAGGTAAAGGGAACATGACATAAGGTGTCAACATGAACAAATTCATGCCTTGGTGCAGGTAAGAGGATGTCGACACAAATATGGATGCGCCTTGGCGCAGGTAAGAGGATGTCAACACATATATGGATGCACCTACGGTACAGGTAAGAGGATGTCGACACAAATATGGATGCACCTATGTCATAGGTAAGAGGATGTCGACACAAATATGGATGCACCTATGGTGCAGGTAAGAGGATGTCGACACAAATATGGATGTGCCTATGGCATAGGTAAGAGGATGTCAACACAAATATGGATGTGCCTATGGCACATGTAAGAGGATTTCAACACAAATAGGGATGTGCCTTGGTGTAGGTAAGAGGGTGTTGACACAAATATGGATGTGCCTATGGCACACCTTCAGGAGGTGTAACATTCTGAGTGCTAATAGAAAGCAAACCTTGACGCAGATATTCAAATGGTCATAACTTTTCATAGGGAGCTCAGATTCACACAAGGTTTGACTTTTCAGAAATCTTACGAGGTCCTCTATCTAACCAAGACTGGATATCTTTAATTGGGTGAGAAAAAATTCTTAAAAATGCAAAATATAGTTTGCCACTTTTTGGGTTTGCTAGGGTTCTCACCTACCACGATAATGTGATGAATTAAATGTAACCTAGAGGTGGTTGGGGTAGATTTAGAATTCCTCTCTCTTTTCTCTCTCATTCTTCCTATAAATTGTAAGGAGGGGATTCTTTCTAATGGTTGGAAATTCTTGTTTTGCCCCTCCCTTCTCGTCTTTTCTGTAGGTGGATTTTGTGGAGTTCAAACCTCCCATCTAAAATTGCAATGCAAGTTTGCCTCTTGGCATTTTGTAGTGTATTGTATCAATATTTGGAGAAAATAATGCATGTCTGTGGATGATTCTCAACCCTCTCTATGTTGATTTTTCATCCTTCTGATCTTTAACTGCAATTTGGTTATCTGTGCATGATCTTGCATTACATTTTATTGGTTTGTGTTTATTGGCAAGACAGGTGTTCTTCATTCCTCGGTGCATCACCTTTGTTAGTTTAGGTTTTATTTTTATGCATCTTCTTACCCTATCTCCTTGGCAAGTTAGATTAGGTTTTTGAGTAAACCCTCTGCATTTTTATGTGTGCATCTAAACAGAGGAATAGGAATCGGCGTTCATCTGGAGAGATTTTCCAATTTCGCAAGGTCCCACACTTAGGAAAAGGTCCATGTTATGAAATCACACTGAGAGTCTCAACCCATCGGCTGTAGACACTCAATGGTGCTGTGGTTCACCATCAACAGGAAGATCAGTACAAGATAACCTTCACCACCAAAATGGGGTACATATGCTTATAAGAAGATGACATTTGGATTGTCAAATGCCGGAGCAACATTTCAACGAGCTATGGACATGGAATTCAAAGGCTTAATCAACAATATAGTTCTGGTATATCTAGATGATATCACCATCTTCTCAACGAATCCTACAGACCATCTCTTCCACCTCATGCAGGTATTTCAGAGGTGTAGAAGGTTCAGAGTGTCATTGAATCCAAAGAAGTGTGTACTCTTGGCACAAGAGGGAAATTTATTGGGGCACATTGTCTTAAGAGAATGGTTAACAATTGATCCTGAAAGGGTTGAAGCCATCCAAACAATTCGATTTCCACAACACAAGAAGTCTCTCATAAGCTTCTTGGGGAGAATAAACTTTGTTAATAGGTTTGTGCCTCATTTTACCACTCTTGTGAATCCTTTAACAATGATGTTAAAGAAGAGTCTTGCATTTAAATGGACAACATAAGGAAAAGAGAGTTTTGAGGCCATCAAGGTTGCAGTATCATAAGCCCGAACTCTTATTAACCTAGAAATTTCAAAGGACTTCATTCTTAATGCTTTTAGAGGGTCAGACACAATCTCAGCTATCTTGGTTTAACCTAATAAGGAAGGTTCAGAACAGCCCACAACCTTCTTCATTCATATCTTGGAGGATCATGAAGTAAATTACTCTTCCATTAGAAAACATGTCCTTGCTATCAGTAGGATTTTTAAGAATTGTAGACACTTGGTCTCCAACAACATGATTCAACAACTAGTGTCTCATGCTGGTGTCAAATATTTTATCCTAAACAAGGATTTGAATGAGAAGTGAGCAGGTTGGATCACTCATGTAATGGAATATGATATTGAAATGAAAGTTCCCAAACTGGTTTGTGGAAAGGGTATGTGTGAGAAGCTTGCTTCCAGGCAACAAGCTAAGTCATCGGATGAAGAAGAGGCTGTCCTATTTCTGTAGAATTATTCAGAGTAGCCAGCTAATAATGCACCCATTCCATGATAGACTCAAGCCTTGGTGCATTATCTCCAAAACATTTTGTTCCCTCTAGAATGGAACAAAGTAAAGAGGAGACACTTCAGGTTACAAGCCATCCCATATGTGCTTATTGGTGGTGTCTTGTTTAAGAAGGACATCAATAGTGTTCTATTGAGATGCATTTGGACACGCCAAATTTAGAGGGCGTTGTATGAGTTCCATGGTGGAGAAGTAGGAGGCCACGTTGCCCCTCGAGTAACAAATCTCAAAATCATGAAAGCTAGTTATTATTGAGCTATAGTGTTTGGTGATTACTACTCATGGATCAAGAAGTTCAAGAAATGTGCATTATTCACAAGGAAGCAAACGTTATCTTCCCTGCCCCTTCGTCCAATTTCTTTGGATCAGCCATTCATGCAATGGGGACTAGAATTCATTGGAATAATCAACCCAAATTCAATCCAAAGCCACAAGTGGATACTTACGGCAACAGACTATTTCACCAAGTGGACTAAAGTAATGACACTTAAGGAGGAAAATGAATCCAATATCTTAGATTTCTATGAAGGGATAGTCACTAGGTTTGGAGTCCCTACCACTATCATATTAGATAATGCATTGGAATTCCTTGGTATAAGGATCATTGAATGGGTTGTTAAGAATGGTGTATACCTCAGCACTTCATCAAACTATTACCCTCAAGGTAGTGGCCAAGAAGACTCCACAAACAAGAACCTACTAAGAATTATAAGAAGGACTCTTGATGAAAATCAAAGAACTTGGCACACAAAGCTCAAATCAGATCTATGGGTTAATAGGATCACATCCAAAAGGTCTATAAGAAGCTCCCCAAACAAGTTTGTATACATAAAAGAGGAATTATTTCCCATATCATTGGAGCTCATGAAATAGTTGGAAGTAGCTAAGCTTGAACCTATGGAAATTAGGTACATAGAGCTAAATGAAGTAGAAGAGGAAAGAGAACATGTAATGTAGATCATAGAGATAGATCAAGAATCGATTAAGAAGAGCTTCGATAAGAAAGCAAGAACAAGGACCTTTTAATAGGGGTACTTACTTCTAAAGTGGGATGCAGATTGGTAAAAACTAGGAAGGCATTCCAAGATTGATGCCATTTGGACTAGCCCCTACATGGTCACAAAATGTAAAGGTAGTATTGGAGATTCACAGAAAGTGCCACATGTCAGCTCAAAGCATCTTCAAAGGTAAATCTAAAAATAGGTCTCCCAAACTAGCGTGGGCCTTCCACGTGTCCCATGTCTGAAAAGGGATAGAGTTGAGAGTTGAAAATTCAAGATGGGGGAGAGTCAACAAAGCATGCCATGTGGCTCAACGACGTAAATTCAAAACGGGTAGCCAAAGGGCTAGTCTTAAGCGAGTGTGAAGCCTCCTTGTGTCCAAAAGTTAAAAGGGGGATAGATCCGACCACTTAAATTGAGTAAGTATGGAAGGGATGGTGGAGGCTTCCATGTGTCATCTCCATGTAAATTCAAAGGTAAAGTCTAGAAGCATGTCCCAAATGTGCAACAGCCCTCCACGTGTCCCAAGTCAGACATATGGCCCCACAAAACAAAAGGACTAAGCCAAAATATAGAGAAATAGAGAAAATTCATAGAAGGAGCCATGTGTCTCTTCGGCGCAACTTCAAAATAAAAATCCAAACTCAGTCCCCAAATGCACGAAAGCTCTACACGTGGCCATGTTTCAAGTCAAAGTGGGAAGGCGGGTCTCCGGAGGAAGTTTGAACATTTTATCTTTTGTTTCGAAAAGGCATAAAGTTTAAAAGTAAGAGACACCTCCTCAAATTCTTAGAGAAATCACATATTAGGCATAAATTACATATCGGAAGATGGGCCTTGGAGGGTATCTTTTCCAAAAATGGGCCGACAAGCCTGGAGGGTACTTTTCACCCAAATGGAAAATGCGGACCGGTAGGCCCGAAGATGTTTTTTTGGAAAAAGTGAATTACGGGCTTACAGGGCTGTAGGGCATTTTTGCATTTTTGTAATTTTTGTGCAAAAGGCACAAAGTGAATTTCGGGCCCATGGACCCGTTTTGCAAAACAAGTTTTTCTACCATTTTTGTACAGATCTAATTTAAATATTCAAATAAACATAACTTTCGATCGAGTGCTCGAAATTCAAAAAATTTGGCACCGTTGGAAAGATCTTGATCTCCTCTATGCCATGGAGGCCTAAAACCCTAATTTTGAGAAGGTTAGGTGGGTAAAAATATTAAAATTTCTTCATTCCATTAATATAGAATCTGATTGCTTCAACAATTAGATCATATTTGATTTAATCCGTCGTTCTTCCTTCTTCAACACGCCCAACAAACATAGTGTGGCAGAATTGAAAGATTATGGGAATATTTACAGGGGCAGTCATGGCTATTAGCTGAGCTCCAAACCAAGTTTCCCACCTCTTTTCTTCTTGTCTCTTCGTTGTAGCTATAAAGGTAAGAGCTTGACTCATTGTAAAGGGTTGGACATTTTGGTTTTACGCCCTCCCTTCTTCTCCAGTCTATAGATGAATTCATGGATTCTGAACCTTCTATTAAGAGTGGAATACAAGTTTTTGCCTTTTGGCCATTTTAATGTTCTATATCAGTTTGTTAAGTAATAATACATGTCTGTGGATGATTTCTGTTGGTGCCATTTTTAGCGGGCCAGCTTTCTCTAATTTTCCTTCATTCTGCGTGCTCTAAATTTTTTTTCTCTCAAATCTATAGCTTGCAAATTTTCCCCTCTTGATTGGATGCTTTGAAGTGCTCACAAACTAGTTATTTTTCCCTAATTTGAAATAAAACTACATGTCTGCCCTCTTTTGTGCCCTAATTTTAAAAATTCTGCAGGCTCTACTATTTTTCCATTTTTACCGATCGTGGATGCTTGAAAATGATCAATTTATGCTCATTTTCCTTTGAAAATCTATCACCATGGTCATAAATTGCTTTGAATCACTTTCCATTTGTCTTTTGATCGAGAAATCCTTCACCCATGAAGAAAAAATCAATTTTGGGCATCCCTGGCATTTTTTGTGTTTTTTTAGGGTCAAACGGGCGTCATTTGCCCGTCAAATTCATCTTCAGCATCCTAGGGCATCGCTGACAACTTTTACATCTTTTGATGGTCATACGAGTATCCTTTTCCCATTAAATTTTAGCTCAAACATCTTCTCATATGTGGTTGTTTGTTGTTGGACAAGATTCGGCGGGCCTACTTGAAAAACTTAACATTTTTTGTGTTTTGGAAATATTTATAAGTTGCCCCCGCAACTCCACAGGCCCTAGAGGAGGTACATGTGTCACAAGGAGAGTGAAGGCAGATGGGTGGGTCTTTTTGTGCCTTAAGGAATTTTGGAAGAAAGAGTTAAAGTACAAAGAAAATGCCTAGAGCCCATAACGAAATAGAATGGAACACATGGTGGCTTTAGAGTGCATTTCCTCAGTAAATCAAAGGTGGACACGTGCCATGTCTTAATCAAAAGTGGGATGGAAGGCTGGTGGAGGACTTAGAAAAAAAATTATTTTTTGTGAAGGGGGAAAAAGTTATGAAAAAGGCCGTGGGTCTGTCGGGCCACTCAGGAGAGGACACTTGGCAAGATGAAGGGTAGAAGGGAGTGCGTGTGGCCAGAGGAAAAAGGGAAATATTGTCATTCTAGAAAAGTGAGTTAAAGTGATAATTTGAAGCGTGGATTCATAATGAATAAGAGGGAGACACATGTCAAGGAAAAAAGTGGAGGTGCGGGTCCGTGGAGGAACTTGTGAAAAAATTCCTTTTTTCCAAAAAAGGGTTGAAATCTGTAAAATTGAGCAATGACCCCGGATCCAAGCATGTTTTTCCACGTGTTAGTGCCAAATCTCGAGGGCAGAGTAGTGGAGAAAATTGTGAAAAATTTCCGTTTTTCCAAAAAAGATGGAAATGTGTTAAATCGATGTACGATTCCAATGGGGCCCACATTGGGACACGTGTCAAGCTTAGAGGGGCAAAGAAAAATGTCAAATTTTTACATTTTTCCAAAAATGTTAAAATATCAAAAAGTGATCCCAAACCCATTTCCAATTGCATTGTGACATATGGAGGGCTCAGATTCAAGAGAGAAAGGAAAATCAATGGTAACTGTGCATTTTTCAATTTGGCCGCCATTTTTTCTCCAAGAAGTGTGGAAATGCATTTTTGCATTGATTTTGATTGAATTTTTGGTGAATTCATGTCATTTTTGCCTTTAAAGATCAATGGAATCAATTTTAATATTCAATTTGCAGATATGAGGTACTTTTGAAATGAAATTTTGTTCAGGCTCGAGCAAAAACGTGAAATATCAAATCCAAAACTTGTAGAGTCAAATTTTCGAGGGATAAGGATGAAATAATGTAAGGAAGGGGGTCTTTATGCTTTGAAGATGAAAAACATGACTCTGCAATGGATAATGATGTGAATTTTGCAATGATTTGCCTTTTTTGAGGTGCCTGGGAACTTTTTGAATGTTTTTCTGTTAGATGTCCCTTTTGTGAATCATGATGAATTTGTAATAAACTAAGATGCCATAGGATATTATTTTCTTACGAAATAAGAATCAGATGTAACAAATGATATATAATGCATGTTTTTAGACATGCAAAAGGTCAAGAAATTGAAAATAACAAGAAAATTTTGAGAGAAGCTCATCTTTTGAGAAACCCTCCAAAAAACCTGGTTAATGTCTTCTGTGTTAGATATTCATTCATGTTGAGTTTATTACAAGTGTATAACCATCACATAGCTCTAAGATTGTTCCATAAACTCTCCCCTGCTAATGAATGTAACAATATTTTGAATTAATATGTGTTATTTTGGCCAAATATGATGTCTGTTATCATTTTTAAATGTCTGTAAAAAATTTCCCTTGTTCTTGTTGCTATCTTGCATTGAATGTTTTTAGGAATCACATAGATCTCATCCTTATTGATTTTTTAGTGGCATTTGCGATTTCATTTGTCAGAAGAGGTTACATCTAGCATTGAAAATAAGCATTTTAAAATCACTTCACCTTTATTTTGTTGACAGACATTGCTTGTAAGACTTTGGGGGTACCTTAGGCGTGATTTGATCATAGATTTTAATGTTTAGTTGGGTCCTTCAACTTAATATTTTTTGTTGACGTCTCAAATATTGTGTGAAGAGTGCAAACCTGGGCCTCCATTCATGTATCTCTTCTGGTTGAAAGAACATCTTGACTGTTTTAAAGAATTTTAATTGATAGTTGTTCAAATGTTGTAGAGGTTGTCAAAGATCTGGTATAGTCAAGTTTTTCTTGTCAATATCCCACCGAAAATCATTCTAAACAACTAATCCTACCCCATACTATCCCTGTTTTGACCTGTATACCCAAAGAAGATCAAAATCCATTTGCTAAAGTATGCATAACAGATTAGGATTTTAAAATGTCTTCAGTAACCCTTGCCTTGCATTGAAATTATCTCCATAATCTTGGCGTGACAACTTGTGAAAGTCAGATTTGGAGTGTTGAACATATTTCCCCAAGGCCCCTTCATACTATCTGCACAAATTGATGGATATCTTCATCTCCTTCACCATTTGAGGGTTACAAAATAGGTCCTCTTACCTTGGTTGAAAGGAACAACCTAAAACAGTTAAGACAAGATCAAGTATTATTTTGAGTGTTATCCATCTCTCCACAAATCTGAGTGTGAGTTAGATACATCCCTAGCTACAAAATGACATACATCATGATCTATCTGCCTTCAAGCTTCATGTCATATCTCTGATGCTGCTCAGACTTAAAAGGAGAACAAATTTCGGTACCAACACCATTGGCGCTACTGCCGGGGATATTCTTGGTTCAATCTTGTTAGGAAATAAGAGATAAAATATGTAGAATAATCCCTTACAGAATCGCAACAGTAGAAAATAATATGTAGAAAATATTACAGATCTCAAATAAAAGTATAGAATGAATAACACAACACAGAGAGACAAGATTTAATGTGGTTCAACCAATTTGGGCTACGTCCACCAAGAATCACTTGCTCAAATTTTATTACAAGCCTCCACTCTCTCAATACAATACCTAGATCCATTTTGAGCTATGCTCAACAAACTCTACAGAATTCACACTTGAATTCAAAACACATCTACAATACATTTGCTTATTTATGTATCATATGCATAAGACCATATAAATAGACAATTACTTAAGCAGTTTGATACAAAACCGTGGTTATCAAAACCATGGGCAAAAACCATGGTTATTAAAACCATAGGAAAAAAACTGTGGGTATCAAAACAATGGGTACCGAAAAACCATTGGCCCAAAAACAGCCCATAATGGTTACCCATTACCCATGGGTTAATAAACCACCCATGAAAATTTGCTTCAGGGGCTTCGCCCCCGAACCCCCTGACCCGCTCACCAGCAAGCGGGACCGCCGTAAAAATACTTGAGTGTAACACAGAGAAGGTGTACCACACTCTAACATGAAAATAGGCTCCACAAACATAACAATCTCCCACATGGAGATTGATTTACACTGAGAAAGCTTCTCAACCCTTCACTGTCATCTGTGAAGACCAACCAAAGCTAAACATAGCTTAATTTTATCCCTTGTGACCACCTTAATCATCATGTATGTAGGATTCTGACGGGTATGAATCTTCTCCAACTTCAACTTATCTTCCTCCAAAGTTATCGTGATGAAGTGATATCTCAACTGTATATGCCCTGGTTATGCCCCAACTCCTCAAACAATTGTTGTAACAAAATCATCTCTTTGCTTGCCTCTATCGCAGAAACATACTCAGCCTTCATGGTTGACAAAGCCACCATCTTCTGTAGTCCTGAAATCTAGCTCATTGATGTCCCACCTATAGTGTAAATATAACCTGTCGTGCTCCTCCTACTGTCTACATCTCCAACCATGTCTGAATCTACATAACCACGTAAAGTGGTGTCTGATCCACTGTAGCACACAAATTTCCCTATGGTCCCTCTCAAATACTGAAGGATCCACTTTATTACTTGCCAATGCTCTTTACCTAGATCACTCATAAATCTACTTACAGCTCCCACTGCATGGGCAATATCAATCCTACTGCACACCATAGCATACATCAAACTACCAACACCTGATGAGTAAGGTACATTGGACATCTAGTTTCTTTCCTGCTCTGTCTTGGGACACTTCTCCTTTGATAACTTAAAATGGCCTGCCAAAGGAGTCCCAACCAGTTTAGCATCCTGCATGTTAAACCTATCCAATACCTTCTTAATGTACTCTTCCTGAGATAAATTTAGCTTCTGTTCCTTCCTATCACAAGTTATCCTCATACCAAGGATTTATCTGGCTGCCCCCAAATCCTTCATATCAAAGGATTCACTTAGCTGTTTCTTGAGTACTTTTATTTCCTGCATGTTTTTACCTGTAACCAACATGTCATCAACATACAAACACAGGATAATATAACTTCCATCCTCAAATTTCTTTGTATACATGCAATGGTCAGAATGACATCTAATATAACCTTACTCCATCATGAAACTATCAAATTTCTTATACCATTGACATGGAGCTTGTTTCAAGCCATACAAGATCTTCTTTAGTTTACACACCATCTCCTCTTTACCTTTGACCTTATAGCCCTCTGGTTATTGCATATATGGTTCCTCCTCTAAATCACCATGGAGAAATGCAGTCTTTACATCTAACTATTTTAAGCGCAATTCTTCTGCTACCACTATTCCAAGAACAGTTCTAATAGAAGTCATTTTTACTATAGGAGAAAAGATCTCATCAAAATCTATACCTTGTTCTTGTGCAAACCCCTTGACCACCAAGTGGGCCTTATATATTTTATTTCCTCCTTCTTCATCTTTGACTCTATACAAAAGAACTGATATCTACCCGTTGAATTCTTCCCGTTGAATTTATCAACCCCAGATCTTCCATCATCTGCCATAACTCCCACTAAAGATAAAACTTTCCCTATGATTCAAGACTTCAACAAACCAAACTAGCCTTTGATACCAATTGTTAGGAAATAAGAGATAAAATATGTGGAAAATCCCTTATAGAATCGCAACAGTAGAAACTAATATTTACAAAATATTACAGATCTCAAATAAAAGTGCAGAATAAATAACACAACACAGAGAGACAATATTTAACATGGTTCACCCGATTTGGGCTATGTCCACCAAGAATCACTTGCTCAGATTTTTTTACAAGCCTTCACTCTCTCAATACAATACCCAGATCCGTTTGGAGCTATGCTCAACAAAATCTACAAAATTCACACCCAAATTCAAAACACATCTACAATACATTTACTTGTCTATGTATCATATGCATAAGACCATATAAATAGACAATTGCTTAAGCAGTTTGATACAAAACCGTGGGTATCAAAACCATGGGCAAAAACCGTGGGTATCAAAACCATGGGCAAAAAATCATGGGGATCAAAACAATGGGTACCGAAAAACCATTGGCCCAAAAACAACGCATAATGGTTACCCATTACCCATGGGTTAATAAACAACCCATGAAAAATTTCTTAGGGGGATTCGCCCCTGAACCCCCCTGACCCACTCACCGGCGAGCGGAACCACCGTAAAAATACCTGAGTGTAACACATAGGTGGTGTACCACACTCTAACATGAAAATAGGCTCCACAAACATAACAAATTTGGTCCATGTGCATACATATTTGAGGTATTTGAATTCTTATCAAACCCTGGTAATGTATCTTGCAAGTTGTATAGGAAAGTACGTTGTTGAAGTATCATTTTATAATCAGATTTGTAAGGATTAAGTGAAGATATAAGTTCTGCCTTTAATTTTATCAGTTTCTAGTAGTATTTGTACTTCATTTGCATTTCTGGTGGATAGATTCAAGAAAAGGAAGATCTAATCTATAAATTTTGGCAAGATTTTCAAGTGTTGATAGGTATTTGACAAAGTATTTTAGTGCATTTGCACAACCACGGTGAAATTCCTTAGTGGTGACTCCATGCTGATTTGATCTTGATAAATACTAGTGTCCTAGCATTCTGTCATTTATTTTTGTGTTGTTAATCTCTACAAAACTGGAAGGAAGAAGATCTCTCTTCGAGAGGGACCCAAGTAGAAAGTTATTTCAAGAATTGGGAAAGATATTTTTAGAGGAAATAAAAGTTTGGAAGGTTGTTGAAGGTCAAACATCAGGAAAAAGTATATCCATTGGTGAGAGAGATCCACCTTTAGTAGAGGATTATCACTCTTCTTCCAGTGATTTTGATTCAAGTAATCCTCTCATAAACTTGTTTACTTCAACTAGTGAAGGTCCTTCTTCTGTACCTGGTAAGTTCCTTTTTCAAACTGCACCTGTGTGTTTCAATTCTAGTAAAACATTCCAAGAAAATCAGCACCTAGAGAATACCAACCTTGTGAACCACATTCTTGAGCTCCAAAGACCTCTTACTCCTCGTCATTTTTTTCTCCTCCAAGATCACCACCTCAAAATAGAATGGCTCAGCCTCCCCCTAGGCCTCCATTTTTTGTTAACACCTTTGGTCATATAAAATTTAGAGGAATGGATGGTTACCCAAATGTTCTCCCACAAGATGTCAGAAATAGATTGCCAAAATTCCAAGGTAAAAATGCTATAACTGGTGATCAACATCTCAAACTTTTTTTTTACATGATGGAGGAATTTGAGATTAAGCATGAAGATGTGTATATTAAATTGTTCATTTATACATTAGAAGAGGATGCAAGGGATTAGTACAAGGCTCTGCCTAATAATTCTATTGATTCATGGACTGAAATGCATAATGCATTCAAATTGCAATATGGTGACAAGACTAATCCTAGATTTCTCTTGTCTAAATTTGAAAACATCAAGAAGAACCCCAATGAATCAATTCATGACTTCAACAAAAGGTTTAACAAAACTTTTAGAAATATTCCTGTTAATCTAAGGCCTTATGATCAATATTGCTTGATCAAATATGCAGATGCATTTGATAAGAAGGAAGCCTATTACCTAAGAGATAAGAACCCTACCAATTTAAAACAGGGCTTTACCATGGCACGTCAGATTGAAAATAATATCAAGGCAGTTGGGAAACCTCTTAAGAGAGATGGTGTACAGTTGATAAACCCTGAAAAACCTCAAGCAAGAAAGAGTGTAGACTTAGAGGAAGTGGTGAAAACTTTAGCAGGGGATATTAAAGAGATTTCCTACAAGTTGGTAAGAGCTAAGAAGGGAATTGGGAAGACTTCACAAGGTCAGAAAAAGGCACAAAACCATGACATATTTTCCAATCATCCTAGGGGTGATCACAGATCTAATGATAGAGGGAAAGGACCCATGGGGTATGCAAATAGACATCTTCAATCACGTGAAGGAAGAGTGTTACCTTATCCCCTAACTACTAGGGTTGCTGGTATTGAGGAAGTTGTTGATATTGATTGGTGTGATAGGTGTTTTCTGCCCCATCCTCCATGTGAAATGGACCACCAAGATGGTGAAGCTGGTAATGATGATATTTTCATGGTGGGCTGTTCTTCAAGCTCACAAGGAGTAACATCAACTGAGGTCATAAGCGCAAGGACAACTACAACCTTTTGGGATTGCATCAAATGGTTACAATGCTATTGTAGCTCAAGAGAAATACTATAACACTAGAAGCAAAGTTGTTAAGTATTTGGGCCTCAGGCCAAACCTAAAAAACCCTTTCTCACAAGCATTCCCAAAGAAGCTCCTAGAAGAGAAACACCTGCCAAAAGCTCTATTGTCCCAAGCAAAAATTATAGTCCTCATGCCCAAGCTACCAAGAGTCCCACTCCATGTAATGAATCTACTTGTCTCCATTCCAATGTTTCCTTGCCTAAGAGTGTTCCATATTACATAGCCCAGGTATTGAGCCAAATCAAAGTGAGTGTTCCAATCATTGGAGTGCTTAGGATTCTTGAGCACAAGAAGAGAGCATTTGATTACCTTGGTTTTGAAGAGGAGAAGAGTACCCCAAGCAAAAATTTAAACATTGTTGAAACTCATCCTCAAATCATTATAGACCTTAAAACACCACTAGTAGTGGAGGATCTTGGAGAAACACCTGAGGTATACTTGGGGACATCCTTGGTTGATTCCTAATTGAATGTCGATCCATTATTTACAACTTTGATCTTAAAGGATAAACTACTTCACAATTGTATGCATGATTCTGGTGCATCATGTAATGTCATGCCTCTAGAAGTCATGAATGAGTTAGATATAAAAGTGACAACAGCCTATAATAAGTGTACTGCCATGGACTCAAGAGAAGTGCCGGTAGTTAGTTGTGCAAAGCGTTTGGTGGTGGAACTCTAATCTTATCCTGGGAGGAATTTAAAATTGGATGTTGTGATTGTTGATTGCCTTGCCAAATGGGGTATGTTATTGTCAAGAAAGTGGGCTGAAATTGTTGGAGGGAGTGTCCATATGGACATGTCTTTTGCCACCATTCCCATTGAGGGAAACCTTGTCAAACTCTATGGATAAAAGAAGATGTTACATCTAATTGAGGATCCAAACAATGCTTCTTATAAAGTATTATTTGCTAATGTTAATGTTTACAATTTTATTGGGTTTGCTGATTGTAAGGAGCAAAAGATGGATCATTCAAAGTTCCTTGAATAGGTAGGTTCCCCTTGGACCTTGCTATTTGATGGAGTTTTCTCTAAATTTGGAAATGGTGCTTGTATAATTTTGATTTCTCCTAGCTTGGAAGAGGTTGTTTTTTCCTTCAAGCTTAATTTTGAATGTACTAACAAAATTATTGAGTATGAAACCTTGTTACTGGGTCTAATAATTGCATGGAAGTATGGTATCAAGGACATCATTGCAAAAGGAGATTTAGAGTTAGTTGTCAAACAACTAAGAAAATTGTATGCTACAAAAAATCAGCGGATGAAATAGTACAAACATGCAGTTTGGGATCTAATTGAGATGTTTGATTCCTTCAACATTGTACATCATGATAGAAGTTTCAATGCTGCTGCTGACAAGTTGGTAGTGTTGGGGTCAAGATTTGGAAATTGCACCATTTCACCTTATTGTGAGTACAATGTTGAAGTATTAACTAGGCCAGCTGTCCCTGACAACATCAAGCATTGGTAAGTGTTTAATGATGATGCTCAAGTGCAAATGTTCTTACAAAATCAAGGTGAGTTTTCAGATTAGAATATTGACTGGGAACCAATGGTATGTGTGACTGAAGGAAGAGAGAATTTGTTTGGAAAAGATATCATCCAATTGAAAACTAACTAGAGGGCTGGTTGCTCTTGAGTCAAATTTTGACAATGTCGATTACATCATCAATAGAAACATGTCTACCTCAAGGGATGTGGAAGAGCATAACTTGGGCCCTAAAGATAATACAAGAAAGGTTTGGCTGGGTAGAAATCTAAACAAAGAAGAAAAAAAATCATATGTCCACTATTGAAGAAATATAAGGACTGTTTTGCTTGGTCTTATTCAGAGCTGAAAGCATACAGAGAAGACTTGTTTCAGCATGAGATTCCTCTTGAAACAAATGCCAAGCCTTTCAGAAAAAAGAAGAGGCCAATTAATCCACTCCTCTCAATGAAAATGCAAGATGAATTGAAGAAAATGAAGGAGGGAGGAATCATTTAGCCCACAAGGTATTCATCTTGGGTTGTAAACCTTGTGCCAGTCAGAAAGAAAAATGGAGATATCAGACTTTGTGTAGACTTCAGAAATATGAATAGAGCTTCATTGAAGGACAATTATCCTTTTCCAAGCATGAAAAACATGCTGCAGTTAGTGAGTGGATCTGAATTGTTGTCCACCTTGGATGGTTTCTCTTGCTACAATCAAGTTGTTGTCAAGGAGTCAGAAAGATTTGAAATTTCTTTTACCACTCCTTGGGGAACATATGTTTATGTAAGGATGCCTTTTGGTCTCATGAATGCTAGAGCTACCTTCCAAAGAGCAATGGATGTTACTTTATCTAGTTACATAAATGACTTCATTGTATTTTATCAGGATGATGTGACTATGTTTTCAAGGAGAAGAAAAGATCACTTAAAACACTTGGAAAGAATGTTGATCAGATGTAGAGAATTTGGAATCTCTTTAAATCCAAATAAGTACCATTTTTGGGTATAAAAGGCCAAGTTTCTTGGTCATATTGTTTCAAAGGTTGGTTTCATGATTGACCCTAAGAGGGTAGAATCAATCAGCAAGGTTCCAATTCTAAGAACAAAGAAGGGCATCCAATCTTTCTTTGGGCAGATCAACTTCATTAGAAGGTTTGTGTCAATTTTTGCTGAATTGACTCTTCCTATTACATGCATGTTAAAGAAAGACCAAGTTATCAAGTGGGAGGAGGCTGCTATTATGGATTTTGAAGGAATTAAAGAAGCACTTAAACATGCACCTATCTTAGCAGATCCAAATTACAAGAAGCCTTTCCAAATCTTCTCTTTTTCTTTTGAAAATACTATTGCATCTGTTTTGCTCCAAATGGATGAAGATGGGGCTAAGAGGAATATTTCCTTATTTAGTAAGGCTTTGCAAGCTGCTGAGTTAAAATACACAATCATGGAAAAATAAGCATTTTCCTTGGTGAAAGTAACAAAGGTTTTCAGGCCTTATATCTTAAGTTAAAAATTTGTTGCTTATGTTCCCCACACCATGGTAAAAGACATCTTATAAGAGATGGAGATCTCAAGAAAAAGATGTAGATGGGTGAACAAACTACAGGAGTATGACATGGACATCCAAACCACAAATTTGGTAAGGGTTTTGGGTCTTGCTAAGCTCATGGCTGAGAGCACCTGTAGACAATTGAAGTGAATGAAGTAGGGGAAGAAAGGGAAGATGTTTTTGAGAAGTTGAAAAGTTCTGAGTGGTACACGGATGTAATCTTTTACCTCAGACACCTATACTACCCTAATCATTTAAATAAAAATCAGAAAAGAGCCCTCAAGCTGTCTTCTCAAAAATACATCATCAATGACTTTGGGCTGGCTTGGAAGAACCCTAAAGGTGTCCCCTTGAAATGTATAAATGACGATGAAGCTCCTAAGATAGTTTCTGATTTCCATGGGGGAGTTTGTGGAGGAAACTTTGCTGGAAGGGTTAGAACACAAAATTTTGAGAGTTGGTTATTGGTGGCCAACTCTTTTTAAGGATGCAACCCTGCTAGTTAGAAGATGTGAAATTTGTTAGTGTTTCTTTGGAAGAATGAAAGCTTTAGGATCCATTCCTTTGCAGCCTATATCAATTGAAGCTCCTTTCAAAAAATTGGGAATGGACTTCATTGGTGAGATTTCAGAGCCTTCTAGTGTTGGACATAAGTGGATTCTTGTAGCCACAACTTACTTCACCAAGTGGGTAGAGGAAATCCCCACCAATAAAGCAACACACCAAGTTGTTATGAACTTATTATTGAATAATATCATATGCATATTTGGTGTGCTAGTAAAATTTTTTGTTGATAATGCCATGTGTTTTAGAGCTAAACCTTTGATAGCTATGTGCAAGGAGTATGGAACCAATCTGACTTATGCTTCAAACTATAACCCTCAAGGAAATCGACAAGCTGAGTCCAACAATAAGAACTTATTGAAGATCATTAGGAGAACCTTGGAGTTGAACAAGAAAAAATGGGGTGAACAACTAAAATTTATAGTTTGGGCTGATAGAATTACTGCCAAAAGAGCTACTGGTAAGATCCCATTTGAGTTGGTGTATGGAACTCAGGATTTTCTTCCCTTACATCTGAAATTATCTTCATTTCAGTTTGTTCAACAACTTGAAGATCAAGAGGTCAGCCCATATGAAGCAAGGATTAATCAGATTGTTGAGCTGGATGAAGAAAGAAGAGTCTCCCACCAAAGGCATGTCAGATTTAGGGAGAAGTTAAAGAGGTTGTTTGATAAGAAGCTCACTCCTGGGGCCTTTAATGTTGGGGATCTAGTTTTTTTAGGGGATAATAGAAATGAAGATAAGCGCAAACATGGTAAATTTGATGCATTTTGGATGGGCCCTTACTCCATTGATACCAAAATTGGTGAAAATACCTTTTTTCTCAAGGACTTAGATGGGGAATTTCTTGAACTACCTGTTAATGGATGGCATCTGAAGCATTTCTTGGATTAATCCCCCAATTTAAGGTATACACCACTTGTACAGTGTATAGTTTTTGGATTTTACTCTGTTTTTGCCTTTTTTGTTAGTTTGTGGTTTGCCTTGTCCTTGGTAGCCACTTTTTGTCATTTGGGTATGGTTTTTTAGCTCTGTAACTTTGACTCCTTTTCCCAATGGATTATTATTGCACTTGGTGTACTTTTTTTCTTGTGGCACTCACTGGGAGCGCCCATCCCCGAGAAGGAGCTGATGTTGGTGCCATTTTAGAGCCTGCAAGATTTTGCACTAATTTTCCTTCATTCTACGTGATCTAAAATGTTTTTCTATCAAATCCATTGTCTATAACTTTTTCCCTCTTTCTTGGATTCTTCGAAGTGCTCAAAAATTTGTTATTTTTCCCGAATTTGAAATAAAACTACATGTCTGCCCTCTTTTGTGCCCTAATTTTGAAAAATCCGTTGGCTTTGCTATTTTTCCATTTTTCCTAATTGTGGATGCTTGAAAATGATTGATTTATGCTTGTTTGCCTTTGAAAATCTATCCCTATGGTCATAAATTTATTTAAATCACTTTTCATTTGTCTTTTGATCAATAAATCCTTAACCCACAAAGAAAAAATCAATTTTAGGCATCCCTGGCATTTTCTGTGTTTTTTTACAGTCAGATGGGCATTATTTGCCCATCAAATTCATCTTCAGCATCCTAGGGAATCACTAGAAAGTTTTGCATCTTTTAACGGTCATACAAGAATCCTCTTCCTGTCAAATTTTAGCTCAAACATCTTCTCATACGTGGCCATTTGTGGTTGGACAAGATTCAGTGGGCCTACTAAAAAAACTTAAGGTTTTTTGTGTTTTGGAAAAATTTACAAGTTGCCCCCATAGCTCCGTAGGACCTAGAGGAGGTACACGTGTCACAAGTAGAGTGAAGCCGGACGGGTGGGTCATTTTCTACCTCAAGGCATTTTGGAAGAAAGAGTTAAAGTACAAAGAAAATAGCTAGGGCCAGTAACGAAATAGAATGGAACATGTGCTGGCTTAAGAGCGCATTCCCTCTTCAAATCAAAGGTGGACACGTGTCATGTCTTCTTCAAAAGTGGGTTGGAAGGTCGGTGGAGGACTTAGAAAAAGAATTCTTGTTTGCAAAGGGGGTAAAATTTATGAAAAAGGTCGTGGGTCTATTAGGCCACTCAGGAGAGGACATGTGGCAGGATCAATGGTAGAAGGGAGTACGGGCTATCGGAGGAAAAGGGGAAATATTGCCTTTTTGGAAAAGTGAGTTAAAGTGATAATTTGAGACATGGCTCCGTAATGAATCAAAGGGAGACACGTGTCAAGGACAGAAGTGGAGGCGGGGTCCGCGGAGGAAATTGTGAAAATATTCCTTTTTTCCAAAAAAGGGTTGAAATGTGTAAAATTGAGCGACAACCCCAAATCAAAGCATGTTGTGCCACGTGTTAGTACCAAATATCAAGGGTGGAGTGATAGAGGAAATTGTAAAAAAATTCATTTTTCCAAAAAAGGTGGAAATGTGTGGAATCGATCCGTGATTTCAATGGGGCCCACATTGGGACATGTGTCAAGCTCGGAGGGGTGGAGAAAAATGTCAATTTTTTACATTTTTCCAAAAATGTTAAAATATCAAAAAGTGATCTAAAACCCATTTCCAATCGCATTGTGACACGTGGAGGGCTCAGATTGAAGGGAGAAAGTAAAATTAATGGTAACTATGCATTTTTCAATTTGGTCACCATTTTTTCTCCAGGAAGTGTGGAAATGCATTTTTTGCATTGTTTTCTATCAAAGTTTTGGTGAATTCATGTTGTTTTTTCCTTCAAAGATCAGTGGAATCAATTTAAAAATTCAATTTGTAGATATGAGGTACTTTTGAAATGAAATTTCGTTCGAGCTCGAGCAAAAACATGAAATATCAGATCTAAAAGTTGGAGAGTCAAATTTTGGAGGGATAAGAATGAAATAATGAAAGGAAGGCAGTTTTTGTGCTTTGAAGATGAAAAACGTGCCTCCATAATGGATAATGATGTGAATTTTGTAAGGATTCAACTTTTTTTAGGCACCTGGAAACTTTTTGAACATTGTTCTGTTAGATTTCCCTTTCTGTAAATCATGATGAATTTGTAACAAACTGAGATGCCATAGGATATTCTTTTCTTGGGAAATAAGGATTAGATGTAACAAATGATATATAATTCATGTTTTGAGACATACAAAAGTTTGGGAAATTGAAAATCACAAGTAAATTTTGAGAGAATCTCATCTTCTGATAAACCCTCTAAAAAAACCTGGTTAATTTCTTCTATGTTCAATCTTCATTCATGTTAAGTTTTCTACAAGTGTATAACCATCACATAGCTCTGAGATTGTTCTTGAAACTCTACCCTGCTGATGAATCTAACAAGGTTTTAAGTTAATCTAGTTATTTTGGGAAAATATGATGTCTGTTATCATTTTTAAATGTCTACGAATAGTTTCCCTTGTTCTTGTTGCAATATTGCATTGAAATTTTTTAGGAATCACACAGATATCATCCTTATTGATTGTTTATTGGCATTTTCAATTTCATTTGTCAGAAGAGCTTTCATCTGGCATTAAAAATAAGTAGTTTAAAATCACTTCACCTTCATTTTTTTGATAGAGATTACTTATAAGCCTTTGGGGGTACCTTAGGCGTGATTTGATAAGAGATTTTAATGTTTAATTGGGTCCTTTAACTCAAGCTTTTGTGTTGAGGTCTCAAATATTGTGTGAAGAGTGCAAACCTGGGCCTCTATTCCTGTATCTCTTAAAGTTGAAAGAACATGCTGACTGTTTTGAAGCATTTTATCTGATATTTGTTCAAATGTTGTAGAGGTTGTCAAATATCTGGCATAGTCAAGTTTGTCTTGGCAATATCCCACCAAAAATCATTATAAACAACTAATCCTACCCCATACTACCCCTGTTTTGACCTGTATGCCCACAGAAGATCAAAATCCATTTACTAAAGTATGCATAACATATCAAGATTTCAAAATGTCTTTAGTAACCCTTTCCTTACATTGAAATTATCTCCATAATCTAGGAGTGACAACTTGTGAAAGTCAGACTTGTAGTGTTGATCATATTTCCCCAAGGCCCCTTCATACTATTTACACAAATTGAGGGATATATTCATCTCCTTCACCATTTGAGGCTTAAAAAATAGTTCCTCTTACCTTGGTTGAAAGGCACAACCTAAAACAGTTAGGACAAGATCAAGTCCTATTTTGAGTGTTATCCATCTCTCCACAAATCTGAGTGCTAGTTAGACCACATCCCCGTCTACAAAATTATGTACATTATTATCTATCTGACTTCAAGCTTCATGCCATATCTCTGATGCTGCTCAGAATGAAAAGGAGAACAAATTTTGGTACCAAGAATTTCAACCCTCTCTTGTGTTCATTGCCTTTATTTGATATTTCATTGTAATATTCGTTATTTGTGCGTAGTGGTTGTATCACATTTTAATGGTCTATGTTTGATAGCAAAGCCAGTGTTTAGCATTCCTTTGGTGCATCACCTCTATAATTTTAGGTTTAATTTATTTCATATTCTTAACCATGTCTCCTTGGAAAGTTAAAATAGGTTTCAGAATATATTCTCTGGAAATTTTTATGTGTGCACCTGAATAGAGGAATACGAATCGGCCTTCATCTGGAGAGCTCTCTCGATTTCAAAGTCCCATGATTTGTGAGATGCTCCATGTTATGCAATGAAACTAAAAGTCTCAGCCCAACAAGTTGCAGACATTCAAGGGTGCTGTGAATTTGCACTTACACATACCTCTTCCAGTGTCTTGTCCTAATAGATATTTATAGTTTCCTAGTTTAGAATATGTACATCTATCTTGACCGCTTCTACCGATAATTTGTTCTCCAATTTTTTAGTGGAAAGTATGCAATGAGACATCTCCATGATAGTATAATTGTGATGTTCTATAATGACATACTTTTTCACAGTATCGGGGAATTCAAAATTTGTGTGATGTCATGGTCATTCAAGAATGCAAATAATTTCTTTGACGTGAAATCCCCACATCAATCTGAGTGGAGGACAAGAAGGGGCCACCTGGTATGCTGAAAAACTCGTTTATAGATGTAGAAACAAAATCACACACTTGGGTATAGCTATAGGTCCTAAAAGCATATTGTAGACACAAAATAATGCACTTTGAGTCATTATTTAGTCCCTGTATCATACTAATATTCATATGGTTCTTAAGTGAAAAGAGTAATAATTAACCCATGTCTTTCACCAATTTTACATTGCTTGTTGTCATATTTTTGATCTTACACTAGCACTTTCCAAGTATTTATTATCATTCTGCATTTTTCCTATATTTGAAAGGGGTGTCCAGCTAGGATTGGGGCACCCTAGTCCCCTCTAGGGTGACCTTATCTTCTTTAAAATTTACTCTCACCTTTTGGTAACTTTCTATCCATTTTATCTTTTTATCTTTTTGGTGGTCAACCTTTTAGGAGTTGATTACAAAATTAGAATAATAGAACCATATAAATAGAAATTTATGTGACCATTATGAGGGACCAAGCACTAAGCACTTACTATCTCCACCTAAGGTTACATCCATTAAAAGAATCTAAAGCTACATTTGCATCCATCTAGCTCCATCACAAGGCATGTAAGGTTGGTTCATCTTCATCACACTTCATAGGTGGGGAGCCTATATTTTCCATGCACACATTATCTACATTATAAATCTAGTTATTTTCTCGCTACTTCAAAAAATGTGATTTGCACAAAAGAAACCTAAGGCACCATTTCACACACACACACACCTAGAACTACATTGGTTCTGATATGTAGTGAAACACTCAGTTAGTAAGTCCATAAATGCGGAAGCTAAGGAAATTCTGAACCCTTCATATGCATCTTTCTTCTTTTAGGGTTTTGATGCTCTACTTGGGGCTTATCAAGTGATTCTTTATTATAGGTATTAAAGTGGCATAAACAACCATACAATGAAATTCACATGAAAAGAAGTGAACATAGGTGAACATACAATGACACTCCAAAGGAGGCTTCCTAGCCATTTCCATAGACCATGTCACCCAGATCTCAAGCCAAGGCACCCACGAGTGTCCCTATCTCTTTTGAGGTGCCCCAGTCCAATTAGATAGCCCTGATCTTTGTATTTGCAAGCTTCTGTACATTTATTTCCTCCTCCTATTCACATGGTCTATACTGTGACACATTCCCACAACATATATGAATCAACTAAGGCTTTTCTTGACCCTTCTTGTAGATTAGCGTTTCACATTTTTTGGGCTTAGTTTGCTTGGGTGTATTAAAGTATTTTATTGCTCCATTTATTCAGTCATTTTATTGCTCCTATAAAATTAGATTACAATAGAAAAATCTTATCTTAGTTAATCATTTAGATTACACTAGAAAAATTACTACTCCTATTACATCTTTCATGCTTAGGATCCTCATTCTTCCTCTATCATGGGTCATAAAATTCATTAACTTTCTTTGTCTTATTTTCTTAAGATACATCCTTATTTCCAATATATTTTAAAAAAATCCTTAGACACCATATATCTTCCTAAACATTGTCACATGAAATAAGTCCTATTTTTTATCTCTTATTTGACGACCCTAGTCTTCGTTATCCTCCACCCAATCAATCCATGTTAGAATCAATTCAAGATTTACATTCTTTACTTGAGGATGAATTTAAAGCTATGGAATCCATGATTACATCTCTATAATCTGAAATATAAAATCTTAAGGATGCTTCTTAGGTTCATGTTGTTTCTCCTTCTAAATATGATTTTCATTATATGTCTATTACATGTTTTCATATTAGTCATCACTAGATCATGTTACCACCCACTCATTAGTATCCTCCTTATCAGATAAGAAAATATAAAGGTCATCCATATTGAAATTATTATCGAATCAGTGGATATAATGACAACGATTGCTACATTTTACGAAGAATAATCAAACATCTTGAGCATCAGGGATTTATCTCATTTACTATACAACATTTTTATCCATGCCTATCTAAAAATGCTACATCCACATGGGCTCCTAAGTATATTCCTTCTTTATAAACTGAGCATCAGGCCACCATTTCCAATGTTCCTTCTTCGGTCAGTCAAGAACCTCCTATTCAATCTGCTCAAACTAAGCAACCCCTTCTAAAAACATTTCTTACTCAACCTCCTTTCAAGTTATCTACTAAGTTACCAAATCAACCTACGCAACCTCCTCTAAAAATCATTTTAATACCTCTTTTTACTAAGACTTCTACACTATTACGCAATAATACACCACTTCAGGAGCCAATCATTTTTGTCAAAACAACTTCTTCTCCTAATAATGGTTAGGTTACATTTCCAATTTCACCACCATTGCTTGGTCCTACTATTATTTTTTCCCAACATGATTCCATTAATTCATACAAACTTGGTCCTTGGTTGGTGACTCTTATCACCTCGTCACCCTATGACACACTTTTGTACTTTGGTTCACACTTGACTATTGAGGGAATTCTATACACATGAACCCCACACACTGCACAATAGTTACTACACCTTAAGTATTACATACCATCACATGATTTTACATCACCTACACATTGCACACTACATTATATGTTATGCATATTGCGTGTCTTCCTACACTTTTAATTTTATGCTCAATACATTACCCTAAATACATCATCCACATTCTACACATGACTCACATAGTACACCATAGCTATCACATGATGCGTAATTTTCACAGATCATACACATAATCTTACATTATATGTCCTTCACATTACATTTTACAACTAGCATCTTACATATATTTTGCTACACATCTTAGGTCATCTACACATACTCCATTACATACTGTTCATCCTACCACACATAGTATGCATTTTACATATTCACTTTTGTGTGCTTCTCTCACTATATGATGATGCACTCTAGTCTTATAGTCCATATTGAACTATTGAGTTTATACATCGCAAATGGACATCATCAGAATCACATGTTCATCATTCAATCTTATTTTTCTCATGTGAAATTCCTAGGATTATGGTTATACGCTTAAGGCTATAGGGTCACTTTTTCTAGCATCATCTCGTGATCAGGTACATCATCACATTCAGTTTCATTGTTTAGTGGTATATGCTTTAAGATAAATTACCACACCTTTCTACTCATCTTATCATGATACACAATTAGGCTATAGAGTTACGCATACTTTGTCTTCATGTAGTGATTTGCATATCATCACTACATACTCATCACAACAAATTTCACATAACACACAGTTTAACCATTTTTTTGATGACACACTCTCATTTATGGTTCATTCTTGACTACTTAGGGGGATACTAAATGAACCTCACTACATACAAATCCATTCATTTTTGGGCACATGGATCATATCATCCACATTGCATTCCATTCCATGCATCCACATCATATTACATTTTATGGTTGCATTTATTATTTCTTGAACTTTCTCTTACATGTTCATTTTACTACACATGTTAGATAGATCTCTTGTATGTCATTATACTTACCATATACACATGTGCATTCACATCCTTTTTTAGTTGTTATTGCCAATACAAATCTTCTACACGTAGTACCGATGATTGATATACTACCTACTAGGAGCATCCACATATGCTACAGGTGCTATTGTTTTATTTTTGTTTACAACAAACTACTTTGGTTTATACATGCTTTGATTACTTGTTATTTTTCTTACATACTAATGGGTGCTTCATGTGCAACATTTGTTATGCATGGATATTTTATTCCATACTTGTTTGTTACATTGTCTACTATTGTTTATGGTATTTTCCTTTTATCTTGTGTGCACACTTATTTGTTTGTTGCCTTTACAACCCTGAGTGTATTGCGACACTGTGAGTGGAGTCCTATGATTTCAACCCACTTTGTGCATTCTATATTGTCTTTTTGGGTATTTACATTTTCTGCGTATGTTATATCTTACACATTTTTTTGTCTTAAACTCATTTTATCCATTCATGTTTAAACTAACACTTGTTTTCTAGTCACTTATTTGCGTGTGCGTTGGTATTTATAAAGCACATTCCCTTCCCCCTGAGGGGTATAGTTTTAGTTATCATTCGGTCATGTTTTAGGGCCACATTCTCCTATCTGTGACGTTGTATGCACCCACAAAGAGGGGGGGAAAAATTTATGTTTACACACTACTTAGAAAATTTTTGGTATAGTTCATTTTTCAATTTTTTTCCATGATACAATGGGTTATACAGCGAGTGGGTTTAGACCAATCTATGAAATACATACACAATGGATTTTATAGGGAAGATTTTCCTTAGCATTCTAGGGAGTAGTTATAGGTTGGAGGAACTTCAAACTCTCCTCCCTTCACTTCTTCAGCTAGTGGCATCAGATCACCCAAAAAACCAAGCAGTATAGATATCTCTTCACCACTCTCAGGGAAGTAGTTATAGGTTTGAGAATAACAAATATTTCTCCATACACTTGTTTGACCATAGTGTCATGATATCTCCTAAATAATTTTTACTTCATCAACAATTACGTGATATCCTTTCTACACCATTTTTATCATCACAGATTAGGTGCACATGTTCCTTTTTCATTTATAGTATTTTTACTATATACATGCATTTTTACACATACACATACATATTTGAATACTTAATCATCTTCTCTTTTGAAGGTTCATCCATATGGGAAGCATGTAGTTATAAAAAACAACACACATGAATGGTACATCACACACATGATAATAACTATGCAGGTACACTACACACACTTTTGCTCTAGGTTCAATTTCGTCACTTTTTACACTTTTATATCTTTAGTTTCCATGCTCCATCATTTTTTCAGTCCATACTTTGTCTAGTTCTTCGACACATTTGCTACATAACTCTACATTTATTAGTAGGTACACATCTCTATCTATTTTATGTTTATGATATTTTAATTCACCAACATAAAGTGGGGGTAAATGTAGACAAAAAATCACGCACTGTGAGTCATTAATTAGTACCACTCTCATACTACTATTTATATGGTTCTTAAGTGAAAATATTAATAATTAACCCATGTGTTTGGCCATTTTTACATAGCTTACTATCGTATTTTAGATCTTACACTTGTACTTTCCTAGTTTGTATTGTCCTATATTTTTCCTATTTCTGAATGGGGCACCTAGCCTAGCCCTGATTCTCTTTACACTTTACTCTCACCTTTTGGGAACTTTGAGATTTATATATTTTTTTTGTTTGACCTTTTCAAGGTTAATTATGAAATTCGAACAAGAGAACCATATAAATATAAAGTTATATGACCATTATGAGGGACCAAACACTAAGCACTTAGTATCTCCACCTAATGTTGGATCCATTAAAGGAATCTAAAGCTATATTTGCATCCATTTATATCCATCACAAGGCATGCAAGGTTGGTTCATTTGCATCAAACTTTATAGAAGGGAGTATATTGTTTCCATGCACACATTTACGACATTTTACATCTAGCTAATTTATCGCTACTTCACAAAGTGTGACTAGCACAACAGAAACCTAGGGTACAATTACACACACACACACCTAGAAATTCCTTTGGTCTAATATGTAGTGCAACACTCTATTAGTAAGTCCACCATTATATCCACTGAGGAAAATTTGACCCCTTTATATGCATCTTTATTTATTTAGGTTTTGATTCTCTTTTTGGGATTTTGTAGGTGATTGTTTATTACAGGTCTTAATGTGACATCGAAAACCATACATCAACATTCATAAGACATGAAGTGAACATAGGTGAACATCTAGAGACACTCCATAGGAGTTTTCTCGACCATTTTTGCATACAAAGGCATCCAGATCTTAGACAGTGCACCCATGGGTGACCCTATTCCTTTCCACGCACCCAATTCCAATCAAAAAGCTCATATATGTGTTTTTTAAGTTCATATATTGATTTTTCCTCCTCCTGTTCATCTTGTATACTCTATCAAAAAATCTTGTGACATCTGCAAATCTGTTAAGTCTTTTATTAACCCTTCTTGCACATTAGGGTTTCTAATTTTCTAGATTAGTTTTCTTCAGTGTATTTCATTATTTTATTGCTTTATTTATTCAGTCATTTTATTACTCATATAACATTATATTACACCAGAATAATATTATTTTAGTGAATCACATATTAGGATTTACATGTTTCTTAAACAAGAAAACTAGTTATTGACAACTATCTTTAGCCTCTTTTATTTGTTTTGTATTTTCAATTTGGTTGTACACACCCTACAACCAAGTAAGAACCTTAATTGTTTATATTTTATGGCTTCAGACACCAACACCCATGCACTCATGTCCCCTCTGGTTGCCCCTGACCCTTTCTTATTTTACTCACTCCTTTTGATTCTCTTTTATCTCTTCTGAATATTTTTCACTTATGGATTAACCTTACAGTTGTTAATTACAAAATTCTGACAAGGGAATAAATATAAATACATAATTATGTTTTCAAAATGAGGTACTAAGAACTAAACATTACTATCACCACTTAAGCTTGCATTCAAAAGTAACTAATTTACATTAATGGAATTTATCTAACATCCATTAAAGGGAAAAGGGATTCATAATTTTGTATACACTATATAGGAAGGGGAAGTCTATTTTATTCCATCCACACATGTTATACACTACTACATTCAAGCTACACCCTACTATCAAGTGAAACTTGTACAAGGGAATATTTAGGAACAATTTATACACACACTCAGAAGAACTACATGGATTTTGAGTTATAGTGCAACACACAGTCAGAAGTTACTCTTGGGGTAACTGTCAGGGTCATTCAGACTCCCCATTTTGTATTTTCCCATTTAAGTTTTAAACGGTTTGTGGGATTTTGTAGGGGAACTTATCATATATAGGTTATAGGTATCTTTGATGATCTAGGAGCGACTACTAGGTGATCAACAAGAAAATAATTTCAATACCTGTGTAACACAAGATAAACTAGATCCATATATTTTACACAGTCACAAGTACCTAGATCTAGTCATCAACACCCACACACCCATGTCCTACTGTGGGTACCTATACCTATCCTTTTTCATGTGCTCTAGAATATAAATAGGTTAGTTATGATGTTTTTTGCATCATGTTCATCACTTGTCCCTACTAATATTAGTTCTATATTATGTGGATATAATCTAAGTCAATTTCTCTCTATCTCTTACTTAGAGTTTCATGTTTTAAATAGTAGATTACTTGTGTCATTATTGTATTTTATCATTTATAAAAATTCAATTACTCTAGAATACTTAGATTTAATTATAGTATTTATTAAATCATTTAGTGAACCCTAACTTATTCAAACTCCTTTCCTTAGAATACTAAAAAAAACCCTATGGATAAGAAAAGATCCTCATCTCCCAAGCATAATATGGCTGATACATGCATGTAACCTATTTTTGATAATATTTCTATAGAATCTAAATTTTGTGACCTCTACTGCAATCCTCAATTTGATTCATTAGTCCTTCAACAACTTCTTACATTCTGAAACATTGTTCCTATTATCCTTGACACCCCTAACATTTACATAGTATCACTTGACCAAATATTTTCTTCATGTTCTCCCTCATCTTTTGTAGTCACCAATGTTGTTCCACCTTCTTCTCCTCCTCTTATCGCACATGATAATATTATTGTATATTATTTTATTGATCATGTTATTTCTTGTGACAATATGAATACTAATAATTCTACTTCTAATGTTGAAAATGTAAACGATCATAATACAACTTCTATTTGTAGTCAAGATGCATGTAAAGCTATATATCATACTCTTCCTACTTCCAAAAATGTTTCCAATTATTGTAATGATAAATATTATATTAGTACTCATACCACTTCTTTGTATGTTGATCATAGTCTTTATAAAATACTTGCTTGTGAAACTATAGTTGATAATGATGTCGATTATGCTTCTAATCATGAAAATGTTGGTGATGATGTTACTGTTATCCAATTTTTCCCCTTGAGAAAAATTGTTCAAACAAAATCTTACACAGGAGAGATGGAGAGATTGGTTCGGTCATACAAGCTCACATCTAATTTCAAAAATCAAGTTACAGACAAGATCGTAAATGAAATGCAAGGCCCAAAAAACCAATGGTTGAGAAAACATCAAAGAAGATCAAAGTGCAAGAGGAAAATAAATGGAGAAAGGATTGAATTTTTTAAGTTTTACATTTTTAGCACTTCGGAGAAACAAGGAAAACAATAGTCACCAATGTCTGAAATTCCGAAACCCTGAAAGTATGAAGTTTCAAACTTTCAGGTTTCGGGATTTCAGAAACTCTCAGGAAAAGATTTGAAAAAAGTGAGAAAAAATATAAAATCTGAAATTCTAAAAGTTTGAAATTTTCAGACTTTCAGGTTTCAGAGTTTTATAGGTGCAGAATTCGAGGGTTTGGAGGTCTCCGGCGGAAAAATAAAAAAAGTGACCAAAATGTCTAAAATCCCAAATGTCTGAATCTTAAAATGGTTCAAATTTCATAAGTCAACGCAAGTTTTGGGGTCAACTCATCAGATGTTTGTGTTTCGTAGTTTTGAATCTTCGGCTTTCAGGGTTTCAAAACTCTCGAGGAGATTTGGGAGATGAACAGTGTAAAAGGTCTAAAAAAACAAAATGTCTGAAAGAATAAAATTTCTAACTTTCGAGTTTCGAAGTTTCAGGGTTCAAATTTTTAGAACTCTTAAGCCCCAAAACACAAAAATATCAACTCAATGTCCAAAATCCTGAATTCTGAATGTCTGAATTTTCAGACTTTCAGGTTTCAGAGTTTTAGAAATCTCATTCCACCTTTTTTACAGAATGACACCTCAACCTTCATGTGGCCATAACTTTGGACTGGGACCTTGGATTTGCACAAGAATGGACTTTTTGGAAATCTCTCGGTGTCTGCTATGTAATTACGACTAGATATTTTTAAATTAGTAGGACTAAGCTCTTAAAAATGAAAAATTATAGTTTTCCATTTTTTGAGGTGTCCCAGGTTTTCTCACCCACCACCATAATGAAGGTATCGGCTTCCTTCTTGCTCAGCAAGGCATGGTACATAGAGGTATGGGTTTTTCCATGGCACCCATCACTATTGTAGAAGAATTCAATACATTTTTATGGTGGTTGAAGAAAGAATTCGTATTTATTCTCATCTCCCGCTCCCATTCTTCCTATATATTGTAAGGAGAGGCATTTTTATAAAGGTTAGAAAAATTTTCCTTGCACCCTCCCTTCTTATCTAATCTACAATTGAATTCGTGGACTTAAAACCTCCCATTTCAATTTGTAATGCAAGTTTTTGCCTCTTGGCCATTGTAATGGAATATATTAAATCTTTGGAGCAATAAAATAAGTATGTGGATGATTTCAACCCTCTCTTATGTTCATTGTATCTTCTTGATCTCTCTTTGCAATCATGGTTATTTGTGCATGGTGGTTGTATTACACTTTTAATGGTTTGTGTTTAATTGCAAAGAATGTGTTCAACATTCCTTTGGTGCATCACCTCTATTAATTTAGGTTTATTTTATTGCATCTTCTTAACCCTGTCTCCTTAGCAAGTTAGAGTAGGTTTTAGAGTAGATCCTCATCAAATTTTATGTGTGCACCTGAATAGAGGAATAGGAACTAGCCTTCATCTGGAGAGCCTTCCAGATTGTAAAGTCCCACATTTTTGAAAAAGCTCCATGTTATGCAATCACACTAAGAGTCGCAACCCATCAATTTGTAGACATTCAAGGGTGTTGTGATTATGCATCAACAGTTACTTCTCTTAAGACTATTGAATGTGAATTTACTACTCCTCTCTCCTCTACTTTTGAAGTTGTTTCTCATGATGATTTTAATCCTACCACTAGTAAAACTCTTATTGTGTGTGGGTCAAATCATATAACTGTGTCCCACTTTTTTGTAGTTTTTGTACTTTCAGCAAACTATGTCTAACAACCAAAACATGACCAAACACATATTAAATGACCAAACATGCATTTTTAAGAGGCTATAAATACCAAGGTGCAGGGCATCCAAAATTTACCTGATTTTTTAAATTTTTATAGTATTTTTAATTATTTATTTACTAGTCAGATTTTAAAATATTTATGGCCACAAAGTGGGACACACTTGTATGCTTTAACCCGTGTCCTAATCGTACATCTAGTATTCAAATAGACCCTTCATGTTCCTCTCCTCTGCCTCCACCTCCTTCTCCTCCTTCTGCATCCTCTCCTCCTCAAATTCCTATGATCACTCATAATGGAAAGAGATAACCCATAAATATTCCTCTCACTTCACCAATCATCCTTCACATGACATTCTCTCCCTCCTACATGTTGTTATCAATTTGCAATCTAGATTTCATACCCTCTCCCTCAAAAGTAAATCATATTCCTAAATAGATTCACACTTCTGATTTCCCCAAGGACTTCATCATGCCTAACTTCTCTTATTTTTATGGCACTGAAAATCCTTATTTACATCTCAAGCATTACCAATTAGCCATGTTTTCTTAATCCAATAATTATTTGTTACTCATAGAATCTCATAGTAGCCTTTTTTATAATGGTCTCTAACGGTATACTCATTTTCCTTATCAATCCATTAATACTTATTATGATATGGAGGATGTATTGCTTAGATGATTCATTTCTAACAATGGTTCTACAGTTACATATGAACAATTTCCTTCTATGCATCAAGGAAATAATGAGCTAATTGTAGATTACATTTTACACTTCAATTCTTGCATGCATTAGTTATTGTTTGAGCCTATTGATTGAGAAATGAAATTTATTTTCTATCATAGCTTAAGCCCTCCCTGAAAGGAAAATTTATTATCTGATACATGAAAATCATTCTCTTTTTTGCTATAAATCTATTGATCTAGAAAATACGTCATTGTAGATAATGTCTTAACACCTTCTCCCACTTCTTTTATTCCTCCTATACTTGCCAAGTATTCCCATATTTCATCTATTGACCCTCATACACGATCAACATCTCCACCTTTGGGTAAGTCTCTTACTTCCCCTCCACCACGTAAGCATTCACCTAAGAGTTGTTCATATCCCACTCATGAACCATTGTACTTCTCACATAATGCAAAACCACATGATGTTATGAAAACTCTAATTGATAAAAAGGCTCATCCATCTACCTTCTAATCAAATTCATTAACCTCACCACTTATAGTGCTAGCATAAACACCCTTTCTATAATTTCTACCGCATCAATGGACCCTATGATAATGAATGTTATGATCTTCATGATCCTAAAATAATTATAAGAAAAATCTTTCATTTATTTCCACTCTTGCTCTCGTGACCACTCTTTCTCTCCTATTCCTCAAAATAAATCTTTCACCCCTTTTTACTTGTCCCCTTCAACTCCATCTAAAGTAATCATCCACCTACCTCCTAAGATCATTATCCATCTGCGTCCTCCATCTAATCCACCTATACTTAAATCCTTTTGTTTTTCACATATTTCTACAGTACCTCATTTGTTTCTTAATCCCATTTCTTCAACACTTCCTACAACCACACCTTCTATTCTCTACTCCAATCCCTCTAAAAACCAATTTGGAACTTACCCTCAAACTATTGTTGCTTCACATGTTTCATCCATGCCTTTTAGGAATCTTAATATCTCATACATGACATCCATTTTCCATTTCATTACCCTATGTAGCACTGTATTTCCACGGTTCATACTCCCTTATTCAAGGTATAAATTTGAAATGAAACTCACCGCATTCACTTTTCACGCTCTATGCTTCATGATCTATCCTTCTACTACACATTCTCAAACAATTTTCTAATGACACATTATTGTTCTCTGGTTCATTCTTGATTTTTTATGGGTATTTTTATAAATAGAAATTATCTCATACACATCTGATAGGGGGCACACTGTTCCTTCTATATTCACACATTATAGACCATTTCATCACACTCATATACTAAATTTTCATTTTTTGGTTACACTTACTCTTTCTTGCTTCTACTACTTACATGATTCACTTTACTTACTATACTAGTTAGATACTCAGTATGTCATTATCTTTCTATATACACACAGGAACGCTCACTTGGTATTTTTGATTGAATGAATTTCTCTTATGGATTTTCAAGTGATGCAATTATGCTTAGAAATGTACTTTCTACTAGTCCTATAGAGCATCCTAGGGGCATCTACCCTTACTACTCTCAAACATTACAAGTGTTGTTATTTCTTCATTTACTATTTATCCTTTCTATAACAATACTTTCCATTGATACATACATGCCTTTAGATAATATTTATATAAATATAACATGCTGACAGGTGATTCATGTGTAGCATTTTCTTTATAGAAGTAGAAATCACCATATTTATCTAATACAATCTTCTTGACATTGTTTTCTTTTTTATGCTATTGTTTAGGAGATATGACCTATTTCTTTCTTTATTGTTTTTTCTTTCTTATGGTTGTTTCAGCCCTAATTTTCCTATGACATTGTAAGAGATGTCCCATGTCTGAAATCCAATTTTCATTGTGTATGTCTATTTGTAGACTTTTTTGTTACATTGTCTTGTAATTCATTCTTGCTAATTTTTCTACTAACACATGTTACTAGCCACTTTATTTACATGTGCCTTGGTTTCTACCATACACATCTCCTACCCCATGTAGGTATCCATTTAAGATTATCATCAGGTCCTCTCCTTTGGGAAGAATTATCCTACCAAAATTGCAAGCACCCTAAAAGAGGGGGGCTTACACTGGGTGAGAAAATTACCCATACATAAGCTCAAAGCTACAATATATATATGCACAATATAGAAAAGGAATAGGGAAACAATCACATAACAACCCAAAATTAGAATTGGGTCAGAATCACAATACAAACAATAGTGCCTAGATTTAGACACCAGCATCTGGATGTTACTAACCTCCCCTAGGTGCTAATGTCCTTGTGGAAGATACAGTCATCTTCTCTTATCAAAATAGTCTATAGAAGTCTTAAGAGAAATTTTATACTTGCAAGCACATTCTGCTAGTCACATGATGCAGTCTATCTCCTTCAATTAGTACAACTCAGAACTAATTCATAAAAATTGAGACAAAATGAACAACAGGAAAAAATAGGGACGCGCCATCAACATTGGTTCTTATTGGGAAGAGTATTAGAAGGAGAGTAAAAATATAACTCTCTCCCCAACACTTGATTTTTGGTGTGAGATCACCCAAAAACTTGCACTTGGCATGAGATCACCAAAAAAACTTGTTATTGATCTGAGATCACCCAAAAAAATCACTCTTCACAGTATTTCAAAACACATTTCTTTCATTTACACTCTTTTACATCAGGTGCACAGTTTCCTTTACTACTACTTTTACACACTTATACATACTTTTGGATGATTTTATTGGATTTTTCATAAACAAGACCTTGACTACTCTTTTTTTCTTCTTTTGCAGGTCCATTACTAATATGAAACAAGAAGCATCCTCTAATAAAAAATACAAGAAAAAAATAGGTACAAGAAATTCATACTCTTCACCCCTAATGTCACTTTTCTTTCCTATTCTCAATGTTTCACTTTTGTAATCACTCCATGTTTTACTTGCCCACTCGAAACATATTTCACTGCATGATCTAAAGGATGATAAAGTATGTATATCTTATCTACTTTATGTTATCAATTATTCACTCAACAACATAAAGTGGGGGAAAATGTAGACATAAAATCACACACTTGGGTACAATTTTAGGTCTTAAAAGCATAATATTATTTACATGATTCCTAAGAAATAAAAATAGTAATTGACAACTATCTTTGGCCTCTTTTATTTATCTCTTATTTTATATTTGGTCTTACAAACCCTAAATTTTATCTATAACTTTACTTGTTTATCTTTCATGGCTTCAGACACCAGCACCCAAGCACTCCTATCCACTTTAGATGCCCTTGACCCTTTCATATATTACTCGCTTATTTTGGGTATCTTTTATCTTTTGGACATAATTTTCACTTATGGTTTTTCCTTCTAGATGTAAATTATTAAATTCAAACAAGGGAATCATATAAAAACATAGTTATATTTTCAAAATGAGGGACCAAGTACTAAGCATTACTATCATTACCTAATCCTACATCCAAAAGGAACTAAATTAATTCTAAGAAATACATCTAACATCGATTCAAAGGAAAAGGGCCACATACTTCTACATACACTACATAGGAAGGGGAAGGCTATTTTATTCCATCTACACATGTTATACATTTCTACATTCAAGCTACATCCCACTATCAAGTGTAACTTAAAAAGGAATCCTTGGGAAAAAATATTAACAAACTTAGAAGAACTACATGGATTTTGAGATGTAGTGCAGTGCTCCCTTGTATTCACTCTTGGAGTGACTATTGGGGTGGTCATTCTAACTCCCATATTTCATTTTCCTATTTACGTTTGATGCATTTTTTGGGGTTATGAAGTTGAACTTGTCTTTTCTAGGTTATAGGTATCTTCGACGATCTAGTAGAGAATACTAGGAGATCAATGAGTACTAATTGTGACACCTTTTTAACAATAAAAAAATAGATCTAGAGATTTTTCACAATCATGGGGGGCCATATCTAGATATCAGCTCCTACAGGTCCTTATCTTGTTGTGGACATCACTTCCCAGCCTTGTTTGTGAGCTCCAAAATTCATAGAGGTTAGTTACGATGTTGTTTACATCTTTTTCATCACTTCTCCCTACCTAGATAAGTTCCAGATTACATAGAAACTAAATCACACACTTTGGGTACATTATTACATCCTAATCACATACTATTATTCATAATTCATATGCTTCTTATAATGAAAAGTACTAGTTGATCACTATACATGGCTTCTTAGGTTCCTTCCTAGTATTCCTTTTGACCCAACGAACCTCATTGCCTAGTGTGACCCTTCATACTTCACCTTTTCTTTCCTTGGACACACGCACCTAGTTAGGATACCAGCGCCCAAGCACCCTTCTCCCCTTTGGCTTCCATATATCTCATTGTATTTCACTTGCTCCTTTAAGGGTATTTTCTAGTAATTGGGCATCATTATCTCTTAGGGGTCAGCCTTTTAGTGATCAGTTATGAATTTTGAACAAGAGAAGAATATAAATATAAATTTATGTGACCAAATTAAAGGACCAATCTCTAAGAACCTATACTATCACCTAGGGTTACATCTCACAAGCATCTAAAGAGAATCATTGAATCCATCGAGCACCATTTCAAGGAACAAGAGATGGTTTTCTAAATCAAACTTCATAGGAGGGAAGTCTATTATATTCTTTACACACATTTATGACATCTAGCTACTTTTCTTATTATCCAGTCTGACACACAAAAAATATGCCTAGGGCACAATTCCACACACACGCACATAGAACTTCATTAGGTCTAATATGTAATGCATTACTTAGTCGTAAGATCACCATTTTGAAAACTAAGGATAGTTTGACTCATCAGTTGTTATCTTTATTGTTTGGGATTTGATTTTATTTTGATGTTTTTGTAGGTGATTTCTACATTGTAGGGTATCAACGACATCCACAATAGCTGTGTGACATACTAGTGATAAACAACAAGGGTTTCAGATCAATCAGTGACCCTGTGAAATTGATTTTTTCACCTTTTATGTGACCTTGGCACCTAGGAAGGGATCCTAGCAACCAAGTCCCCTAGTACCACTTTATGTGTTGCAATTCCTGCTCCTCTTGCACTTTTTTATTATTTTGGGCTTGATCGTGACCTCTTGTTTTCTATTTTTATCAATTTCCCACCTTCACACATCAGGAGGAATATTATGAAATCACTTAAGTGTCTTAAATATTTATTAAACTTAGGTTTTTACTTTCATTTCTTGTTTCTTGAGTCCTCTTGTGTACATTACTACCATATCTTCTTCTTGTAACACATCTTGGAATTTAACATAAGTAATACTATCCATTTAGTTTATTTTTGTTAAATCATTGGTGAACTTAACCATAAGGACCCAACCTTTATCATGGATAAATATTATTTTCCATTCGACGAGAACCATCTTTGTGAGATTCAAGAGCATATCGTTGAGCATCTACAAGATTTAGATCTACTTTTATACGCTACTCATGAGGAAGCTACTAATTTTGCTTATATTTATCATACTACTTCCACTGCTACCTCCATTCATATTTCTACCAAACCTCCTCCTTCTAATGTTCATCCTACATCCATCATTTCTACCTCCATCCCTACTACTACAATTATTTCACTCCATATATCACTTTGCATACACAAAAAAATTCCTCTTCTGGTACCCAACATCTAACTTCTCTTCATCAAGATCTATAAGTTCAAATTCATCAACTACAAAACATTTACTTCTCATGTCTCACCATCTCTTAATTCCACACTCCTTTTTTGGACTCCTTTTACACTAGTTATTTCCACATATGCATTCCTTTAAAATTATGTAGTCCATAAGCTCCCAATTTTCAATGGTAATTTTTATCCTTAATAGCATCTTAATGCATTTCATGTAGCATGTCTTGATTATAGAGATGATCAAAATTTACTAGAAAACTTATTTCCTCACAGTCTCTAAGATTATTCTATGCATTGGTTCTATGAACTACGTGTTCGTTTAGTAACTTCTTTCACACATTTAGTTGATGCTTTCCTTTCTCACTTCTTCATTAACATTGGTTCAAAAATTTCATATGCACAACTAATAAAACACAAAAAAATCCAATCAATACCTATACAACTATGTATTACATTATAAGAAAAACCTTGCTAGGATGACTAATGTGCTTGCTCACTCAGAATTACAAGATTTATTTTTCTAGAGTCTCTTACCACCACTACAGAATATTGTAATCTTTGAGACCTCTCCTTCATTTGGTCATATTTTCCACACTCATAAGCTATGAAAAAACAAGCTTCTCACTATGGGTAAACTTAAGTACCAAGATAAATCTACTTCATCTTCTAACAAGTTTCCAATAAAATATCCTTTCAAGCCATCTACCAAGGTCAAGGAATAACAGGTCACTGTTATCATTGTAAATCCACCTAAAAAACTTTAATTGCAAGCTCAAATACATATATTTACTAAATTGACATGTGCTATAGATATTCTATTATCAAAACACGTTGAGAGTAATCTTATTACACTTCCTCCAATTACTATGGATCCATATTGCCCTAAGGGCCGCAACTACAATGAAAATTTCAAATGTGACTATCACCAATGCATTGGACATTCCACTGATCATTGTAATCCTTTTGCACCTGTTATTTCCACATATGCACTCCTTTAAAATTGTGTAGTTCATAAGCTCCCAACTTTCAATGGTAATTTTTATCCTTAATAGCATCTTCATGCATTTCATGTAGCATGTCTTGATTATAGAGATAATCAAACTTTACTAGAAAACCTATTTCCTCACAGTCTCCAAGATTGTGCTATGCATTGGTTCTATGAACTACTTGTTCATTTAGTAACTTCTTTCACACATTTAGTTGATGCTTTCCTTTCTCACTTCTCCATTGACATTGGTTCAAAAATTTCATATGCACAACTAAAAAAACAAAAAAAATCCAATCAGTACCTATACAACTATGTATTACACTATAAGAAAAACCTTGCTAGGATGACTAATGTGCTTTCTCACTCGGAATTACAAGATTTATTTGTCTAGAGTCTCTTACCACCACTATAGAATATTGTAATCTTTGAGACCTCTCCTTCATTTGGTCATATTTTCCACACTCTTAAGCTATGAAAAAAAAAGCTTCTCATTATGGGTAAACTTAAGTACCAAGATAAATCTACTTCATCTTCTAACAAGTTTCCAATAAAATATGCTTTCAAACAATCTACCGAGGTCAAGGAATAAAAGGTCACTGTTATCATTGTAACTCCACTTGAAAAACATTAATTGCAAGCTCAAATACATATATTTACTAAATTGACATGTGCTATAGATATTCTATTATCAAAACACATTGAGAGTAATCTTATTACACTTCCTCCTAAAATTACTATAGATTCATATCGCCCTAAGGGCCGCAACTACAATGAAAATTTCAAATGTGACTATCACCAATGCATTGGACATTCCACTGATCATTGTTTTAAATTTCGACATATCATTCAAGATCTTCTAGACAACTATCAAATCAAACTTCCTAAACCATCGACTTCTTCACCAGTAAGTGAAAATAAAAAGCTTAAAATATTCAACAATCCTCTTCCAAATCATGAAAATAAAGTTGTTGAATCTTCAGAAAATCATGCATATCACATCGTTCCTCCTACTTTGTCATGACCTCTTGATTTTTTAGTCACTCATGTTGCTTCATCTTCACCTATCATTTTTTTAATGATTTCGATCATCATGCTACCTTCCTCCTAGCTACTTGCACATCAATGCTTCTATTGTAGCTACTAATATCAATAATACTATGAATGATCCCTTATTTCAATAAAATATATGCTCTATCACACTACTTATTGTTATCTTTTATCCGCTATCACAGATATCATATCCATTTCCTTAATCTTATGGTTATGGAAAGCTTCCAGTCACTATTGGTCCTCTCACCATGCTTATGGATTTTATTTTGGCACCTAACATCACATATTGTGACATGCTCTTAGGCTCTCCACGGGTCATGGATGCTCAATTTATTGCTTCCATGATGCACTTATGTCTTAAGTTTATACATAACAACCATGGTGTCACTATTCGAGGTATCAATATTTGCATGCCATGGAATCAACCATCTTTTGAGGTGGCCCTCACACTTCTTAGAGCATCTAGGTCACTTGGACCTATAAAACCAAAATCACAAATTGCTCCTATCTTTCCTACTCATGTGTGACACACTCATTCTCATAGGTCTAATAGTCTATCACACCACTCTAGTCAACCATTTGGACAACTTATTAACCTCCGTATACATCACGTTTGTGTTTTGTTTCACATAGGTGTCCATCACCTGCACATTCTATTTTACGTAGGTGTCCATTACCTCCATGTTCTATTTCACATGGGTTTTTTCCAACCCCACATTCTAATTCACATATGCTTCCACCACCTCTGCCATAGACTCATCATTCACATGCATAAAGGCTTCATTCACTTGCATAGTGTCTATCCCATATACCACCACTCTTAGATCATGCTCAAAAATCTTCATCTCTTCCTATATTTTTGGAGGACCCTCGGTCTTAAATTTTATTGGATGGATTGTGCATACTCATACACTTTAGGGACATCATGCTCAACCCCCCATCCTTATCTTTCATCACTATCAGTCTATCATTTCTATAATCATGTTCTATGCATCATATTACAAATCTATAGGCATTCATCGCATACACTTTGATACACTATTTGTAGCATCATTACCCTATGACACACTCTTTTGATAAGGTTCATAGTTGACTGGTGAGGGCATACTATACACATGAACCTCACACACTGCAAATTTCAAATCTAGGATACATTATTCTACGCATTGCCCATCATACACATATTCGACATCTTCTTCTTGCATCTAATATATATCTTACGCATTTTGTTCTTTCTACACATTACCCATCTTTCCCCTCTACAACATCTTCTTATTCCTACACAACATACATATTGTGCACTTTCTACAACTTCTATTCACATCTTCTTCTATACATCATACACAATTTTATCTACACACTATACATATCCTCGACATCATATACTATGCATCATACACACTTTGCGCTCTTCTCCCACACCTTTTATAAATCTTGCGTTGCACACTACACATCTTCGCTTGGTCCATTTATCATATATCCTTCTAGTTTCGCAATCCCAAACATATACTACATAATTAAAATCTACATCTTCCTAGCACATCCTACTTAAACATATCACTATTACACTTCAAGATCAAACACTTAAAAGCACACACTACCTGATGACGTACTCTAGTATCGTGATTCATACTCAACACCTTAGGGTTAAATATGAATTCAACCTGACCTCATCACATTTACATCATTCTACGCTTGGTCCTCACAACCCATCAATATTTCTAACTATCACATTATGTGACACTATTCTACAATTTATGCTACATGCTTCACACTCATCAATCTCCTACAATATTATTCATGCATTCTATCATTTATGCTACATCAAAAATCATTCTAGCATATCATCCAAAGCTTCTTGATTAACCCTTCTAATGATGTATTCAATCTTACACATCGCATGACATCACTTTATAATCTATGCTTTGTGATTCACACTCAACAATGTTTTTTGCATCTTAATCAATCCTTCTATCATCTACGTAATATTATTCTAAAATTTATGTTTTGTGCTCTCTTGATCACATCTTTCTACATACAATACATAATTTAAACCAGTTCCTGATGACACACTTTTGTTATATAGTTCATTCTTGACTGATGAGGGGTCTTGTATAAATAAAGCTAATCTCACCCATGCATGCATCCATACTCGGGTGGCATTGAGTGCCCCTATGCAAACTCACACTACATATCAATTACATGCTTATCCAGGAGCATACTACATATCTTGGATGCATTTAAACTTTCTTTATTATGCTTACATGTAAGTTTTATTACACACGATAGATAGATATCTTGTATATCATTATTGTTTCGCACAGAAATGGTTTCGTTCCCAGGATAGAGTTGCTTCTATCCTTTCATTCCTTTTGAGAAACAAGTAAGGGTTAGGGCTAGGAGGAATACCTGTTGAATGTTGAGAGGGTGTGCGCGTACCGTAGAGAGAGATCAGATCGATTGCAAAGAACTCCTTTTTGTCTAGGAAGGACTACCTGCAAGTAAGAATACAAGACCACCAGATTCTAATTAGATAATAAGTGAGGGAACTGCCTTGGGCCCAGGAAATATGAGACTTCCTTTCGAAGGTGGTCAGTTCCCCTGCTAATATGAATTAACACAAATTCTAACAAATAAGCTATTGTCCAATTACAATTTATTTACCTTGTTAGAACAATAGAGAAAAGGCTGGTCTTGTTTTGAATCACAGTGACCGATGCCGGTCAGTGTCACCGGTACCGGTTGATGATAACCGATATCGGTAGGGGTAGTGATTTAAGGGGTTTGGTGAAGGTTGGCTATAAGATGGCTATATGATAGCTATGGTGTTTATAAGGCTGGTAAAATGACTGGGGATAGGTAATGAGGTGATGGAGAAGACTCAGAGAGTATGGGGGTTGTTCTTGGGGCAATGTAGGGGTAGAGGAATGTGAGTTAGATGGAGAGTGTTACTGGGTAGTGGATCTGGGAGTAGACTTGTAATTACTGTGATTCAGAAATCCAAGAAATATTATTAAAAGAACGTATAAGACTTACTTACTAGTTCCTGATGAAAAATGCAGGTTCCGAGACTGTGATGACGAAGGCAGGGTTCAAGTAGGATGATCTGACAATCCAAGATGAGCTATCTCCTCTCCTGATGCTTGGATGAGTGTCACTGGGCTCTGGTTATTCAGTTGCAGTCTTGGGCTTGATGTCCTTCTCTGCAAACTCCTCTCTTTCCTTCACTTGTCTCTGCTCAGCCAAGTAAATTCTGGATTCTTCCAATGACTTCTCCTTCAGATCAATGAAAATCCAACCCCTTGTTTTTGGTTGGGAGAGGTCATTTACAGGGAACCGATGGCGGTTACGTAACCGACGGTGGTCGAGTAGGAACCGGTATCGGTCAGGTCAAAGTGGGCTATTTTTAGTAAAATAGCCAACTTTCCCTCCTTTTCTCCCGAGGGATTAGTTGTGGGCTTGGTCAAGTCATTATGAGGTTGGTTTTAGGTGCGGGTGAGGAGTCATTAGTCATGGGTGTGGATGTAGACCAAGTTATAGGTCTTAATTAGGTTAGTTTAGGGTTAGGACTAGGTCATGATGAGGTGGCGAAATGAGGTGGCAGGTATGGCGATGTGGATTTATTAATTATAAGGTAATTAATAAATAATTGTGTAAGGTTTAGGTGATGAGGTTAGGTTGCGAAATGAGATGTGGGGCACAGGGGGTCGTAAGACACAAATTTGGTGTCTACATTAGCCCCTTGTTGTCGTGTAGCTTGTCTTGTAAAGCTGCACGGACAATAATAAGAAGTGGTTACCCCTGTTAAGGGTATAGGTAATCCCCCTCAAATCTATCACAGATTGAGGTAGCGTGAAATCAGGGATAGGGTTGATAAAGGGTAAATGGTGTTGAGATGATGGTAAGATGGTGGGGTAGGTCCAAGGAAGCAGACGCACGTTGAAATGCAGTAGTGCGACCAGGGTACATGATTTGAAGAGCAAACAAGCAATTCATAGGCAAAGGTCGATAGTTTATCCAAACAAGGGTGATATAATCCTGGTATCCAAGGCATAGGAAGTAGCTCCAGGGGATATAACGGGTAAGGTACAGGAACGTTTAGGCATGTTCGGTAGTACCAAATGGTTGGTTTGGTTGAGATAAACGTCACGGTCTAGGTCTAGGCAAAGTTGGTCGACTGATCAAGTCAAGTACCCTAATCATGCTAAAACACGAACAGGTGAGCTCGATTGAACAAAAAGCTACATGATGGGTGGATAAAATTGTAATTTTTTGGTTTTGGGCGAGGTATTTGAGTGGTATGGCCTTGGGTCAGGCCGATTGATTAGTGAGGGCCATGGGTCGGGCCTGATTGGTTGGTTGCGGCCTTGGGTCAGGCCAAATGGTTGGTTACAGCCTTGGGTCAGGCCAGATTGGTTGGTTGTGGCCTTGGGTCAGGCCAGATTGGTTGGTTGCGGCCTTGGGTCGGGCCAAATGGTTGGTTGCAGCCTTGGGTCGGGCCAAATGGTTGGTTGCGGCCTTGGGTCGGGCCAAATTGGTTGGTTGCGGCCTTGGGTCAGGCCAAATTGGTTGGTTACGGCCTTGGGTCAGGCCAAATGGTTGGTTACGGCCTTGGGTCGGGCCAAATTGGTTGGTTGCGGCCTTGGGTCGGGCCAAATGGTTGGTTACGGCCTTGGGTTGGGCCAAATGGTTGGTTGCGGCCTTGGGTCGGGCCAAATTATTGGTTGCGGCCGTGAAGTGGGCCAATGAAGTCAACAAAGGTTGGTTAGCAAAGGAGGGGATATAGGCGATGTGGTGAGAAAGGGAGATTAGTAAATAAGGGTCAGAAATTGGGGAAAGGTGGGATTAAACCGATATCGATTCTCTATGACCGGTATCGGTTAGATGACCGATACCGATTCTTTAGGGCATAATATGGTTGATATCGGCCTATAGGTTGAAAACCTATAAAAAGAAAAATACGGCCTGTCATTGTCAATCGTTTTGAAAACGGATTTTAGTTGTCTAAGGTGTGTCAGTGAGATTGTTGAATTTTTCGGCTGTGAAGGTGGCACTATTTGAGTGGAACAAGTGAGTGGTTAGTAGGCCGAAGCGAGTAGGAGGCAACATTTGATTGGTGGAGGAAAGCAGAGGAGATTTAGAGCCATGGCACAAATAGGAGGAGCAGGAGGTGTTAAACCGATATCCGCCACCACCTATCCCTCCGGTATGACGTTATATGTCACCGGTAGGTTCGAAACCTTCATCATGGAATACAATGTTGTTAAGCTAGATATCGGTTATAGGTTGGAAAACCTTTGAATAAAGATAATTAATAATATTGAAGCCTGTTTGGATTGGAGAGGGTAGGTATTGTTAGTTTGGCTAAAATAGTGAAATTTTAGGGTTTGTCTGATGGGTAAAAGGGGAGTAATAGAAATTGTGGGAATTTGGGGGCCACGTTGGGCTGAGGTGGCACTATTGGTAGAGTGGACCGATGAGTGGTTGGTAGGCGACCGGCAGGTGAGTAGGACAAGGTGGCATTTTTTGTTGATCGGTTAGTACGTTGTCGACCGGCCGGTGAGCAGAGATTTGAGTGGAATGGCCGACCCATCGAGTCAGGAGAGACAGGAGTGCAGAGGTTGGGATTCAGACGATGGGTCCAGACAGAACAAGAGGTGAGATCCCAGGCTGTGATAGATGACATCGAGTATTATAGATAGGTATGGGAGATGGTGACGATTGCGGATATTTGTTGGAGGCCTTACGGGAACTATATGGTGACAGAGAACATAGCTGAGGAGTTGAGGGGTGTAGAGCGCTTGAGGTGGATCGCAGGGCACAGGCCGGGTGAGTACGAGAGGATTCCTCTAGATCACGTGCGGCAACAATTTGGGTTCGTTCAGGATATACCTATGACATATAGACCATACATGAGGATTGACGCCGAGGCAACATTCTCACCTCCCCGGCCGACACCTCCAGAAGGGCCAGAAGAGATAGCAGCCGATCGTAGGGTAATGGATGCGGAACGACAGAGGCCTATAGAGTATGGTGGGTAGCAGAGCTGCGAGGTGCACGTGAGCGCCCTGACATAGCTGTGATTACAGCGGAGAGAGATCATCTGTAGGATTTGGTTCACCAGCTTCAAACACAGGTGAATGAGACAACGGGATTGTTAGAGGTTTCACAGTTACGAGTGGAGAGACTAGAGGCAAGATTCCTCCACGCGAGAGGACGTATTCGTATGTTACAGGAGATGTTGGTGGATCAGTGGGAGGAACCAATAGCAGTGGCACCTTTGAGGATGGAGAGGCCAAGTGAGGGGCGTCGACGATCACGATCACCACCTGATTCGGGAGGAGGCGCAAGGGTCTAAGTGAATTTCATAGGAGTATAAGAATAAATAAGGATGCCGACCTGCGAGTCGATGATAGAGAAGATGTATTTGTTTAACATCTAAAAACTAAATATGTATGTTGTTTTGAGTGATGATAGTACTAAGAATGGTTGTGTTTTGAATGTTGTTTTTGTTTGTTTTGAAAAAGGATAAAGATGAATGTTGTCAAAATAGAAATACACAAAAATATTTATATTTACAACACATGATAGGGTATGGTAGGGGATGGTCGAGCTAACCTTGGGAGACCCCATGTCTCCTAAGTGCTGCCTACATAGCCCATTGCACAAAGCAAGGAGGGGCCTCAGACCGATGTAGTTCTCCCTTAGGACCAGGGAGAGGTGAATTCAGGAAATTTAGGTATGGTTAGGCAATTTGTTGGTTGGTAAAAATATTGATATTGGTAGGGTAATGTTGTTGGTGTTGGTAAGGAATTGGCGATGTTGGTATAGGTATAGGTGAAGCGAAAGTTAGCCTACCCAAGTGGTAGGGAACCGTATCCTGATTAAGGTCAACACACAATCCTAGAGTCGAGCAAAAGAGGCAAAAGTGTCCTGTAGTTGAGAAGAGCTAAACAAACCACATAATAACGTAGAATGAGCTTGAACCCCTAGGTACCTTACATAGACGAGAAGTCGATAGGTGAAAAGAGTTGTATAATCACAATATATCGGGTATTACGTCATGTCCCTTGAGTTTTGTTGCTTTGAACAAATGGTGAGGTGAGGTGGTATGGTGTAGGCTGAGTGCGTAGAGAACTTGTTATAAGGTGAGTATCCTGACGAAAGAGAACCAAACCTAAATAGACAAGTCCATGACTCAAAAGTGCTTTTGAATGCGGCTTTTTATTTTGCTGAATATAGACTGATCGATGCGGGAAGTCTACAAGGGATATGTATTTTGTTACTCTTGAGGTCTTCACGAAGTTGATCAATGTGAGAAGCTTCTGATAAAGGCTGACTGTGTATAGCTGTCCTTCAAGGGAGCAGTCTATTTATAGTAGCAGATGCGGCGTTTGTGTATAGCTGTCCTTCGGGGGAGCAGTCTATATATAATAACAGTAATAGTTTAGCATATAGCTTGTCCTTCGAGGGAGCAAGTCTATGTATAATTTAGAGGTCTAGATGTCCGTTGGGCATAAAGCATCTAGTTTTGTAGGAAGTTTGACTCAAGAAAATCCCATAAGTGTTTAATTAAGAATGTGTCATTTTGATACTTTGAAGTCATGGACTAGACTAAAAAGGGGAAGGCATCTTTAAGGGGAGGTGATAATCAAACCATGTGAGTTTGATTTGATTTTGAGATGTAGGAAACAAAGTGTATGCGGTGGTAAATGAGCTCAAGGGACAAGCGCAAGGTAGATAAGAAGTGATATAACACTAAATTCAACAGTAGAATGGTCGAAGATGCAAGGCATTAAGGGGTTCAGGCTCAGGTTTACCATTAAGCGAAGCTAAACGGTAAGTGCCTGATCGATAAGTATGCATGATAATGTAAGGCCCAATCCAATTAGGAGCAAATTTTCCACGTTTGCTCTTTTCTAGTTTGGTTACATGTTGATTCTCTTTGAGGACAAGATCACCAACCTTAAAGGTACGCTCATGAAGTCGCTTATCATAAGCACGCTTGATGCGTTTTTGATAGATTTGAAGGTGGTCAAGAGCCGTAAGACGACGCTCGTCAAGAAGCTCTAATTGGGCTAACCGCTCTTGGCGGAAATCATCATTGGTGAGAATATCCTGAAGAGATATTCTGAGGGAGGGTATTTGTATTTCGAGAGGCAAGACAGCCTCGGTACCATATACCAAAGAAAATGGTGTGGCATTAGTGGAGGTACGAATGCTAGTACGATAATCCCAAAGGGCAAAGGGGATGTGATCATGCCAATTTCTTCCAGAATCATTAACAATTTTCATGAGGATTTTGGTTAGGGTTTTGTTAGAAGATTCAGCTTGGCCATTTGCTTGTGGATAGTAAGGTGACGAGAAGCTAAGTTTGATACCAAAGTTGTTACAAAGGTCTTGTAACAACTTATTTTTGAAAGATTTACCATTATCTGTTATCAGGCGATGAGGAACACCAAAACGACAGATAATGTGATGGTTAACGAATTCGACGATTTTTTCTTTTTTGGTTGAAATGAGTGGAATGGCCTCCACCCATTTTGTGTAATATTCGGTTGCTGTGATTATCCATCGGTGACGTTGCGAAGAGGGCGGATGAATCTCACCAATAAGGTCTAAACCCCATTGTGAGAAAGGCCAAAGATCTCGTGCGACCTGTAGCGGATGGCTAGGAGTATGTTGAAGGTTGGCATGTTGTTGACACATAACACAACGCTTAACATATTCATAGCAGTCGTTATTAAGAGTAGGCCAATAATAGCCTAGGCGAAGGATCCGTTTGGCCACGGCCAGGCCACTAAAATGTCCACCACAAATACCGTCATGGACTTGTCGGATGGTATAGGTGACCTCCGCACCGGTTAGACATCGAAGGAGGATGCCATCAAAGCCACGTTTATAAAGGAGTCCCCCCATGATGACATAACGAGAAACACTTTTAAGAAAAGCACGTTTACCGTTACTCGTAAGGTCAGGTGGGAGAACAGAGGTTGTAAGGTAGTCGTGAAATTGGTGATACCAGGTATCCTGCGAATTAGCAGACACATTATTTATCATACAAACAACCGGGGCTGAGTAAGATGGGGCAAAGAGTTGTTGGACCAAGATGAATATGTCAGAGTCAGTTGGTGAGGCAGGAATTTGTGAGGCTAAGCAAGCCATAGTATCCACAAATTTGTTAGTGGAGTGGGGAATGGTTTGGATAGAATAACGAGTAAATAAGGTCAAAAGTGAATCTACGTAGTGTTTGTACTTTTGAAGTTCCTCATTTTTACATTGGTAGATGCCCATAACTTGGTTGACTACCAATTGAGAGTCGCCGAAAATATTGATAGATTTGACACCTAAGTGTAACGCAACCTGGAGACCCAAAACAAGGGCCTCGTATTCCGCTGTATTATTAGTGCAGGGGAAATCGAGCCGGAATGAAAGAGGCATAGGCTCAGCATCAAGAGGAATGAGAACAATGCACTGGCTCCTCCGCCGCGCTGGCATTTGGATCCATCGAAGAAGAGGGTCATTGGATATGACTCCTCCCTGAGTGAAAGAGTGGCGATGAGTTCGTCGGGGAAATTAAAATTGGTAAATTGTTCCCCAGGTAAAGGGGCCTCCGCGAGTTGGTCTGCAATAGTTTGTCCTTTGATTGACTTCTGGTGTATAAATTCAAGGTCGAGGTCAGCGAGGAGCATAAGCCATCGGGCAATGCGTTGGTTTAGATGTGGTTTGGCGTACATATAATGAATGGGGTCCGTGTTGGTGATGACAAAAGTTTTGTGATTCAGGAGGTAGTGTCAGAGTTTGGTGGCTACGAATGATAGGGCTAGGCACAATTTTTCTACATGTGTATACCTAGTCTCGTAATCCACGAGAGTACGACTTATATAATAAATGGCTTGTTCTCGATGTTCAGAGTCACGATGTGCGAGCATGGCTCCTACAGCATGGTCAGTGGCAGAAAGGTAAAGGTAGAAAGGGCGATTGTCCTGAGGTGGGATAAGCACAGGTGGCTGCAAGAGATAGGCTTTGAGAGCTTCAAAGGCTTGGTGACACTCTTCGCTCCATTGAAAGGCAATGTCCTTTTTAAGAAGGTGATGGAAAGGTTGACATCGATCCGAGAGTTGGGAGATGAAACGCCGGATAGATTGGAGTTTACCTTGCAAACTACGCAATTGTTTGAGGTTTTTGGGTGGGGGCATTTCTAGGATAGCTTTGACTTTAGATGGATCGACCTCGATGCCACGCAAAGAGACGATAAAACCAAGAAGTTTTCCCGAAAGGACACCAAAGACACATTTCTTTGGTTGAAGACGGACAGAATATTGTAACAGGCGATCGAAAATAATGGTTAAAACATCGAGATGTTCACTGCGATGTTTAGATTTGCCAAGAAGATCATCGACATAATCTTCAAGGATAGTGTGCATAATGTCATGAAAAATGTAAGTCATAGCCCGCTGATAGGTCGCACCAGCATTCTTAAGGCCAAACGACATGACACGATAACAGAAGGTTCCCCAAGGAGTGATGAAGGTAGTTTTATGTTGATCGGCCGGGGCTACCAAAATTTGATTGTATCCCGAGAAGCCATCCATGAGAGAAAGCATCTCATGACCGGAAGTGAGATCAACAAGTTGATCAATACTTGGTAGGGGGAAGTCATCCTTTGGGCAAGCGAGATTAAGGTCCCAGAAATCCGTACATATCCGAAGTCCCCCCGTTGCTTTAGTGACAGGTACGATATTAGAAATCCATTGAGGATAGTCAATAGGTAAAATGAAGGAAACAGAAAGGAGTCGTTGAAGTTCTTCTTTGACCAAGAGGGCAATGCGTGGATGCATTTTTCTCAGTTTCTGTTTAACTGGTTTGGAATCGGGTTTCAGGGTAATGTTATGGACCGCAATGTCAGGAGAAATTCCTGGCATGTCAGCGTAGGACCAAGCGAAAGCTTGGTTGCGGGTACGGAGAAAGGTAGTAAAGGCGGCTTGTTCCGATGCGTTAAGGGATTGTCCGATCTTCACAATGTGAGGATCTTCCTCTGTGTGGATGTTGATTTCTATAGTCAACTCATTCAACATGGTTTGAGTTTCAGACAGTAAGGCGCGTTGAATATAGGAGTCGTCCGCACCAAGGTAAGTGAGGATGGAGTCGTCATCCTGGCACTCAACAACATTGATTGAAGGTGAATCCTCTTTGATCATGTCTGGATACAGAAGGGGAAGAGAAGATGGGTCCTCATTATCACGTTGATAAGTGAGAGGACCCAGGAAGATAGCATTTATGAAAAAAAAAAGTTAGGAGGGATAGATTCAGGGTCTATCGACTCTGTGGGTGACAATGGCAAAATGGGTGATGATGGTTCGGTAGGGGTGACGTCCTCATCTTCCAGAATACAACTGACACGAGGTTCTTTCGGTGTAAGTGTTTCAGGAAATCCGAGACCACTACGATCATTGTGCTTGCGTGTAGTTACGGGAATGATTGTATGTCGGCCTTGTTCATAAAGACCAAAACCAAAACCTTTCCAAGCACAGCGAGTCAAGAAGGTGAGGGCGAAACGACGATTTGTCAAGTATTGAAAATCGGATTGGAAGGGAACCACACCAAGAGGAGGTTCAGGGGTAACGGAGGATGCGTCGACACCCCCATACGTTAGGTTGGTGCGGAAATTAGGTGGTCCGTAAGAGATTACCTCCCCCACGCGACGGTCGTAGGTAGGATGTGCATGTAACTGTCCGTACTCCTGCAGGGTATGGAAAGAGCTAACGTTATATAGGTGATACTCCCCCAGCGTAAGGCGTTGAAAAACATCTACTAAGGGGTCTGAGGTTGGGATTTTGTCTGCGGGAAAGGAAGTGGTATTTGCAACGGTGGTTTCATTGGTTGAAGGCATAGGTGCGGTTGAGGTGGATGGTTGAGGTGCGGTTAAAGTGGATGGTTGGGTTGGATGAATGGGTGTCTTGACTGGTACAAGCACATCATTAGGGTGATATAACATATTGCAGGTTTTGAAGGGGGGAGGATCAGCTTTTACGGTGTAGGACTTCCCCTCGTACTCAAATTTTATGCATCTATGTAAGGTGGAGGGAACGCATCCCATAGCCCGGATCCAAGGGCGGCCTAACAACATATTGTATTGGAACTCTCCCTCAAGGACATAGAAGAGTTTGGGTAAAGTACGTGGTCCTACACGAATGTTAAGGATCACGGTGCCTAAGGTAGAAGTAATAGCATCATTGAATGACCGCAACATAATGGGGTTGGCACACATGCAGCTAGAAGGGATATTCATTTGTTGGAAGGATTTTGAAGAGATGATGTTTAGGCTAGCGCCCCCGTCAATCATAACACGACGTACCCGAATGTCCCAGACATAAGCTGAGATGAACAGAGCAGGGTCAGGATCTTCTGCACCAAAGTCGACAATTTCGTCTTCGGAGAAACTGACAGCAGCGGCTTGCTGTACAGAGACAGAAGTGGTTGGGGAGATAGGTTGTTTGGTGAGCGAAGCAACGTGATTGGGTGTTAGAATGGAGGTAACAGGAAAGGTTTCATTAGGTAAGACCTCTATCCCTTGAAGGATTTCAACGAGAGCTTGTCGATGAGATTCAGAAGTTTGAATGAGATCGTACAGTGTCATTTTTACAGGTGATTGGTGAAGCTGTTTGATCATGGTACGGTGGGCAACTCCATCAGAGATGGGGTAGGCAGGTCCATGAATAACCACTTTAGGTGGTGGTGCGATCGGGATGGCGGACAGAGAAAGAGAGGCCGCAGGTGTGCTTCCTTTAGCTTTCTCGTTGTTTTTCTGCCCTCGAGTGGCAACACTAATCATGTTGATCTCGTGAACACGAGAGGAGGAGGATGGTAGGGATAAGTCATGGTCTTCGAGAGGTGGGGTTGTAATAATGATAGATCTTGGTGAAGCGAGGACAGGTGGTATAGGAGAGGAGATTGAAGCTAAAGGTTTCTCCCTTCGTAAGTTGTCTTGTTTAACCTTTCTGTCTGAGAGAGGTGACTGATGAAGTATGGCTTTCAACGCTTTGCATCCTTCTACATCATGTCCTGGTGTGCGGTGGTAAGCACAGATTTTAGACTCATCATAACCTATAGGTCGAGGTTTAGATGGATCATAAGGTCTAAGTGGGGGTAGGGAAATGGTCGCATTCTCCACCAATATAGCAAGGATTTTGGCATAAGACCCTTTGAGTGGGTCAAAGTCAGAGGAAGATGAGGCTATTGACTGGGTAGTTTTTGGTAATGACGGGGTATGGTTGATTTGTATGGGTGGCGGTTTAGCCAAGGGATTTTGATAATGGGATTTAACTAAACATGGCTTCTTTGGCGCAGAAGCTATGTTTAGCTGGTTAGATGATGAGGCCACAGATGATGTGGTATCAGAAAACAACCACGGAGCAATAGGAGTGACAGCAAACAAATCTTTTGATGATGGAATTTGTTTAGGGTTGATAGGCGGACAGGATACGTGGGATGACGGTGTTGATATACCCTTGGATCTCTGTATGGGTGCAGAAGGCGTAGGTCGTTTTAAAGAAAACGCAGGAGGTATGATATATTGATGCAAGGTGGAGGGATGAGGTCCCAATATGGAAGGTAGGTGTGACGACGATGGTTTTAGTTGTGATAGAGGCATAGGTTGAGGAGATTGAGTCTGTCTCCTAAGTGGATGGACGGATTTATTTTTAGATAAATCTAGCCGCTTAGGTGGGTGTGTTAGACTGGGTATTGGTGAGGTCCCTAGCGTATGGAAGATTTGGTTAGGCTAATAGAGGTGGATGAGGTATTTGGTAGAGATGAGGGGGGTGAAGATGAGGACATAGGCATTTTAAGCTTCTGTAAACACTTCGGGTATATGGTAGAGGCGTCTGGATCGGTCATCTGCATTTGAGTAGAATATGGGGTACTCAAACGTTCCCATAGGACTCGTCTATCTTCTGAGGGATGACAATCCTCACGTGTGAATAGGAACTTTTGTATGGAAGAAAGGTGGGTTGTGATTCCGGTCCACTGTGGGTGTGATACAGGGGGTAGATGAGGCACTGTATCAATGGGCGTTAAGAGGTCAACCGGTCACTGAAAAGATTTAGGCGATGAAGAACTAATAGGTAGGAGGGCATGTTTGAGAGGATCCGTCATGATTAAAGAATGTGGTGATGTCAGTGCAAGAGGTTTCTCGTCTAAGGATGACAAAAGAAGTGGCGAGCCTTCCTCTTGTACAGCAAGAATGGTAGAAGGAGATGTTTGGGAAATAGATAAGTTAGATAACATCCACTCACAGTCTTGCAAGGATGTGGTGTAAGAAGGCTCATCTGTAAGAAGAAACCTCTGGGTGGTTAATTCCTCGATGGGTAAAGGAACGGCAAGGATTTCGTCTTGTCTTGATGGTGATGAAGGGGGTTCGGGTTCCTGCGTTAGTGAAGAGGCTTGATTCAGAATTTTTTCGATAGAGGCTTTTGGCTGGGAGTCGAAGACTACATGGATCTCATGAACACTCTCCTCGGCTAAGATATCTTGGTTTATGTTACTGTTAGAAGAGTGATTCGGGAATGGTTTGTTGAAAATTTTCAAATTTTGGTTAGCAGGAGTGTTAGGATTATCGAGGGCTATATCTCCTGCATCAACCATTTCCTGCACGATGTTTTTCAACATCTTGCAGTTTTCATGACTGTGTCCCTTCACGCGGTGGAAGTTACAAAAGTCATTTTCTTTGTACCAAGAAGGTATGGCGTGGGTGGAATCAAACCTGGAGTGAGGTTTAACAGGAGGTAAGGTAATGGCTCCTACTTTAAGCAATTTTTCCAATATCACACCATAAGTTTCTCCCAAGGGAGTGTAATTGATGGGCTCAGGTTTATACTTATAGGTGGTTTTTGGTGGGGTATTAGACGGTGGTTGGGATTTGACCATCACCGCGTGCATAGCTCCTTTTTATTTCGAAGCAGTCGATGGGTGAGGATTGGTGGTGTTAGGTTTGTTGGTGGAATCTTGGGTTCAGAAATTGGGGTTTTTGCTGCGCAACCACAATTTCTCTTCCTCTAAGGCTCGAATCTCTAGTTTTTGAGCCATAGTAAAGGCCTCATCAAATGTGTGGAAAGTTTGAATTTGGAGGGTAGGAGAGATGTGCTTAGCGCAGGCCCACGTAAAAATTTAGATAAGTTCGACCCGAGGCAAGGCATATGTAAGTTGGTTGATAGGGCCCCACCATCGTCCAATGAAATCTGCGATAGATTCGTCTTCAAATTGTCGGATGTCATAGAGGTTGCTGATAGATACTTTCTTGGCAATGTTAATGGAGAAATGATCCAAGAAAGATTGGGCTAGTTGGTTAAAAGAGAAGATTGAGTGCTGGGTTAAAGCACTGTACCACTCCAAGGTGGGTCCTGATAAGGACATGGGAAAGGTACGGAGTAGTAAGGCATCATCATGAGCAATTAGATAGAAGGCATGTCTAAATGAGCGCAAGTGTTGTTGAGGATCCTCCTTACTATTAAAATGAGTAAATTTTGGTAATTCCCATTGAGGAGGATATGAATGAAGGGAGAAAGAAGGGTGGATAGGCTCCCGAAAAACTTTCTGGTATGTCAGGGAGGTATGACTTCCTGAAACAGAAGCCTCCAGATTTTGCATTTTGTCCATCATTTGTTTGATTAAATCAGTAGTTGGATGATATGATGGTGCAGTTGCGGTAAACAGAGGTAGATTGGGCCAAGGGCCACCACTAGACAATGGTGGGGTTAAATGTTGATAAGGTATGGAGGATGAAAGTATTGAGGTGACGGAATAGGGATGTCCTATATAAGATGTTGAGGTCACCGGATACGTGTGTGGAAATGAAAAGGTGGGTGGAGCTTGAGAAGGAAAGCTCGTGTGGATAGGTGGTAGAGAGAAAGTCATGAAAGGAGCAGTCTGCAAGAGAGACGACGTAGGAATGGTCGGTGGTAATGATATGTGGCGCCCAAGATTAACCAAAGGAAAGATAATTTGTGCTGTATGAACCCCTGAAGCTGGTGGATTGGGAAACGGGGCTAAGGATGCAGAAGGCAAAGTGGAGTTATTAGGCGGAGAAGGAGCTAAATGAGCAGCTCTACTAATAGGCATGCCAACAAGGAGTTGACCATCGGGCATACGGTCAGGGGCATGAGACAAATAGTATTATATAGTGCTAGGATTAGCATCCAAATTTTTTGCAAATTCTTTATCTACTACAAGGATTTTGGGAACCTCACTGGTGTCCATAGGGTTCCCCACAGTATGTGAAGGGGGCGATTCAGGCAAAGGCATATAGCAGGCATGTGAAACCATGGCGGTGACTTGCTTCTGAGTGATAACAACCATGGGCAAGAGTACATAGTAGGGTTTCAATCTATTAGGAACAGAAACAACCCCAGAATGTTAAAATTGGTAGGTTGCTGGTTTGTCAAGGACTGTAAAAGACTGTAACCGATATCAGTCTGCTAACCGATGTCGGTTATACTGTAGCCGATGTCGGTCACTTAACCGATGTCGGTATAATAGGACTGGTATAAGAAACTGTAAGAAGCTACTGATTTGGGGTTAACAGTGCTTAGTATACCTACCAAATTGTTCTGAAGTGATCACAGAAAACAGTGTATGACAGAGAAACAGAACTAAAAACAAGGAAGATACACAAGCAAATTAATAGACTAACCCTAGGATTAGTTTTTATCAATTTGGGGCTTATGCCTTTAGATGCAGAATGATGTTATAATCCTAAACAAAAGAGTTAGGGGAAATTTCAAGTTTGTTTTGGCTTATAAGGTTACCTCAATCAGGTGGAGGAATACCCCGGAAAAAAGGGGGGATGTTTTGAGCTGTTGTGTTAATTGTGAAGTGATTCAGTATGTGTTGTGCAGTGAAATTAAGATTAATTTCTTGTCAATACCATGGAAATCACCCCCACGTGTATGACCTGTTACTTAATCTACATTCACTAGAATTGAAAACAACACGTAAAAATGGAATGCACGTGTTTTAAACCCACATTGAAAATGTTATTCGATGAAGCAAAGAAGATGACTTTCACTAATGCAAAGCTGGGAAAGAAAGAAAAATTCCTTTACCAAATATAATAAAATATCATGTGAAATTTTTAGAAGAAGAAGACAGCATGTATGCTCCCTATATGAAAACAAGCAAGAAAGAAAGAAACCCGAAATGGGTCCCACCGGGCGTGCCAAAATGTTTCGCACAAAAATGGTTTCATTCTCGGGATAGAGTTGCTTCTATCCTTTCATTCCTTTTGAGAAACAAGTAAGGGTTAGGGCTATGAGGAATACCTGGTGAATGTTGAGAGAGAGTGCACGTACCGTAGAGGGAGATTAGATCGATTGCAAAGAACTCCTTTTTATCTCGGAGGGACTACTAGTTCCTGATGAAAAATATAGGTTCAAGGACTGTAATGACGAAGGCAGGGTTCAGGTAGGATGGTCTGACAATCCGAGATGAGCTATCTCCTCTCCTGATGCTTGGATGAGTGTCACTGGGCTATAGTTATTCAGTTGCAGTCTTGGGCTTGATGTCCTTCTCTGCAAACTCTTCTCTTTCCTTCACTTGTCTCTATTCAGCCAAGTAAATTCTGGATCCTTCCAATGACTTCCGATTCGGATCAATGAAAATCCAACCCTTTATTTTTCGTTGGGAGCGGTCATTTACAGAGAACCAATGGCGGTCACGTAACCGACGGCGGTCGAGTAGGAACCGGTATCGGTCAGGTCAAAGTGGGCTATTTTTAGTAAAATAGCCAACTTTCCCTCCTTTTCTCATGAGGGATTAGTTATGGGCTTGGTCAAGTCATTATGAGGTTGGTTTTAGGTGCGGGTGAGGAGTAATTAGTCATGGGTGTGGATGTAGGCCAAGGTATAGGTCTTAATTAGGTTAGTTTAGGGTTAGGACTAGGTCATGATGAGGTGGCGAAATGAGGTGGGCAGGTATGGCGATGTGGATTTATTAATTATAAGGTAATTAATAAATAATTGTGTAAGGTTTAGGTGATGAGGTTAGGTTGCGAAATGAGATGCGGGGCACAGGGGGTCGTAAGACACAAATTTGGTGTCTACAATTATATTTATCATACACACATGAGTGTTCAATTTCCTTCTAGTGGAAATCACATACTATACATAGATCGATGCACGCAACATGGATGCTTAGTGAAGTAACTCATACCAGTCCCACATCGTCTCTTAAGGTTATCTACATTCACAAAAATTCCAAGTGTTATTGTTTCATTGTAATAACACATTACTTAATCAGATTATACATGCTTTGACAAACTTTACATCTTCCTAACCTGCTAATGGGTGCTTCATGTCGAACATTTGATTTGTAATTTTATTTGCCTCCATTTTTATATGATTTTTTCTTACCCTTGTTTTCCATTGTTTGCATAATTTTCTCCATGCTCTATATTTTGTGAACATTGTATACTTTCAACCATTATAACCTTGATTGTCTTGCGACATCGTGAGGGTTGTCCCATATTTGCAACCCAATTTTCATGACCTAATATTTCTTCTTTTTTGGTAGCTTATATATTGGTTTCTATATGTGTGTTTAACTTTTTTTCACCAACACTTGTATTCTAGCCACTATTTGCGTGTGCCTTGGTTTCTACCAAACACATCCCCTCAAACGTACCACCATCAATTCAACATGCGGTCATATTTTGGGCCGCAACCTCCTAGCATTCTCGCATGCACTATAAATGAGGGAGAATCTATTGGGTGAATCAATTACCCCACTAAGTGTTTACAATCACAATTCACGTGTCTACAGTCACAGTTCATCATTCTAGAGTCACAATTCAGTAGTCTAGAGTCACAATTTAGTACAGTAAAATAGAGTTTCAACATAGTCTACAAACTCAAACATGGATTAGAATCATACTTGGGTACTTACCTTAGCACAGACACTAGCTCCTAGAATGAGACTTGGGTGCCTTAGTGATTCTATCCCTTCTTGGGTGCCTAAGACCAGGGGCAGTTACAAATAGTTTTTTGGCTCAACACAATTTTCAACATTTTCATAGAGGTTTTTAACAAGGAAGGAATTCCTTCAGCACTAGGAAATAGATTTTGGTTGCACTTATTTGCATTGGATCATACTTTTACACGCCATCTATAGTGGTTTCTTTACTTCGGGAAGTAGTAAAAGGTTGGAGAATGACACTAGAATTTTCTCCCTACACTACTTCCATGGCTTATGATCTCCCAAAAAACCAACATTTAGAGTGTTCAAAAATTATGGGAAGCATTCAAAGGTTAGAGAATGACACTAGACATTTCTCCCTAAACAAAATTTTTCATGGCATGAGATCACCCTAAAAACTCCCTTCATCGACATTTTTAGGATCCTCTCTACATTATTTTACTCATCATGGATTAGGCACACATGTTCCTTTTCTACTTTTCAACATTTTACACACTTTTTGCATGCATTTTTACACACTTTTATATATACAAATATTTTAATACCTATTCATTCTTCTCTTTTGTAGGTCCATCCTTATGGGAAGTGCTAGTCCACATCAACACATGACAAACATCATTATCGAAAACAGGTACAACATCAAATATCATCATCACTTTTATTTTTACTTCCTCTTTTATAATTTCCATGCTTCACACTTTTAATCACTTCACTCTTTTTGTCTCTCAGTACGCTCTTTCTACATCATTCTACATGGTTATTAGGTATGCATATTTATCTACTTTATGTTACCGATATTTCCTCTCACCAACATAAAATGGGGGAAAATGTGGACACTAAATAACACACTTTGGATACATTATTACGTCTTAATCACATACTACTATTCGTATGATTCTTATAAGAGACAAGTACTAGTTGATCACTATACTTGGCCTCTTAGGTTCCTTTCTCGTCTCTCTTTTAACTAGACAACCCTCACTGTCCAGTCTAACCCTTCATAATTTACCTTTTCTGGCTCTAGACATTTGCGCCTAGCTAGGACGCTAGTGCCCAGGCACCCACGTCCCCTTTGGATGTCATAAACCTCTTTGTATTTAGCTCACTCCTTTTTAGGGTCTTTTCTAGCCATTGGGAATCCTTATCTCTTAGGGGTCATCCTTTTAGTGATAAATTATGAAATTCTAAAAAGAAAATAATATAAATATAAAATTGTGTGGCCAAATTAAAGGACCAAGCTCTAAGAACCTATACTATCACCTAAGGTTACACCTCTTAAGAATCTAAAGAGTATCATTGAATCCATCTAGCATCATTATAAGGAACAAGGGTTGGTTTTCTACATCACAGTTCATAAGAGGGAAGTATACTCTTATCCATGCACACATTTATTACATCTTTCTACATCTAGCTACTTTCCTTGCTATCGAGTGTGACATGCACTAGAGCCACCTAGGGAATGATTCTAAACACATGAATATAGAACTGCAATTGGTCTGAGATGTAGTGTAGTGCTCAGTCATAAGATGACCACTATGATAGATGAGGACAATATGACCCCTTGTTTTGTATCTTTAATTTTTGGGATTTGATGTTATTTTGTGGGTTTTGTAGGTGATTTTTAAATTATAGGGTATTGGTGACATACCAAGGATTTGTGTGACATACTAGTGATAGACATCAAGGGTTTTGGATCAACTGGCGACCATGTGAAATTGATTTCTAGACCTCCTACACAAACATTGGTACCTGGGAATGGATCCTAACATCTAAGTTCCTTAGTACTAATTCAGGCACCTCAGTCCCTTTTCCTCCTATACTTTTACATTTTTTGGGCTCAATCGTGACCTCCTCTACTCATGTTTGATCAGTTTTCCACCTTCGCACATTGACAAGAATATTGTGAAATTAGATAAGTGTCTGGTTGTGAGATAATTTATTGGTGGAAAAATTTATGGGTTTGTTGCCAATGCTCTAGGAGTTGAAGTCCCTCTACTTAGATGGTAAAACTTTTGTATTTTCATGCACGTGAAATGGAGTATTTTCTTGGTGATCTTATGGTGAGGGATAAAATAAGGGCACTCCAATTACCCTACGGAAAAGATAACAATCGCTTGCTAGAGATGAATTTATCTTGAGAGTGGGAAAGTGAGTGAGAATATGAGGTAGGAGAACTACTGTTACAAGTATAAAATCAGATTTCTACAAAAACTAGTTATAAATTTCAACACATACATTTATGAGAAGAAAAAACCAAAAATTCCATGTTACTGGCTAATGAAATACATGCATACAAAGATGAACACATTCATATGCCTTGGAAAAACAAACTTCTTTCTTGCTTAGCTTTTCAATTAAAGTTGTACATAGTATGAGAATGGAGGAAAATAGTGAGAGGAAATAAGAAAGTCATTACAATTTATAGAATGAGAGATGACTCTTCATATATCCCCCAATTCCTTTCAACATGTCCTCACACAACTTAAAACTTTTCAACTTCCCAGGAAACTTATAAGTCCCTTTTTATAACATGAAGGTGACTTTTACATTAGAAATATGAAGTTTCTATTTATTTTTTTAAGGACATAAAAAGTGCACCCAAATGAAGAATTATAACATGGAAGAGATAGAGAGTTAGGGGAGGATGAGAGAAGAGAGAGAAATAGAGAAAGAAGAAGAAGGAATAATTAGAAGCCACCTCTGATGAATTCCAATGATCTTTGTCAGATGATCCAATGAAACGACCCAATGCAATGAACTTTGAATCCTTTGGCACATCTCAATCATCCTTTATTGATGCTGAATTACAATTCTTATCAACTTTCTATTTTCAATGTGCCTTGCCATGGACACATGTTATTTTTAGTAAGTGCACCGAGGTAGAAAATTTTTATTTAGGAACTATGGGGCATGATAAAGCAAGACAAGACACATACAATGAATTTTTTTTTATGACAAATGGATCAGTAGGGAAAAATTTATGCATGGGATAATTTAACTAGCACTACTACACCAAGGGGACGAGAGTGACAGAAAACCCGTTTTCTTCCTAGAGGCGTGATTTTTCACTTTAAGACCTGAAATTGGTGGGAGAGTTGAAGATTGCGAATACACATGCGATGCAAAAAGATTGGGATCAAATGGAGAAATAGAGAAAAATTTATTCATAGGAAAATTTTAATGTCCCCATTTAACCTTTTCACAGGGACATAAAGTGCAAAAAAAGGACCTTGCACTTTTAAGAGGCAAAACATAAGAATTTGACCCACTTAGAGAAAGAACTTCAAATTGAGATTTCCGGAGCTCTAGATGGTTTTTTTGGATGAAATTTTACATGATTTTTACTTAAAAAATAATTCCAACATCAATTGTATGTGTATAATCTTTTAATTCTTCCTTAAACTCCTTGAATTTTCCCCTTTTTGACCAATATTGTCAACCATCACTGCGAAGAATGACATCCATTAAAAAGTACCAAGTTTTTTTTTCAAAACATAATGATTCCACCTTGTATAGGAGTCTCTTAGCTTTCTATTAAGTAATTTTTTACTTCCTAACTCCTTACGGAGCTTTTAGAATTTTTAATCAAAGATCAAGAACCTGTTTTGAAGTGCATAAGTGAGAACTTACTATTTTTAGTAAGTGTTAGAATCAAGTTCTCTTAACTCCAATCCATGTTGCCAACTTGAATGTTTATCCCCTTGTATGCTTATTTTCAGAAATCCACCTTCACCTTGAACACTTATTGGAATGAGTTGTTAGTTTTAGTAGGTCCCCATATAGGGAACTTACTATTTTTAGTAAGTGGTCATTTTCATCATTTTCAGTAGTGTCCGACCTTTTTTTATCTTCTGATTATCTCTACTACACATTGTCTTAATCACAACTAGTTTTGGAGATGGATTACAGAAAATAGCCAGTACCTGTGATGGAAGGCTTACTATTTTTGGAATGTTGGTTTTTAGGCATCGGTTTGTGATGAAATAAATTTTCATGATATGGGTTTTTTCTCTGTAGTACTTCTCTGAAATTTCAATTCAACATGAGCTCTGGAAATGGAGATTTTAAAGTTTAACATTTTTGTTGCGGGAAACTGGGGTTTCTTCACTAAAAAAATCTAAGGTGTGTTTGAAAAATATTCCATTTAGATTCTAATGGCCTCTATAAATTTGGAAGATTGTAAAAAATCCCATGTCAATCAATGCATTGTTCTTCAAGTTACGAATATTTTTCACTTTGGGGCTAACAATGTCATTTTGGCAAAGAAAAATCCTAGAGCCTTAAAAAATCCATTTCTTTCTTGTGTTATCCTCGTCTGATCATGGAATAACGGCCGCAATGGTTCTAATCTTCTGATTCTTCTTAAAAATATTCCAAAAATGGCATCCTTCCATGGAACCACCAAGTGTGCCTACTCAAAATGAACTCACCTAGGAATAACGTAGGGTTTTCTTAAAAATATGAATGTTCCATCATGTAGAGAATATTCTTAGATTTTAGACAAGTATTATTTTTCTTCTAACTCCTTACAGAGCTCCCACAATCATTTGATGAAGATCAAGTACCAATTTTGACTACCTTCTCCTCCCAGGGGCTGAGACTAGGTCATATGAAACATCACGCGGAAATAAGGTTGAAGGGTGCATTTTTGTTTCATGTATTTCCATTTACACAAAGAAATAAATGGATATCAATTTAAAATTTTCACCTTATCGTGACACTTGGAGATCATCCATGCAGGGAGAGGGAAGGCTCTAACTTAGGTCTCGGGGGTTTAACTGACAAATGAGAGATCACATTGGTGTTCTATGGGCTAAAAAGGGATGGGAACATTTTTTGTCTGATATGTACATTTTATAAGGTAAAAAAGGGACATGAAATCCCTCCAATCTCCTGGTGCTCACATGTTTCCTTCTACAAAATTGGATAAGTATGAAAACTCTTACGTTGGGACCAACTTGCGGAGGTGATATCTTAGGCTCCTTGATGAATTTCGGGGTGAAATTTTATATGATTCCACCTGACAAAAAATCATTAAATCTAATGGTGATTTTATAAAATGACTTGGGGGTTTCTTTGGGAGTTATGAATTAGAAAATTTTCAACAATGTGGTCTATTTTTATGCTTGAACATTGGATTTTTTCATGTTACACATTTTCCTGATAACAGATGGCTCTAGCTCTGGGACATGTTATAGATTGAGTGTAGTGAAGACATGGCATGAGAACTCCAAGAATCTCAATTTACAATACCTTGAATAGTTCCTTATCCACTGGGATTTATAGGAGTCACATAAAACCTATAAGAGATAGCTAGAAAGGAAGAATGCGAATAAAACACACAACACATGAAAAGGGAAAACAAACAACAAACGAAAAAAGGAAAACACACACAAATGGAAAGGGAAATTATATACAAGGGGAGAGATATCTACAGAGGTGGGTAAATCATAAACATATACCTGACAATGGGTTGAGAAAAATGCATGCCATCATAAAACAAAGGACTGAAATGTGATGCTTGAGATACAAAGACTGTTATCAGATCAAACCATGCTCTTGTGATGGATTCACATGGCTTGAGAAGAAGAATATAAACCAAGATTCCATATTTATATTGATACTACAAAAATAATTCTCTTGCATCTAAATAATACTTTGTTATCTTTTTTCAACTCTTTTATCTTGAGATTTACACTTGACAATCTGCGATTATGATAAATTTTACCTACATATATTCAAGAGTGGAAAAATAACTCATGTCATGAGAACATTAATCCTCTTTGAATTGCAAATTTAAATTGTCTCTTATATCAACAAGATACTTGGAAGGAGTGAGAACAAACTGATCTCCTTCTAGTTCAATAACTTCTCTGAACATCCCACTTTTTTGTTTAGAGCAAGTGATTTCTAGAATGTGTACCACATCATTGGACCAAATGTCTTCATTATCCCTAAGATCTTGACTCAACCTAAAAATATGTTTAAACCCATCAGATTTTTGGAAGTGACTGTAGTATGGTCTTAGATTATTTGGAAAGAATCATGCATACTCTCACTTTTTTGTTCAGAGAAATTGTCAATAATATCCATATGCTCAAAGAACACCTTGGTATCATTTTCAAATTTTCAAGTCTTGCTTTCATCATATAAGCATTCTTCATCCTTGAGTGGATTTTCTCATATGAACTCTTGATTTACATTAGTGGAGTATTCTGAAGTTGATAGAAGAAGATGATTCCACACACATTCCCAAGAACCTTGCAACTTTTCACTTCTCTTTGAATAAATTTCTTTAATGCAAATCAGCTCAATATTTTCTCTGTTATCTTTCTCCATGGTAGAGATGTCAGTTTCAAGATTCAGGATATTCAAAGGATATTCAATAATCTTCCTCCTTTTGCACTCACGAACCTCTTCTTACTATGTGAAGGATAAAAAAATTCTTTCACATTCACTCTCATCTGCCAGGAAATTATGGAATTCATCAAAATCAGCCAACTGATCCATTTCAACATCAAACATTGGTATGTCAACATGAGAAGCACAAATAGACCCATACCTGTCCTATATCTCCATTTCCTGAGTCAAGAGTTCAAGACTACGTTGAAGATTTTTGTTCTCTTATATGGCCTTCAAGATGTATTGCACAAATATTTATTCTGATATTTCTATAGGTTCATCTTCATTTTTATTGAAAGAGGCTCTTCATTGTGATTCTAAGATATGGTTGAAAATATGATCCATACGTGTCCATGATTCATTTCAAATATCCTCGTTCACATCTTACATGCTTTGTGCTGCCCATGATTCACTTCTTTGCAAGCATGGGCACACTTGATTCATGACACCTTTTGACAAGGAGAATAGGTCCATGCTTTTTTGTAATAGTACTCCTTCAAGCTCAAAATCCATATCATCCTCTTGATGGGACTTTGTTGAAGAAGTAATGTGGGAAGAAATTTGAATGTTATCCTGATCATCCATTATTGAATCTTTTTTCTGATATGGATAATGAAAGAATTCATACTCACAATGATGATCATTCCACTCCGTGGGTGAGAAGAGATTGTGCTCAAATTGTTCATTCTCCTTGGCTTCAGAAAGGAACTGAGATTCTTCCATCAGATCATCCATGATTGAATTGGGAAGAGAATCTAGTTCTTCAACTTGATTCATTTCTTCATAGATCATCTCTATGTCACTTGAAGGATAAAAATAGGAGGGAAAATCCTCCATGACCATCTTGAATTTATCATTTTTTTCCATGATGTCGGGTGGATTTCTTTCACTTGTTTACACATGTCAATTTCATCATTAATTGAAAGATCAATATTTGAATGGATATTATTCATACTTAATTCAAACTCCTCATATTTTATTTCTTCATCATTGGTGGAGTCTTCAGAAGGCATCAAATCATCTATTATGCAACAAAAATCCTGTATTGAACATATTACTTCTCAAATGGGTTGTGTCTCGATCTAAAAATATTTGATGAATGGTGATTCCACCTCCATCTCTCTTCCATCATCATCATCATCCATGATGTTACTTTGGTACTCATCAGAAGGTTTAAGGATAGGATCTTCTTCAAGAGCATAAAAAAATATCTTGGGGATGAACACCTCATAGTGCAGACAATTATCAGGATCCTCTTGAGCTTCTTCATTATGGAAAAAACAAAGGGATTTGAGGTATTCGTACCTTATTTTTAAAGCTAGAGCACACCTCCAAATTTCTTGATATTCTTTGTGATAAGAATTTCCCCTTTCCACATATTATCTTTTCAAGATGTTAATTTCTTCATTTCCATATGCAAGGAATTCATCTATAGAGTGGCAGAAAAAAGATAATATTCTCAATTTTGTAGTCAGTTGTGTGAGGTTGCAAAATTCTTCTACGGTGGATTCCACACCACATTTTCCTTCACTATATTATATAATATTGGTTTGATTCTCATTGGAAGGCTACATGATAATATCTTCTTTGGAAATGTTCAAAAACCTTTTGGGGATGAAACTCCTATAATATGGACTATTTTTCAGGATCTTCCTCTATAGGAAAAGTCTCCTCTTTTTCTTCCTTCTCTTCTTGTAGTGCTTCAATATGTTCATAAATCCTCGGGAAAGCTAACACATATCTTCAAAATTCATGGTAGGATTTGAGGTTAGTATTTCTTTATGCTCCATCCATAAGCTTGTGCACATATTCTCTTCCTAGAATGTCCATTTCTTCATCACCATATACAAGGAAGTCATCTAGAGGAAGGGAGATGAAAGACAGTGTCATGAGTTTCTTAGTGAGCTGTCTGAAGTTAAAAAAGTTACCTTCGGTGGATTCTTCACCATCTTATCCTTCATCTAACATTTTGTATCTCTTTTTAACCTTCTTTATCCATATCTTAGATTCTTGATTATCGGTAGGAGAAATTCCCATTCTTTTTCCTTTGCCTACACTAATCTTGAATTGTAACCACCATGACTTGATAGTTGGTTCTTCACATACGATGATTTTCTCTATTTTGGAAAGTCTCTTTCTAGATTTTTTGGAGATAGTTTGAGCCTTGTTTCCTTCACCTTTCTTGGCCCTGAATGATGGCTGATAAAAAAATTTTAATTTTCAGTAATCCTCTTCTTCTTCACTATCACTCATTAGTACTTCACTCCAAATTAAGAATTTTTCATTATGATGCGGGATACGAACGTGACAGGCATTTTTTCCTTGACAGATTCACCTTAAAAAATGATCTTCTTTGAATTTTTTGGATTTTCAAACCTTGCGTTTGATTTTGGGTGAAGATGCTACCAAGTCTTCTCCACTAAGGGCACCAAAAACTGTTGGTGAAAAAATTTATCACTAAACAATTTTTATGGGTTTCTTGCCAACTCTCTAGGAATCGAAGTCCCTCTACTTAGACGGTGTAGCTTTCTTATTTTCATGTGCGTGAAAAGGTGGATTTTCCTAGTGGCATTGTGGTTGGGGATCCAATAGGAGCACTCCAATGACCCCACGAATGAGATAGAAATCACTTACTAGAGATGAATTAGTCTTGAGAATGGGAAAGGGAGTGAGAATATGAGGTGGGAGAACTAATTTTGTAAGTTAAAAATATGATTCCTACATACACTAGTTAGAAATTGTAACACATGCATTTATGAGAAGAAACAATAAAAACTTCAATGCTACTGGCTAGAGGAAGCCATGTATACAAAGATGCAAACATTCATATTCCATGGAAAACAAATACTTCTTCCTTATAATTTAAATTAAAGTTTTACATAGTATGAGAATGGAGGAAAATATAAGAAAAATGGTTATCTCCTTTGTTTTCTTTAAGCACAATACACTCTTGAGTTTATAAAATTGATCACCAGTCCTTCGAAAAGAGAAGGCCTTTACAATTTATAGAATGAGAGGTGAATTTTCATCTACCCCCCAATGCCTTTTCATGTCCTCGCATAACATAATATTTTTCAACTTCCTAGGAAAATTTTAAGTCCCTTTTTATAACATAAAGGTGAATTTTACATTAGAAACATGAAGTTGCTTTTTAATTTTATTAAGGACATATAAAAAGTGGACCCCAGAAAATAATTATAACATGGAAGAGACAAATATTTGGGGAAGGGTGAGAGAAGACAAAGAAAGAGAGACAGAAGAAGAAGGAAGAATTAGAATCTGCCTCTGATGAATTCCAATCATCTTTGTCACATGATCTGATGAAATGATCCAATGAGATGAAATCTGAATCATTTGGCACATCTCAATCCTCCTTTGTTGATGTTGAATTTAAATTTTTATCCACTTTTTATTTTTAGTGTGCCTCACCATGGACACGTGTTATTTTTAGTAAGTGCACCGAGGAAGAATATTTTGATCTAGGAACTACGGGGCATCATAGAGCAAGGAAAAACATATGTAATGCATAAAAATCATGACAAAGAAATCAGTATGTAAAAATTTATGCATGGGCACAATTTACTATCCCTACTGCACCAAGGGGATGAGAAGGATAAAACAACCCACTTTGTTCCTAGAGGTGTGATTTTGCACTTTAAGACCTGAAACTAGAGGGAGCTACGGATTGTGAATACACACATTTTTTTTTTGGATCAAATGGAGCATTAGAGAAAAATTTATGCATGGGAACATTTTACTATCCCCGTTGCATCTTTGCAAAGGGACATAAGTTGCAATAAAAATGTGCCTTACACTTTTAAGAGGTAAAACATTAGAATATGCCTTAAATTGAGATTTTCAAAGATGTAGAAGGTATTTTTGGATGAAATTTTACATTATTTTGACACACTTCCAAGATAAATGGTATGTGTCAAATATTTTAATTCTTCTTAAAAATCCTTGAAATGGCCCCTTTTTAACTAGGATTATCAACAATTCCTGCGAAGAATGAGATCCACTGAAAATCACCAAGATTTTTTAAAAATCCTAATAATTTCACCTCTTAGAGGATTATCTTAGCTTTCCAATGAGTATTTAGTTTCCTCCTGAATCCTAATGGAGCTTCCATAATCATCCATCGAAGAGCAGGTACCTATTTTGAAGTGCGTAAGAGATAACTTACTATTTTTAGTAAGTGTCAGAATCTATCTCTCTTAACTCCAACTTGAATGTTTATCCCCTTTTATGCTTCTTTTTAAAAATCCTCCTTCACCTTGACCACTTCTTTGAATGACTTGCTTTTTTTAGTAGGTCCCCATATAGGGGACTTACTATTTTAAGTAAGTGGGCGTTTTCACCATTTTTAACACTGCTTGACAATTCTAATCTTTTGATTATCTCTAGTGCACATCATCTTTACCATATCTACTTTTAGAGATGGCTTACAAAAAGTAATCACTAACCATTTAGGAATTCTTACTATTTTTAGAAAGTTGGTTTCTGGGAAATGGTTTGCGACGAAATGAATTTTCCTGATATGGATTTTTCTTCTGAAGTGATCCTCTAAAATTTCATGTCAACCTCATCTCTGGAACTAGAGATTTTAAAATTTAAAATTTTTCACTGTGGGAAACTTAGGTTTCTTCAGTGTAAAAAATTTAGGGCATGTTTGTAAAATCTTCCACATGGATTCTAATGGCATCTAAAACAGAGGATGATTGCAAAAAATCCCATGTCAATCTATGCCCCATTCTTCGAGTTACAATTTTTTTTCACTTTTAAGCCAATGGATTCATTTTGGTGAAGAAAAATCTTGAAGCCTTAAAAAATCCATGTTTTTTCTTGTTTTATCCTCATATGATCATGTAAAAATGGCACCAATGGGTGTAATCTTTTGATTCTTCATAAAACTCTTCCAAAAATGACATCCTTCCTTGGAATCACCAAGTTTTCCCACTTAAAATGAACACACCTAGGAATCACGAATGGTTTTTATGAAAAATATGAATGTTCCATCATGTATAGGATCTTCTCATATTTCCAATGAGTATTTTTTTCCTTCTAACTCCTTACAAAGCTCCCGTAATTGTCTGACGAATATCAAGGATCTATTTTGACTACCTTATCCTCTTAGGGGATGTGACAGGGTCATATGAAAAACCATGTGGAAATAAGGGTGGAGGGCACATTCTTTTGACCCCTATGTCTATTTTCCAAAGGTATGAAAGGGACATCAATTTCCACTTCACGCCTCATTGCGACACTTGGTAATCATCCTTGCAGGGAGAGGGAAGGCTCCAACTTAGCTCTCAGGAAATTAACTAGAAAATGAGTTTTTTGTCTTCTATGTCCCTTTTCTAAAGGTAAAAAAGGGACATGAAATCCCTCCAAGCTTTTGGTGCTGACATGTGTCCTCAAAAAATGGCTAAGTATGAAAACTTTTACCTTGGGACCGATTTGTGGAGGTGATATCTCTAGCTCTCAGATAAATTTCAAGGTGAATTATTAGATTATTCTACCTGAAAATACATTATTGAATCCATTGGCTATGTTCCTAGTCTAAAATTTTTACTTTAACTCTCTCAAATGCCACCTTATTTCTCTGGACCGACCATTGTGCGTCAGAAGAACGAGTTGTCTAGGGAAGTGCATGTTGTTTTGTGACGTCTCATTTTTTTCACCATTTATGAAATTTAAAATAATTTCCATTGACACATTATTGGGCTTTAATATCCTCACAGGGCTCCCATAATATTTCTTTGAAGCTCATGTTCTCATTCATGGTGCATGCTCATTCAGGCCTAAAAACCTACTTTTGATGAATTGTTTCTAACACCTCTTAATCTTCCCTGAACCTTTCAAAATCATATCATTGATGTTTGTAACATTTTAATACTCCTCTACAATGAGTATTACTCCTTTGATCCACTCCAAGAGTGGTACACAAGTCTCAGGATGACTAATGATAGCCCTTCCGAAAACTGCTTGAATGCTCTAGAAGTTCCTAAATCCCCTAAGTCACCAATGGGGACACTTTACATTCATATAGGGAGAAATATGATGAAAATATAGGACTGGTGATTAGGATATACTGACTTGGGGGTGTCTTTGGGAGGTACGAATTTGAAAATTTTTGACACTGTGGTCCGTTGTCATGCTCAAAAATTTAAAATTTTCATGACAACAATGTCTTAACTCTCCATTACAATTAGGGTTTTACTTTCATTTCTTATTTCTTGAGTCCTCTAGTCATATTTTTTGGTTGTAAAACATCTTTTAATTTAACATAAGTAATACTATGCATTTAGTTCATTTTTGTTAAATCAGATTGCACGGATATGAGCTACATCATCTTCACTGTATCTCTTTCTTAGGGTTAAATATTTTACATCTTTGCTTGCTTGTGTCATTACTGTAATTTCTATTTATACATTAGTTACTTTATAATACTTAGATTTAATTAAAATTTTTATTAAGTTTATATAAGATCTAAAAATTGGCAAATGTTTCACTCTTCTTTCGGAGAAATAAAACTCATATCTTGCAAGAATAGTCATTAGTGAACAACTTGTAGTATTAAAATACATTAAATCAAGCGGGAAGGGGTCTAAAAAGCTTGGTATGCCAGACCTATAGACGTTTCTTGGCATGGAATGTACTTAAATTGAATGGATCATGATGTTGTTTTTCCTCCAGACATCCAAGACAAATAGGTAATGAATGGGAGAGTGGATGAAGTCCTCTCACTATCTTCTTAGAAATGAGCTAATAGAAGAATCCGACATAAATACGGCCATATCAATAATTTCATAGTGAAACAGATTCCACCATGGAGGAAGATAAATAAATTGTAGAGGATGAAACTCTATCTAATACAAATAAATGATCCTTCAAAAAAGATCTATCAAGTACCATACCTTCTCATGATATCAAACAAGATTTGATGCCTTTATAAACCATAAACTCCACCCTTAGTTTTTCATTCAATAGATGAGAGACAAATCGGAGATTTTTGGTCAATACTAGAACACTGAGCATCTTTGTGAGAATACTACATTTCATCCCAAGAGAAATGGGGATATTTCCTATTCCTTCCACAACATACTCCTTGTTGTATGTAATTTGAACTTGATGTCTAGTGGATCGATCAATCAATGAATCAAACAACTTCCTATCACTTGTAATGTGATTTCTAGAACTAAATTCAATAAGCAAAACATTCTATGATCACTGTAATCTTTGGGAGACTAGAAAAACATCATATTTATGTACACTACAATTTTCTAATTCTGGTACTTCCTCATATGATTCATCATCTGGATGGGCTAGGAAATGCACTTTCTTGTTCTTTTGGAATGGACACCACTTGGATTTATATCATTCACTATGGACAGATGTTATCTCTTCTCTAAAATGGTATTTTTTGATGCTATTAAACCAATATTTCATAGTGAAATTTATATTTGTGGTGTAGATGTGACACCATCGACTCTCTTTTTGAGACATTTTCTTCTAATGTTGATTCTATCGATTTTTTGTGATTTATTTTTTTGTCCATTACAAGGCTTCTGAATCATATGCTTCCTTGAGCTCAATGATTTTTCTTAAAATTCTTCATACATTGTCTAAATGGTTATTTCCTATTGTAGAAATTTGACCAGTTCAAAAAAGGTCACTTCTTTTTTGTGATGGTCAATATAGTGATAAATGTCCTAAAATGGGAATGAAGAGATCATGGTATGAGAGGGACAATCGAGTTATCTTCCACCAATTATCTAAGTGATCCAATTTCTACTTGCAGTTCTACCACAAAATGTAATAATTCCTCTACTTTCTCGCCTTCTTTTATACTCATTATATGAAGCTTTGAGTATAGATGGGGGATCATTATCAAGTAATTTTCCTTGTAGATGCTCGAGAGAGTATACGATGCCACATTTAATGTTTTCATATCTCATATGTATGGTTCCACTTCATTGGAAATTATGAAAGTGATCAACATCAAGGATTTTTCATTAACATTTTCATACTTCATTTTCTCATCTATATCTGTGGGATGAGTGGATTTTATAGTGACAAGATCCATGAGATATTATAATAAGAGAATGGTGCATATCTTCATTTTCTAAGAGGCATAATTATGAATTTCAAGAGTTGAGCATCAGAAAAAAATATTTTGGGCCTTGACATTGCTTTTTTCTTCATTTTACAAGATGGAAAATTGTCCTCTTCATGTTGTTTCCATGCTTTTTACTATCACTATTGATCAAGGACGTTCTCCTTCATTGTCATGTAAGAAGAGGCTTATTCACACCAAATGTTTCTTGTTCCACATTAGAAAATGTTCACATTCTACGTAGGTCTCCATGTGTTGATTTCAATAGATTCCAATACATCCTCTCCTCTGGACATTGAACATGTCTGTTTGTTATGTTGTAAGAGAAAATGTCTAAAGGACATATGAACATAAAAATGCAACATTTCAGGATTGTATCAAACCTTGGTCACTTCTCCTTTGATTTGAATTGAAAACTTCACGCAAACCATGTCATTTACTACACTTTTTTATCAATAAAACACTAAATAAATCTACACACAAGGTCTAACGTACAATTTACACCAAAAAATAAAAGGCAGACCTCCGATGCTAAACAGAGTGCTATTTTTTCCCTTCATGCCTTTTGGTTTCCAAATATGGTCAAAGGTCACTATAAACATATGTAACCAAAACAACCATTGAAATAAATCACTGGTCTAACTGCCAGTAGAACACCACATCTCTTTCAATGTTTCCAAAACAACAAGTTGCATCTTTCTTTGATAAGCACTTTGATATACATGTTTCTTGCTTCAAAATTTCCTCAGACATGTGATAATAAATACCTCTATGCTTCATCAAAACTCTAATACCAATGATGATTGGAAAATAGAGTGTATATATTTTATTTATTTAAACCAAAGAAAACATGCCAATATATACAAGTGGTGAAATAGTCATATAACCCCACCACATTCCAGGTAATTGGAACCAAATCGAATGGTGTAACTAAAACAACATAACAATAATGTAATAAATTAATATAACAATTGTAGGTTTCTTATGCTACTGTGGTTGGTAGTTTAATGTATGCAAAGGTTTATACAATACATGATATTTCTCATTTAGTTGGAGTAGTTTGAATATTCATGTCAAATCCTAGAAAGGAACACATGTTTATGATTAAGGGGATATTTAGGTATTGGCATGGAATATTTTATAAAACAATTTTCTATCAAGGTAATCCCAATGAAACAAAAACACTCAATCTATATAGTTTTTTGGATTCGAACTGGGGTGGAGATTTGGATATGTATAGATTTACCAGTGGGTACATTTGGTACCTTTAGGGGGTGAGATGTATGTTGGATGGGTAAATTTCAACCAAGTGTTATGATATCTACCACAAAGTTATAGTATATAATAGTTACTCATGCAAATAAGGAGGTTATTTGACTTCAAAGACTTATTTTATCTATTGAACTCTTTCAAAATTATGTAGGAATATATTGTGATAGTCAAAGTGCAATTTATCTATAAAATAACCTTGAGTATCATTTGAGAAGGAAACACATTGATCTTCAATATAAATTTGTAAGAGAAATGGGTGAGGAGAATAAAATAGTAGTGGATAAGGTAGACACATCATATAATGTTCTTAATTCTTTGACAAAGGTTGTAAATAATCATAAATAATCTCGATGTAGAAAATAAATGGAATTGAATTCCTTAAGTTAATGACAATATGGACTCTACATACCCTACTCATATTATTTGACAAGTGTGAGAATTTTGGAAATGTGTTTTACATTTTCCATGAGTTACACTCTTATAGCCTGTACAAACCTCAATAATTGATTAGGGGGGGATTCATATGATATGGATAATGTGTAGGTGATTTTAACCTATGTTAATTATGGCTAGGTAGATAAATCATGTTTACATGAAGAAGTTATGGGTTGTATTATTAGCCCATGGTTTTGGTAAAAAAAAAAAGTATACCATTGTGAAGGTTACCGATAGAAGTGCATACATTTATGGGCTTGTAGTTGGATTTAGAATAACTAAGAGTTCATTATTGTATGGTAAAATGGTAGAGTTCATATAATAAGGAGATAAGTGACCATGTTGGGGTTTTTCAAGAAAGGATTTCCTAGGATATATCTTGTGTACTATGTTATTTTTTTTTTTCATTTCTTTATTTATTTTTATCTGAAATATTTTGTAAAGTATTTCTTCTCTCGTATCTTCCTATCATATCAAATTATCTTAATTGATGTTGTCAGATGGTGGTAAAGGTGTGTGCATGCATGGAAAACCTAGAAAATGTGTAATGAAAATAGGCGAGGCTATACCTATCTTGAAAAGAAGGTACATACACTAGAATGTGTAATATGTTGTTCAATGTGGGTAGTGGGAAATCCTTCTCTAGGGTTTCATTCCTCTCACCAAATCTCAGAGGCCAAATGATGATGTGTTGGGAAATTTTGTCAAGATAAAGGGAGAGTTGATTTTTATGAGGGAATTTTTTGGCTATTTTCTTTTTCTAGCCAATATGAAAACTAGTCACTTATGGCACTCATCACAATACTTGGGGGGTTCAACAAGTAAAATAACTGATTAAATGTCATTTATAGCCTAATGATATTACAAAATACAAAATAAAATAAAATTCAACTATGAGTATCATTGATAACCTAAACATATATTAAAAAATTATTATTATTTACAATATTTAGTTCTAATACTAACTGTTGGAGGAATGATGAAGATCTGGAGGGAATCTATGAGCATCGACATGTTACACTCAACCGCAAAAATGGCGTAGCTTCAAGATCAAAGCAAGAACTCACCTGAAAAGCATTGTGCATGCATTGAGGGAAAATGGCTCAAAAGAGGCCCATACTCCATTGTTTATAGATAATAAAAAGGTGTTTACATATAGGGGAGTAAATGTGTAACTACCATGTAAGAAAATATTCCTCCATAATGGAGAAGAGGAGTTACTTTCCCAAATTGGAATGTAACTCCTATAACGTAACTTACACATATGACAGATTCTGTAAGAGAATATGTCATAACTAATATGACACCTAAAACCTATAATCTCACCTAAGTGAGATGACTCACCTGGTGAGGTGGCAATACACCTAATAAATAAATAAGAGGTGAAGGAAATGTCACACACACTAACACCCCCCTTTCATCGTAACTTAGGATGAGGTGACAAGTCAGAGATGAGAAGTGGGTCTCGGCACAAGGCCTGATGAGGTACCCATGCACAAGAAAAAGGTCCGAAGTAGTGAAGGAAAACCCAGTGGGAAAAACATCCACCATAAGAGAAAAAAACACTCTCTAATCTAAGAAAGATGTCAAAGATGGGTCCCAGCTATAGACGAGCCTAAAAAGGTACCCATGTACAAAGAGGAAATCTCTCGGAGAGAAGAAGAAGAGAGAAGACGAGGGAAATGAGAGGAATGCAGAAGATACTATGGATGAATTTGAACTCTGCAGCTCTAGGAGGTCTCCCAGAAGAATGTCAATGACGAGATCGTCTACCTCTAGACTGAAGAAGAGCCACCTACAATGAACTATGTGCTTGCCCTTAGGAAGGACATAAATGATGTGCTGGAAGTCTACCCACTCCACAAAGGAAACTGAAGGCAGCAACACGAAGAACTCTGAGTCTAGTGAGTGAGTGCCAAGGAACCAAAGGTAATGCCATGTGTGTAGAACTATCAGAGTGAAAAAGAGGAACACCCACAGAAAGGATGTCCAAGTGATGTGAAGGGAACAAAACATCCTCCACAACAAAAAAGGGATCCATAGCTGAGGGTGGATCAATGAAGGTCTCTAGAAATGTGGAAGTGACATAATTCCTAGAAGGGGAACTCCCAACAACAGAGATGATGAACTCCTATGAAACACCTCTAGGTGGATGAGGGACATGTAGAGCATCACAAGTGGAATCTGTGAAAATATGACTAAGGTCAGGAAGATACTTGTCCTAATGAGGGGGCTCAACAAACAGAAGAGCGATGTCAGATAGGTATGAGTCATCCAATGAAGTTAGAGGAGTGAAATGGGCCTCACACACTGGAAGTGGAAAGGAGGCTGGTGTAATGACGGTGTGAGATTGAGTATGAGACTGCTCGATATCTGATGAGATGTGGGGGGTGATAACAATGTCTAGAATAGTGAGAGAAAGAGGAGAAGAGTCCTCTGTAGTACTCTCGACATCAGAACTGGATGCACAATCCTCGTCATTAGAAGTAGAACCAAGTGATCATGTGTCAGTGGAATGGCCATCACATGAAGAAATGGAGGAGATGACTAAATCAGCAGCAGCAACGATGGCGGTAGTATGTGTAGGGTCTCCATAGAGGGACTAAAGAATGCTCCAGACACCGTGAGGTGGATCTAAATCTGCCACGTGAAACCAGAGAGAATGAGAGATATGCATCATCATGTGACCAAAGACATGGTCACAAGTGTCGAGGAAGTATTCTAGATGATGATGATCAGTGGGTGCAGGAACTGGCCCAAGACAAAAGGGTAAAAGACCCTTGTGGGTGAAGTAACATTCCATGGAAGCACACCAAGCTAAATAGGTCTCTCTCCTAGTGAGAAGTGGCGGAGGCTATAAGGTGATCCTACAATGCTCACATCTAGAAAGATCACTCTCCATAATGCAGAATGCAAGATGCAAGGTGCACGAAAGCAAGACATCGGACTTGGCCGATAATGCGTCTGCATGTGAAAACCTAAGAGTACAAGTAACCCCCCAGAATGTGGTACTTTATAAAAGTAGTGCATTTACAAAATTGGCAATTCCATCACCTAAAGTGTAGAAAATCATGCAACTTTGACTAAAGAAGCGCTCAAAAATGAGTAGCGAGTCAAAAGTTATAGCATTAAAACAATTCCCACAACTAATGGAAAAATGCACTAGACACTGCAAACGCATTTAAAAAGTGCACAAAATGGGTGCAAAGGGTGCCATGTGGGAACTTGTTGGAAATGGCATGGAATTTTAGCAGGGGTTTGTTTTGACTACAAGGGTGGGTTAGCCTCCTGCCAACCCCGGACCGCACCCTCTATCTTCGACGCTCATAGGAGGGTTGATAAAACAAGCCAAATAACCAAAAATTTTACAATGCCAAGAAATGAATTTTTTTTTTAATTTTTAAATAATCACCATAAAACATCAAAAAAGAAGGTGATGGGGCCCATGTTTGGAAGAGTGAATAGCAAAATAACGCCACGTCCCACTTCTATTTGGTGTAACCACTGTTTTGCAGCTGTATTGACTAGAATGTAGGTGGGAGGTGCTTGCCACGTGCTTGGATGGGCATCACAGGTTGAGGCCTTGCAAAGGACCATGCCAATCCACTATCCTGAAGGTGCAGCACCATGTCAAAGTCAACCGAGCATGGGTAGAGAGCAGGTGGAATTTGTTTGGATGTTCCAGGCTGCCGAGCTATCCCAATGCGTGCAGGTCAGTTTAGGAGGCATGAATCAACACAGATGCCATTTGAAGGGAACTTGAGCCACATGCATAGGGCTGTAGGTAGGTTATAACATCCAAGTAGAGAACCACAAGCATTGGGGGGAAGAACCAGGCACGAGCGGAAGGTAGGAACAACAAGTCATGTCCGGAGCAACTCAGCAGAGAACAATGCACAACAAACAAACAAAGAAAAATTCATAGCAAACAATGTGAGGCAGAGGAGCTCCAAATATGGAATCCAATCATGATCAAACAACAAGCAATGAGCAGCAGTGGGTGGAGCTTCAAATATTAGTAGGAGGAAAATAATCCAAATGCAAGTTTAACAGAGGTGAGCAAGGAAAAAATGAGTCTAATTCACCAAACGATGAACAAGGAATGTGTAACTTACCGAGGTGAGTTGTTGTGCAGAGCTTCCTGATCAAATTGGGCTCATGGATGTGCAGAAGCCAATACCAAACCGACCAGACTAGTAGAATTATAAATCAAGCAATACCATGAAGCACGAGTCGAGCACAAGTCGAGAGTGCTAAAAACAATGCAAGTCAAGTCACAACTGAAGGCACGAGTCACCAAAAAATAGGATCAATCCAACACCATGAACTGACAATGAAGAGAGATGCATGAGTCATTTAGGTAGACCACGGAGCAGCAAGGCAAGGCATTAAGATGAAATTTTCTAAGCCGAGTTGACACCAATGGAACACATGTCCATGCCAAGCAAAAAATGAGCTCACGTGAAAAATGCAAGTAGAGCACATGCAAATGATAGCTTGCACAAGAAACTATGAGATAGAGAGTAGTAAACAACTATTGCGAGCAACACGATTATGATCCCCAAGATTTGATACCATGTCAGAGGAATGACGAAGATCTGGAGGGAATCCATGAGCATCGACATGTTGCACTCAACCGCAGAAATGGCGTAGCTTCAAGATCGAAGCAAGAACTCACCTGAAAAGCAATGTGGATGCATTGAGGGAAAATGGCTTAAAAGAGGCCCATACTCCATTGTTCATAGATAATAAAAAGGTGTGTACATATAGGGGAGTAAATGTGTAACTCCCATGTAAGAAAATATTCCTCCATAATGGAGAAGAGGAGTTTCTTTCCCAAATGGGAATGTAACTCCTATGACGCAACTTACACATATGACAGATTCTTTAAGAGAATCTGTCATAACTAATATGACACCTAAGACCTATGATCTCACCTAAGTGAGATGACTCACCTGGTGAGGTGGCTATACACCTAATAAATAAATAAGAGGTGAAGGAAATGCCACACACACCAACACTAACAAAACAAATAAAAAGATGAAAAAGAGAGCAAGTTGAGATAAAAAAAGAATAAGTTGAAAACCTCTCTCACTTGCTCTATATTCTTTGAATGCCAAGGATTGTGATAATTATATCAATGCTCAAACAAATATTTACTTGATCAAGACACGAATATGTGAAAGAGTATGATGGGTAAGGATTAGTAAACCTAGAGGATTATCTAATGTTGTTGGATATTTTGGATGTATTTGCTAATATTTTAACCACTACGGAAGTATAATGCATTTAATCAATAGTATGATCCTTAACACTCATACAGATTGAAACAATATAAACTAATATGCTAACTTACGCCAACATAGACACCAAATATATGCACTTGTGTATATGTTTAGGTTCTAAAGCATGCTAGTGTGTACATGATTCCTAAGAAATAAAAGTAGTAGTTGAAAACTTTGTTTGGGGATTTTGTTTTTTCACTTACATTTCTTACTGATCTTATACATAGTACATCCCTTTTGTTATTTGAATAATTTATCATTTATGGTCTCAGAAACTAATGCCGTATTAGGATAGAATCACTTAGGATCTCTTATCCATCATCGACACTCCTGATCCTCTCTATATTTTTCTTACTCTTTTTTGTATCTTTTACTTCTTGGGCATATTTTAGTACTTTAGTCGTCCTTTAAATTGTCAATTATGAAATTAAAACAAAGGAATCATATATATACTTAGTTATTGCACTCAAATAAAGGGGCTAAACACTAATGATTATATGCTATCACCTAATCTTTCATCAAGGCATGAGATCATCTCATGAGCATACATATAACACATTCATGAAAAGGAAAAGGTCTACATAACTCTACATAGACATCATAGGAGGGAAAGTTAATTTTATTCCATCTCACACATTTGTGTACAAGTGTATCTTTCACAAGGGAAACCTAGGGAATCATTACACACACATACACAGAGAAATAAATGGAGTATGATATGTACTACAACACTTGGTCATAAGATAAATATTTAAGTGATCATCAAGGTCAATATGAATCCCCATTCTGCATCTTATTTATTAGGTTTGATGTGGTTTGTGGGTATTTACAGCTAGGTATCTATCTTGTAGGTTACAAGCACAATCTAAAAAATTGAAGGAAAACCTAAGTGACAAACATATATAAATCAGAAAGATCTTGCAGCCCAGAAAACAACATAACCTAAGTATTTAAGTAGACACTAGGGCCTAGACCAATCCTTAGTGCCCATATACTCATGTTATCCTATGGGCACTTATTTCTTGTGCATTTATGAGTCTAATAAAACCTAATGAACCTTTATGACACTCTTCTTAATATTTTCTAGCAATTCATGAGCTCAGAAAACTTCCAAATCACTCATCAATCAACTAAGTCCCCATCTCTTGTCCTCTTACTTAGGGTTTTATATCTTTACTTTCATCTTACTTGTCCATTTACAATATGTTGTCATTTTGATATCATTACTTACATTAATTTACTCTAAAATTAGGTTTAATTCAATTTAATTTAAATCATTTAGGGAACCCCAGCTCCTAATCAAAAAATCAAATCCTTATATATATTTCTGATTATATCTACATCAAGGCTCATATTCCTATCTATTGTTTATTATACCTTTGATCTGCATATGTCTTTCAAGGTTTTCATCCTTGGTTTTATATTTCTAGGGATATTATTTTTCCCAGTACCTTTTCTTTCATGGCTACTAAGGTACCCCAAGTCTCCCTATATTAATTAATTCGAATGCACCCACCTTACAAATATGTTCTCTAACAATCCCTAGACACTATGTACCTCCTTCGAAATATGCCTCCTTCACAAGTCAATTCCATTTTTTGATTGTTTCTCTTACTCCCATCTATCCTGATACCACAACAAACCAATCCATATTTGAGTGAAATCAGGGTTTACACTTTTTATTTAAAGATGAATTTCAATCTATGGAGACCATGATCGCATCCCTCACAAATGAAATTCAACATCTGAAGCCTGCTTCTTAGGCCCTTTCTAATTTTCCTTTTGTGCCTAATTTTTATCCCATGTCTATTACATGTGTTCATACAAGTAAGGTCCACATATCCTCACAACAGGAACGTCTCAAGTTTGATAAAAATTATATGCAACATGCTAATATCTCTAATATTATTAATCATCAGTTAACCACGTTGCCACCTACTCATTACTACCCTCTTTATTGGATTAAAAAATACAAAAATTCATCCATTTTGACCTTATCATATAATTAATGGTCATGGTGACAATGATTGATATGATTTAGAACAAATAATTAGGAAACTTGAGCATCAATGCTTCAAGTCATTTGCTACACAACATTGTGATATGTGCTCATATATAATTATTAAACACTAATGGTCTCCCAAATCTGATCCCTTTATGTCTAATGAGAATTACACCTTAATTACTGAATTTCCATCTCTAGTAATTCAAGAGCTACATATCCAATCTAGTGTCATATCACCTTTGGAAGTATCTACCTCATTACCTCCTCCTATCAAATCATCTAAAATAATACCAATCCCAAATATGTAACCAATATCAAAAAATAACCACCACTTCCCTCGCAATAAGCTGATATACCTCATCAACCTCTTCAAATTAATCCTATAATTCATATTTTCAATTGAGATAATTCTTATGTCAATGACTAACACACATTTCAAACTCATTCACCATTACATGGTCTCTCTCACATAATCGTATAGATCTCCATCATTCAAACACTTGGGGGCATCACACTTTTTGCCCCTCTATACTATAAGTTGTTTATAGTATCTTCTTATAGTTTCTCTAATTTCACGCTCCACGCTCAATGTAAATATTTCCTAGCATTCTCACATCTATTGTACACACATTGTACCTTCATTCCCTAATGACGCATTCTAGTTCAACATTTCATACTTGGCTATTGAGAATCCAATTATTAAACGAACCACATGTTATATACTTATGATACACTTCATGATTTGTTCTTCATGATGCATCTTTATTAGCATCTACTTTTAATCGTATATAAAACTTTCATTACATGATGAAAATCTCATGTTTTATGGTTCATTATTAACTATTAAAGGAGCGTTTCTAAATGAATTTCATCTCAAATACATCCGTTGGGGAAAAATGTAGCCCCTCCTCTCTCCACATCTTGTATCTCGTTAGCACACCATCACATTCAAACATACACATCTTGGTTAAATTTACTCCTATTAGTTAATACTAGTTTCATTTTATACTTCGGTTTCTATGTTAATTGGATACTTAATATGTCATTATCTTTTTCTAAATACACATGTGTGTTCACTTGGTATCTTGAGCTGAATTCAGGATCTTTACAAAATTTTACAAGATATGCTTGACACTGCTCTTTACCAGTCCTGATGTAGCTCCTGGGGCATCTACTATTCTTAATCTCATACTCCATACATCATAGATCTTATTAATTCTATATTTACTACTTTTTGTCAATCTCACTTATTATTTTTCTCTAATATATACATGCTTTGACTACTACTTATCTTCCTAACATGTTAATGGGTACTTAATGTTTAGAATTTTCCTTGTAGGATCTATACAACAAGGGTTTTCTGTTACTTCTTGGTTACTACTTGTTTCCATTATTTATCGGCTATGTCCTATGTCCTTCTCTTTTATTATTATCTTATGGTCACTTTGGCTTTGATGTCTTATGACATTGTGAGTGATGTCTCGTGTATGAAACCTAATTTTTTTGGTCCATCTTATCTTAATAATTACTTTTTACATTGTAATATATTGCATGCTTACTATTTTACACTAACACTAGTTCCTAGCCTACATTGTTTACATGTGCCTTGGTTTCTACCATATGCATCCCCCACCCCTTGCAAGTATCAACTCTCTAATATGAATAGAAATCTCAATTTCTGTCTTTTGGGTTTCATTCTCCTACAATAATCACATGCACCCCAAATGAGGGGGAATCTATTGGGTGAAAAAATCACCATTATAGCAGCTCAAAGCTTCAGAATAGATCAGCCTAGTACATAAATGGCACATGCACACATTTACCAATCAATAAAGAATTAGACATGGACCCAAAACTCAAAGTAGACAGTAGCGATGGACACTTATGTCCCCCTGGGAACTTGTGTCCTAGGGGATAAGTAGTTAATTTATCAGTTCAACACAATCTCAAATATTTTACAATACAATTCTCTAGTAGTGTAGGCACTTGCCTCCAATTATAGAATGCATTCAATTGGTTACAATGAGTTACAACAGGAACAAAAAGTTATAAGTCAAGGATATGCCATCTATAACTGTGCTTATTGTAAAGTGTAATAGGAGAGAAAAAATAGAACTCTTTCCTAAACAATCTTCTCTTGGATTGAGATCGCCCTAAAAACTCTCTTTGCATGAGATCACCCAAAAAACTCTCTATTTTCATGAGATTAGACAAAAAAAAATATCTTGGCATGAGATCACCCAAAAAAATCATTATTAGCATTGGATCGCAATAAAAACTCACTCTTTAGTAAAAAAATCCAGTAGTATCTCCAAGAAAAATAGGACAATTTTCTACCTTTTACTCTCTTACACATTAGGTGCACACTTTCCTTTTATACTCTTTCTTTGCGTATACATACATTATTTTAATTTTTCACATATAGAACATTGAATACTCTCTCATTCTTCTTTTGCAGATCCATCCTTATACGTAATGAGAATCATCTCACATTAGCAAGTACAAGCTCTAACAATGCAAAACTATGCATATACGCTTCACCCTATGGTAAACTTTAATTTCCAAGTCTTCAAGCTTCACTTTTCCACTCGACAAGATATCGGCTATACTCTTCTCTACAGGATCACAAGGTACATATATTCTATGTACTTTATGTTATCAACTATTCAATCAATATTATAAAATAAGGGGAAATATAGACACAAAATTTATGCACTTGGGTATATTTTTATTTCTAGGTCCTTAAACATGCAAATGTAAACAAGATTCCTAAGCATGAAAACTAGTAGTTGACAACTTCTTTTGGGCCTTTCGTTTTGTCTCTTACATTTCTTACTAGTCTTACGCATCTTACAACCCTACCACTATTTAACTAATTTATCTTTTATGGGCTCATAAACTAGTGCTTAGTTATGGTGAAAGTGCTGAGAAACTCTTATACCTCCTAGATATTCTTGACCATATCTATCCTTTTCTTACTCTTTTGAGTTTATTTTACTTTTTGGGTATCTTTTAGTACTTTGGGTTGGCCTTTCAGTTTCCAATTACAAAAATAAAACAAGGGAATCATACATATACTTAGTTATTTCACTCAAATAAAGGTCTAAACACTAAACATTAGTTAATCTCACCTAATGTTGTGTCAAGGCATAAGAGAATTTTAAGAGCATACATCTAGCACACTCATACAATAGATAAATATTTTATCACTCTGCGTAGACAATAAAGGAGAGGAATTTCATGTTATTCCATCTCACACATTTGCATACCCTAAAAAATCTAGATTCATCCCACTATCATAGTGAAACTTGAACAAGGGAAACCTACAACATCATTACACACACACACACACACACACACACACACACACACACACATAACTACATGGATTCTTAGATGTTGTGCACTAATCGGTCACAAGATCAGTCTTCGGGTGACCATTGGGGTCAATCTGACTCCCCATTTTGCATCTTATTTATTAGGTTTGATGTGTTTTGTGGGTATATGTAGGTAGGTATCTATTTTTCATAGTTCCATGCATGATCGAAAACATTCGAGAGAAACTAGAGCAACAAACAATGATTAACTGTAAAAATCTTACAGCCTAAAAAAGACAAGAACATAAGTATTTGAGTGAACAAAACTCCCAAACCATTCCTTAGTGCTCAGAAACTCCTATCCTCTATTGAGAACTTCTTTCCTATGTATTTACCAGTCCCAAAATTGTCAGTGGTCCTTGACGACAATTTTCCTATTTTGTTCTAGTAGTTCCTCATCCTAGACAACTTCTACATCACTCAAAAATCAACTAAGTCACCATCTCTCTTCCTCTTACTTAAGGTTTCATAGATTTACTTTCTTATTGCTTTTCCATTTATTGTATATTATAATTTTTATATCATTAGTTACGGTAATTATTTTGAAATTTGATTTAATTCAATTTGAATTAAATCAACCAGTACCATGGATATCCAAGTGAGAAAAAGTAAGTACAAAAAAAATATTATGATCTTTTCTATTATATGTTCAAGGACCTTTACAAAGATTTTGATATTTTTTATTTATAGGAAAAATCCATATAAATAGTTCTTTATAAGCAGTAATGGTAGTAGATTATTTGTAGCACTAGTTTTACAATTTAATATTACATAGTAGATACAAAATCAAATTACATTAAATGTCATGTTTTACCTCTATAAGTTATGTCATGTCTAAGAAAATCATCTGTAGGAAGGAAGATCCTCGATAAACTATGGAAGGCTTAAGCACAATTCTAGATATGGTATGCCCATATAATATATGTTCTCATGTATAATGGTGCACTTCATAGTAAAATTAAAGTTCTTTATTTAAGATATCCAACTACCTTTGACATGGAGTCTACATGGGTTGAGATATTTTGACAAGTTGAGTGACACTACCTTGTGCATAAAAGGAAATCCTAATAAATTGCATAGATAACTTGACCTTTTTTTAGTTTCTTTATCTTAGATTTAGAGCATGCAATAATGTGCATGGAAGGTTTACATATTGAAATGTGCACTATATTTCATATTTGGTGTGTATAATGTTATTTAATGATGGAAAATTTGTTAAACTTTATGTGATGGGTCCTATTGGAACTCAAATTAGTCTTTCCCAGTTTTCCATTAAAATCCCTTAGTTTGTGGCCTCTATCATGTTTTTTGTCTCCCCGTGTTGGTGCTTGAAAACTCTGTCCTCAATTTGGTTACCATGATTAGTTGATTAGTTGATTTGTTCCTCTATCCATTTGAAGGTGTCTGTCAATTGAGTGTAAAAATTGAGCTATTCCTTCCCTTCCGTTTTCCATAGTCATGTGTTGTTTTCCCTGTTATTTCTGTCCTAGGTACCTGAAGAAATGTGAATGGATATAGCTTACAGGGTCATGTGTGAACCTTACAACATTTCCAAATTCTCTTTCCTTGAATAAAATTTCATCTCCGGGCTCAAACGGTGGTTTCCTTACATTTTTACGGCTTCACGGGTGTGTCTCTCCTATCAAATTTAAATCTCTATGTTTGTGGAAATGTGGCCCTTTTTGGTTGGATGCGGCTCTTTAGAGCACTCCAAAACTTTTCCACATGGAGGAATGATGCTCGTTTGAAGAATCACTTTTTTTTTGGGACTTGGAGTTGCGCTGGGAGGAAATGTGGAGGATTCCACTGCTTTGCCCAGACTTAGGAAAAAATTTCATGCAGCTGATATAGTTTTGTTGGGGAATGGACACATGGTGGATTGGTGCTCATTTAAAGATCTGTCTTAGGGTCCCACCTTAACAAAAGTGATAGAGGGACAGGTGGAGGTTTCCGCCAGCTCCACTGGGGACTTACAATTTTTAAACGAATTTTCTAAGGCTTGGTATACAATGTGAGCCCACATTCATTTAGGGTCTCTCCTCTTGGGGACCATCTTGAAGTTACACCATAAAGACACATGGAGCTTTCCGCTAGGCCTGCCTTTACTTAGACTTTTCAGCAACTTCCTAAAGGGCCTAAGACACGTGAAGGGACCATGCATGTTTGGGAACCGGCCCTTGGCTTTTATTTTGAAGAAGTGCCAGGAGGACACTTGAAGGCTTCTACTTACTCTGCCTTCTACATGGAATTTTCAATGGCCAAAGAAGACTGTCTCGGACCTTAGACACATGGCACCTTCCGCTAAACTCTTAAACTTTTTAACAAACTTTGGTAGAATGAAACAAGTGTTGAGCCTGCACTTATTTAGGGTCTCTACTTTTGGGGACCATCTCAAGATGTGCTATTGAAACGTGTGGAAATTTGAAAATTCAAAAGGGAGGGAGGTGGAATCTCGAGGAAAATTTGGAAAAAATTCATTTTTTCCAAAAATAGGCAAAATAGTAGAATTTAGCCACGGTTCCTCTGGGACCCACATTGGGAAACATGTCAAGCCCATTTTTTAAAGGTGGAGGGGTGAAGAAAATTGAGAAATTTTGCATTTTCTCTAAAGGGTGTAAAAGGAAAAAAGGAACCCCCAGGAACATCCTAACTTGGATCTCCCATGTGGACGGTCCAAATTAAAAAGAGAGATCAATGAAAACTGGTGCATCTGTATATGATTTTCTCACCATTTCTATGCTCCAAAGCTCCTAGGGATGTGAATTTTTATGGTCTTTTATCATTTCTTGGAGTGTCATCCTACATGCCAAATGAAGAGGATACATTAATTATGTGTATCTCATGGTTTGGTGGGGAAGGTTTGAAAACATATCTTTCACCATTAAAGATGTAATTTTACTGTTGGATTCTGATCTGATCTTTCTTTCCTTTGGCACGCAAGAAACCAGTTGATATCTTGGTTTGGTGGGAAAAAATCTGAAAACATCTTTTACCGTTAATATGTGATCTGACTATCAGGTTCGATCTAATTTTCTAGTCTTTCCTTCCTTTGCACACAAAGAACTAGATTTGATAGATTGGAGGAGGAATTAGTTGGCACGTGAGATGAAGAATGACTTACCAGGTGAAGAATTGAATGATGGAAATATTTGGAGATATTTTCCCTCTGTGCACCTGACAACCTTTTTTGCACATCTGATTCTTGAGAGTCATGATCAAGGTTCGTAACACGCAATGGTGATTTGAATGTTTTTGGTTTTGGGGGGAAAACTTTTTTGTAAATGAAATGTTATAAATTACTATGAATTTTTCATGCAAATGGTTGGAGTGTTAGAGGTCACGAAGCTAATTCCTGAGAGAAAACCTTTGATAGATCCCATCTTTTCTGAGACATTATCTAAGGGGACTTGTTTATTTCTTTTTATGTTAAATTTGATCATGTCAAGGTGGTTGCGAGTGTACAACCATTGACAAGCTCTGAGATTGTTCTAGAAACTTTCCCTTGCTGATGAATTTGATCAAATTTGAATTAAACTTGTGTTTGACTTTGAGAAAAATTTTGTTTGCTTCATCTCTAAATGTCTGCAAATAGTTTTTCTTGTTCCCATTGCAATCTTACATTGAAATCTTTGTGAATCACATAAGTTCTTAGCTTTGTGATAATTTTGGTGGCATTTGCAATTTCATTTATCAGAAGAACTTTCAATTAATAGTGAAATAAATAAATTTAAAATCAATTTACTCCTAGCATGATGACTAATATTGTTTGTTAGCCTTTGAGGGTATCTTAGGCATGATAAAACAAAGGTTGATAATGTTTAGTAAAGTTTTTCCAATTTGAGCCTTCATTTTGGGTTCTTAAACTTTATGTGAAAACATGTTGATCTGGGCCTCCATTGAAGCGCACCTTATGGTTAAAGGAACATTCTAGTTGTTCTAAAGCAATTTCTTGGTCAAGCCTTCCATTTTTGTAAAATATTTCAAAGATTTAGCGAGTCAAAATCCACTCTGCCTCACCTCCCACTAAAATTCATTTAAAAACAACCAATCCTACCCATACCAACTTTGTTTGTCCTGTGTGTGTACAAATGCATAATATTTGTTACCAAAATGTATAGAAGTAATCATGTTTTCATTTTCTTTAGTAGCCTAAACGTTTCTCAGAAAATATCTCCATTCTCTAGGGTGACAACTCGTGAGAGTTAGATTTTTACTGTATTGATCATGTTTTCTTCAAGGTCTTCTTAATAACTTTGCAAAGAAGGACATCTCCATCTCCTCCACAAATAGTAGGCTACAAAAGGGTCCTCTCACCCTAGTTTAAAGGCACAACCATAAATTAGTGAGGATAGATCAAATCCTCTAAAGGGTGTCTACCCATTTCTCCACATTTGAGTGACAAAGAACTAGCTGCATCTCTTCCCCAACTACAAAAACAACACACAACTTGATCTGCTTGTCTTTAAAATTCCTGTCAAAACTATGATGTTGCTAAGATTTTGAGGGAGAATCAAATTGGATAGCAACAAGCCCTACACATTTTCTCCAATTTCATAGTCACAGGCATTCATCCTCAATTGATTTATAGTCATCATTCATTCATAAATTTTACCCAAAGGGATAATTAATATCTACTTATAGTGCTCTAATGTGTTAGGGGAAAAATAATTTCCTAGCACATCAAAATGTGTGCACATACTTTATTTCTTAAATTTTCTGCATAGTATTCAAATAATTTACATGTGGTGAGGATTAATCCAAAAAATAGATTTTTTTTCAAGGTCGATAAATCTCCCAAGTATTGGGAATGGACAAGATTTTTACCGAGCTTGTGTTGAGATAGGGTAAGTGTCTTGGGGCATTTCTAGGGGTTCTACGGGAATCACGTTGAAGCTAGACAAATACTGACTCAGATCTATATTTGAATATGAAGTGAAACCATTTACAGGATCTAGACTAAATGTGGAAGTATCCAAGAGTGTATAATGATAGGTAAATTGTAATAGGAATGTCTTAAGAGGGCCTGTGCAATAGTCCAGGTGATAATATTGTATCACTATGGGGGATGGGCTTCTGATAAGTATTCCATGAAAATGTTAGGAAGATATTTCTTCAACTAGGAGATCCTACTAGGTACATTATGGTACTAGAGAATGATGGGAAGGACCTATGCAAAAAAGAATAGGGTATGAGATTCTTGGAAAGGGAATCACGGGAAAGATGTAGTTAAAGTAGGTATTTACCTTAGCTCATGTTCACCTAGGTACTTTATTTACCTTTATTGTATTTATCCTCACTCAATTATGTGTGTTGATATTTCTTTTATTTTATTTAGATATTATAAAGTTATTAGGTACAGTCTCCATCTCCACCACAAACAACAGGCTATAAACTAGGGTCCTTCTTTGACCCTGGTTTGAAAAGGCATAACCCATAAAGTAGTGAGGATAGATAAAATCCTCTTAAGGGTATTACCCATTTCTCCACATTTGAGTGAAAAATAACAAGATGCATCTCTTCCTCGGCTACAAAATGACACACAACATGATCTTCTTGTCTCTAAACTTCCTGTCAAAACCATGATGTTTCTCAGCTTCTAAGGGAGAATCAATTTGGGTACCAACACCATTCTGGCACCGTTGCTAGGGACATTGTGATTATAGTTCATATTTGAAACCTGGTAAACATCTCTTATATGTTATAAGTGATAGTAAATTATTTCAACATCATCCTGTGTTCACACTTGTAAGAAGTGTTTAAAGTTACATGTGTTGTGTGTAATATTTCTAGTTTCTACAGACATTGCACCAAGTTTCATTGATAAATCTTAGTAAAGGAAGGTCAGATCTTTCCATTTCTAGTTTCTAGTGTTGACAGACATTTGACAGATCATATTTTTAGTGCATTTACACAACTAAGGTGGAAATCCTTAGTGGCGACTCCGTGTTGATCTAATTTTTCAATTAATACCAGTGTCTTAACCTCTGTCAATTGATATTTTTTACTAATCTTTGCAAATCTAAAAGGAAGAATATCTTTCTTAGCTAGCGATCCTACTAGAACATTATTTACAGAGCTAGGAAAAACAAATTCTGAAGGAAGAAGATCCTGGAGAATTGTTGGAGATCAATAGTAAAGAAAGAGGTCTCCATTGATGAAAGTGATCATCATATCATTGAAGATTGCTATTCAAGTGCTTCTGAATCAAGTAGTCTTTTTGTGGAATTAAATTCTCCATCTGGAAAGGAACCTTCATTTGAATTTCAAATATTTTCTTCTCATTCTACCCCTATTTTTTCCAAAGTTGATAGGGTTTTCCAAGAAATAAAGCCTTTAGGGGGATATCCATTTTAGAAGTTATACTCCCGAGTTTCAAAGACCCCTTGTCCCTTATCTGTTTGATTCTCCTCCAAGGTCACCTCCTCAAAACAACATGGCCCATTCCCCACCCAGACCTCCCTTTGCTGTAAATACTTTTGGTCCTATAAATTTTAGAGGGATGGTTGGTTATCCAAATGCAGTTCCCCAAGATGTAAGAAATAGAATACCAAATCTCTAAGGAAACAATGTTATAACTAGTGATCAGCACTTAAATATTTTTATTAACATGATGAAAGACTAAAAGGTTGAATTTAAAGATGTATATATCAAATTATTTATCCATACTTTTGTAGAAGATGCAAGGGATTGGTATAAAGCTTTTCCAGATAATTCCATTGATTCTTTGACCAAAATGAATAATGCATTTAGACTACAGTATGGTGTTAAAATGGATCCTAGGTTTCTTTTGTTAGAATTTGAGAATATTAAAAACAATCCTAATGAATCAATGCATGACTTCAAAACTAGATTTAATAAGACATTGAGGATATTTCCTGTAATTCTAAGGCCATGTGATGAATCTTGTCTTATAAATTATTCAGATGCATTTGATAAGAAAGTTTCTTACTACTTGAGGGAAGAAAACCCTACCAATTTGAGGCAGACCTTTACCATGGCTCTATAAATTGAGAATAACATCAAAGCAATTGGAAAACCTCCTAAGAGGGAAGGTGTGAAACTAGTTCACTTGGAAAGACCTCAAGCAATTAAGGTTTTTTGATTTGGAGGAAGTTGTGAAAACTTTGGCGGGAGCTATCAACGAAATCTCATACAAATTAGCCTAGGAAGAGAAAGGAATTAGGCAGAGTTCACAAGGTCAGCATAAGCAACAAGGCCAAGAAAGATTTACTGATCATCCTAGAAATGAGTAAAGATCTTATGATAGAGGTAAGGGACCCATGGGATATGCAAATAGACATCCCCAAGCTAGGGAAAATAGAATGGTGTTGGACCCTTTATCTACCAAAGTTTCTATTGTTGAAGAAACTAATTTAATTGATTAGTGTGATAGATGTTTCATGCCCCATGATCCACATGAATTAGATCAGCAAGTAGAAGAGGAAGTTGATGATGATAACACTGATGATGATGCATACATGATGGAGTGATCTATAAGCTCACAGCAGAGCGCAACTTCAACTAAGGTAATAAGTGCTAGAACTACTGCTGATTTTTGGGATTACATTCATGGGGTACCTCTTCTTCCTCCCTCTCATACTTTAGAAATAGATATTGTACAAGATTTTGATATGCCCAATCATGAATTTTAATATCTTAGATATTTAATGATAAATATGTATGATGGAGGAATCACATCTAAGGAGGATAGGCAGTTGTTGATGAATGTTGTTATTGCTCAAGAAAAGGATTATAATACTAGGAGTAGAGTTGTCAAAGGAGCAGGGCCTCAAGCCAAACCTAAAGCTCCAGTGCTTTCAAATATTCCTAAAGAGGATCCTAAGAAAGATACACGCTCTACAAAGGCCTTGTTATCCCAAACAATGATACATACTTCTCCTCATGCTCAAGTTGTTAAAAATCCCATACCATCTGATGAATGTGTTAATCTCACGTCCAATGTTGCGTTACCAAAGTGTGTTCCATATGATATTTTCCAAGTTTTGCTTAAAATCAAATTTAGTGTTCCATTTTTTGAGATTTTTAGGATTCCTGAGCACAAGAAGAGGGCATTGGAATATTTTGGATTGAAAGAAGAGAAGAGTATGCCAGGCAGAAATGTAAACATTATGGATACTCCTCCAATCATTGAAGAGCTAGGAACACCACCAACATTGGAAGAGACTAGGTGAACCACCTAAGGTTTATCTAGGAACATCCTTGGTAGAGTCTCAGCTAAATGTAGATCCTTTCTTCACCACTCTGATTATTAAGGATAGATTACTACACAAATGTATGTTTGATTCGGGAGCATCATGTAATGTCATGCCTTTCAAATTCATAAATGAAATGGATATCAAAGTAACAAAAACATATGGGAAGTGCACTACCATGGATTCTAGAGAGGCTGCCAGTGTTGGGATGTGTGAAAGGTTTTGTGGTACAACTTACAAACTTATCTGGGTAGGAACTTAAAACTTGATGTTGTTATTGTTGATTTCCCAGCCAAGTGGGGTATGTTGTTGTCTGATAAAATGGGTTGCAAGTGTTGGTGGGAGTGTCTCAAATGGATATTTCCTATGCCACAATCCCAATTGAGGGTAGCCTTGTCAAGTTGTATGGAGAAAATAAGATGTTACACCTCATTAAAGATCCCAACAATGCATCTTATGAAGTGTTGTACACAAATGTTGATGTTGATAAATTTATTAGATTTGTTGATGGGAAAGAGAAAAAAATGGATCAATGTAAGAGTCTCGAAGAAGTAGGCTCTCCATGGATTTTTTTATTTGATGGAGCTTGCTCCAAACTTGAAAATGGTGCCAGTGTAGTTCTGATTTCTCCAAGCTTGGAAGAGATTGTTTTTTCTTTCAAGACTTAACTTTGAGTGTACTAACAACATTGTTGAGTACGAAGCATTATTGTTAGGTTTGAGAATTTATTGTAAATACTATCTTAAAGACATCATTGTTATTCAGAAGTAATTGTTAAACAAATCAGAAAATTGTATGCCACTAAGAATCAGAGAATGAAACAGTACAAGCATGCAGTCTGGGACTTGATTTAGATGTTTGATTCATTTAACATTGTGCATCATGATAGGAAGCTCAATTTTATGGCAGAGAAGCATGCAGTATTGGGATCTTGGTTTGATAACTGTGCAATGTCCCCATATTGTGAATATGATGTTGAAGTGTTAACAAGGCCATATGTCCCTGATAATCATTAAACATTGGCAAATTTTTTTATGATGATGCTACTTGGTCAAAATATTTTTACAGAATAAAGATGAGTTTGTTGATCAGTGTATTGATTGGGAGCCAATGGTGTGTGTAGTGGAAGGCAAAGAAACCTTGTTTGGAAAAGAAATCATCCAACTGAAAACTAATACCATTCCTAGAGAACTCGGTTGCTCTTGAATCAAAATGTGATAATGCTAATTGCATTACTCAACAGGCATATAATAGCCTCAAGGGATGTTGAGGAGCATGATCTGGGTACAGAGGAGAAACCAAGGAAGATCTGGTTGGGAAGCAATCTGAATACGGAATAAAAATAGTCATATGTCCAGTTGTTGAATAAATATCATGACTATTTGTCTTGGTCTTATTCAGAGTTAAAAGCATACAAAGAGAATTTGTTTCAGTATGAAATCCATTTGGAATCTAATGCAAAACCATTCAGAAGAAAGTAGAGGCTGATTAATCCACTACTCTCTGTGAAGATGCAAGAATAATTGAAGAAATTGAGGGATGGAGGGATCATTCAGCCAACAAGGTATTCTTCTTGGGTTGCAAACTTAGTGCCAGTTAGATAAAAGAATGGTGATAATCAGGATGTGCATGGATTTTAGAAATCTTGAATAGAGAATCAATGAAGGATAATTATCCTTTACCAAACATGGATAACATGTTATCAATTGGTTATTGGCTTCTGATTTACTTATCTACTTTGGATAGTTTCTCTGGCTATAATCAAGGTAGTTGTGAAGCAATCAAAGAGAATCAAAAATACTTTCACTACTCCATGGGATACCTATGTGCATGTGAGGATGCCGTTTGACCTGATGAATGCTAGAGCTACTTTTCAGAGAGCAACGGATGTAGAATTCTTAGGATATATAAATGACTTCATTGTTGTGTATCAGGATGATGTGACAGTTTTCTCTAGGAAGAGAAGTGATCACCTGCAACATTTAGAAAAGATGATGATAAGATGTATAGAGTGTGGTATTTCACTCAATCCAAATAAGTGACATTTCAGAGTGAAAAAGGCTAAGTTTCTTGGTCACATTGTATCAAAGGATGGTGTCATGATTGAACCTGAGAGGGTAGAGGCCATCATCAAGGTCCCAATTCTAAGAACTAAGAATGGAATTCAGTCCTTCTTTAGGCAAATAAATTTTATCAGAATATTTATATCAAACTTTTCTGAATTGACCATTCCAATTACTTGCATGTTAAAAAAGGACCAAGTAATCAAATGGGAAGAAGCTACCATTCAAGATTTCAATGGGATCAAGGAAGCATTAAAGCATGCCCCTGTCTTAGCAGCCCCAGATTATAAGAAGCCTTTTAAAATATTTTATTTTTCTTCAGAGAACATTATTGCATCTGTATTGTTACATAAGGATGATGAAGGGGCTGAGAGGCCAATTTCCTTTTTTAGTAAGGCACTGTAAGGGGTTGAGTTAAAGTACACCATTATGGAGAAGTAAGCATTTTCCTTGTAAAATCAACAAAGGTTTTCAGACCTTACATTTTGAGCTCTAAAGTGGTTGCCTATGTTCCCCACACCACGGTGAAGGATGTCTTATCAGAGATGGTGGTCTCAAGAAAAATATGTAGATGGGTAAACAAGTTGCAGGAATATGACGTAGATATCCAAACCATAAACTTAGTAAGAGGTTTGGGCTTAACTAAACTTATGGCTAAGATCAACCTGCAAACTGTTGAAGTGAATGAAGTACAAGAAGGAAGGGTGGATGTCCTTGAAAATTTGACGAGTTTTGAATGGTACAAAGATATAATTTTTTATCTCAAACATCTATACTGCCCTGAGTATTTGAGTAAAAACCAAAAAAGAGCTCTTAAGTTGGCTTCCCAGAAATATGTCATTACTGATTTTGGGTTAGCTTGGAAGAACCCTGAGGGAGTCCTCTTAAGGTGTATTACTGAAGATGAAGCCCCCAAGATAATTTTTGCTCTCCATGGATGAGTCACAACACACAAGATCCTGAGGGCTGGTTATTGGTGGACCAATATTTTCAAGGATACAACTTTGTTGGTTAGATGATGTGAGAGTTGCCAACATTTTTCTAGAAAACTTAAAGCTTCTAGCTCCCTTCCTTTATAGCCTATATCAATTGAAGCCCCATTCAAGCAATGGGAATGGATTTCATTGGTGAGATTTTAGACCATTCAAGTGTTGGCCATAGGTGGATTCTTGTAGCCACTGATTACTTCACTAAGTGGGTGGAGGAAATCCCCACCAAGAAAGCAACACACAAAATTGTCATGGACTTCATGCTGAACCATATCATCTACAGGTTTGGAGTTCTGGTTAAAATTATTACTGACAATGCCATGAGCTTCAGATCTAAACCTTTCGTGGTAATGTGTAAAGAATATGGGATCAATTTGACATATTCCTCCAACTACAACCCCTAAGGTAATGAAAAAGCACATTCCAGTAATAAAAATCTATTAAAGATCATTAGGATGACCTTGGAGCTGAAAAAAAGGAAATGGGGTGAGCAACTGAAGTTCGCTGTTTAGGCGAACAAAATTACTGTTAAAAAAGCCACTAGAAAAATTCCATTTGAAATGGTATATGGCACTCAAGCTCTTCTACCCCTCCATATGCAATTGCCCTCATATCAGTTCATTCAACAACTGGAAGATCAAGAAGTTAGTCCATATGAGGCTCGCATTCACCAGATTGTTGAACTTGATGAAGAAAGGAGAGCATCTCACTAAGGGCATGTGAAGTTCAGAGAAAAATTGAAGAAGTTGTTTGATAAGAAGGTCACTCCTAGAGCTTTCAGCTTTGGAGATCTTATGTTTTTGTGGGATAGAAGACATGAAGACAAGGGACAACATGGTAAATTTTATGCATTATGGATGGGCCCCTACTCCATTGACATTTGGATTGCTGAACATACCTTCTTATTGAAAGACTTGGATGGTGAATTTCTTAAATTACCTATTAATATAAGGCACTTGAAACATTTCCTTGATAAATTCCCCAAAATAAAGTTGAGCATAATTTGTATAGTGTACAGTTTTTTGGTTGCTTTCTTTCTTTTGTGTTTTTGCTCATTTTGGTCCTCGGTGACCTGGTTTTGTTGGTTCCTCAGTTCATTTTTAGGAGATAGTTCTAGTTTTCTACTCTACAAGCTAACTCCTTTCCCCAATGGATGATTTTTGGCACTAGGTCTGCTATTTGGTTCTTGTGGCACTCATAGGGAGTGCTCATCCCCGATTCGGAGCCAATGTTGGTGTTCAAATTAGTCTCACCCAGTTTTCTATAAAAATACCTTAGTGTTCAGCCTCTGTCATGTTTTTTGTCTCCCCGTGTTAGTGCTTGTAAAATCTATCCTCCATTTGGTTTCCATGATTAATTCCTCCTTGGTCAAAGGTCACTCAAACACCCAATTTTTTTTGATTTGTTCCACTATCCATCTGAAGGTGTTTGTCAATAGGGCGTAAAACTAGGGTTGTTCCTTCCCTTTTGTTTTCCGTAGTCGTGTGTTCTTGTCCATGTCATTTTTTTCCTAGATACCTAAAGAAATGTGAATGGATATAGCTCGGAGGGTCATGTGTGAACCTTACAACATTTTCAAATTCTCTATCCTTGAAGAAAATTTCATCTCTGAGCTCAAACAGTGGTTTCCCTGCATTTTTACGGCTTGACGGGAGTGTTTCTCCCATCGATTTTAAATCTCTACATCAGTAGCAATGTGGCCCTTTTTGGTTGGATGTAGCTTTGCGGAGTGATCTAAAACTTTGTGGATCATTTCAACCCAAAACCTATCCATGTGGAGGAATGGCACTCGTTTGAAGACTCACCTTTTTGTTTGGCCTTGGAGTTGCGCTGGGGGGACATGTAGAGGATTTTGCTGCTTTCCCAAAATTAGAAAATTTTTAATGCGGGTGATATAGTTTTGGAGGGACATGGAAACATTGTGGGCTAACCCACATTTGAAAATCTGTCTCAGGGTCCCACCTTAACAAATGCGATAGAGGGACAGGTGGAAGTTTCCACCGGCTCCACTAGGGACTTAAAATTTTAAAAGAAATTTTCCAAGGCTTGGGACATGTGGTGAGCCCACGCTCATTCAGGGTCTCCATTCTTGGGGATCATCTTGAAGTTGCACCATAATGACACGTGGAGGTTTTTGTTGGGTCTTTCTTCTTAGAATTTTTCAAGCAACTTCCTAAAAGGCCTAGGAAATGTGGAGGGACCGTGCATGTTTGGGGACTGGCCCTTGAGTTTTATTTTGAAGAAGCACGAGGAGGAAACTTGGAGGCTTTCGCTCACTTTCCCTTTTTTTTGGAATTTGCAATGACCGAAGAAGACTATCTCAGAATTTGAATGCATCATGCCTTCCGCTGAACTCTTAAACTTTTAACAGACTCTACCTGAATGAGACACGTGTTAAGACCATGCTTTTTTGGGGGGCTTTACTTTTGGGGACCATCTCAAGATGTGCTATTGAGATGTGTGGAAATTTTAAAATTCAAAAAGCGGGGAGGTAAACTCTTGGTGAAATTTTGGAAAATTTTCCTTTTTTCTAAAAATAGGCAAAATAGTAGAATTTAGCCATGGTTCCTCTTGGACCCACATTGGGACACGTGTCAAGCCCATTTTTCAAAGGCAGAGGGGCAGAGAAAATTGAGAAATTTTCCATTTTTTTCTGAAAGCTGTAAAAAGTAAAAAGGAAACCCCCAGGCATGTCTTAACTCGGATGTCCCAAGTGGATGGTCCAAATTACAAAGGGAAATTGATGGAAATTGTGAATTTGTATATGATTTTCCACCATTTATGCTCCAAAGCTCCTGGGGATGCTAATTTTTCTAGTTTTTTTATCATTTCGTGCAGTCTCCTACATGCCAAATGAAGAGGAACATTAATTTGATATCCTAGTTTAGTGGGGAAGGTCTGAAAACATCTTTCACCATTAAATATGTAATATGACTATCTGATTTGACCTGATCTATCTTTCCTTGGCACGCAAGAGACATGTTGATATCTTGTTTTAGTGGGAAAAAATATAAAAAACATATTTTACCATTAAGATGTGATCTGATTATTTGCCTTGATCTGATTTTCTAGTTTTTCCTTCCTTGGCATGCAAAGAACTAGATTTGATAGATTAGGGGTGGAAGTAGTAGGTGCATAGAGCAAGAGTGATCTACCATATTAAATAATTGAATGTTGAGATATTTGAAGAAATTTGCCTCCTTGAGCACCTGACAACCTTTTTGCAGATCTAACTTTGGGGGGTCACGTTCAAAATCATAACAATAAATGGTACTTTGAATGTTTTTTGGGGGGGAAAATCAGTTGTAAAATGTTATAAATTGCATGAATTTGTTGTGCAAATGGTTGGAGTGTTAGAGGTCGGGAGCTAACTCTTGAGAGAAAATTTTTGATAGAGCCCATCTTTTCTGAGAGACTACCTTAGGAACCTGTTTATTTCTTTTGTGTTAAATTTTGATCATGTAAAGGTGGTTGCATGTGTATAACCATTAAGAAGCTATGAGATTGTTCTAAAAAAAATTTCCTTACTGATACATTTAATCAAATTTGATTAAATCTATGTTTAATTTTGAGAAAAATTTCATCTGCTTCATTTCTAAATGTCTATAAACAGTTTCTTGTTACCATTGCAATTTTACATTGAAATCTCTTTGAATCACACAAGATCTTAGCTTTGTGATAGTTTGGAGGCACTTACAATTTCATTTATCAGAAGATCTTTCATTTGATAGTGAAATAAATAAGTTTAAATCACTTTACTCCTAACATGATGATTAAGATTGTTTGTTAGCTTTTGAGGGAATCTTAGGCATGATAAAACAAAGGTTGATAGTGTTTAATTAAGTTTTTCAATTTTAGCCTACATTTTGGATCCTTAAAGTTTTTATGAAAACAAGCTGATCTGGGCCTCCACTAAAGTACACCCTTCTAGTTAAAGGAACATTCTAGCTATTTTGAAGCATTCTATTGATCAAGCCTTCCATTTTTTTGTAAAATTCTCAGAGATATGGCGAATACAAGTCTACTCTGCCTCACCTCCCAGCAAAATCCATTAAAAACAAATAGTGATACCCATACTACCCATTTTTGTCATGTGTGCACACAAATCCATGGTTGTTATTTCCAAAACATGCAGAAGAAATCATGTTTTCACTGTCTTTAGTGGCTTGAACCTTGCTTAGAAAATATCTCCATTATCTAGGGTGATTAGTCGTGAGAGTTAGATTTTTGTTGCATTGATCATATTTTCTTCAAGGTTTATTTAATAACTTTGTTAATAAGGATATCTCTGTCTCCTCCACAAAATAGCAGGCTACAAAAGGGTCTGCTCACCCTGGTTGAAAGGCACAACCATAAAGTAGTGATGATAGATCAAATCCTCTTAAGGGTGGTACCCATTTCTCCACATCTAAGTGACAAAGAGCAAGCCACGTTTCTTCCCCAGCTACAAAATGACACACAACGTGCTCTGCTTTCCTCTAAGCTTCTTGTCAAAACTGTGATGATGCTCAGCTTCTTAGGGAGAATCAATTTGGGTACCAATAGTCCCTACATATTTTCTCTAATTTCATAGTCACATGAATTCTTCCTCAATTATTTATATTCATCATTCATTCACAAATTTTACCCAAAGGGATAATTAATATTGCATATAGTAATTAATGTGAAGGGGGAAAATACTTTCCTAGTACATGAAAACATGTGCACATACTTTATTTCTTAAATTTTCTGCATAGTATTCAAATTAATTACATGTGGTTAGGATTAATTCGGAAAATATTTTTTTTTCAAGGTCGATAAATCTCCCAAGTGTTGGGAATGCACAAGATTTTTACCAAATTTTTTTGAGATAGGGTAAGTGTCTTGTGGAATTAAGGGGTTCACAGGAATCACGTTGAAGCTAAAAAATACTACTCAAATCTATTTTGGAATATGAAGGAAACCATATAAAGAATATATATTAAATGTGAAGTATTCAAGGGCGTATAATGATAGGTAAATTGTAATAGGAATTTTTTTGGAGGGCTTGTGCAATAGTGTGGGTGATAATATTTATCACAATGGGGGATGGGCGTCTACAAGTATTCCATGAAAATGTTAGGAATATATTTTTTAACAAGGAGAAATAATATTTACAAATGGTACGAGAGAATGATGGGAAGGACCTATTGAAAAATGAATAGGGTATGCGATTCTTGAAAAGGGAATCATGGGAAAGATGTAGTTAGAGTAGGTATTTACCTTAGCTCATGTTCACCTAGGTACTTTATTTATCTTTATTGTATTTATCTCACCCACTTATGTGTGTGGATATTTCTTTTATTCTATCTAGATATTAGCGAGATAATATAAATTTATTAGGTATAGTTATTTCCTCGATCTAAGTTATTGATTAGTTCTTTCCTTGATCCATGGTATTGACTAGATCCTTGATGTCTAGTTCTTTCCTAAATATATGGTCATGACTAGTTCTCTAATGACTATTTCTTTCCTTGATTTATGACTTGATCTACGATCTTGACCACTTCTTATATATTTATTGCTTGTCCATTTCATCAAGGCTCATTTTCATTGTATTTCATTGAGTTCCATAATAATATATGATATTACTACTAAATTTTTTGCAAAGGTTTGATTAAATTTGTTCTGGTGAATTTATTTTATCTTATTGATTGTGCTGTTTTATTAGCATCTAAGTTTGTTGCTTTGTACAATCTAGTTATTGTTTCTTTTATGGTATATTTGGGATATGTTGACATGTGTCTGTGTGTTTCGTTTTGAAAACTTTTTTTGTCATATATTCATATATACCGAGATTTGTTCGTATTTTGTTTTGCATGTATTTTTGTGCAAATCAAGCCTTCCATTGGATTTAGAAGGTGGCAAAACCCTAAGATTGACTGTAAACTCGACCAATTGAAATCCTTAGCTCATGGTCATATGGTATGGTCATATGAAGACTTAAGTTTGTGATTCCTACTTGTAGGTGCTTAAATCCAACCCCCTTTCATTTTATTTACATGGTGAAGGAAAGATCATATTATTTTGTTTTAGTGACAACTAAAATAAATAACAGAGCATAAAATTGAAAAGCTTGTATCTTTTGATTGATAAATCGGTTTTGAGTGCCGTTTTTGCAGAAGTACTTGTTTTTTTGTGTTATTTCCATTGGAAATATTTATTTTGAGAATAAATATATAATTATGAAGTTCTATATCATAACACGCACTCCTTATAAAGTGCCAAAATATGGAGGGGATTTTGTTGCATTGATTAGGGGTCTTGTTGCATTGTTTGGTTCTTACATTTCTTTTGGTGATTTTTTGAGAATTGCATATTTATCTACTTCTACATTAGATCATGTTGATCCATTAACAACACATAATTAGCACACATGTAAACCAAGAATGGAAACAATAATCAAGCAGAAATTATTATGGGCTTTAACTTCTCTGGAACAACTAATGTTCACTAGATAATATTAGAACTTTCAGCACCAGTGCAAGTTTTATAAGTGTACCGGTTTTATAGGATCTTATGTAAGTGATAGCCTTTTGTTTCATTTATAAAAATGTGACTCTCCTTTCAAAATATGGGAGAAATTGGAATATTTATCTGGTAAGGTGGATCATATGAGATCCATGCAACTTGAAATTGAGATCACTTCGCTTAATTCTGAAGATTTTCCAACAATTATAGACTTGTATACCAAGTTCAAGAATTGCTTGACATAGTTGAAGGGGAGTGGAAGATATAGGAAATATGATGAGTGTTTTTACTTGATTCTATCCAATTTGAGAGGACCATTTTAAAAATTTTCTTCTACCTTTTTCTCTAGCATGGATGCCTTAGGCAGCACATTCAAAATTATTGACTTAGAAACATTTTGTGAAAGACTTACTCGAAAAGAATTCAAATTGTCTAACCTTGAGTCTTCTACCTCTCAAAATGCATTAGTTACATCTAATCCTAAGGGAAAGGGAAAAAAAAATCCACCCCTTCTCCATCTTAAAATACTCCTAAACCAAAATAAAATTACTCTAAACCCAAGTAGTCTTCTAAATCCAAGAATAATTATAGCCTTTCATGCTCTTTTTGTGGGGGTAGTGGTCATGAATAACATAGGTGTTAAAAGTGAATGCAAGCCTTAGAGGATGCACTTAAGAAACAAAAAAAATCTATCTCCACTACACCTTCTAATCAACATGTAAAGGCACTTAATGTTGTTGGGAGATCTCAGTCACACCTTAAAGATAGTTGCGTTATAGATTTTGGTGCTTCTTATCACATGAATTCTTCAGAGGATTCTTTTGTTTCTCTAGGTTTTTCTTTCTATTAAACAAAAAGGTGACATAAACCTTCATGATCACATTATCCAAGATGCACTATATGTTCCTAACATCACCACAAATTTTCTTTCTATATATCAAATTTGTTATTCTGTTCAAGGAAAAATAAAGAATTTTACACCACATGGAGCAGTAGTACGAAATTTTGTCAAGCCTCTATTATCCAATTTAATGCCTCAGGAAAAAAATTTCAAACACGACCTTTCACGAGAGAAATCGAGAGGTTAGTTCAGTCATGCGAGCCCACATTTCAACTCCAACAATCAGGTTACAGGAAATCTCGGAAATGGTAATCGAAGGTCGAAAAAATAATGGCCAAGGGAACATCAAAGGAGATTAGAGCTCAAGTGGAATAATGGAGAAAGGCTCAAAGTTTTTGGACTTCGTATCTTCAGAATTTCAAAGACAAGGTGGGAATTTTTTTTAAACAAGTCCGAAAGGATGAGAAAAAAGCCTAAAATCTAAAATTCTGAAAGTTTGAAATTTTGGGCTTTTAGGTTTTGGGGTTTTAGAGATCTTGGCAAGCACGAATAGTGAAAAGGTTCCAAAATAAAAAAAAATTTAAAGTCTAAAAGTCTAAAATTTCAGACTTTCAGGTTTCAGAGTTTCAAGGATACAAAATTCAGAGTTTCGGAGTCTTCAGCGAAAAAATAGGAAAAGTGACAAAAAACTCCAAAATCCTGAAAGTGTGAAGCTCAAAAGGTTGTGTGTTTGAAAATTCAATGTAGTTTTCAGGGTCAACATGGTGGTCGTTTCAAATTTTGGATTTTCAATGTTTCTAGTTTTGGAGTTTCAGAACTCTCACCATGATTTGGCGATGAACAGTGTTGAAAGTTCCAAAAGGCAAAAAGTATAAAACCCGAAGTATGAATTTCATACTTCGGGGTTTCAAAGTTTCGGGGTTTAGAGTTTTAGAAGTTTGGAGCCCAAAAACATAAAAAACACAACAAAATTTCTGAGACTCTGAAACCCAAAAGTTTGAAATTTCAGAATTTCATACTTTCGAGTTTCAGAGTTTTAAAGCTCTCAAGTACAATTGGAAGATGAATAGTAACTCAACTTCCAAAATGGAAATGTCTGAAATTCTGAATTTTGGGATTTCAGAGGTTGTAAGAATTTCAAACTCTGAAAAGGAATATTAAGAACTCCCTTTTTGGTGTAGTGCCCCCCCGGTCTTCAGATGGCCATAAGTTTTGACCGGGAGCTTGAATTTACATAAGGACTTTTTGGAAATCTTATAGTATCCTCTATACAACTAATTAAGCTTAATTTAAGTGAGACAAATTTATTCAAAATTATGAAATATAGTCTGCCATTTTAAGAGGATGTTCTAGGTTTCTCACATACCACAATAATGAAGGTATGGGTTTCTTTCTTACCCAACAAGGAATATTACATGGGGGTATGGCTTTTGCAGTGGCACCCTTTATGGTTGTAGGTGAATTCAATGCATTCTAGGGTGGTTCAAGAAAGAATCTAGATTCTTCTCTCTTCCTTCTCTCATTCTTCCTATATATTCTAAGGAGGTGCATTTTTCTAAAGGTTGGACAATTTGGTTTTGCACCCTCCCTTATGCTCTTGTCTATAATTGATCTTGTGGATTTCAAACCTCCCATCTAAACTATCAATCCAATCTTGCCTCTTGGCCACTGTAATTCATTGTATCAATAATAAAAGTTTGTGGATGATTTTTAAACCTCCATTATGTTCATTGCTTTGTTCTTGATTGCTCATTGCAATCCTAGTTATCTTTGCATGGTGGTTTTGTTAAATTTTTAATCATTTGTGTTTAATGGAAAAGAAGGTGTTCAACATTCCTTTGGTGCATCACCTCTGTTAGTGTAGGTTTATTTTCTTGCATCTTCTTAACCCTATCTCATTGGTAAGTTAGATTAGGTTTTGAAGCAGATCCTCTACAATTTGAATGTGTAGATCAGAACAAAGGAATAGGAACACACCTTCATCTGGAGAGATTTCCTAATTACAAAGTCCCACACTTTGGGAAAAGCTCCATGTTATTCAATCACACTGAGATTTTCAACCCATTGAGTTTCATACATTCAAGGGTGTTGTGACTACACATCAACATCCTCATTCACTTGTTGCTCAAGGTATAGTTGATCATAGTTCCAGACTATATCACTTTGAGGTTTTTGATGAAACTTCCTCTATAGGGACAAGATTTGTTTCTCACGCTAATTTAGAGAGTAATCTTTGGCATGAAAGATCTGTACATCTCAATTACATATATTTGAATGAGTTGAGCACTCATGGTATGGCTAATGGTCTTCCCAGAGTTTATTTTCTTGAGGGAGTTTTTCATGGCTGAGCATTAGGGAAACAACACCAAGATCCATTTCTTAATAATATTTCCAAGAAACCTTCTTCACCACTTGATCTTGTGTATAGTGACTTGATGGTTTTTCCCACCCCCTCTTTCAATGTCACTAATAATTCACTTACCTTTATTGATAATTTCTCGAAGTGTACTTGGGTTTATTTTCTCAAGTACAAAAGTGATGTTTTTTCACACTTTAAATTTTTCAAGGATTTGATTGAGAAAAAATCTTCTCATTGCATAAAGAACCTTCACACTGATAATGGGGGGAGTTCTTCAGCAATGATTTTTCCAAATTTTTGGCAAAATAAGGCATTGTTCACCAACATTTTGTTCCTCATACTCCAAAACAAAATGGCTTAGAAGAATGGAAGAATAGAAATTTGAATGAAATGTCTAATTGTGTGATGCATTCTAGAGATTTTACTTCCTATCTACTGGGCAAAAGTAGTTAATTGTGCTGACTACATTTAGAATCACACACCACACAAAGAACTTGAGCATTTGACTCTAGATGAAGCTTTGTCCAACACTAAGCAAGATGTATCATTTTTTCAAGTCTTTAGGAGCCATGCTTGGTTCTTTCTGCCAAATAAGAAAAGGAAAGCCTTGGATAAGAAGAGAAAACCCTTGATCTTTGTAGTTTATTGTTAGGACATGAGATCTTATCAAATTTTAGATACTGATACGCATTGCGTTATTTTTTGAACACATGTTCAGTTTGATGAGCTCTTCACTCATATTGATTCCTCATCTTCTTTCATGCCTCCATCTTCTTCTTTATCTCATCTTGAGGATTGTTTCTTTGATGACGTTGATGAGTGGGTTATATATTTTTTGAGGATCCTATTCGCACATATGTTTTTACTATGCCTAAGTAGGCTCATACTATAATTTCTAAGGAAACACCTTTCATATAGGATCTTCCACCCACTAAGCATCATGAATCCCATTCTACAAGTTCTAAACTTTTGTGTCAGGTAAGTTTTGAAGATCCCGTCTTTTTCAAAGGCTTATAGGATACAAGAGTGGTATGATGTGATGACAGCTGAGTGTTCTTTTTTTATGAAGATTCATACTTCAGATTTGGTATATGTTCTTAAAGGAAGAAATATGGTTAGGTGTAAGTGGGTATACTGAACCAAAAACATAGTTGATGGGTCCATTGAAAAGTATAAAGGTTCGTCTTGTTGCAAAGAGTTTTTCAAAATTTGAAGGTATTGATTACTCTGAGACTTTTTCACCCATTATCAAGATGGATTTTGTACGCCATGTACTTGTTATTGATATATCATAGGGGTGGCCCGTATACTAGATAGACATAAAGAGTGCCTTCTTACATGGAGATTTACAAGAGGAAATATACATTGAGTAACCTGTTGGACTTATTAAGGATTATTATCTTGTTTGTATGCTCAGAAGGTATATATATGGTCTCAAACAAGCCCCTCAGGCTTGGTATCATAAGATAGATTATTTTCTTCTATCTACTAGTTTTGTTCATTACCACTCTGATCATATAGTGTATCTCTAGCATGTTGGTTAGGATATTGTGATACTTGTCTTGTATGTTTATGATTTATTACTTATTAGAAACTCTTCCTCCCACATTCACAATATTCAGTGGACTATTTTTACATAGTTTTACATGACAGATCTTGGGTTAGTTTACATATTTCTCAAATAAATTCAAGGATTCATTTCAGTTAGCAAAAGTACACCCATGATCTTATTCAAAAACTTGATATGGATGATTGTAAGACAAGTCCATCTCCTTTTCAATATGGGATTAATCTTACTTTCACATGTAACACTCCACTTTGTGATCCTACTTTGTATAGGAAGTTGGTTATAATTATCATGTACTTGACCCATACTTGCACCTTGATATTTCATTTGTAGTAGGGATTTTATCTCATTTTTCACATTATCCTTATAATAGTCACTGACAGGCTATTAAAAGGATTTTGCGTTATTTGTAGGGCACTACCAACGTTGGCCTACACTACACTAGGGGTTCTACTCAGTTATTTAGGTATACAGATTCAAATTGGGTAGATTCTATTGATGACAGACATTCCACTTCTGGCTATCTTTTTTCTTAGTTCTTTTCTAGTTGCTTGGTCATGTAAAAAGTAATAGGCTATTTCACTTTTATATTCAGAGGCAGAGTACAGGGAAATAATTACAGTGAGTCACCAGATTCTTTGGCTTTGATAGTTATTGACAGAGTTTAGATTCCCACAAGATTCACTAAGTGTACTTTGGTGTGACAACTAAAGTGTAATTCACATTTATCGCAACCCAGTTGAGAACCAGTGGACCAAGCATATTGAGATACACATCCACGTAATTTGTTCAGGACATTCAAGATGGAATTCTTTTCTTGGAGTACATTCCAACTCAGCAATACATTATAGATATCTTTACGAAGACTTTTACATAACCTCACTACCTTGAGTTTTTTGGCATGCTTAGGGTTTTATAAGTTGTTCTTAGGGGGTGTTCGTGAGAGCATATTCCATCTTCTTCTTCTTCTTCTTCTTCTTCTTCTTCTTCTTCTTCTTTCTCTTTCCTTCTAGTAGAATTATTTCCTTCTTTTCTTTTTATATTTCTTCATGGATATATTGTACATGAGTACTTGATCTGACATAGTTTTTGGGACTCATACTGTGGATATGCCACTTTTATTTTAGGCCCCTAGCTTCACTTGAGGGGGGGTTTAGAGTAGGTATTTACCTTAGCTCATGTTCACCTAGGTACTTTATTTACCTTTATTGTATCTATCCTCACCCACTTATGTGTGTGGATATTTATTTTATTTTATTTAAATATTAGGGGGATATTATGCAGTTGTTAGGTATATTTATTTCCTTTATCTATGGTATTGACTAGATCCTTGATGCATAGTTATTTCCTAAATCTATGGTCTTGACTAGTTCTTTGATGACTAGTTCTTTCCTTGATTTATGACTTGATCTACAACCTTGACTGGTTCTTAGATTATTATTCCTTGTCTATATAAGAAAGGCTCACTCTCATTGTATTTCATTGAGTTCCACAATTATATATGCTATTATTGTTCATTTTTTTGCAAAGGTTTAATTAAATTTATTCTAGCGAATTTCTTTTATCTTATTGATCATGGTTTTTGATTAATATCTGAGTTCTTGGATTGGTACAGTTTAGTTATCTTTCCTTTTACAATAGGGTATGAGATTCTTGAAAATGGAATTATGGGAAATATGTAGTAAGGTAAATTTACACAATTCTATATTTTCTTGTGAAGGTAATGAGGTTCCATGATTTCACTAGTGAAATTAGGGGCATGTTCTGGACACAACAAATGGTGAATGTAGTTGATAATTGTATTCAAAATTATTTTCAACTTAATATCTCTCGTACAAATGCAAAAACACAATGAAATTCACTCAAATACTTTACGTTATCAAAATGAAAGAGCAATTTAACCCTTTAAATTAGCAATGTAAGATACTTAATTGAGAACATTATAAAGATGCCAAGGTCTAACAATGAAATTATTTTATCTCTCCTTGGAGATTATTAATTCAACTTCTTTTAAATCTATTATTGGGTCACACATGTTACGTAAATATTTATTGGAACTAACTGATAAGATAAAGTGTTCCATTTAAATCACATGATCAAAATTCAGAGTGTGTAAAGATAAAAATTTCTCCAAAGTGATAAATTGAGGGAGTTTGAAGGATAAAGGGATGAACTGATGAGTATAATCCAAATCTCTTTATTTATGAAATCCTTCAAATATTGAATATACCTATGAAATAATTTATGCATAAATATTATCGTTAAATAGTAAAACATGAGGCTATGTAATGATCTTCAAAATAAAGATAACCTTTTAACAAATAGATTATAAATTTTAAGAGGGTCCACATTCACCAAGAGTAATTGGGCATGCTTCTACAGAGAATGCCTTTTATAAGTAACATGTTTCTATTCACAATGGTATATCTCAGACTATTGTCAAATATGATTCTTTATTGATTAACGATAAATTAATTAAAGAAAAACTCTAAGAAAAAGTGTAATAGGAATCTGTGAGTATATTATAAAGGATGGAATGATGAATCTTTAAATATACTTCACAAAATGGTATTGGATAGGTCTACTCATAAAGATAACATCTCTGATATACAAGTATAGCTTTCCAAACACTATGCCACACACATCAAGTGGAAAAACATCAAAAATAACTTCATAAATGATTTTTTTACTAAAGCCAAACCTTTATTTACCCAACCCAATGAATATAGAATTGGATGATTGTAAGTTTTGAACATCAACTTGTCAACTAACTCTTTACTAACTAAATTATCTTATGTATAAGTATAAAAAATAACATCCACTTTGGTCTTCTTCAACTTAATTTTTATATGAAAGATGTTAGTAAGTTCAATCTCTTCAACATTACTATTATTACCCAAACATACCTCTCTACAAATTGAGGCAAAAAATATAGTATCATCCACCTTTTCGTTAAAAAATAAATCCTCTCCTTGGAGGGCAGCCATGGCCTTCTTCTTAATATTTTTATTAATCTAGAATGGATGTAAGTTTGGGTGGAGATTCCAGCATATTCCTCAGAATGATTTTCAAAATCACAATGACCACAATGAACTTTAGTATCCTTCTTAGAAATGAAAGTAACATTCTTATTACCTTTCCCTTATTTATTATCCTCTTGTTTAGCATCACCTACTTTGTCTGAAGTCAGTTGAGAGGTAAATGAACTCTTTTTCTTTTCCATCTCTAAAAATGGAGCTTGAGAACAAGCCTCATCTACATTTTTCATATTAGACAAGAAAATTAGTCTCGTCAATTGACTATGGAGTCCACCAATGTACTTCATCAAAAGGTCCCATTTTGCTACATCTTTTCCCATCTGCACAACTTTCCTCCACAACTCACTGGTGTACTCTTGCATGTTCTGACCTTATTTTTTCCTGAGATATTGCTGATACATGGACCTCTCTTCCTCATAACATAAGATAGAAATTATTTTTTATTAGCCTTCCTAATTTATCCCACTTAGTAATAGGAAGAATATTCTTACAAACCAATGAATTAACATAACTTTAAAACAAAGTTAAAGCATGATTGGTCAATGTTAACCTTACAAAATAAATCTACTAACTCTCATTGATTTCATAAAAATTAAAATTCACCTCAAGTTGAACTAGCCAATGGTTTAAGTTCTCAGCATTCACATCTCCATCATAAGGTTGAATATTTATCTTCAACTTTTCTTTTAATGGAGGAGGTTTATGGATAGCACAAGACTTATCTTTTTCATATTCACAAGTATATTTTTTGTGGGATCCTAGAACCTCATTCAAAACACAAATATTTGCCATGAGAAATCTCATTATGGAATCTAATTTCCCTATGGACAAGGAAATTCTGCCGACATCCATAGAAATACTGTCCACATCCCACTCCAATATGTAGACACATTGTAGTATTTGTATTTCCCAACCAGAGCTATGTGCATTGGAACTTCATCTAGACATGCCTAGAATCTCACCCAAAGCATATAAATCCATCAAGTCCCTCCTTTACTTTTCTTACCTAGTTGTTATCATGGATGTTCAACGTATTCACAATCATTCATAACCAAAATAACCATTCATACACATAGGAATAACATGGCATAAAAATATGGAAACACATATATTAAGGAAATCATTCAAAGATAATGAATATTAAGATCTATATAACCACCAGACCATGTTTAGCCACATAGATCTTTACAATTCATAGACAATTTCCCATTAAATTATAAATTATATCATAAAAAGGAAACTAATTAAAATGATGCACATGACCATGCCTATTCTTACAAACCCCAAAAAAACTTACACAAAGACCATACTGACTCTAAACTATCAATTCTCCACCAAGAAGTATCACTAAATCCATACTAGTCAAAATAGGGATGCACGACCTATATATACATTGGGGACTTTCTCCTTAGATTCTTCATGAACTTACCTAATAATAGGTTTTCTTAAAAAATAGATTGCATGGTTTCTTCCAAAATGCACGAATGATAGATGAAACTAAATATATAACATGTTTTAATCCTATTATTAGCACGATCTGTGCATAGTCCTTTTCTTCATCTGGATGTTATTTTTCAGGTTATAATTCCTTTGTGTACATCTCAAGCCATCCTATTTTTATCTATTTTTATACCTTGCTTGGATGCCACTCCATCCATGTTTTCCTTATTTTATCCATGTCTTTGGAAAATCGACCATGTATCAAACTTTGTCTACTCATGCACAAAACTTTACATGTTGATTCACACACCCCTTACACATGATTCCAAACATTAACGCATACCTAATATTTAGACATTTTATCACTCCAAAAACACCCCACACTAAATTCATTTTATGTCCTTAGAAATGTTTCTTCATACTTATTCCTCCAATAAATGAAAGAATCGAATAATTCTGAAGAACAAATAGTAAGGGGAAAATACCATGAACTAAAGAACAATAACTCGTAAACTTGTTTTTTTATCATCTCAAGCTATAGGCCGCTAGAGGAGATCTAGAAATTATGTGCTCAATTTATCCTCTAACTTTTACCTTCTACTAGTTCCTCTATAGGTTACCCTAACGATGCCTTTACAACACCTGAAATATGATTAGGTGCTAACTCATCTACTCTCTATTTAAACTCCTTAATGACTACATTCAACTCTGTAATAAATCACTTCATAACATCCATTCATTCCATGAAATGGAGTTATATTTTCATGATTCTAAATTCAAGTGTCTCCTTCATAGCCTTTATTAGGTCTCTCTGGATTGATTTATCTACCATTACCTTATCCCACTCAATATTATTACTTGGTGTCTTAGCTTGAATTTCCTTGAGCTATGTTTCCTCTTTTGTGACGTGTGCACTCAAGATAGGGTCATAGTTCTAGAACCTATCAAAAGATGACTCAAATTTTCTATTGTCCTCTTTGACCTTAATAATTAAGGCCTCATACTCAATAATATTTGTCTCTACCGAATCTTTATCTCTCTTCTTGACCTCATCCAAATCTTTCATTAATGGCTCTGCACCACTCTATATGTTAGGGAGAATCATCCTATCCAATACTTTGAGATAATCCATCTCTTCATTGTAATCTAATCTGGCTTTTCTTAGTAAGGTGGGGCATGTTCTTCTGATCAAATTAACCAATCCTCTTTCCTTGTCATACACCTCTTTTATCCATTTCTCCTCCCTCTTTGAATATTCCTTAAGTTGTTGTACTTCATGCTCCATAGCCTTTTCATCCTCTACCATCAATCTTATAGTGGCTCCCTTATCCATATTTTTGTGCACAACCTCATGTTTTAGCTTGTTTAAGGTTTTGTAATCCTATTCATTAGTTAACCTTCTAGAGTAAACAATCTTGTACTCCTTTCCTTGCTCCTTAGTTAGTTTCAAATTGGAGTAGGACATGTTACTTATCTCTAACTATAACTTCTTTTTAAGCATATACATGCTACATGACAACATTTTCTTTGTGTGTGAGAGACCTCCTCTAGTATCCAAAATGTCCGACCCCAATAACTTTTCCTAAGGAAACATTATTTAGAACCTTGATCATAGCACCTTTATTGGATCATCAACAAATGTCATATGGGGTGACTATGGTGGGTGTAAATTTCTTACTACCTTGTCCTTTGTGTGCTTCTTCCTGGGTGTGAAAGGATTTACACCCATTTTGCAACCATATTCTTTGTCTTCCCTGATGAAAAATGCATCATCATCTTCTCCCTTGTTCTCCTCGAGATATTTCTATGTATCACACTTCTCCTCCTTGAGCACCATTACTTCTTCCATGTATAATATTTTATGTTGCACACCCTCCTCAACTTTCTCTGGCCTTGTCTTCTTGTGTACAAGCTCATCCTACTGTCCTTCCTTATTTCCATGTGTAATATCTTCTAATTTATGTACGGCCTCTTCGTGCCCTCCTTCCTCAATGTATTTCTCCTCCTCATCATCAGATATGACATGAGGTATTTTGGTAACCCTCATCCTTATTGAACTCACCTTGGTCAAATGAGAAGATCATGTGCCCTTGCTTTCCTTCCTTCTGTTATATTTCATCTTCTTTCTAGTGAATCTAAACTAGCGTAACCTATTATTCTTCTTATTTCTCCTTATATGGTGTCTCTTCCTAAATTCTCTTTGAGACCTTCACTTTAATCTTCCTTGTCTGTTGAGGCATTTGATATTCACACACTTCGATCTCCTTTCCATCCTTCATCTTTGGTCGTAGATTTACAAATATCTGACAAAACATGATGTTGAATGTTACCTTCATGATGGGACTTAAGTATAGGGTGTCAGGCTCCAAAATCTCCAATTATGTTGGCCTAGATGGGTACCTAAAGGTTTTTCATATGGTTGACCAATCAAAATCCACATTTACTGCATCAAATATCATCTTTTACACATCCTTGATCCTTTTCACTACACATTTAAAATATTTTCCTGTGAATACAAATGGTAGTTTTCACCATGGCCCTTTCTCTCCATTTTCCATCATAAACCTAGCAGGGCTAAAGTGTTTTATAAGTGAAAACTTTTCCTACAAGCCTACTTCTCTTGAAAGATACCTTAGTATGCACCATTGATTTTCAAATGCTATGTGCATCTTGTTATACCAATTTTCTAGTTTGGCCTTCTATAAATTGTTGATTGTACCCTCGCATATGAAGTTTGTAAACTATAATGCAAGGGACTTTTTATCTACTAGGTGAATCCACATATTATGTTCTGGTACATAAGGGATACAAATCTCCTAGAAGATAATCAATAATAATATCAATCTCCATGTGATCTTGTCTCCCCTCTCATTCTGCACCTCCACTTCCTCAATAATTCCTTCCGTAATGTATTGTATAATGTTGTATTGTGTCTTGTATGCCATCTTATGTGAAATGTAAAGAAAATTCCGGTTCAAATCCCCCTATCTTTCTGAAGCACCAAGTTTACAGCTTACCAGGAAATATGCCACTCTAGTTACAAGGTCTATAATATTTTCTATATTCAATGCCCTTGTCCCCTATCATAGTAAAGTTTTGTGTCCAGTTCCTCAATTTTAGTCTCATCTCGTAGATCTAATTCTAGGTCTTCTCTAGTATCTTATAACCCTTTTACTCATCCTATAAATCAAGCCATGACCCTCATTCTTTAGAAGAAAAAGTAAAAGTAATCCTCATGTACCTGCTAGACCACTAGAATAAGTGTATAGGCTACCAAAGAAGGGAAACTCTAACAAGTAGAGAACCCCTATCTTCTCTCGACTCTTCATCATTAATTCATACATCAACACTTGGCCCTTTACAGTACTTGTAGGTAGTTCCCGTAATATATCCTTTTTTAAGGTGGCCTCACTCCCTTATGCCCTATAATTACACTCATTGATCTTACATTTTACGAGCTGCGAGGTCCATTTTTGTACTACAATTACATCATGTAGGTATTGAATCTACAAGAAAAATTATTTTGGTGCATCCTCCAACTCATGCTTCCTATCTTTTCCTTTTCCCTTTCCTTTACCCTTAGGCAATATTGTGGGTGTTTTTTTGGGTGCCATATATTATCTCCAAATTCACACCATAACATGTGCCCTAGGTGTTAAAATTATTGACATTCCTTTACGTACCTGACTCTCGTTATCTAGTTGTTCAATATATCAAACTTGGTAAGCCATAACTTTGTAATACAACAGCTTTACAAACCCTAGCTCTTAAACCTAAAACTCTACCAACCCTACTTCACTCATTCCAACTCCTTTCACTAAAAATTCCATTTCCTCTACCAAAGGAGCTCTATACTAAAATTTACGTCATAATGCTTCCGTTCTCTCACTTCTTGGTTCACTTTTTTTAATTTGCTCACTCAGGTACTTAGTCGCTCGAATCTATTCGAATGTAAGGTATAAAAAGACTTGATTTCCCTTTTTTATATATTTTTCACACTTTATCACTCGAATGACTTATTTTTAAATTTAAAACACCTTGTTCTCGATTTATTTATTTAAATAACTTTTTTTAAAACACTTGTTGTATCCTAATGGTAGCTTTTGTATTTCTTCATGTTTTTCTTCCGCACATGGTACTCATAACATTTTAGCGTACCACTACTTCCAATAATGTAGTCACCAATACATGCACTTCCCTACATTGTAACCCATCTTCCTCTATGACACATACGAAGTAATTCATCCTACTGCTTCCTCCTTCATGTTATATTATGCAGCCTCTTAGTCACATGGCTTCCTAATATAAGTAATTCCCACTAAGAACCATTACTCCTGAGCACATAGAATGCTTTCCTTATGCCTTCACACATACCAAATTTTTATCAAGAACCTTTCTTCAATAATTTTGTGCACACTTCTTTAATCTACTCTAAAATAAGTACCAGTATTATTGTCTTCATGCACATAGTCACTCCTGTTTCCACCCCACACTAAAATTATGTGTGGTGATCTGTGCATTAAATCAATAAGTAGTAATAATGTCCTACACATTAATGAGTTTAATATTTCAACAAAACAAGCAAACAAAATACAAAACATGAAAGGTAAATCTAATCTAAGTGGTGATACTACCTTCTTACAAATATAGACAAAGATTATTTATGGTAGGGATTAATCCTACTCCCATTCAAATAACCAAGAAACATTGTGACATGTAGCACTTGCAATTGAAACACACATGATTCTAGTATCTTGTTCACTACAAAGGGTCCCAATCAATAAAATTTTAACTTTCCTAGGTGGAACATAAACTTAGAGTAATACAAAAGTACATTTTATCCAACCCTAAATGAATTTATTTTAATGTTCTTGTCATGTCAAGCCTTCTTTTGTGCCTTTTCTATATTCTAGATCCAATTAATAATAGCATGTTGTTCATCCAATTGCATCAACTTTTCAATACGCTCATTCATAACTTGTTCATCATCCAATCCACCTACATGTGAAATGCATCGGGATGATAACATAAATTCCACATGTATTATAGCCTCCATGCTAAACACCAACTGAAAGGGTGTGGCCTTTTTCAATCACTGTAAGGTTTTTCTATATGCCCAAAGAATGACTAATACCTTGTCATCCCAATATTTTCTTACAACATCACATATCTTTGTTATTGTTTATTTCAAGATATTGTTGAAATATTTAGCAACATCATTTTCCTATGGGTGATATGGGGTAGTCTTATGGTGTGCCATCATAAATTCTCCTAGTAAGATTCTAATTGTATTTTTTTTAAATGAGTTCCTCTATCACTCGTAAGGATTAGCAGGAATCCATACCTATTGATAATATTTTTCCAAAAGAACCTCGCTATCTTTTTTGATGTATAATATTTTTTAGGTGTATATTTTCCCACCTTGTTAAGTAATCACTACACATGATAATGTAGTGCATGTTTTTCCTACGTACATAGGTGGTGCAATAGGTCTTAATTAAAAAATGAACTAAATATGTAGGTATGTGGGGATAGTTAATCTAACCTATGAACAAATATAAATAAATTAAATAAATTTAATGAAGAAATATGTATAATGATCTAAACAAATATGTAAAATCACATGATAACCCTAATGTGAAAAAGAGAGTGAGGAAAGAACTTAGTTGAATAACTGATGGTTGTCAAGAGAGTTTCATAGTGATGAAAAGAAAATCATGGAAGTAGGAACTGACTATTTCAGGAGCTATGAAAATGGATAAATCTAGACTGAAATAGTTGAACTGGAGCACCTGGGAGAGGAATGGGGTGCCCATGCGAGCATGCTCTGGTAAGAAAAACTAGAGTGCCCTAGTCTAACACAAAAGGCTATGGAATTGGTCTTCACAGGTCCTGAAGAAGAGTGGTATAAGCCCTCAAACGTTCTTATCACATTAGATTTTCTTGTCACTGCGTATGAGATGTCGTCAAAGAATCCAAGACTGATTTGAAATGACCTACAAAAGACCAAAAGGAAGTATCAAAACCCTAAAAAATGAAATATGCAAATGAATGGGTAGATACTGACCTCAAATGCAACAATAGTGGGATTATTAATTGATTGCATTGCACTACAATTCAAACCCAAATGTAGTTTTGGTGTGTGTGTGTGTGTGCATGTTGTGCCCTAGGTGCTCTTATGTCAGTCACACTTTTTGAAATAATAAGCAACAGCTAAATATATAAAATGTAATAGCATGTGTGCATGGAATAGAATAGAATCCCTCTCCCTATAAAGTGTGTAATGCAAATGTCCTAGCATTGTGCCTTGATGAAGGACCTATGTAGATTCACGTGGTCTCTAATGTAATAGATGGATGCAACTCTAGATGAGTGATAGTAGTGAATGAAGCTAGGTCCCTCATTATGGTCTCATAACTTTACATTTATAGGTTTCTCTTTGTTTAATTTCATAATTAACCCTTAAAATGTTGACCAAAAGAAAAATAAAGATATGAAATGGATAGAAAGATCCCAAAAAGTTGTGGGAAAATGCAAAAAGGATTGGGGTGCCCTGGCTGGACCAGGGCACCCATGGGTGCCCCAGTACTGATTTGGGTACCCTAGTAGATGCTAAAATAACACAAGATGACAAAAAATAACTAGGAATATGGGTGCGAAAGGTCAATAATGAAGAAATAAAATTAAAAAGGATGGCCTAAAGATGGGGGTTAATTAGTACTTTCTTCATTCTAGAACCTTCTAAATAGTAGCATGATACCATGACTAAATAATGTATAAAGTGCATAATTTTGTGTCTACATTTACCCCCACTTTATGTTGGTGAGCGGAAATATCGGTAACTTAAAGTAGATAGCGATGCATACATGATGTCCATGAATAGTGTAGTATAAACATGTTGAAGGAATAGACAAAGCGTGGAATGAAACAAATATGGAGGAGCGTGGAAACTAAAGATGGAAAAAATGCACAAATAAAAAGTGATGGGAATGAACCTAAAGTGGAATGCATGTGTACTTGTTGCAGTGTGTAATAAACCTGTATGGTTAGTAAAGTGTGTGTTATCATGAAGTTTTTTGTTGACATTTTTGTTGTTATTGTTTCCCCCATTTGACTATTTTTTTCTCATACTATCGAACCTATAAGGAGAAAAGGATCAAGTAGTCAAATATGTATGTAGGTATTTTTAAAAACACAATGTAAAAGACACATGTCTATTAGAGCATGTAAATGTAAAATACATAAATGTAAATGGAACATGTCCACCGAATACATGTTAAGAAAGAGAGAGTAGAAGGATATCCTGTACTATCAGGTTCTTTTTGGTGATTCGACACTATAGGAAGAAGAAGTGTAGGGAGGAAATGTTATATGTCCTCCAAGCTCTAACTGATTCCCGTAATTGTATGTTAAAATATCTTTTTATCGTCCTGGTTTTTTGGGCAATCCAACACCATTGGCTGAAGTAGTGTAGAGAGGCACACCCACTGTAACCTCCAAGCCTGTAAATACTTCCCATAATGTTAAGGACACCATGTCTTATAAAATATGTTGTGTATAGAGTTTGTAGACTATTCATAACTCACTCCTTGTATGTAAACTCACAATTCCAAGGGAGGAAAGTGCACTGAACTAAATTGTTGTACATGTGTTATGTTACTATGTAAATCCCAAATGGTGTCCCCTTCTTTGGGGTTGCATGTGACATCACCAATAAGATAAATACAGCCCCAAAAGAGGACCAAACACATGAAAAATGTAAGCTTGGAAAGTTCTTGATAGAAACCAAGTCATGCACAAACAAGAATGATAGCCAAAGACAAGTGTGAACAAAAATGCATGCATAAATAAAATAAAGTGTAAGCTACACAAATTAGTAATACAAACATGGAAGAAGATGAGGTAAGTTGTACCAAGTTGGTTGAAAACATGGGACATCAATCACGATGTCGTAAGACACGCAAAGAACATCATGGCTACATACAAAAAAACAAGTGTACACACAAAACATAGGGCAAGGCCTACAAATAATAGCAAACATAGTAATCTGATAATGTAAGAAAAAATGTATTGAGGAACCAATATCCCTACATAAAAAATGTTGCACATGAAGCACCTATTATCATGTTAGAAATATAACTAGTATGTCAAAAGCATGTATAAGAAATTAATGTAAAGTGCTAAGTACAAAATGAAACAATAGCATCATAGAAGTGACGAATGTGGATGCCCACTAGCGACCTGTGTAGGAAGGGTATAAGGTGAGCATCCATGTTACATGTAAGATATTTGTATCTATGCAATCACAACTAGAAGAAGACATGAGAATTCGCATGTATGAATGGTATAGATGATTATAAATGACATACAAGTAGTCTAAGCTAGCATGTAGTAGTAAAGTGATCATGAACAAGAAAAAAGTAAGCAAGAGTATAAACAACCAAAATATGGAGAATGTTATGTGATGGATGGAATGGAATGTAAAATAGACTGATAGGAGCCACATGTGTCCCCATAGTGGATGGAAATGTATGCAATTAGGTTCCTTTAGTTTTCCCCCTCAACAGTCAAGAATGAACCATAAATGAGAGTGTGTCATCGAGGAAATGGTTGACTAGTGTGTATTGTGTCTAACATGCTATGAGGAAAGTGTACGTGTAGTGAGGAGATGTAACCTAGCGATGATGCATGCATGTGAACCTTATATCTAAAGCATATATCACATGACTAAATGAAATGTAGGAGTGATGATTTAGCCTAAGTCATATATCACTATGAGGATGAATGGCTGAGTGATGATTTAGCACTAAGTGTATAGCACTACAAGATGAGAAGGAGTGGTGATGTAACCTAAGGTGTATACCACCACAAAATGATAAAATAGGTAACAAGTTATTCTAAATCATATGTCACTACCTAGGATTTGGAAAAAGGAATTTTCCTCTATTTATAATAGTATCCATTAATTTCTTTCTCGAGTATTAAGATTGGTGGTATGAATAACTAGAGTTAGATGGGTGATGGTGGAAAACATATTCTTACATTTACTCAGTCTAAGATACAGTTTTATATTGTCTAAATGTAGATTCCTATCCCTTTTCCCTATTATGTTGATGCCAAAATAAATTACTATGAATACATGATCATTTTTTTCAGCTATTGATCCCCAAACTAGTGTTTCCACAATGTGTCACTCAAGTAGGATTGAGATTCAACTATAAAAATCCTTCATACATGGAATTTTTCATATGAAATTACAAAATTTTTCACATAAAGATTGATGAATGCCTAATATATTTCTTCCCCAAATAATTGAAGAGAACTATTTAAGAACATGCTACTTCCTTAATGGTTCTTGCCATCATTTAGGGTGAATGCTGAGATTCATCTTCCAAAAAATTATGATTCAAGTGTTTCAATGCCACTCAATGGCTATTAAATTTCAAACAACCATCATGGGGTTGAGTTGAATACTTAGATTAATCATTTAAGTGGTAAGGGGTCATGCTCTTTAGACTCCCACATCATTAATATTTTTTTAAACACTCATATGTTTATATATATGATAATGATTTTCATAATGATATTGTAAGATGGTGACTATAGACACTTCATAACTTACTAAGTGGAGATGTTATCAAGTAACATTAAATCTTAAAGTATTTTCTATCTCAAACCCCCACCATTTTTACATAGTTTTAATTGATATCTAAAATGATATTTGACACCAATATTTATTTGATTTCATGATTTTATAAGGGGTCTAGGTGTAGGTTAGAGTTTCAATAATGAAATAAATAAGAATTAGAATCACATATAAAGTTTTAGATTTATATATTTTTATTAAGGATAACACATCAAGGGAAGTACATTTTCTACTGAGGTTACTCAAATTGAATTACATGCAATCTAGTTAAACCTAAGTAACATTTCATCACCACTCTTGACTTCTACACTAACATGATAGATTAAGTCTTAAATAAACAAACACATAAATACCCACAACACATAACATGATTACTAGTGTCAATATACAAAACAATAAAACACATAAAAATAAGTAATTAAAAACATGTTCTGAGGTTAATTACTACAAGCTTGACTTATTCCCCCAAATCAATGTCCTTGTGTGAACCTCCTTGAAATTTTTCTATGATGTAAGTATCCTTGACTATATGAATTCACCCTCTCCCTGATGATTACCTCTCTTAGGTGAATCAAAGAATATTCTAAGTGAGAGGAAAATTCATATGATGTTCCTTGTGATCCCTACTCAAGTCAAGAAAATGAGTTGTTCATTCCAAACATATGTACAACTATCTAAAGCATCATAAGTATAAATGAATGATATTAACCTAAGATATATAGTAACTAAATTGTGCACTATAATTCAACTCATAATTTATGAGATCCAATAATGTACATAGTTTGGAAGAATAAATTGATCCATTTATTGAACCAAGTCTAACTTTTTCCTTGTCATAAATCGCTAAATGCGTGTAACAATTTTCCCCATTAGGAAAATACATCAATGTCCACAATTGTTGCCAAACTTGAATATCATTGCATGTAATAAAAAGCACCAATAATAGTCCATCCTAAACATGGGAAAATTATTGTAATATTTTACTAAGTGTCCTACTTATCGATGTTTTCCAACCTCAACTGAAGCTATGGTAGCTTGGAAAAGATATGTAAATCTTCTTACTATGGTTCCTCTCTAGGTTAAACTCTCCTATGATTATTGGTCCCACTAGATATTGAATGTGGATACCACCTCTCTATTCTAGTAAGTGTCAATTGCGGATCATAGATGACCTTTCCAACACTCAAATATGTTCTACAACAACCACACTCTAAGTCGTACACCTATCTTGATTTGCAATATCAGAATGTGATACGCATTACCTGTGTATATTTTTTTAGTAAATAGGACATGACAAATATTATGCATTTGGGTAAGTGCATACACAGTGAGGGTGAGACAAAACAATGTCTTGACAATCCATAGTATTTACCAATTATAACGGGGTAAAAGGGTCCCCCGCGTTGATGTGTTAACCTATCTTATTTCCGAAACTTAATGGATATTTTATTAGGTTTTCATCATACAAAATACTTTATCACCCAATTCAAAATTCCATTAAACCCTTTTTTAATATGTATATATTTTATGCCTTTCCAAAACCTCCTTGAATATTTTTTCTAATTCCATTAACTCCAATTTTTTCACATTTTCCCACTAACCATGATCAAGCTCAATAATTAGCCCTATCTTAGACTTTTTCCCAACAATTTTTCATGTGAGACACTTACACCCATATGAAAACTCAGTCCTTGAAAGGTATCTACATACAATAAAGAGAAATCATGTGTTATTGTAGGAATTATTAAAAAAAAAAATCCTCAAATTTGTCATTGATTATTCCCTATAATACAATATTTTACACATGCATTCAAGTACCTAATTGAACCTTTTCATTTTCCTAGGTAGCTCAGCATATTTTTTTTTTCCAAAACTATGTAATGTCATCCATATAATGGATCTATTGAAATTTTTAGGTCTGGTTGTTAGGTATTCCATGTAATGATAAATAAACTCTATTGAAAAAATAAATTTCTAATCTCACGAGGTGCAATTTCTCATTCAAGATAATTGAAATGTTTGCGGTAATTTTGTTAACTTTATTCTACGTGGAGCCAACTAGTGATAAAGCCTATGAATTTTCTTGATGTGAATGGGAGGTTTTAAGGTGATTTTTTAATGGAATTTAAGAGTGAATAACTCATTAACATGCGGTTCTTCATTTCATGCACTGGCTTGTAAGATATGTTAAAATCTTCGTCTCATGGCAATGGAGGTTTCTAAATAATTCCTTCACTCTTCTCTTTCATTCTTCATTCCTCTAGATCTTTCGATCAAAATCTTGTTTGAAAACTTTGAATATTCATGGAGTGGAATTTTTTCTTTCCATGGTGGAGCTGGTCACAGAAATAATGGTGGACTGAGGTGTTCTCTGCAACTTTTCTTCTAGTAGTGAGAAGTAGCAAACAGGTAGACAAATTTTCAAATTTTGTAGTTTTATTTGGAGAAACGAAATCCTTTTCATGTCCTTGTTTATGTGAACCCTACCTAAAAAAGAGGATGTGTTAGGACATTCTTATTTTTACAACATTCCTCATCTTGTCACATGGCACAAATATGACGATAGGGGATTAAAGCCAAAACAACAGCTTTAAAGCACTGAGGGGATACAAGCTGGTCACATGGTTGACCAGAAGTCTCCTTAGGGGCTGGGTGAATTTTTCCAACCTTTACATCCCTGACGTTAAGGGATGTGAGGGAAAAAAAATCTCACCAAGCTCCTAGAGCTGACACATGTCCTCCCAAAATTTGACTAACTCTCGAACTCACTCCAAGAGGGAAACTTGAAATCATGATAACGTGAGCTCCCTATGGACTTGTTTGATGAAATGTTATATGATATCGACTAGAAATATCCTTATGAATCCAATTGAAGGATTCTTAGGTCTTGATTTATCCATTTTATTCCTGAAAAATTGGATTTTTTATTCAATACTCATGTTGTGCATGAGAAAAGCTTTTTTTAGACCCATTGCACCAAAGTGGTGTGAAAAAAATAATTTCACAATCTTGTAGGGATTGCAATTAAATTTCCAAATATGTTTTATTTTTCTTCTAACTCCATCCAGAGCTCCCAGAATTGCCTTTGGAATCTCAACAATTGTTTTGGCCTTTACACGGCCTAGGCATGTGAACCCTAATTTTGGTGAAACTATCCCAAATTCTCTGGATCCTTTCTGAATCTTCCTAAATCAATTCCATGATTTTCCTAGACCTTTTATTCAGCTTTATGTCTGGTTTAGATTTTGTTTCCTTTTCTGATTTAACCATTAGTTACTCTCCATGGGGTTGATCTCGAGCCTTATAATGGCTAGTGATAACCCTTCCCACAACAACTAAAGTTAAGAACATTTTTCCAATGAACTCTCTTGTCACCTAGTCCAAATGACCTTGGAATTTCCTAAATCACATAGGGGTATGAGTTAACATAGAATTGGGAGGTCACTAAGACTGACTGGGTGACCTGGGGTGCCTTGGAATGGTAAAATTTGAAAAAATTAACATAGGGGTATAGTTTTCATGCTTGGAAATTGTCAATTTACTTGTTGCACATTTACATGACAACAACTGGCTCTAGCTTGGGGACATGACATGGACTAAGTGTAGTGAATACATGACATGGAGAATTCAGAATCTCAACTTTGGACCATATAATCCATTGACCAGTGCCTTATCCATTGTGCCCTATGGAGTCACTAGAAAAATAGGCTACACAAATTTCTTTATTGAACACACCTACACACAAACAAACAAATGGAATGGAAACACACTAGGGGGAAAAACAAAACACAATAGGAAAGGGAGATTATGTTCATGGGGAGGGAATTTAACAGAGGAAAGGAAAGGATATATGCATACCCAACAATATGATGAGAAAATTACATGCCATCATGAAATAAGGATTTGAAGTATGACCTTTGAAGCACAAAAACTATTATTTGATCAAACCATGCTTTGATGATTTCTTTGCATGGCTTGAGAAGAAAAATGATTACCATAATTCCATCTTCATACTCATACTACAGAAAAAATGTTCTTATATCCAATGAACACTTCATCACTTTCTCAAAACTCTTGTACCTTGATTCTCCCACTTTACGTCCTGTGACCATGTGACTCCATTATTCCATGTCTTCAAGAGTGATAAAATTTATCCTATTATGAAAACATTCATCTTATTTAAATTGTAACTTCAAATTGTCTCTTATATCATCAAAACACTTGGAAGGAGTGAGAACAAAATGATTTTCTTCCCATTCAAGAACTTCCCGAAACATCACGCTTTGTTTCTCTAAGAAAGTGTTTTTTGGACATGGAGGTTAAATGATTTAGCTAGAGATTTTTATCATCCTTAAGATATTGTTATGGCATGGGAGTATGTTTAAAATGAATTGCATCTTGGAAGATGTTGAGTGCATTCTAATTTTTGATCATTTGGAAAGAATCATGTATACTCCCACTTTGTTGTCTAGAGAAATTTTCATCAACATGCATTCGTTTAGAGTGCATCTTGATATCATTTTCAAAATTGCAACTTTTCGTTTGACCACATAAGCATTCATCACTTTTCATTGGATTTTTCCATATGAATTATTTCTTTTCATTGGTGGACCATTCCGAAATGATGGGAACAAGTTGGTTTTTATCACACTCATAATGTTCTCACACATATATATATATATATATATTTAAACGGATTTCTTTGGTGGAAATAAGCTCAATATTTTCCATGTTATTATTTCCCAAAATAGATATGTTATCTTCAAGATTGAATAATTTCAAAGGAGATATGAGAACCTTTCTTATTTTACACTCATGAACTTATTCTCACTATGTGGAAGAAAAATACATGTTTTCATGTTCATTCTCGTCAACCAAAGTATTAGAGAAGTCATCAAGCTTATCCAACTATTCCATCTCAACATCAAAAATTGGTGCACCAAAATAGGAAGAACAAATTGATTCATACATGTCTTGTATCTTCATATCCCGGGTTAAGAGTTCGAGGCTGAGCTGAGGATATTTGGTTTCTTCCACAACCTTCAAGATATCTTATACAAACGGTTCTTCTAAAATTTCCATAGGCTCATTTTTATCTTCATTGGAAGAATATTCTTGTTGTGCATTCGGGAGATGATTAAAATTCTTATCCATACAGGCCCGTGATTCATTTGAAACATTCTTGGTCACCTATTACATGCTTTGCATTGCCAAATATTCACTTTGTTTCAAACACAAGCATACTTAATTCATGATACCTACTAACAAGGATAAGTGGTCCAACCTTTGTGGGAAGGGTACTCCTTCAAGCTGAAAATCCATATAATCTTCTTCTTGGTAAGCCGCAAAGAATTGTGTTAGGGAAGAAGTATGAGAATAATTTTCAACTACATCTTGACCATCCATTATTGAATCTTCTTTCTTAGGTGAAACATGAAAGGCTTTATTTTCACCATGATGATGATTCTACTTCCCAAGTGAGTAAAGTTTCTATTAAAATTGTTTTTTCTCTTTGGATTTGAAAAGAGAGTGGCCTTCTTCCATTCGATCATTCATGATTGCATCAAGAAGAGAGTTTGATTCTTTGAATTCCTCCATTTCTTCATGCGAAATTTCTACATCACTTGAAGAATCAAAATAGGAGGGAATATTATCTATGACCATCTTGATTTCATCTTCTTCAGACCATGACGTCTGGTGACTTTCTTGCACTTATTCACATCTCTTCATTTCATCATTAATTGAAATATACAAACTTGAAAATAGATCATCCATGCTTACTTTAAATTGGCCATGTTTTTCATCATTGGTGGAGTCTTAAGAGAGAATTGGATCATCCATTATGCAGCAAGGACCCTCCTTTATTGAATATATTATTCCCCCTAAAGGTCGTGACTCAAGCCAAATGGAATTACTGAATGTTTATTCTATCTTCATCTCTTCTACTTTTTCCTCCATGACGTTGCTTTGGATTTCATCGAAAGGTTCCATGATAAGATTTTCTTCAGAAGCATCCAAGAATATTCTAGGAATAAATACCTCATAATATGGGCAGTCATCAGGGTCTTACTCTATAGTGCACATCTTATCTTCTTCCTCCATTTTATGTGGTGTTTCAAGATGTTCATATCTTATCTATAGAGCTAAAGCATACATCCAAATTTCATCAAAGAATTTGAGGTCAAAATTTCCTGTTATTATGCTCTGAAGTCTTTCCACATATTCTATTTTTAACATGTTCATTTCTTCATCACCGTAAGCGAGGAAGTCATCTATTGAGTGGTGGAAAAAAAATAATGTTTTCAATTTTGCAGTGAGATGTGCAAGGTTACAAAAAATTTCTTCAGTGGATCCTACACCATTATGTATTTCATCATCTTCTTGAATGTTGATTTTATCTTCATCGGAAGGCTCAATGATAGGATTTTCTTCAATGGAATTCAAGAACCTTTTGGGTATGAAAATCCTATGCTACGAATGATCTTCATGCTCTTCCTCTATAGGAAAACTCTCCTCTTTGTCTTCCTTGCTATGGGGTGCTTCATGTTGCCTATTCATCTTGTGTAAGAATTTGGCATATTCTCTAGCTTTACACCTTATCTTATGTCTCGTTTGAATCCATTCCTCTTCGTCGATGACAAGTTCTTTCTTCTTTCCTTTCTCAACACTAGTCTAGAACCATGGCTTTTCAATGATCTTCTTTTATGGGAAGACATATTATTCTTCTTCTTCAATTTCACTCATTGGTACTTCACTCCAATCTAGAAATTTCTTCATGGTGCAGGGAATGAACGTGACCAGGTTTTGTTCCTTGACAGAGTCTCCTTCAAGAATGATTTTACTTTGATATCTGATTTTTTTTTGAATATATAATTTTTTTGTATTTTTTATATTTTGGGTAGAAATCTTATTTGGGCACACTTAAGAAAATCTCTCCCTAGTGGAGATACCAAAAATACTTTTTGAGAAAAAAATTCAGATGGACAAATCAAGTGTCTCCACAAACATTCACGGGGCTACACCTTTCTACATTAAATGGTACAACTCCCATTAATGAAGTAAAACTAATCCTAATCCTATTTAAATGTTGTGGGTGCCCAAATTAGCCAGGGACACTCCTCTGAACCTATGGAAAAGTTCTTGTATGGGGGTAAAAGGGAAGAAATTACCACAATAAAGGTAAAGAGGGGGAAATTATGCCTAGAAGATTACTGCCATGAATAGATTAAGACACTCACACCCAGTAACTAGAGTATTTCAACCTTCAATATAGAGGAAAGAAAAATGAAGCTAGCGGGACAAATTATTTAAGACACTAAGTTTTTAAATTCATATATTGAGGACACCAAGTTCCTCTACAATTCCATAAAGGATCAACTATACTTGCAAAGTGCATGAAAGAGAGAAATAAAGGAAAAATAAGAAAGGGAAATAGAAGAAGTGTAGTTTTTTATTCCATGTGTAGTGATGAATACAAAGCTTCAACCAAGCTATCACAATTCTACATAGTAAGAGTTCTTCAAAAATTTGTAATACTTGGAATGGAGAGGCCTCCCCAATTTATAGAAATCTAAATTGTCCTTTCACCTCCCTCACATGACTCTTCGTTTCCATATTCCACTCATGACCTTTCTTCTTCTATGAATTAAGTATTTCTCTTATAATTGTGAGAAAGTGCTTATTAAAATTTTTAAATAGGTCACTTAAGTGCATAGGATGAAATAAAATAATGACATATAACAAAGAATTTGAATTGAGAGAGAAATAAGAGAGGGAAAGAGAGGAAGAAGGAAGGAATGAAGAGGAAACACCCCTCATGATGAAATGCTTTGAATGCCTTGATGCAGTCATGAAATTTGAGCAAAGATTTCTCCCACTGGTGATCTTCTACACTGATGAATGTTTCTTTCTTGAATAACTTTGAATCATTTTCCCAATCTATTGATGACCAAAAATTATTGGACCATAGAATGAGTGTTCAACAACACTTTTGTGAGGTTTACTGCTACAAGCTTTCGATTAACACATATAATGCCCATGATCACTCTGCTTGGAAGTTGGTTGATGAAATCCTTAACTCATTGAAATCATTCTAATCAACTCTCTTTGATTCACTTGGATATTTAAGTAAAAAATATGAATTAACATGATGTGCCTTTCGATGCCCTACTTTTTATTATGAGATGATCATTCCAAACCATGAAACGTCACCATCTCTTCATGATTGATTACACATGAGAAACTAGACCAACCTGTGCATTTGAAATTCATGTTTCCTTGACACTTACGATATTTGGAAGGGACAACTTAATATCTTTAGTAAGTTTCAAAATTTTCTGTTCTAGATCCCAAATGGTGATATCAACTTGAATGATTATCCCTCACTATTATGTTGTGCCAAACTTTTCTTTTAAGAACAACATACTATTTTTAGTAAGTACACATGGGGAAACTTACTATTTTTAGTAAGTTTCATAGTCATTTTTCCCAACCTCTACTGGCTATGGTAGCTTGAATTATTTCTTCTTAATATGTTCCTCTCACCTTTTGGACCAACTGACTGTTTATAGCAGGGGATTGTGGAACCACTTACTATTTTTAGTAAGTTTAAATTGTGATCCGAGATGACCTTTTTGATGACTTTGTTAGGAAAATAATAGTAGTGTTCACATTATTAATATTGTAATGTGAATAATTATATTAATGATTAGTTCATGTAATAATTAGTATTTAGATATTATATTGTTTTATAGTTATAACAATATAATATGTTGTTAATTTGTTTCACCCGTAAATTAATTAAACGGGTTATTTGTTTCCTGGTTTGTAGGAGGTAATTTTCCTACCTCCATGGATTTATAATAGCCATTGTAATAGCAACAGTTTAATAACGAATATTATTTGTATTAGATCTACACGTGCTCCTTCATTTGGTATTAGAGCAAGGTTACGATCCTCGAACCTATGTTATTTTTGAAGACTACAAATTTAATTTTCCATGTGATGGAATACTCAGCTCCAGATTCAAGGAAAGCTACCATTACCCTCCACCTTAGAAATTGCTTCATGAATACTTGAAGGAAATGTTAAGGAATATTTCTGCAGCTAATTGAAGAAGGAATATATGTGCATTCTATTGGGTGAATAATAGGTTGTATCATTTGTATTTTTTATGATGGAAATACCATTGGAAAAATTCAATGGAATCAATTTTCACACATGGAAAGTAAAGATCCATATGTAATTAATGAATAAAAATCTATGGAGGATAGAAGATGGAAAAGAACCATGTTAGTGTAGGTTATTATTTATTCTTTTATTTATTTATCAGGATAATTCTTACACGTGTGGTAGCCCTACACTTGTTGGGTTAGCTTCCTTAGGTGTACTAGTTTTGTGGAGTTAGCTTACTAGTTGTGTTGAGTTAGCTTCTCAGGCATGTGGAGTTAGCTTACTAGTATTTTAGAGTTAACTATACTAACAGTATCAGTTAGTGGGAGTTCTTCACCACTGATTCAGGTAGTAGTTGCACTTTCCTCCTCCTATAAGTACATATTTCTTATTGAATAATTAAAGTAATTCTATCATAATGTATTGAGCATTATGGATTATGATGGATTTCCATAAATGGTATTTTAGTTCTTCTATTTTTGAAAATCTAATATGGTATGCTATTATCATATAAGATTGTGGCTTGGAACAATCTTCTTATCGTTCCTTTCATGGTATCAGAGCGATAGATGATGTAGACATCCATCTGTAGGTTTTTCTTTGTAAACAAGGGTTTATTATTTTTATGTATTTGGAAGGTGCCAAAACCCTATGATTCACTATAAATGTGACCATGTTTTGAGATAGTAAAATCTGGATGTAGATCTATACCCTATGGGTGCATTCTTTTATCTACAGATCTATGTCCAGTGGATAAAAGACTGCATCCAAAACTGAAATACCCAGAGGGTAAAAGAATGCATCTGGAAGGTAAGCGTGTACCTTCCAGATGCATTCTTTTACCCTCTGGGTATTTCAGTTTTGGATGCAGTCTTTTATCCACTGGACATAGATCTGTACCCACTGGGTGCATTCTTGTATCTATTAGATATAAGCGTGTACCTTTCAAATGCATTATTTTACCCTTTGGATATTTTAGTTTTGGATGCAATATTTTATCCACTAGATGTAGATCTGTACCCTCTGGGTGCATTCTTTTATCCATTGGATATAAGTGTGTACCTTCTGGATGCATTATTTTACCCTCTACATATTTCAGTTTTAGATGCAGTCTTTTATCCACTTGACGTAGATATGTACCATCTTGGTGCATTCTTTTATCCATTGGACATAAGCGTGTACCTTCTAGATGCATTCTTTTACCCTCTGGATATTTTGGTTTTAGATGTAGTATTTTATCCACTTGACACAGATCGGTACCCTCTAGGTGCATTCTTGTATCCATTGGATATTCACGTGTACCCTCTGAACGCAATGATTTACCCTCTGGACCATTTTAAATTTTGGGTGCAGGATTTTATCCTTTGGTCACAAGCATGTATCATGTGGATGCACTCTTTTACCCTTTGGACATTTGGGTGTCATGTGTACCTTTTAAAAAAAGACCAGCATTAAAATATTATTTTAATAGCAAAACATTCTAAAGCTCATAACGTTTGATCTATAACTCGGATTAAGGTGATCTTAGTTTTAAAATTGTGTATTTTTTTGAGATCTACGCATTGGTGACATTTTTATACACATATTTCAAATGTAAAAGGTATTTTTACTCATTGTAATATTTACATGCACTCAATTATAAAGTTCCAAATTCGGGAGGGAGTTGTGATCACTTGTGGACACAATTTCGGTTGAGCCCGACGTCCTAAACTTTTGGGTATCGAAATCTTGTATCTATGGGTGTATACATTTATATCTCTCTTGTTTGTTGAGATATTTTAGATCTATATTTTCGACACTTTTTTGGCATGTTGACAATCTCTCTTATGGGGGAGCTATTCTTGTGGAGCCCATTATTAGTTTGTTAATGTTTGAGAAGTTGATTTTGACATCTCATATAGATCTGTGGTGTCACTCTACCCATTATGCAGTATGGGAGGGTGTGGTGTTGATACTTCTTCTTTGGGTTTTATGTCCTTGCCTTGTTACCTTGTCTTTTCTTGGATCGTGGAACTCCTATTTATTTGGATCTCATGTCCGCCTTATTACCTTGGTTGTTCTTGGATTGTGGCACACCTATTTGTAGCAGTTGATCAAATTATGTTTGGTGTTTATTTTTCACTTTTGACATCACTCCATTAACAGTCTCCTTACATGGAGTTATTTTGGTGAAGCCCAGTGTTAGTTGTTTTTGAGTTCTATGATCAAGCAGTGGATTCAGACCATAGTGAGCACCACACTTCTTCAGCATTGTACGCATTTTTGGATCCGAGCTTCATAGGATATTTTGCAGCAGTATTTTGACCACTCTACTTGGTTATTATAGGTTTTCGGTACCTTGTGGTGTCTATTTTTCCTAGTTGTTGTACATGGGTACATCATCAAGCCTTGTTATCGGGACCCACCTTCTTTTTCGCCCACCTAAGCTATGGTTACGGGATGGTGTTAGTGTAGGTTATTATTTATCCTTTTATTTATTTGTCAAGAAAATTCTTACACTTTTGTTAGCCCTACACTTGTTGGGTTAGCTTGCTTAGGTGTACTAGTTGTGTGGAGTTAGCTTACTAGTTGTGTTGATTTAGTTTCTCAGTTATGTGGAGTTAGCTTACTAGTATTTTGGAGTTAACTACCAATATCAGTTAGTGGGAGTTCTTCAACAGTACTTTATATAGTAGTTGCACTTCCTTCCTCCTATATGTACATCTTTCTTATTGAATAATTTAAGTCATTCTATTGTAATGTATTGAGCATTATGGATTATGATGGATTTCCATATATGGTATTTTAGCTCTTCTATTTTTACAAATATAACGTGGCATGCTATTATCATCTAAGATTATGGTTTGGAACAATCTTCTTATCATTCCTTTTAAACCAACACCTTCAGATCCAACCAAATTCTCATAATGGGAAACAAGGGATAATAAATCCAAAGCCATTATTGGCCTTGCTCTTTCAGATTTTGAATTGCATTATGTCGATCTAGAGAAAACCTCAAAGGAAATGTGGGATACTTTGAGAAAAATATTTGGCTCAAAAGTATTCAATGCAATTTTTTCTCTAAAAATTCAGTTGTTCAAGCTTGAAATGAGTGATGGACATACAATGTCTAGTCACATCAATTATTTAAGATCTCTTCTGAGAAAACTTGCAAAATTCAAAGCTCCAATAGATGATGAGGATGAAAAATCTATTCTGTTGAATAGTTTTCCACACAAGTATGGTGACATTGTTTTCACTCTTGGTTAGATGCCTTCCATCTGACTAGAAGATATGATATCAGCTCTTCTAGCTGAAGGAAAAAGGACAAAAGAAGATGTTGAAGAGGAAACTTCAATGTACATAAAAAAATAAATACAAACATTTCTCTAAAACAAAGAGGAATTAGAATGTTTCTATTGTAAGAAAAAGGCCATATATCTAAGTATCGCAAAGTTTGAGCCAAATATCTTCTTAGTGGAAAACTGAATTCATATGAAGCAAATATAGTTGTAGAAGAATCTTCTGAATTAGAAGATGAATGAGTGATTGATGAACCTGATTATAATTTTGAAGACTACTTGTATTGTGTTTAGATCACTGTAGGATGGAGGACATCAGAGGTTGGAGGTCATAGATGATGAGAATGAAAAAGCTATTCTACTGAATAGTTTACCACACAAGTATAGTGACATTGTTTTCACTCTTGGTCAGATGCCTTCTAACTGACTTGAAGATATGATATCAAATCTTGTAGCTGAAGAAAAAAGGACAAAAGAAGATGTTGAAGAGGAAACTTCAATGTACATAAAAAAAAAATACAAACATTTCTCTAAAACAAAGAGGAATTACAATGTTTCTATTGCAAGAAAAAAGGCCATATATTTAAGTATCGCAAAGTTTGAGCCAAATATCTTCTCAGTGGAAAATTGAATTCAAATGAAGCAAATATAGCTATAGAAGAATATTCTGAATTAGAAGATGAATGAGTGACTGATGAACTTGATTATAATTTTGAAGACTACTTGTATTGAGTTTAGATCATTGTAGGATGGAGGACATCAGAGGTTGGAGGTCATTTAGTGACCTCTCATCAGTCACTAACGATGGGGCTATGAAATGTTTTGGTGACATATGTGTAGTGTGTTTTCTATTTTCAATGTAGTTTAGTGTTCCTATTTACAGTGTGATGCTTTTATGAATAAACACATTTCCAAAATTTTGGTGAAGATTCATGTTTTCAAAATACTTTCTTTTGGGGAGCAGGAGAAGATTTTGAGGTAGACTCAAGGGAGGGTTATCCAGCTAGTGTGAAGCTTGTGGATCCTTGAGATTTAGAATTCGGGCACCCAAGGAGGAAGGGAAAACCCCAAAGGAACCCAAGGAGGTAGGGAGCATTCCTGCATAATTCAGCTCAAAATTACACGTTTACAAGGGTAAAGAGATAATCTATGGAGTTTGTACCTGGTCTAAGAAGTGCTTTCAGAAGTGGTTCAATTTCTTTGAATATGGTTCTTCATCATGTTCATATTATGGGGGTGAAGATAAGAGATTAATAATGTTCACATTAAGGGAGTGAATGTTAGGAAAAAAATAGTAATGTTCATATTATTAATATTGTAATGTGAATAATTATGTTAGTAATTAGTTCATGTAATAATTAGTATTTAGATATTATATTGTTTTATAGTTCTAACAATACAATATGTTGTTAATTTATTTCACCCGTAAATTGATTAAACGGGTTATTTTTTTCCTAGTTTATAGGAGGTAGTTTGCCTACCTCTATGGCTATATAATAGCCATTGTAATACCAACATTTCAATAACGAATATTATTTGTATTAGATCTACACATGCTCCTTCATTCGGATTCCTATGATACTCTATCTGTGTTCATCACTTTCTTTGTAGCCTCTTCAAATGATGGATTTCCTTGAGTAAAAGTCTCCTATGTAGGAATTCATGTTATTTTTATTAAGCGCACCACCAATGTCAAATTACAACAAAACAAGTCTTTAAACTTTGGGTTTTATTCTAGGTTTCCACGCTTCGCATTTTGAGTAATTCCTTAATCTGATCAAGTGAGAAAATTATATTTTCATTGGTGGGGGAAGAATAGTGACAAAAATATAGCCCTACATATCCCTAAAAATTAGGTACTTCATGATATGAAAATTAGTTCATGCGAAACTAGATTTTTCAATGATTATTCTCTCCAATTTTTGCGCAATTTTTCCCACTGTAACCCTGAGAAATGAAGAGGTAGGTCACTTCCTTTTTCACATTTTTCCTTCATGTGGTAGGGAAGAACTATTATCAAAATTCAATCCTCCATATCCCTAAAAAATAGGGAATTAATGGCACAAAAACTAGTTCACACGAAACTATATTTTTTCAACAATCATTCCCTCTAATTTTCACATGGTTTCTCCCACTGAAACCTTGAGAAGTGGAGAGGTAGCTCATTGATTTTTTCCACTACTATGTGATGGTGGCCATTAATGGAGCTTGATATTTTTATGTCTATTTTTTTCTCTGTTCGCGATGAAATCAACTCCATTGCGATATGTTTTTGCTTCTTGTCTCACTGGTGAAATTTCTCTTCGATCTGGTTGTCGGTTTGATGGGAAACTGAACTTTGTTCTTCGTGGATCTGGAAGTGAAAATTCTTCACTGTGAGAATTATTTTCTATGAATGGGAGTTTTGTAGGTTATTTTTTAATGGCATTCAAGATTTAATAACTCAGCAAAATATGGTTCTTTTTTTCATGCACTGGCTTGTAAGATATGTTCAAATCTTCATCTCATGGCAATGGAGGTTTATGAAGAATTCCTTCACTCTTCTCTTTCATTCTTCATTCCTCTAGCTCTTTCAATCAATATATTATTTTATACCTTTACATATTCATGGAGTGAAAAGTTTGATCACCATGGTGGAGCTGGTTCAGAGCAATAATGGTGGACTGGGGTATTCTCTGAAACTTTTCTTCTAGCAGTGAGAAGCAGGAAGAAGTGGCAAACAATTAGAAAAAATTTCAAATTTTTGAGTTTAAGTTGGAAAAATTTTCATTCTCCTAATGTATGTCACCTTAAAGGGACATGAGGGATATCAATTTACATAGCTCGCCTCATCTTGACACGTGACGGAGACCTGAAAGCAGGGGATTAAAGCCAAAAAAATAGCTTTAAAGAACCGAGGGGCTAGAATCTGGTCACATGGGTGACCATAAGTCTCCTTAAGGTTTGGGTGTATTTTTCCAAACTTGATTTCCCTGACCTTGATAGACTTGAGGGACAAAAAATCCTGTCAGGCTCTTGGAACTGACACGTGTCCTTCCAAAATTTGACTAACTCTCGAACCTACTCCAAGAGGGAAACTTGAAACACTGATAACTTGATCTCCCAATGGACTTTTTTGATGAAATTTTATAGTCTCTTAAATCAAAATTTCCCTTGGAATCTACTACTGGGGGACTCAGGTCTTGATTCCTTTATTTATTCCCTAAAAAAGTGGATTTTTTATTTGGTACTTCACCTATGCATGAGAAAAACTACTTACATACCCATTACTCCAAAGTGTTGTTGTTATCTTTCAAAAGTGCACCCTGTAGATAGATGGTTGCCAGTGTTCTAAGCTTGAAAATTTTATCTCTCTTTTGTAGATACAATGGAAACACCTCTGGTCTATGGATATACCTATTTTGAGTTGAGTCTCTGGTATCAAGGCTGGTTCCTTATTGATGTATCCTAAACTGATTTCTGGGGTTTAAGGGTAAAGATTACTTGTTAAAATAAATAGAACTAAGGTGATACACAAAATTTGTATGAGGGTTTTGAATGATTATATGCACAATTGATATGTGAAAGGATTCTTGATGCATGAACCAAAAATTTTATGTAGAATGTTAAGGGTGAAATACTTCGAGGTATTGAGGGAAAGTATCACAACAATACTGCTAAGACAAACATGCACATTAATATCATGCAGAAATTACTGAATTTTACAGGGTAAGATGATTAATCAGGGAATTTTCATTCACAAGATTAATTGAAACATACACAAGACTGTAAATAATTTGGAAAGGTAGAAAATACTTCACATTCAGAGGGCAAAACTGGCAGAAATTGCTTAATTACTCCTATATCCAAAATTCCTTGTGCTTTGCCAAAGAATACAATATATAGAAAAATATTTTTCCCCACCCTTCCTAAAAATAGACTAAGGCTTGTACTTTCCCATGCATCCTATTTTTATCCTTTATTTAATAATAGATAAAGGAATTAAAATAGAACATGTAATTACAAATAGGCATGTAAATAGCCTTAATTACAATATAGTCAAACTGAAGTTGACTGTTCTAGATTTTTAAGAAAATAAAGGTGAATAATTTGCCAATAATAAGCTTGCTTACTGGACAAGTCTCTTTCCTTGTGCATATGAATTCATCTTCTTGTCTGTTATGTCCTCTTGTGAAGGCATGCAAAAAATAACTCCATGTTTGTGAGCAAAATAATTACAATACTTGCAATATTTACAAAAATAACCATCCACACATCCATTTGATGGGGACCACCTCCATGCTTAGATTCTGATGTTGACATTCCTTGTCTAAGTGGTCACATTGGTGACATAATGAAGATCATCTTCAACTCTCTTGAACGTCGGGAAAACCTTTGCACTTGATCATTGATCTCCATTTGGTTTGGCCACCTTTGTGGACCTAGCACATTACTAAATTTTAAATGTATATGGTGGCACTTTTTTAAAAGAGCACCATGTCATACTCATCCACCTTGATAACATATGCTATAATATATAGTTTCCACCTTTGATTAAACATGACCATGTAATACTGGTCAAATTTTTCATTTGGATAACAATTGACTATAGTTTATAACCCTTACATTTTGGGTGATCATCAGTGAACATGATTCGGTCGACACTTTACATTATTTGAAGTTGGACTATAGTTGATCCTTTTGAAATTCCAAATGCAATGATTTTTTTTTAATCATGGGGCTAGCCCCCTCATGATGATGACTCACCCCTTCAATAGTTGGTCGATGACATTGCTGACTTAGGTAGAGTTTACTTTGATATTGGTGATCATTTTGTAATTTTTGATCTCTGTACTTTGATATCTCAGGCCGTCGATCTTGAAACTATGGTTAGAGTTTTGGCCTGCATTGATTTTTTCAGTGGCATCCTACTAAGGTAGTTTTCTTCGAACTTGGGGATCAATCCTTGAGTGTTGATCTTTTGTCCTTTTTCTTTGTGGCCATTGATCTTTGACCGTGGTTGAGTTTGAACTAACCCAATGCTTGGGCTCAGGTTGTAAAGGTCAATCAGTTTCCAATAATCACTTCATTTGGATCTTGGTTCTATGAGTGATGCCCTAGAAAAAATATTTCTGACACCATTGTTGGTAACTTGAAGCTCGAATGCCATTGTAAATTGGTTCTCTTGATAGTCTCTTGTACCTGTATTTTCTTGTCGTTCGCTCTGTTTGAGTTTTCTGAGGAGGTGTTGTGATCTTTCCTATGGATTCGAGCTTCACTTTGTTTAAAATATATCTATGTTTTGTGAAGTCCTTTGAGGATTCTTAGTGGACACTATTCTTTGCACTTGAACTTTGCAGATTTATGTAACCGTTCCTCTGTCTAATGAGGGAAGGTAAGTCGTAACCTCCTTGGGTATCGCTATTGATTCTTTTTTTCTATTTTGTCTTTCAGAAATACTGATAATCCTTTCTGTCTTTGAATTTTTTGTGGCTCGACCCTGGTCATTCTGAGCTTCCACTTCTTTCTCTGAATTCAATGACTTTGAGGGTTTTGATAGAGCCAATTCAGTTAGTGAGTTATTTTTCTTACTCCATTTCATTGCTACCCATTAATGGGTCTTCATTTATTGGCTAGGATATATGCTTTTTGAGACATGGGTACTCATAGATTTGAGTTTTGAGAAATTATTCAACTCTATGTAGATAACATCTATAAAATTTTTGAAATAATGGTTTCCATCATGCACTATAATTGCATTTTGGTTTTCTTTGTATTTTCACGTTTCAGCCATTGATAAAATGAGCTTGAAAAGACTCTGTGATATCATTTTTTCTGCTATGTAGCTCTTAATAACTTTGTATGAGCTCATTTTTGCTTCATACCTCCATTTGGGTATTTAAAGTTTTGATAAACTTATGGTTTTGTTGTTTTCTAATCATCTTCAGATCCTTGAGCTTGATTTGAGAGCCATTTGTGTGCAACATTTACTTTGTATTCTCCTTCATTGCAGATTTGAGTCTGAGGTGTTTTTCACTTCTGTACCTTTCATTATTTTGGGTAGTAGTATTCTAAGCTCAAAACTTCTCCTTTATTGTTGGTGAGTCTTTTATTGACCTCTTTCCGAGTTTTCCTAAGATCTATATCCTCGTTGTTTTTTCCATTTGATTCTCGACACACTTATAATAAGTTTCCTTCTATATAGTCTATAAATTTTGTATTTTTCTATTGAAACCTTATTCCATTATTATCCAGAGCTCTTTTATAAAAAAATTTGGTAACTTTTCTATTCTTGACTCAAACTACAAAATATTTTGTTCTTTATTTGAGTTTTATTTCATCCAAAGACTTGAATACTTTGATTCTTTTTAAAAACTTTGAATTCTCAAATTTTAGGTTGATCTCTCGTAACCTATAGTTGCATACTTTTGGAACTCTTAGGTTGATTCTGTAACTTTTCATTTACGGCCATTAATTTGATCTGTGAATAATTTGGAGCTCCTTCTTGTCCCTTCTGGGAATGATCTTGTAGCATTTTCATTCTTTTCTTCATTCACTATGACACTCTACCATCATTCCTTTTGATCTCTGAAACTCCACATTTGGTGGATTTTCCTAAGTGTTTTTACTTCTGTTCTATCAAGAAACTTTTGAGCTTAGATCCTGCATATTTTTAAAATTTCTTATAAAACCCTGATTCTTGTTTTCTTATTGATTTTGCAACCTGGAGTTCTTAGGATGCTCAGACATTTAATTTTATGCAACTTGGATGCTTTTATACTACATTTTGACACACTTAGTAAGTGTTTTGATACTCCATTCAGTTGTGTATTAAAACGTGAAGCACTTTCTTTAATTAAATAAAATCCTGTAGCCTGAAATGATCAATTAGGCACTTACATGCTTATCATTTGTTCAACTATAAATCATGAAGCTTCATAGTATGTTTTCCTAAAGTTGTTATCTGTATTGCATATGTCATTTTTTTTGCTATAACCTAATTTCTAGTGATTCATATTCACTTATGTACCTTGATCTTATTGCTAAGCACTGTATGATTCATCTGTACTTGATGTTTTCCTTGCATAAATGGTTATACTTATTTGATCCTTACTTTGTCAAAAAGGATTATGCTTTGATCTGAATCTATACCTATGCTGTAGAATTTTTCCTCTTTGGTTCACTAGGTTATACTTCAATTTTCCAAAAGTGCTTCTTACTTTGATTCTGTCACTTTGTTGAAATACTGTAATCTTGTTTCTTTTACTTAGATGCTTTATTTCCTTGATAATAGTATTCCTGGCATGTTGGAAAATTTGAAATGTTGATTTTTCATGGCGAAGCCCTGGAAATTTTTTTCTAGAATCTTCTATTTGCGTTTTGTTTCAGCTATAACCCCCTTTTTTTAGTTAACTTCAGCTTCTTGAAATATGATTCTTCTTCTTCAGATGCAAACTGCAACATGTACTTATATTTTCCATTATATCTTCATGTACTGTAACTTCTTCCATTTGTAGGACAGTTACTAAAACTTGAGTTGCATTCTTCCTTTATTCCAACATGTAATTAAGACTTATCTGTTTTATGCCATAGGATAGGAGTCATTGAAATCTGTAGTTTGTGCTTATATCTGAAGACTTAATTTATTTCTTCTTGGCTGCAACATATACCTACACACTTAAGAAAATAGTTAGAAAATATTTAGGCCTTTTGGCCTCTCTTATGTCCCTAGTTTTCTTCTTTTCTTATTTCTCCTTCTTTCTAAGTGAGTAAAACATGTATGCATTTCGATCTTCAAGTAAACTATAACTCCTATTGTTAAGAGATTCATATGCATGAATGAGAATAGTATAGGAATATGGATTGATCCATGAGCTCATAACTGATAGTTCTATCTTTCTTTATTTTTAGGTACAGTGACTTCTACAATGAAGATGAAGAAGGAACAAAGCTGGAAATGGAGATGTCTCGACCAAAGAAGAAAAACCCCTGAGGAAATGATGGGTTCACTCATACTCCTTTATTTTATTTTTCATGCATGTGTACCTCTTATTTGGGTAGATGTACTTTAATTTTCAGTTACATCCCATGGCTTGTGTGGGAAACATTTGAAAAAAAATTATGAAAAAAACATTGAATTCTAAAAAATGAGTTGTGTATTTCTTTTTACACTTCAACTTTCTGTGTGGATTGTATGATGAACTAAACAACTCAGTAATATAATTGAATGTCTTAAACACGAAGGAAAGAACATTAAAGAAAACGTGTAACATCCAGTAATGAACTCTGATTTATGTAATCTACATTTATGTTTGTTGTTCAAAAACTTAACATTTCACCTATTTTATTATTGAATGTCTTCATCAAGACAACACAATTGTCCTTTGGTGCCTTGTGTTCTTTTGCTAAAGATAGTGATGAAATTGTAGACTATGTGATCTGTTACATTTTGTAATAGCACACATAGCTACAAATTTCATGTAATCATGATTAATTCAATAGTAACCATATTCTCTGAAATAAACTCCCCTAGCTTAGGTATACTTCACCAATGGTATCCATCGTAACGAAGTTTTGAATTGTCCATTTTTGCACAGGTGTAAAAATAATCAACAATTGTGAAAAAAACAATTTCACCATCTTGTACGAATTAGAATTACCTTTCCGAAGATTTTTGTTTTCTTGTAACTCCATCTGGAGCTCCCAGAATCACCTTTGGAAGCTCAGTAGTTGATTTGGCCTATGCATGGCCTAGGCTTGTGAACCCTTATTATAGTGAAATTGTCCCAACTTCTCTAGATCCTTCCTAGATCTTCCTAGATCGATTCCATGATGTTGTTAGGAATTTGATTCACCAACCTTTCTAGTTTATATTTTCTGTTCTGCTCCATGGGGTTGTTCTAGTCCTAGGAAGGCCAGTGATAGCCCTTCCCACAACCACCTGAATTTTACATTTTCAATGAACTCCTAAAATCACCTAGGGGGAATGATTTTACTTTCCTAAATCACCTAGGGGGATGAGCTAACATCAATTGGGAGGTCACTCAGACTGACTGGGTAGGCATGGGGTTCCTTGGAATGGTAAATCTTGAAAAAATTAACACACGGGTATAGTTGTCATGATTGGAAATTATCAATTTCCTTGTTGCATATTTTCATGACAACAATTTGTAAATTCTCGAAAATCAAGTATGTACCAAGGAACTAAAGTGTGTCATAGGTAATGAGTGCAGTGCCTAGAAGAAAATTTAGTATATGTAAGGATGAAAGTTGACCATGTGCTGAGTAGAATGTGTCTTGTACAATGTAGAATGACAAGTGTAAGATGTGCAATGTATAACGCATGATGTGTGATGAAAAAAAATGTGTAATGCCTATGGTGCAGTGTGTGGGGTTGAAGTGTAGTAAGCCCTCAACAATCAATTTTAAATCGAGGAATAAGAGTGTGTCATCAAGTAATGATGCTAGAATGTATGATGAGTATTCCTAATGTGAGGATATGAATGTCTAAAAAAATGTAAAATATGATGAGTGTGGCTTTGCTAAGATGAAGTGGGGGATGTGAAGTGTTATGCCCCCAAGTGCACATGAATGAATGAACTAACTAAAGACAATGAAGGAGGGAGGTCCTCTATAAAATCTAGGAGATGAAAGCATATGACCATGCTCTAATAATGGTAGTATGGTAGAAAAACGTTATGTTAGTAAATGAATTCTATCTGCATGGGATGGATGCAGATGTGATGAAGGTTATGGCATACTAAGTGTGTCAGTGATGGAGATCTACATGATGTTGAATACGAAGGTTATGATAAACCAAATGGAATAAACCAATGTGGGGACCTTTGTCTTGAGGTAGTGAATGTCCTAGGAATGGGCCTATGCCAAAGTGTAGGACTAGTAGAACTATGCGGTCATGTATACAATGCTCAAGTAGGTTAACTAGATATAGGTTATTCTTTGAGTAACATGGAGTATGATGTGTTATAGGAAGTAGGTGGTGTGCTAGATAGCTCATGAGGAGATGACAACCATAGAGTAGATGGAGGGACACCATTAATAGAAATGAATTGATTGTTGGGAATGAATTTTAGTCGTAAATAATTTGAAGAAATAATAGATTGAGAGTGAACAACCCAATTTAGATCAAGAAGCATATCGCAACCATCAACCATTTTTCCATAGAGGAGAGGTACAAGAATAGTAAGAGGATCGACTATAACATGTAGTTTGACAACACCAAAGGGTTTATTGAAAGGATATTTAATTTGCAATGGAGGGTAACCAATAGCCCTAAGAAGTGAAATAGAGCATGTACTAATGGGACAGGATGGGTAAAACTTAGTATTGTTGATGGAGGTTGAGCGAACAGATGCCTTGATATTCAAATTATTGGATATAAAATTTGCATGATAATCTATGTCATAAAAATAAATGACTGGTGGCCAAGTGGATGTGTTAGTAACTAAGAAATTTTGAACTCATGAGCTAGTGAGAGACATGGTGTGTGGGATATAATTAGCGGTTGAATCTGTCATTATTGTTTCATGCTTTGGTAATGGGTTATTAAAGATCTTGATTTTATGATTTTCATAGGTAGATGAATTTTTCATGGAATCGAGAAGATCAATTTGACCATTGTCAAGAAAATCCTAAATGAGATGTCATAGTTGGAAACAACTGCTAGTGGAATGTCTTATGCATTGATGATAATCACAATAAGAATTTTCATCAAAATTGCATCCTTTAGGCCAAGATGGATCAAGTTTTAGAGGAGAGGGTAAGGTAATAAGATTACTATTGATTATTTTTGGTAGAAAAACACTCGGCTATGTACTAAACTTAGTAAATGTATGTCTATGAGTTTATGGTCGAAGTTCCTTGGGAGTAGAGATTGTGTTTACAACAATTTTTCCTTCTATAGGTTTAATTGTAGAAGACTTAAATGTTGGCTTACCTTGAAATCGAGTGGATGATGATTCTTGCTCTTTATATTTAAGTTTTCCTATGGTGAATATTTTTTTCTCACGGAGCTTGAGATTATGAAAAAGTTGATCAAACGAAGGAGATGTGTCAAAGATAAGATTACCTTGTAGAGGTGGTAATAAAATCTGAATAAATAAATCCTAGAGTTTAGAATCCATGAGTACATTAGACATCTTAACTAAGTTATTCTTGTATCACAAGACCGAATCAGATAAATGTTCATTAGACCCTTGCTTGAGTTGTGCCATCTAGGTGTAGGAATTCTTAGAGAAAATGTTGATAGAAAATTGAGTTAGAAATGCATTGGCTAAAACATTAAAGACACTACCGAAGGTACAGGTAAGTCATAGAACCAAAAAATTGCATAGTCTTGTAAAATACAAGGAAAATTCTTAGCTAGTATAGTGTGATCATCTGCAAGGTCAAGGAAAGTATCATGAAATACTCGAAGGTTATCTTCTAGGTACCCATGGCCTTTAAAGATAGGTATCTTAGGAGAGACAAAATTAAGAGGCAATGGATATGTTGATATGACATGAGTGAAAGGAGTATATAACAAGACTGTAGAATCTAGAGATAGTTCTATGTGTTAGGTAGCTAACTAAAGTTGGAAAATTTGGGTTTGTAAGTTTTGATATAAACATCTCAAATTTGGAGAGTTCAAGGAAGAACAGAGGTGTAGATGAGAAGTACCATGGTGAACAGTGGGAGAGGTGGTTGTATCAATAGGATTGGAAACATATGTGGGTGGAGTAGATACCATAGGAGAAGAAACATGGGTAGGTGGAGTAGAGACCATGGAATCAAAAGATGTAAAAGTGTAAGTGAAAGAATCACAAACAATATTATCAAAGATTAAAGCATGCAAGGCATGTGGGAGATGTTTAGGATTTTCACACAATTCTTGGCGAAAGCTAGTAATAGCTTTAAGTTGGTCTTGGTCAACATTGGTCTCTTCATCATAGGAATTTTCACTATCAGATGCTTCTATCTCATGGAGAGGAACCTTGTTAGAAATATATAAAGGGTTTTCAACCATATATGTAGTTGTATCAGCCATTGACTAAGTGTTATGACGTGTAAATGAAGGGAGCTCATGGTAGTGAAGAGATCCAAAATGACCACTATGGGTAATGACTATAAAATTAAATTAGTAAGACATATTCAAAGTCAGGTTCACCAAAATGATTAACTAAAATGAACTAAATATATCAGCATGTGGGGATAGTTAATCTAATTTATGAACAACTATAAATACAGTAAATAAATACAATGAATAAGTAAGTAAATGATATAAACAACTATTCTAACGAAAACGCTAACCCCAATGTGTAAGAGAGAAAAGGAAAGAGCTTAGATGAATAACAAATTCTTGTAAGAACTGTGTCATAGAGGTGACTGGAAAATATGGAGGTTAAAATGATAGTGCAGAAACTATGAAAAGGATGGATCTAGACTAATTCCCTAGACTAGAGTGCCTGAGAAGGGACTGGAGAAATTGTGAGTGCTCTAGTATGTAAATTAGATGATTTGGTCTGTGTAAAAGCTCTAAAACTGATATTCAGAAGGATGAGAGGTTTTTTGAAATGCTCGATGTGTGTCACAATAGATTCACTACCCCATATTGGATGTCGTTGACATTCCAATATGATGTGAAGACCTGTAAACAACCAAAATAAGTATTAAAACCCTAAAAAGAATAAAGATGCAAATGAATGGGTCGGAATGACCTCAACTGTCACAATAGTGGTCTTACAAATTAAGTGATGAACTATATTTCATACCCAAATGTAGTACTAATGAGTGTGTGCACAATGTTCCCTAGGTTCTCTTGTGCCAATAACACTTTGGGAAGTAAAGAGAAATAACTAAATATATAAAAGGTAATAGCATGCGTGTATGGAATATAATAGAATCCCTCCCCCTATGAAGTGTGTGATGCAGATTTCCTAGCCTTATGCATTGATTATGGAGCTATGTAGATGCATCTAATATCCAATGAAATAGATGGATGAAACTCTAGTTGAGTGATAGTAGTGAATGATGTTAGGTCCCTCATTATGGTCTCATAAATTTATATTATACAGTTCTCTTAGTATAATTTCATAATTAACCCTGAAAAGGCCAACCTGAAGAAAGATAAAGATCTCAAATGGATAGAAAGAGCCCAAAAAGTGTCAGGAAAGTACAAAAACAATCGAGGTGCCCTTGGTGGGACCAATGCACCCATGGGCACCCTAGTACTAATCTAGGCACCCTAATCGAGGCTAAAATAATGTGGGATGATAGTAGATGACTAAGCATATGGGTGAAAGAGGTCGGTAATGATGAAATAAAATAAAATAAGATGATCAAAAGATGGGGGTTAATTAGTACATTTTATTGGTGCTTGTTTTGATATCGCACCATTTTGCCTTGATTTTCCTCTAATCTGCATGTTATGAAATGTTTTATCTCTCGATGTGAATGCTCTAAATCTTTTACCTCCATTTGAATACCTCGAGTTGTTTGTAAAATCCATTAGCACGCCCCTTTTTGAAGAAGTCTTCGAGTTTTCCCTGTTTTTCCCTAATTTCATCAAAATTTGTGGGCTCTGCCATTTTTCCTATTTTTGCCCAACCATGGAAGCTTGAGAATGATCAATTTATATTTGTATGCCTTTGAAAATCCAAATCCATGGTTGAAAGATGCTTGGAACCATGCTTCACTTGGTTTTGTTTCAAAAAATTTCATCCTTAATGAAAAATCGGTTTCTGGGCATGAATGGTGAATTTTTGTGTTTTTGACGGTCTGGCGGGTGTCCTTTTCCTGTCAAAATTATTCCTCAACATTCGGCGGTCACATGGCTTCTTTTGGTTTTTCAGGGGATGGGAGGAAAATGTTTTAACTTATTTCTTTTTTCTTTTTTGGTAAAAAATCAAATTTGGTCCCATAGCTAAGCTCAATTCTGATTGGATCTTTTGGTACTTATGTGGCTTCTTCTAATTGGATGGGGCACAATGAGTTTGTTTTTCAAACTTTTACTTTTTGGTTACTTTATAAAAAAAATTGAACCCGCCTCGCGGCCCTACCATGCTTTGATTAAAGCAAAATTTAAGTAGCGGGGAAAAGTCTTACTTTGACCCTATAAAAGGAAACGTGGCAAGGTTAATGGCGGAGATGTGGGCCTTCGGAGGTAGTTTGGATATTTTTCCCTTTTGGAAAAATGGTGTAAAATTCTAAAATGGAAGCATGTCCCCGCCAAATCATTTTTGAAGCCTTATAAGGTTATTGAAATTGCGCCATGTAGACACGTGCAGGCTTCCACTGGGTCTTCCCATACTTAGTCTTTTTCCAAAGGGTTGTAAGAAGCCTGGGACACGTGGAGGGACTAGGCATATTTGAGGACCGACCCTTGAATTTTATTTTAAAGAAGTTCTAGGAGGACACTTGGAGGCCTCTGCTCACTTTGTTTTTTTCTTGGACTGTTCAATAGCTAAAGGAGATTGCCTCGGACCCTGACACATTACACCTTTCATTGAGCTTTAAGCCTTCAAAAAAAATTTGTTGGGCCAAGACACATGGTGAGCCTGCGCTCATTCAAGGTCTCAACTTTTGGGGACCATCTCAAGATGTGCCATTGTGATGCATGGTAGTTTGAAAATTCAAAAGGGCGGGGAATCAGACCATCGGAGGAAACTTGGAATTTTTACCTCTTGTCATCAAAATGACCCACAAGCCTGACAGAGAATAGTAAAAATTTTGTTCCAGTCAATGGTGGAGGTGTAGACTTTTAGGGGAAACTTGGAAAATTTTCCCTTTTCCAAAAGGAGGTGAAATAGCAGAATTTGGTTTCGGTTCCTTTGGGACCCACCTTAGGACACGTGTCAGGCTCATTTCTCAAGGGCGGAGGTGCGGACAAAAATGTGAAAATTATTCATTTTTTTGAAAAGTTGTAAAAGGAAAAAAGGAACCCATAGGCCCATTTTACAGTGGATCTCCCACGTGGATGGTCTAAATTCAAAATAGAAATCAACGGTAGTTGTGCATATGTATCTATTTTCTCTGCCATTTTCACTCCAGAGCTCCTGGAGATGCGAGTCTTTATGGTTTCTCAATATTTATTGCATGCTAAACTAGGAAGGGGATTTAATTTGATATTTAAATTTGGTGAGGGAGATCTAGAGACATATTTTACCATTAAGACGAAATGTGGTTATCAGGTTCTATATGATTTTCCAATCTCTCTTCCTGAGCACGCAAAGAACCAAATTTGATAGATTAGGGGTGGAAGTAGGTGGTGAATAAGGGAAGAGTGTTCTACTAGGTGAAGAATTGAATGCTGGAATTATTTGGAGAGATTTTCCCTCTGCACACCTGACAACTTTTTCACAAATCTGATTTTGGGAGTCTCAACACGCAATGGTGCTTTGAATGTCTTGATTTTTGGGGGCAAAAAATCTGTTGTAAAATGTTGTAAATTGCATGAATTTATTGTGCAAATGGTTGGAGTGTTAGAGGTAAAAACTGATTTTTTCTAAGAGAAAATCTTGATAGAACCCATCCTTCTGAGAAATCATCTGAAGAAACCTATTTATCTCCTTTGTGTTAAATTTAATCATGTCAAGGTGGTTACTAGTGTACAACCATTCAAAAGCTCTGAGATTGTTCTAGAAACTTTCCCCTCTGATAAATTTAATCAAACCTGAGTTAATCTGCGTTATTTTTGGGAAAAATTTGTGTTTGCTTCATTTTTGAATGTTTGCAAGTAGTTTTCTTGTTCCCGTTGCAATCTTACATTGAAATCTTTGTGAATCACACAAGATCTTATCCTTGTGATAGTTTGGTGGCAATTTGCAATTTCATTTATCAGAAGAGCTTTCATTTGATAGTGAAATAAACAAATTTAAAATCATTGTGACTCCTAGCATGACTATAAGATTGTTTGTTAGCCTTTGAGGGTATCTTAGGCATGATGAAACAAAGGTTGATAATGTTTAGTTAAGTTTTCCAATTTGATCCTTCATTTTGGATCCTTGAAGTTTGTGTGAAAAGTGTTGATATGGGCCTCCATTGAAGCACATATTCTGGTTAAAGGAACATCCTAGCTATTTTGAAGCATTCTGTTGTTCTAGCTCTCAATTTTCGTAAACTTTCTCAAGAATCTAGTGAATCAAGTTCTTTTCTACCTCACCTCCCACAACAATTCATTTAAAAACAACCAATCATACCCATACTACCCCTTTTTGTCATGTGTGTATACAAATGCATAATTTTTACTACCAAAACATGTGCAGAAACAATCAGGTTTTCATTGTCTTTAGTGGCCTAAACCTTACTTAGAAAATATCTCCATTATCTAGAGTGACAACTCGTGAGAGTTAGGTTTTGTTGCATTGATCATATTTTCTTCAAGGTCTTCTTAATAATTTCTCAAGGAAGGATATCTCCATCTCCTCCAAAAAAAAGTAGGCTACAAAAAGGGTCCTCTCACCCTGGTTGAAAGGCAAAACCATAAAGTAGTGAGGATAGGTCAAATCCTCTTGAGGGTGCTACCCATTTCTCCACATCTGAGTGACAAAGAGCAAGCTACATTTCATCCCTGGCTACAAAACGACACACTACATGCTCTACTTGTCTCTAAGCTTCCTGCCAAACCTGTGATGCTGCTCAGCTTCTGAGGGAGAATCAATTTGGGTACCAACACCCAATTGGTTCACCTGGGGAAATAGTGTTTAAAATTCATATGCATACCCTAGTAAATACTTATTATATGCTCTAAGTGCTAATACATTGTTTCAAATATCATCTTGTGTTCTAGCCTGTAAAAAGTATTCAAAGTTGCAAGTGTTGTGTGTAATTATTTCAATTTCCACACCTAGTGCACTAGCTTTCATTGATAAATCTAGGTACAAAAAATTCAGATCATCCCATTTCCAGTTTCTAGTATTGACAAACATTTGACATGATCATATTTTAGTGAATTTCGCACAACTAAGGTGGAAATCCTTAGTGGTGACTCCCTGTTGATCTGATTCTTGATGAGTACCAATGTCTTAACCTCTATCAAGTGAGTTTTGTTACTAATCTTTGCAAAGCTGGAAGGAAGAAGATCTTTCTTTGCTAGAGATCCTGCTAGGACATTATTTCTAGAGCTAGGAAAAACAAAGTCAGAAGGAAGAAAATCCTGGAGAGTTGTTGGAGATCAGATAGAAAGAAAATGACGTTCCCATTGAATGAAAGTGATCGGCCTATCATTGAAGATTGTCCATTCAAGTGATTCTTAATCAGGTAGCCTCTTTGTGGAATTAAATTCTCCATCTAGAGAGGGGACTCATTTGATTTTGAAAATTTTTATTTTCATTCTACCCCTCTCTTTTCAAAGGATGATAAGGTTTTCTAAGAAACAAGGCCTTTAGGGGATATCCATTTTGAAAGTTATACCCCTGTGTTTCAAAGACCCTATACCCCTTATCAATTTGTCTCCCCTCCAGAGTCACCTCCTCAAAACAACATGGCCCAAACCCCACCCAAACCTCCTTTTGTTGTAAACACCTTTGGTCCTATAAATTTTATAGGGATGGCTGGTTATCCAAATGTAGTTCCCGAGGATGTAAGAAATAGATTACCAAAGTTCTAAGGAAACAACGCTATAAATAGTGATCAACATTTAAATATTTTTATCAATATGATGGAAGACTTTGAGATTGAACATGAAGATGCATATATCAAATTGTTTATCCATACTTTGGAAGAGGATGCAAGGGACTGGTATAAAGATTTTCCAGATAATTCCATTGATTCTTGGACAAAGATGAACAATGCATTTAGATTGTAGTATGGTGATAGAACTGACCCTAGGTTTCTTCTATCAGAATTTGAAAACATCAAGAAGAATCCTAATGAGTCAGTACATGAATTCAACACAAGGTTTAACAAGACCTTGAGGAGATTTTCTATTAGCTTAAGGCCATGTGATGAATCATGTTTGATCAAATATTCAGATGCATTTGATAAAAAAGCTACTTACTACTTGAGGGACAAAAACCCTACTAATTTGAGGCAGGCCTTCACCATGGCTCTGCAAATTGAGAACAACATCAAGGCAATTGGAAAGCCTACAAAAAGGGAGCGTGTAAAACTAATTAACCCGTAAAAGCCTCAAACAAGTAAGGTTTTCGATTTGGAGGAAGTTGTGAAAAATTTAATAGGGGCTGTCACAGAAATATCATACAAATTATCCCAGGCAGAAAATGGGATTGGGTAGAGTTCACAAGGTCAACATAAGCAACAGGGCCAAGACAGGTTTACAAATCATCATAGAAATGATCAGAGATCTGATTATAGAGGAAAGGGACCTGTTGGATTTAGAAATAAATAGTCCTATGCTAGGGAAAATAGAATGGTACCTGATCCTTTGGCTGTCAGAGTTGCTATTGTGGAGGAGATATATGTCATTGATTGGTGTGAAAGATGTTTCATGCCCCATGCTCCATGTGAGGAATATCAGCAAGAAGAAGAAGAAGCTGATGATGATAATGATGATGATGTTTGCATGATGGGTTGCTCCACGAGCTCACAACAAGGGAAACTTCAACTGAGGTAATAAGTGCTAGAATTGTTGCTCATTTTTGTGATTGCATCCACTGGGTACCCATTCTTCTTCCCTCTCATATTTTAGAGGTAGATACTATAGAATCTTTCGAATTTCCCAATAATGACTTTGAATATTTAAGATATTTAGTGATAAAGAAGTATGATGGAGGAATCCCATCTGAGGAGGACAGGAAGTTGTTGATGAATGTTTTTGTTGCCCAAGAAAAGGAATACAACACAAGAAGTAGGGTTGTCAAAGGTACAGGGCCTCAAGCCAAGCCAAAAACTCCATTATTTTCAAATATTCCTAAAGAGGATCCTAAGAAAGATGCATTTTCTAAGGGCCTTTTTGTCCCAAACAAAACTCATACCCCTCCTCATGCCCAAGCTATCAAAAATATTATGCCATCTAATGAGTGTATTAACCTTCCTTCTAATGCTTCCTTGTCGAAGTTTGTCCCTTATGATATTTCCCAAGTCTTGAGTCAGATCAAGATCTTCAGTTCCAATTTTTGAGTTACTTAGGATTCTTGAGCACAAGAAAAGGGATTTTGAGTATTTGGGGCTGAAAGAGGAGAAGACTGACCTAGGTAGAAATATAAACATTGTGGAGACTCCACCAGTCATTGAAGAGTTAGAGACACCACCAGTGTTGGAGGAACTAGGTGAACCACCTGAGGTTTATTTGGGGACATCCTTGGTGGAGTCTCAGTTAAATGTGGATCCATTCTTCACCACTCTGATCATTAAAGATAGATTGTTACACAACTATATGTTTGACTCAGGGGCATCATGCAATGTTATGCCTCTATAGGTCATGAATGAGCTGGATATCAAAGTAACAATAGCATATGGGAAGTGTACTGCTATGGACTCCAGAGAAGTGTCAGTGGTGGGATGTGTGAAAGGTCTGGTGGTGCAACTTGCAGCTTACCTAGGTAAAAACTTGAAGCTTGATGTTGTTATTATTGATTGCCCATCCAAGTGGGGTATGTTGTTATCTAGAAAATGGGCTACAAGTGTTGGTGGGAGTGTTCAAATGGACATGTCCTATGATACCATCCCAATTGAGGGCAGCCTTGTCAGGTTGTATGGAGAAAAGAAGATGTTGCACCTTATTGAAGATCCCAACAATGCATCTTATGAAGTATTGTACACAGTGTTGATGCTGATAAATTTGTAGGATTTTCTGATGGAAAAGAGCACAAGATTGAAGAATGCAAGTGTCTTGAACAGGTAGGCTCTCCTTGGACTTTATTGTTTGATGGAGCTTGCTCCAAGTTCAAAAATGGTGTTGGTGTTGTTTTGATCTCTCCAGGCTAAGGAAGAGTTTGTATTTTCCTTCAAATTCAACTTTGAGTGCACTAATAACATTGCTGAGTATGAGGAACTCTTGTTAGGTCTAAGGATTTCTTTGAAATATGGTGTTAAAGACATCATTGTCAAAGGAGATTTAGAATTAATTGTAAAGAAATTAAAAAAAAATTATGCCACAAAAAATCAATGCATGAAACAATACAAGCATGTAGTTTGGGATCTCATTGAGATGTTTGATTCATTCAATATTGTGCATCATGATAGGAAGTTCAATTTTATGGTAGACAAGGCTTGTTGTGTTGGGATCTCGGTTTGATGATTGTGCAATGTCCCCATATTGTGACTATGATGTTGAAGTATTGACAAGGCCATTTGTCCCTAACAACATTAAGCATTGGCAAGTTTTTGATGATGATGCTCAGGTCAGAATATTTCTGTAGAATAAAGGGGAGTTTTCTGATCAAAATATTGATTGGGAGCCAATGGTATGCGTAGCAGAGGGTAAAGAAACCTTGTTTGGCAAAGGCATCATCCAACTAAAGACTAATACCATTCCTAGAGGGTTGGTTTCTCTTGAATCCAACTTTGATAATGTTGATCGCATTATTAACAGATACATAGCAGCCTCAAGGGATATTGAGGAGCATGACCTTGGCACAAAGGAGAAACCAAGGAAGATCTAGTTGGGAAGCAATCTCAGCAAGGAGGAAAAATAATCTTATGTCCTATTGTTGAAAAAATATGAAGATTGCATGGTTTGGACTTATTATGAATTAAAGGCATATAGAGAGAATCTGTTTCAACATGAGATTCCCTTGGAATCCAATGCAAAATCATTCAGGAAGAAACATAGGCCAATCAATCCACTCCTATCTCTTAAAATGCAAGAGGAACTGAAGAAACTGAGGGATGGAGGGATTATTCAGCCCACAAGGTATTCTTCTTGGGTTGCAAACCTAGTACCAGTCAGAAAGAAGAATGGTGACATCAGGATGTGTGTGGATTTCAGAAATTTGAATAGAGCATCAATGAAGGATAATTATCCTTTACCAAACATGGAAAACATGCTCCATCTAGTGAATGGTTCTGAGCTACTTTCTACCTTGGATGGTTTCTCTGGTTATAACCAAGTTGTGGTGAAGGAATTAGAAAGAATTAAAACAACCTTTACCACTCCTTGGGGGACTTATGTATATGTCAGGATGCCCTTCGATCTGATGAATGTTGGAGAAACCTTTCAAAGAGCAATGGATGTTGCTTTTGTTGGTTACATCAATGATTTTATTGTTGTCTACCAAGATGATGTAACTGTGTTCTCCAGAAAGAGAGGTGACCATTTGTTGCACTTGGAGAAAATGTTGATAAGATGTAGAGAATATGGAATTTCACTCAATCCAAAGAAGTGCCATTTTGGGGTGCAGAAGGAAAAATTGCTTGGTCACATTGTGTCACAAGAGGGGGTGATGATTGATCCAGAATGGGTAGAGGCCATCAGCAAGGTCCCAATTCCAAGAACCAAGAAGGGGATTCAGTCCTTCTTTGGGTAGATAAACATTATCATGAGATTCATATCAAAATTTTTTGAGTTGACCATTCCAATCACTAGCATGTAGAAGAAGGACCAGGCCATCAAATGGGAGGAGGATAACATTCAAGCTTTCAATGGGATTAAGGAGGCATTAAATCATGCCCCTGTTTTAGCAGTTCTAAATTATAAGAAGCCTTTCCAACTATTTTCTTTTTCTTCAGAAAACACTATTGCATTTGTCTTGTTACAGAAAGATGATGAAGGGGCTGAGAGGTTGATTGCTTTTTTTAGTAAGGCATTGTAAGGGGCCAAGCTGAAATACAATATTATGGAGAAGCAAGCATTTTCCTTTCTAAAAGCAACAAAGGTCTTTAAGCCTTAAATTTTGAGCTCTAAAATTGTTGCTTATGTTCCCCACACCATGGTCAAATACATCTTATCAGAGATGGAGGTCTCAAGAAAAAGATGTAGATGGGTGATAAATTTGCAAGAATATGACATGGATATCCAAACCACAAAGTGGGTGAGAGGTTTGGGCTTGTCTAAGCTTATGGTTGAGAGAAAATTGCAAACTATTGAGGTGAATGAGTTAAAAGAAGGAAGGGCGGATGTATTTGAAATATTGACGCGTTCTGAGTGGTACAAGGATGTAATTTTTTATCTCAAACATCTATACTACCCTGAGCATTTGAGACAAGAACCAAAAAAGATCCCTTAATTTGGTTTCCCATAAGTATGTCATTACTGATTATGGGTTAGCTTGGAATAATCATGAAGCAGTTCTCTTAAGGTGCATTACTGAAGATGAAGCCCCCAAGATAAATGTTGATCTTCATGGAGGATTTTATGGGGGACATTTTTCTAGAAGAGTCACAAACACAAGATCTTGAGGGCTGGTTATTGGTGGCAAAAATCTCTTCAAGGATACAACTCTTTTGGTTAGAAGATGTGAGATTTGACTCAGCACTTCTCTAGAAGACTGAAAGCTTCAGGCTCCTTACCTTTGCAGCCTGTATCAATTGAAGCCCCATTCAAGAAATGGGGAATGGATTTCATTGGTGAGATTTCATGACCCTTCAATTGTTGGCCATAAGTGGATTCTTGTAACCACTGATTACTTCACCAAGTGGGTGGAGACTTGCAATCCCCACCAAAAGAGTCAACACACCAAATTGTCATGGCATTTTATGTTGAACCATATCATCTGCAGGTTTGGGGTGCCAGTAAAAATTGTTATTGATACATGCCATGAGCTTCAGAGCTAAACCTTTGGTGGAAATGTGCAAATGAATACAGGATCAATTTGACATATGCCTCTAATTACAATCCCTAAGGAAATGGACAAGTATGAGTCCAGTAATAAAAATTTGCTAAAAATTATCAGAAGAACCTTGGAGCTGAATAAAAGAAAATGGGTGTGTGAACAACTGAAAGTTCATTGTTTGGGCTGAGCTAGAATTACTATTAAAAGAGCCACTGGAAAGTAGTGCATTTGAATTAGTGTATGGCACTCAAGCTCTATGGTGCCCTTGCATATGTAACTATCCTCATATCAGTTCATTCAACAACTGGAAGATCAAGAAGTTAGTCCATATGAGGCTCACATTAACTAGATTGTTGAACTTGATGAAGAAAGGAGGGCATCTCACCAAAGGCATGTGAAGTTTTGAGAAAAATTGAAGAAGTTATTTGATGCAGAAGGTCACTTCCAGAGCTTTCAAAATTGGAGATCTATGTGTGCTATTGTGGGATAACAGACATGAGGACAAGGGCAAGCATGGTAAATTTGATGCACTGTGGATGGGCCCTTACTCCATTGACATTCAGATTATTGAGCATACCTTCTTCTTGAAGGATTTTGATGGTGAATTTCTTGAATTTCCTGTTAATGGCAGGAACTTGAAGCATTTCCTGGAATCAAAGTGAGAATCACCTTTATAGTGTATAGTTTGTAGGTTTATTTTCTGTCTTTTGTGTTTTTTACTCGTTCTGGCGCTCAGTGACTTGGTTTTTCTGGTTTCTCAGTTCAGTTTTTAGAGGATGGTTATGGCTGCTACACTATGCTCGTTTTTCTCTTTGAAGCCCAGTGGTCTGTTCTTGGCAGTTGGTAATGCTAATTTCTTATGGCACTCACAGGAAGTGCCCATCCTCGAGTCGAAGGGTGATGTTGGTGCTCGTTTTGATCTCGCACCATTTTCCCTGATTTTCCTCTGATCTGCGTGTTATGAAATGTTTTATCTCTCAATGTGAATGCTCTAAATATTTTACCTCCATTTAACTACCTTGAGTTGTTTGAAAAATCCAATGCCATGCCCCTTTTTGAAGAAGTCTATGAGTTTTCCCTGTTTTTGGCCTAATTTCATCAAAATCTAGGGGCTTTGCCATTTTTCCTATTTTTCCCTAACTTTGGAAGATCTAGAATGATCAATTTATATTTGTATGCCTTTGAAAATCCAAATCCATGGTTGAAAGATGCTTGGAACCATGCTTCACTTGGTTTTTTTTCAAAAAATTTCATCCTTAGTGAAAAATCAGTTTCTGGGCATGAATGGTGAATTTTTGTGTTTTTGATGGTCTAGCGGGTGTCCTTTTCCTGTCAAAATTATTCCTCAACATTCAGAGGTCATGTGGCTTCTTTTGGTTGGTCACAAGATGACGGGAAAATGTTTTAACTTGTCTCTTTTTGCTTTTCTAGGAAAAAGGAAAATTTGGTCATGTAGCTCTGCTCAATTCTGATTGGCTCTTTTGGTAGTTACGTGGCTTCTTCTAATTGGATGTTGCACGATGGGTTTGTTTTCTAAAAATTTTATTTTTGCCTAGTTTGGTGAAAATTTTGAACCCGCCCGGTAGCCCCGGCATGCTTTGATTAAAGTAAAATTTAAGCAGCATGGGAAAAAGTCTTACTTTGACCCCACAGAAGGACATGTGGCAAGGTTAAAGGCGGAGATGCGGGCCTTCGGAAGTAGTTTGGATATTTTTCCCTTTTGGAAAAATGGAGTAAAATTCTAAAATGGAAGCATGCCCCTGCCAAATCATTTTTGAAGCCTTATAAGGTTCTTGAAATTCAGCCATGAAGACACATGGAGGCTTCTATCAGGTCTTCCCATACTTAGTCTTTTTCAAAGGGTTTTGAGAAGCCTGGGACACATGGATGGACCATGCATGTTTGAGGACCGACCATTGATTTTTATTTTAAAGAAGTGCCAAGAGGACTCTTGGAGGACTCCGCTCACTTTGATTTTTGCTTAGACTATTCAATGACCAAAGGAGATTGCCTCAGACCCTAACACATGGCACCTTCCACTGATTTTTAATCCTTCAAATAAATTTTGTTGGGCCAAGAGACATGGTGAGCCCAGACTCATTCAAGGTCTCAATTTTTAGGGACCAGCTCAAGATGTGCCATTGTGACGCATGGCATATTGAAAATTCAAAGGGGCTGGGAAGCAAACCATCGGAGGCAACTTCGATTTTTTACCTCTTGTCATCAAAAGGATTAAATCATCAAAATGACCCGCAAGCCCGATAAAGAATAGTAAAAATTCTGTTCCAGTAAACGGTGGAGGTACGGAATTTTGGGGGAAACTTTGAAAAAAATTCCTTTTCCAAAAGGAGGTGAAATAGTAGAATTCGGCCACGGTTTCTTTGGGACCCAACTTAGGACACATGTCAAGCTCATTTCTCAAGGGCAGAGGTGCAGAGAAAAAATTGAATTTTTTTCTTTTTTCCAAAAAGTTGTAAAAGGAAAAAAGGAACCTGTAGGCCCATTTTACATTGGATCTCCCACTTGGATGATCCAAATTCAGAATAGAAATCAATGGCAGTTGTGCATCTGTATCTATTTTTTCCTCCATTTTCACTCTAGAGCTCCTAGATATGTGATTCTTCATGATTTCTCAATATTTCTTGCATGCCAAACAGCGAAGGGGAGTTAATTTGATATCTAAATTTCATGAGGGAGATCTGGAGACATATTTTACCATTAAGATGAAATGTGGCTATCAGGTTCGATCTGATTTTCCATTCTCTCTTCTTGGGCACGCAAAGAACTAGATTTGATAGATTAGGGGTGGAAGTAGGTGGAGAATAAGGGAAGAGTGTTCTACTAGGTGAAGAATTGAATGCTGGAATTATTTGGAGAGATTTTCCCTCTGCACACCTAACAACTTTTTCACAAATGTGATTCTCGGAGTCTCAACACGCAATGGTGCTTTTTTCTCTGTTTTTTTGGGGGAAAATCTATTGTAAATGGATTATTATAAATTGCATGAATTTTTCATGCAAAGGGTTGGAGTGTTAGAGGTTAGGACTGATTTTTTATAAGATAAAAGCTTGATAGAACTCGTCCTTCTGATCAACCATCTAAAGAAACTTGTTTATCTCCTTTGTGTTAAATTTGATCATGTCAAGGTGGTTATGAGTGTACAGCCATTGACAAGCTCTGAGATTGTTCTAGAAACTTTCCCCATCTGATAAATTTAATCAAACTTGAGTTAATTTAAGTTATTTCTGGGAATAATTTGTCTTTACTTCATTTTTTAATGTCTGCAAGTAGTTTTCTTATTCCTGTTGCAATCTTACATCAAAATATTTGTTAATCACACAAGATCATATCCTTGTGATAGTTTGGTGGCATTTACAATTTCATTTATCATAAGATCTTTCATTTAATAGTGAAATGAACAAATTTAAAATCACTCTGACTCCCAGCATGACTATAAGATTATTTTGTTAGCCTTTGAGGGTATCTTAGGTGTGATGAAACATAGGTTGATAATGTTTAGTTAAGTTTTCCAATTTGAGCCTTCATTTTGGATCCTTGAAGTTTGTGTGAAAAGTGTTGATTTGGGCCTCCATTGAAGCACATATTTTGGTTAAAGGAACATCCTAGCTATCCCGAAGCATTCTGTTGTTCAAGCTCTCAATTTTTGTAAAATTTCTCAAGAATCTGGTGAATCAAGTTCATTTCTACTGTGCCTCTCACCAAAATTCATTTAAAAACAACCAATCATACCCATACTACCCATGTTTGTCATGTGTGTATACAAATGCATAATTTTTACTACTAAAACATGCAGAAACAATTAGGTTTTCATTGTCTTTAGTGGCTTGAACCTTGCTTAGAAAATATCTCCATTATCTAGAGTGACAACTCGTGAGAGTTAGGTTTTGTTGCATTGATCATATTTTCTTAAAGGTCTTCTTAATAATTTCACAAGGAAGGATATCTCCATCTTCCTCCATAAACTGTAAGCTACAAAACGGTCCTCTCACCATGGTTGAATGGCACAACCATAAAGTAGTGAGGATAGGTGAAATCCTCTTGAGGGTGCTACCCATTTCTCCACACCTAAGTGAAAAAGAGCAAATTTAATTTCATCCCCGGCTAGAAAATGACACAATACATGCTCTGCTCGTCTCTAAGCTTCCTGCCAAACTTGTGATGTTGCTCAACTTCTGAGGGAGAATCAATTTGGGTACCAACACTTTCTTCACACAAAAACCTTCTAAATAGTAGTATGAGACTGGGACTAAATAATGTCTAAAGTACATAATTCTGTGTCTACAGGTCCTAAAACCTCAATATCCCATTTTTTGAAAGGTTCCACGCTTAGTATAGGCCTTAAGGACATATCATCCCTATTTGTAGGATTTCTAATTCTTTTACAGTGATCACATGCTTTAACGAAAGCCTTCGTATATTTTTGAAATGTCTCCCACCATAGACAAACTAAAATAATCTTGTGTGTAGTCACATCTTATGCTTATAGGGATCCTTCTATCCCCCCATGATTTTCCTCTAGGATGGTATCACATTCATGCTCCAAAACACACATGTAAAAGACCTCACCTCGCACCATATTTTATAGGTATATTCTAATGATTTGATATGGTGTGAAATGTATAACAAGCTACTTATTTTCAAGTTCCTTCATTCCCTATAGATAAATTCCAGTACGTAAAAATACTACTATGTCCTCCAAATTTGTTGGTGCGCTGTTCAATCTAAGAAAATTTACATCATGAATAGTGACCTTAATTCTTTGTGTGTCCTTTCCATAATTGATTCTTGACAAGTGATCAGGTCTTAAGTTACTCTTTCCTAGATTTAATACAACTTTAGAATCAAATTCTTGAAAAAGGAGTATCCACTGTAAAATGTGCCCTTATAAAACATGATTTTTGAACAATTAATGCAATGTCATATGGTCTATATAGAAGATGAATCATGTGGCCAGTTATTACTTTCAATAAAATTAAGTGCGTAGATCATAGAAAATTCCTCACGCTCTCTGGTTCTATAATTCTTCTCTACTAGTGTCAACTTCCTACGTATAAAGTATATGGGATTATCCATGTTACACTCTCTTGGTTATTGCAAAACTGTTCCAATATCAATGCCAGAAGTAATAACATGTACATTAAAATGTTTGTTTCATGAAGGGAATCGAAAGATAGGTGGATTGGTGAACTTTTCCTTCAACATTTGAAACACCTGCTGTTGCGTGTTACCCCAATAAAACTTTCCTTTAGCCTTTAGTAATTCCTCTAGGGGCACAATAATGTTTGCATATCCCTTAAAAAATTATGTAATACCAAATATTCCCTAAGAATCCACACACTTAATTATATTTGGTAGGTTTTTCGAATCCCAAAATCATTGCAATCTTAACAAGGTCTACTAACATTCCTTCATTACAAATAATGTTCCCAAGTAAAGTACCAAAAGGGGTGGCAAAGATACACTTCTTAATGTTTAGAAATATGATTAACTTATTTAATCTCTCAAACATCAACCTTTTATTATCACATTGATCTTTCACAAGCCCATAAATGGTCTAGTCATCCATATATACCTGTAAAAAGTTTTGGATGAAGTCATAGAATGACTACAAAACTATGCATAAGAATATTGTTGGTGCATTCTTTAGACCAAAGGGCATGAAAATGTATGAAAAAATTCCCCATTTAGTAGAAAATTTGGTATTTTCCTTATCCTTGTGTGCAATGTGCCCCTAATGATACCATGAAAATCTATCATTGGAGAAAACTTTGTACCCCGGAAATCCCTTAAGAATCTATTGTATAAATGGTGTAAGAAAAGGATCTATGACACAAGAAGCATTAAGTACGATATAGTCAACACAAATTTTGATCCGACCATCTTTCTTGATACTTATCACCATGCAGCTAACCAACTAAGATTCCTCAATTGGTTCAATGATCCCAGATTTAAGCATTTGTCAATGTATTCTTTCACCTTCTCATGAAGGTTTGGGTTTATCCTATAAGGCCTCTTTCAAATTGGATGTGCGCTCTCTTTCAACTTAAACTTCATTTTCCTCAATGAGGGATGTACTCCCTTTAGTTAATGGTAACCTCATGGAAATAATTCCTAGAAGTCATGCAATAGTTCAATGATCTTTAGGACCTATTCTTATGCCAAATAGTCTCTAATGATAGCCTCCTTAAGAGCATCCTTAGTACCAATGTTTACCTTCTTAGTTTTCATAGGAACATAGTATGCATGCACCTTCTCATCTTCATAATTCAATACTTCACATAAACCCTATGTATGGATAATATCTAGGTTCTCAATTTCATCATCATCAATGATGTACACCATTTTCCATTTTAACTTATGTCTTCAAGTGCACCCTAGTTGGATCTCTTATATTTCCAATTTGTTCTCATGTACCTCAGTCTTAAGCTCTCCTACGATATGAACCATGAGCTCTTCTGCCTTCTCACTATCCCCCAATGTGAGGTTCCTCATTATCTACAAGGCATCATGTACTGGTGGATTATTAAAAACATAATCAAAAGTATGAGCCATACCTTCAGTCATGTCCCGCCAACTTGCAGTCTCTTGCTTGAGCTCAACATGTACATACCATTCCCATGTGCATCCTCACAAACTAGAGTAGAACTTAGTTACCCAAAGATATGCTGGTATAGCCTCCTGGACTTACACCCATTGTCTCTCACAGTTGTGTACATGTACCAAATCAAGATTCTTCCCATCATACTCATGGATAAGAAAAGGTACATTATTCTAAGTAAACCTTGTCAAAAAGGACACCCTTACCTTGATCCATCCTAGGAGGTTATCTATGTGTTTCCCACCAGTGAAATGTTATTCCACACACATATAGACCATCATACTCCATCTGTCTCCTTCATTATTCTAATGGTATTCCATGGAACATAAAAATGAGTTAGGTTTTTCCTCCCCAGTGTACTGAGGTAACTGAATTATACCCAAGACCCTAATCATCTTGGTGACTCTCCCCTTAACCTCGCATATAACAATTTCATATGTGTCATGGGTCCAATTTTAACAAGAACCAATAGTAGTGTCACTGAAAGATTGTGCATCTTCCCACTCAAGTACACCTTCCTTATATGATTCCACGTTTTCAGGATCACACATTATATGTGTATAAATCCTCTTAAGATCCTCTTTACTTAGAGGTTCGATGTAAGGCATAACCTTCACATCATCCAAGGGTATGATAATGCGCTCTTCCTTGTACTTGAAAATAATGTACCTTTTTTTTAAATGTAGGTATGCATTATTGGAATAGCACCAAGGACACCCAAGAAATGCTGAAAAATTTTCTTCCTTAGAAAGCTCCAATACTTTGAAATCTTCTGCACACTTGGCTCCTTGAATAGTAATGGATTCATATTTCAATACACCAATGGGAATGAAACTTAGTTTATTTTGCATATACAAGGCATTAGAATATGGCTGCAACTATGGCCTTCCCATTTGGTTTCATGTATCTAAAGTTATAAAAGTGACTTGTATGCATGTATCAATCAAAATATTACTCACTAACCAACCATCTATCATCGCATATAGTCTTATTTATTTTTCATAATCATGGTTCTGAGGTGGTTTATTATCATGTAGGATCTGGCACCCATGTTTTACTCTAGTGCCAGGTACCATCTCGCGTAACCATTCTTCGAGAAATGGAATGATGTTATCCTACCATAACATCCAACAAATATCCTTCAGATCATATACATGATTCTGCATAAGCTCAAATTTCTTCGTGTGTTCCCTCTTGTGTGCTTGTTGCTTCAGGAACTAGATCTCTGATGTAATTCACTAATGACTTCTATAGTTTCCTGGTATATCTTCTTATGGTGAGCCACATCTGGATTTCTGACATGTATAATATCCTATCTCTTGATAATAATTTTCTCTATAAGAGGCTCAAGAGTGCACGCAGCTTCTACACGCATAGTTACTAATATAGGTTGGAGCTCTTAATCAGTTGTCTTCTTTGGTGCACACTGCTCATTCTTTATATGTTTTACTTTAAACATCCCTACACCTTTATCTTTCTCCTTTTTCTTGCACATATGTTCATAAAGGTTAGGGAATTCTTCAACCTTATGTTCCTTTCAACGGTATGAGCATACCTAATTATTGGAACAATTGCAGTAGTAATGATCTGGGGACCCAAAAGTATAACAATTCCTACAAATTAACCTTCCTCTACCATCTTGGCATCTGTTCATATATCCACCATGGAACCCATAATCTCCATTGTTGTTCCATTCATTAGGTTCAGAGTCTTATGCCTAAGAGATAGTCACCAGAGTGGTATTCTGCCATTCAGTTTGGTATGCCTCATGAATATGGTCTATCAAATAGCAATCAATGGTATCATGGGTATAGTATCACAAATATTGCAGTACATAGAGACTTTCTTTATTGTTATGCACTGCAAGAGGGGGAAATTTTTGACATCATAATTCTTGTCGTAAATCTCACAAGAGTGTAAGAGTGTGTGCACATTCTATCATGGAAAACTATCCTTAATGATCCCTTCCACATCACAATCGGTCCACCATAACCCACTACGTGTCTCATGCACCAAATTAGAAAAAATATTCTCCAATTGTTTAGCCATAGGTGATATATGCACCTCTATAAAGGAACTCACTCTAGTATTTGCATTCCCAAATACTTCAGCACATTTAGATGCTTCCAAATCCTTGCATAGATTAGTAAATGCTTTATGTGATAATTCCCTTTTAAATGAATTCAGCAAGCCTCCAAAGAAACATAGTGCATGTTGGCTCTAATGAATCTCATAAGATAGGTTGGACAAGAGAGCTTTAAGCAACGCATCAAACTCACTTAAACTTTTAGAAAAGACCTTCTTGATTTCCTTAAGTGCACTAATACTCTATTGGTCAAACTAAGGAATGTGAAATTCAACCTATAAGACAATGTACAACACATCATAATCCACCACATTCTAGTGTGGATCATAATTTATATACCATATATGTGTGCACCATCTAAGCGTGGTGGAAAATTGACTTGCCTTTCTAGCATAACAAGTTATGCCCTTATCTCTCCATAACAATTCACACTTATGCACATGCTCAACCACATCCTCCATGCTTATATACTTTGGTAAATGAAGATACATCTCAAAAACACTTAAGGTTTATGCTTTTGTACCTTCTAGAGCTGCATTTTTTGTTGAGGTTATTGTTTTGGGTGTATCCCTTGCCCTGGATTAGGACCAGATGCAAAATGTGATCCTCCTCTAGGATTCTCTCCATGCGGTGGCTGACTTGAGCCTCGCGCTGGGACATGTGGTTTAATAGATAAAATCCCTTGTGTCCAAGTTATCATACTAAGCTATACACTAACTATCTATGCTATAAAAAAACACCAATAAGATTGTTTCCAATGATCTATGCACCAACACTCTGTCTTGATGGCGCGCTTATGAAAATGCTCCAAAAGTACTTGTCCCAAATACAAGCACCTACTGTGTGGCCATGTACACATCCTTAATCTATTTTTCTTCCTAAGAAATGACTAAAATTTATCTACCTATATCTCCTATCCAACGTGGAGATTCTTCTTGTTTTCTTTCATTATGATGTTCTTCAACAACTACCTCTATAACTCGAACACCTTACAAAAGGGCTAGGATGCTAGGCTAGGTAAGATGCATGCATGTGGTTCTCATTTGCCCCTCAAAAACACTCTCATCATACGTTGAAAAGGTATCTCTACTATGCATCCTCCTCTTCTATGGGGATATCCTTACTTCCACTAGTCATCATTCTTCTCGATCTTAGTGCCTCATCAACTACCCTCTGTCGTGAATCATTATACTTGAGTCATCTCTCCTCTTTCTATCTTTCTTCTACTATGGCCACCACCATCCTTCCCAAACATTTTCCTTCCCCTATGTGTGGTGTGGTTTTACCTTGCCATAGGTAATCATTCCATTCCCAATTCAACCATTAAGATCTTGATAGAAAAAGGTATCATGTAGAAATATGTTCCTATAGGCTTTTGCAAAAACTAAAATTATGCTTCCTCTAAGAAAGACTATGCCAAAATTGCATACTCCAAAGTATAGTTAAGAAAAAATCCTTCCCATTAATGATCTACAACTTTAGTCCATGTATCCTTTGAATCAAAGAGTTTTTTGTAGCCCTCCTGTGTCCAAGCTTGCTTTCCCAATTAAACACATGTGTTATCCATGTAAGTTTCCAACCACTAGTATAAATATACTAGGAAGAAGCTAAATAACGTATCATTTTAGAAATCATATAGATTATCTTCCACCCACTTTCACACATTAAAGTTAGGTCTAGTGTTGTATCTCTATGCAAAAGTGTCTTGGCCATCATAAATCTAATTCTCAATATTCTCCAAAAACAATCAAAATGCTATGTACATGCAACATCCTTATAGAAAGATCAGAAACAGGTCTCAGAAATGAAACCAAAATGCATTATTTTTATTTCCCAACAATATCTATGCTCACTAGTACTTCATCCAGACAATCTTGGAAGCTCACTTGAAGGACTCTCCGGCACCAGGTCCCTCAATTAATTTTCTTAATAAGGTGTTAGCATGCATGTTCCACATATCCATAATCGTTCATAACTAAAAAACCCATTCATACACAAAGGAATATCATGGCATAAAGAGGGTGCAACACATATATTCAGGAAATCATTCAAAGTTAATGAATACTAAGATCTGTATACTGATCAGACCATGTTCAGACACAAAGATATTTACGACCCATACACAATTTTCCATCGAACCATAATTCATAGCATAACAAGAAACTTGATTACAATACTGATGCGTCTGAATTAGCAGGAACTTGACAAGGTCATAACTTGAGCTCCGGGTGTCCGTTTGAGTCCGTTTTTTTTTTTGAATCCACGTGTTTTGATGAGACGAACGCAGCGGCAACCTGCCCTACTGGTTGGGGCAAGTCTACGACACGTTTTCGGGCCCTAAATCCGCCATCTTGAGGTCGAAAATTAGCATTTAAGTTATAGTTTGGTTTTTTCCTATTTTTGAGCATTAGTTAATTTTAGTCTATTAATTGCATTTTGAGTTAGAAAGTTGGCAATTCCTCTAATTTAGGGATGTAGAAGATGTGTGGCAATTTCTGTGCCCGTAGGAATAAGCATGCGAACTTACTAAGAATAGCAGGTTCTAGTAAACTGCTAAAAATAGTAATTTCCGCCACCTAGAGTAGACTTAGTCAGAGTTAGCTAGAGTTTACTTGGCAACTCGAGTTGGGAGCTATTTTCCTATTTAGGAAACATTGTAATTCATTATTTGGGAATGAAGAAGGAGATCTATTTTCTTTTGGAGTTCATTTTATTGTAGTTTATCTGGTTGTTCTTAATTTGGCTACATTAAATACTATCCACTACAATGATGCACACAACCATGTATGTTCTTAGAGGCTCCATACATGAAGATGATACTAACTCTAGAATCTCAATTCTCCACCAAGAACTCTCACTAAATCCAAACTAGTCAAAATATGTATACATAACCTATACATAGGGTGGGGACTTGCCCTTCACTTTCTTCATGAACTTACGTAATAATTGGTGTGCTTACAAAATAACTTGCATCTTTTCTTCCATTCATGCTAATAATACACTAACCTAAATATAGAACATGGTTTAATCATATCATTATCCTTATTTGTACATGGTCCTTTTATTTCACTGTATGTTATTTTTCCAGTTATAATTCCTTTTTGTGCATCCTAATCCATCCTAATTTTATCTATTTTTATACTTTTCTTAGAGGCCACTCCATCCCTGATTTCCTATTTTTACCCATGTCTTTGTAAAATCAGCTAAGTCCCGAACTCTTTTTTCTTATAAGTGAGCCTTCACGCATTGTTGCACACGCCCCTTCGCACATCCCATGCATGTGGTTACAAACCTTTGTGCATTCCTATTACTTATCCATTTTCTCAACCCAACACATACTCTTATCCAATCTCATCTTCATATTCTCTATGAGCAATGTCTTGGATTCCTTACTTCCACTTCCTAGTCAAAATCTTTACTTCAAAAGGAATGAGTATATTGTACACACCCAAATTTGCACTTGATACATTGGCAGAAATGGTTACAAAAAGGTGTTCGAGCTCGTAAAACCTACTTGCAATTTATATTTGTATCCAAGTATGTCTTAGTTAGCCTCTGGATGATTTATTCCAGCTTCATGCTTCATTTTCCTTTCTTTTTGGCCTTTAGTGTCAAAACTGCCACCCTTCCTGGGAAGTGATTTTGTAACTGCCACCCAGATAGGGGGTGGTTTTGTAACTGCAACCTAAGTAAAGTGGCAATCCTATAATCACAACTTTGTATTGGGCAGTGATCTTGTGTGAATTTTCTAAAATGGTTCACTCATCCATTGAATGTGTGTAACTCAACTCTAGTTTAGTTTTTGGACGCATATCTCAGTCAAATTTCCTAAATTTGGGCTTGATTTGATCATTCTTAACTCCTCTTTCACTTTTGATTGTTGATTACATAGTTAACTGTCTCTTCATGTGATGATTTGCAATCTCATTTCTGCTAAGTGTGCTTGTGCACTCTACAACAAACTTTCTATAAATTGATCGCTTGTTTACAAGAAAATGGTTGGAGAATTATTTTTTTCTTCCTTGCAATTGTTAAGTTACCTTCTTTCCTGTTGGAAATTGCATAGCCAATCGCAGCTCTATTGTCTTATATTTCCTCCACTTGTATTTTTCTAGTCTACAAATTCAAGTTGCCCATTTCTCCAATACCTTCCTTTTATTTTGGTCACTACATTCCCAACCTCTGGACTCACATTGACATGAAAAACTAAAAGGATAACTGAGGGGACCAAGTACTTCCCAGCTGGGTTACCATCGTTCTGTATTCCAAGTTGAATTTTTTATTTGATTTCCTTCATTTCCACAATTTATCAATTCTGAATCGTATTCATTCAAATTATTAAATAGAGTAGAGAAAGTATTGTATTGTTGTAATCATCAAGTAATTACAATAGATCAGATCAGATATTACCAGGGAATTTTCAAGGGAATAATATCTTCTTTGAAGCTATGATTTCTTCTCATACCTCTGAGGCAGGATTGAGGGTTTTTTATTAGAAAGGTTTCAATTAGTTAATGTATTTAGGTTTATATTAACACAATTAAACAGTAAATCAACTACATCCAATTGATTGTTTGTATTAGATTAATTTATTTATATTAGAAGCTTTTCTTTAAGAATATCAAAAAAGAACCAAAAGAAATTAATTTCATTAGATCAGTTACTTTTATTCCTTTATTCAGTTCATATATTGAAAAATACCAAAAACATAGTGTAGATTTACTTTGCTTAGTTAATTTTATTCACTATATTAATTCAATCATTTCTTGCATGAAAAATATGGTCTCTAGAAAACCCAGGGATTTTGTATTCGAACCAATAGTGCCGTAGCCAAATCTTTGTAATGCCATTAGCTTATCTTCGATCACTTGTTCCTAGATTATACTCTTATTAACTGAGCTACCTAGAGACATGGTTATAAATACATTATTTTGAGCAACTAGCACATGTTAAAACATAGACTATGCAAAAGTACAATATTGTTTACTGTGATGATCTAACTCTTATCTTGGATTGTGTTGATGCCTTATGGATATAGTTAGACATTACCAGAAAATGACTTGATTTAGCATTGCTTACTTATATTTATACTGAACATTATGGATGCAATAGCATTATTTCCATAACTATGTTGCTAGGATGCACTTTTTGACCATGGTTTATATTAGATATTATGGATTTATTTATTTCCAATATGATTTTAGGTGATCAATATGTGGATTGAGGTGATTGTCGATAACAACACACAATTGTGATTATGGATGATTGTAAATGTTTGAATTAGCCAATAGAAATATGTACGGGCATTGGATAGTTGGAATCATAGATTTCATGATGATTATTTATATGTTTTTTACTTCTGTGACGTATTGATGTGGCCCATGAGGCAACAAAGGTTGTATTAATTGTTATTCTAGCGAAAGAACAGATCACACCAACCGAAGAGAGACTAGGAAAGCCAAGTCAGGAAGGACATTAACATGAGTATGCAAAAACATGTTCATCTTCATGTTGTCATCTTTGCCACCCGAGGTATCGTATGACGGTTGAGCATCCTCACCATGTGACCATGGGTATCCCATCCAGCTATCGTTATTTTGGAATGCTCCTGCCAACCAGGTCTATGTTAGTTCCATGTTAATGTGAATGTTGTGACCTTCTAATTCCATAACCTTCTTATGTACCTCCCCTTACGAGGCTCCCATTAGTGTTCTATGTGGTAAAGGTAGACCAAGTGTTAGATATGTAAATCTGTTAGAGTATGAGCTATTGACTGGTGCCTCCACTAATACAATTATTTCTGATCCATCCATTCGACTGTGTACCACATTAGTTTTATTGTGATTAATGTTGCACTAACAGGAGTTTATGCGAATAGTGCAAGATGTGGCATTGTGAGGGTTAGATTGCAATTAAGTGAGGGTTAATGTCCTATGAAGATCATCCACCTCACCTCTCCCTCACTTCTTTATCTATTTAATCTGCATCTCTTGGATCGATCTTGGGGTACTAATTGATTTTACTTGTACCATACCTTGGATCATTGGATTCTTTCTATAGTTAGGGATGGGTTTTTTTTGGAGATTGGAAGCCCTGACTTGACCTTGGGGGGTCAGAGCTGTGCCGGACTTGAAAGAGGTCGTGAAGTTGTTTTTCATCTAGATTGAATATTTTTGATACCTCGATGTGAAGGATTAATTCCTTCTTGTTTCCTTTTTTTTCATTACTATTACCTTAACTTTCCATTTCTTCCCCTATTTTGGTAGGTATTTTATACTTTCTAAAATATGTCTAGAAGAGTGCTTGGTGGCCCATTTGGCTCTAATAGATATAACACAAAAATTTAACCACAACATTTTCCTTCTCTTTCTAGATGGGTTGAAATTTACACAACAAACATCAAGACCTCCCCTAATTACACTTCAAACCTCATTATCTATGTAATAATGGAAGAGGTTGATCAACAGTTAAACATGCAATATGGTCAACCCAATACAAACCACGTGGTTATAAAAAATGGAACATGCTCTTACCACAGAGTCTTTTCAAGACCTCACATTGTCATGCAATCAACAAAAGATGGATTTTTTACATGAATAGATAATCCTCTTCGTCAAAGAGACAAGTATTTGGATATAATGAAGGTTATATCCCCTAAAATTTCGATTACCTATCATAGGATTCCTATTTCTAAGGAAGACGAGAATTATAACACCCAACAATTCGTAATAGGGTATTGTGAGATTTCTCAACCAAACCGTGTGCAACATGCACCCCAAAAAGGGACTCAATCCTCTCCCAATGATTTCATTTCTAATTTAGTAGGGAGTATTAGAGAACTAGAGAGTTCCCAACCATCACAACCAACTCATGCAGTAGGGCAGACCATAGGATATCCAGTCGACAATAAGGGATATCTAGTTGACAATAAGAGATACATCCCTAGCAATCAAAAACCAATACAAAATCTTGTAGAACAATATTATCTGGTTCAGATGAGTCCAGGTGATATTCTTATAGGATCTAACACACTAGATATGATTCCTCATCCTTCTCAAGCTTATCCTACGTAAGGGCTGGCTAGAGGTGCATTCTCAAATACCACTCCATCAGGAAGTGTGATGTTCCCTAGTTTTATGCCTGCTAGTCCATATCCTGGTATTATCTAATGTTACTTACATATGTATTCAAATTCCCCCCAGATGAACCCATCTGTTTCCCCTATCAAGGAGCTCTATATGTTCTGATCAATGATTATAATGCATCTTATCCAGATCTTCCTCCTCCACCTCCTCATTAAAAATATTCAATGGTGGAATCCTACATAATTAGTAACTATGATAAGTAATTAAAGGAACCTCTTGACTTCACTATACATGGTGTCATGCTTCTAGGCCCATTTCTTGATCTTCCTAAATTTAAGGGAGAAGGAGACCTGAACACTCATATCAAGGCTTATGCTACTTCTATCAGGGAATTGTTTCATTGGGATAATATGGTATTTAAAATAATCCCAAAAACTCTTGAGGGAATGGCATTAGATTGGTACTATCTGATTCCAAAGGCTTCTATACAATCCTTCAAACAACTTGTTTCAGAATTCATCAGAGTATTTGACATGAACAAGTTGCTATGAACAGGATTAGGTTATTTTTGCATATTAGACAGGAGCAATATGAGTTTCTCACCCATTTTATTTAGAGGTGGCATCAAGTTCTTTACTCTTTTGTAATTACACTGAATATGGACCAGAAATTTTTGATCTCTTCCTTCATTCTCTCAATCAAGAGACTAGGGAAGAAGTCCATAAATTTCCTTTGCCTAGTTACGAGGAATTACTAGAAGGTACACTCCAAATTGACCAAGCTACAATTGAGAGTGATCAGAATACTTATGGCTCGAATAGGAGAATAGTCACTTCTTTGCAAGGTAGTTTCCCTAATGGTTCCAACAAAAATCAAGGGCCTAATGCCTTTAACAAGAACCGTGGTTTTATAACTGATAGTTTCACTGACCAGGTCCAAAATTCAAACGTTGGTAACACTCACTAGGAAAATAATGGTAATGTCAATGGTAACTCGAGAAATCATGAAATCCCTAACTTGATGAACATGATTGATCCAAATTGTGGCCCTCAGAAGAAAATTCAAACCCAAGGCCCAAACCAACATCAAAACTCCAGCCAAGGGGAAACAAACCATGGTTATAACAACTAATTCAAAACTACAATTGAGGTTATAATCAACAAAAACAAGATGATTATCGAAGGTTGAGAAATTACGATCCGAACAAATATTTTGGTTTCCATAAGGTTCAAGGTCATTATGATAGAACTTGTTGAGATTACAAGTTTCCACAATAACTTCCCAAAAACCAAATATAGCTCTTTGTACATATGTTCTTAGAAAATTCAGAAACAAATCTGTAGTCTGACTATACAGGAATCGTATCTCCTCAGAATGCTAATGTGAGCATATTTTAAGATCCACTCCCTACACATCCTAAAAATGTCAACGTGAATCCTCAAAACATAAATAAAGGAAATCATATAGGGAACAATGACCATGAGGCCTCAACTTCTAATAACTCTCAGGTTGCTCCTAACCTTGGTTTGAATGAAAATATGGAGATCATGGGATTAATTGAGCTAGAATTTAAATCAAAAATTAATTCAACAACTCAGGAAAAGGAATACTTTCTACAAATTATACTCATTATTTCCTCCTTGTAGTATGACGTTCCTACAATTACAAAACCAATGGGAGCCTATGATTTAATATCAAATTTGAACAAGACCTTCTCTCACATTTCACTCCTAAATTTGCTGAAGAATTACCCTATGTATCATTCTATGGTGTTTGTTTCACTAGGTCTTGGTCATGTAATCTAGGTTACGCCTCCTCCCAGTGCTCAAATAAATCATATCAACTTTGACATACATCACTCGGGATAGAGTGATAGGGATACTAGGTTTGTTTTTTATATGTAAAAGATGTCATCTAGCACTGAAATAACCCAAATAGGTGATCCTGCATTATATTTATAGGTCTGGGTTTACAGCAATTATATTAAGAGAGCCATGATCGATGATGCGGCTGTTGTGAATGTGGTTCCTTTCTCTTTCTTGCAGAAGTTGGGGTACAGGGAGACTAATTGTTCCTCTGTAAGAAACACATTATGAGGGTATGATAGTCCTAAGGCTACTTCAATTGGAACCATAATTCTTCACGTCACCCTTGGGCCAAAAACCATCTTGATATAGTTTTACATTGTTGATAGGGAAAGAAATTACAACATGATCAAATTACATCATCGAATGAAGGTTATTCCTTCTACCTCGTTTAAGGAAGTTAGATTCCTCCATTTGGGAAAGTTATTCATTTCCCAAGGATATCCTAAGCCCTTCAATATACACTTAGAGAACCTCCAGAACAAAAGAGGATTCCATTTAGAATATGAACTCCCTACAAACAAATTGAACAATCCACTGCCATCAACCCAATTGGTTACGACCATCCCGAGTATTCCAAATCTTGAAGTTGGAGACCCAAAAACATTTGAGGTGGCCAATAGTAATAAGTGAACATCAATATCTATGAAAATTATGTCCACCAAAACAACGGAAGATATCATGAAACTCTTAGAGAGTGATGAACCGATCTTCCTCATGTTTGAACCATAAGGAATGGGTAGCCTTCTTGGTACGGCCTCTCTTCCCTTTGATGCTCTTGGCCTAGGTATAAACATGATATAATTAACAATTAATGAAGCGAGGGATGAAATTAATATGACACCCATCAAAATGATCCCTAGGGTTTGTTGTATTTTGAACCTTGGTTTAGATACAAACATGTCAGAAATAAAGTATGTCATCACCATGGGATGTGATCCTATAACGTAAAAAAGGTCATGTAATGTCACTATTATCCACCAAGTTGAGTAGCATAGTCATGATCACTTACGTACAATGTATCAAGAACATGACAAATAGGTTCTTAGATACCTCCATCAGATAGACAAATTTTACTAACATATATACACGATCATGGGTAGGAGTTGTAACTTTAAACCCTGAATAACAAGACCTTGTCAAAAGAACAGAAACTTCAAAGGTTTTGTTTCTTCACTATGTGCTCTTAGGGGTGAGGATTTTGGAATCCTTCAACTCTCTTCACCTTATACATTTCATCATGTAGTCCACTGGCATTTCCATATGTACACTACTGTATTCTCATTCTGTAAAATTTGTAATCAAGGAACTTATTTTCAGGTAACTCTCAAAAACTTCTACAAAACATTGGAAATTATTCAAATCACATATCTTCAAACTTTCATGATATTATCATCAATATTTCTTATCATTTTATAGATTCAACAAGACAAGATGAAATATTGCACAAATTCTAACAAGGCATGCTTACTCAGTTCTACCTATAGATTTCTTCTATCATAATTGTATTTTCCTATAGTTAATTATAGAAGCTTTGTGATGTCATATTTTTCCCTAGAAAAATCTCTTTGGTATAGAAAAATTCTAAACATTTTCACCTGATATGTTTGTTCACCTATCTCCACCTTTTCTGTTGATCCCTCGCATCTTATTGGTTGCGTGGGGTTGAATCTAAGGGGAAGCATCCATTTCCAAAATCACAATTAAAGTTCAAAGAAAAAATAAATAAAAAATACATATCTCAAATCAAAAAAATTATTTACACACTTCTTTTCCCTACCAACCTTTGGTTTTGAGCTCAGGCCCCTTACAAGTTGCGTGAGGTTGGGAAAGGAGGGAAGTTCCCTTAGTCACTTATGCCTTATCCTTGGTGATGAGCCCATGCTTCCTACTGGTAGCAAGGGGAAAGGTGTAGGGGTTATCTCAAATTAACTAACAAGTTAAAATAAAATTCATCCAATAAATGTGTTTTGAAAATATTTAATCCCAAGAAAAATAAATTTTGATGTGCATGTTCAAAAAGAGAGTTAACACCTTAAAACCAGGTTTTTTCAATCAAGAGGCCATATATTGATCTAAGGGTTGATAAACTTGCAAGCAATTAGATTATACATTGTGTGGTAGATTGTATGCAGAGTTAAATTGTAGATTCATAATTGGGTTTATGGAAAAATCTTCCCTTTCTCTCACCATTTCCATCTCTATAAAAAACCATAAAATTCACGTACCTCCTGGATCTCAGTGTTGAGCCCTCTCATCTCAGTAGTTGTATGGGGTTAGGAGTGGAGTGAATTCATTTTATCATCAAATAATTTTTCATCAAACATTTCTAATAAACAAAAATAAGTACTAAAGATTACTTGAAAAGTTAAAGTTCAAAATTACAACGTGTCTACATAATCATCATATATCAACGTTACAAAATAAAAAAAATAAGTCATTCTGTTAGCAAACATCATCTATTGCATACATTTTGAAAATAATATAAAATCGGAAGTTCTAAACATCTAGAGTACACATGCGAGGAAAACCACAAAACAAGTCAAATCTATGCAAGGAATAACATAACCAAAAAGAGGTATATATATATATATATATCATAATAAATCTAGTTTGTGGAAAATTTCATCATGCACCACACGTGGTCAAAAATCTCACAATGAACTTGGAAATATAAAAAAAGGGTCATATATGTGCCTCACAAAACAAAAATGAAGCAATAAAGGCTTAATAGGTCTATCAATCCCTATGGGATCCCAGAGAAGGTAAAACACATTACTTCAGGACTCCTGCTATGGCTACGGTATCATGAATGCACTATGTGGTGTCAGTAGTCATGACTTCAACTATTAGTTGTGGTCTCACTATGGGGAATGGCTCTTCCTTCTCTCTCTCTCACTCTCTCATCTACCTCATACCCAGTAACCCTCATCTTCAGATCAAGAATGGTCTATGTCGCCTTCTAAATAGGCGTAAAAATGTTGGTGTGGTATCCATCCTACAAAGGCTTCCCCACATCCTCTAACATATCCACTCTGGTCTTCCCCATAGGGAGCAACAAGGTATCCATACAGACATGACAAATAATATTTCGCCACTCCTAACTAGTTGCTGCAAAGCAAAGAAATACTAGAGAGCTAGAAAATCATAAAAAACTAAAAAATATATAAGTACAATACATAATGATTAACATTTCTAAGCTAACAAAGACAAGAAAAGAGTAAATCACATACTTAGATCTCCAAGCACCCATGTAGGGTCATTCGGTATAGCTGGTGGTGTTACTGTAGGTGCCTACTATGTTGTTCCTCTTTCTAAGGTAATGTGATGTCCCATAACTAACTCTTCATATCCTCCTCCATCACGAGGAAGTGAGCCCTCTAAGACTAATGTCTCCATCTCTACATCTTCCTCCTCTCACTTGGCTCTAGATATCTCTTGAGTGTCATGCCACTCAGTGTAAATTTCCTCGTCATCATCCCTTCCCTTCTGCACCTGCCTCCTCATCAGTCTCCTCCCCCATCTCTGTCGTAGTCTCGCATTCTATGTCAATAGGTTCCTCCTACTCCTCTGCACTGTGAGATGTTATGACCTCAAATAGGAGAAGCGATGCAGGTCTAGCTTCTTAGCAGGCATGGATAACCCTTCTCACAATAATAGGAACTCTTGGTGTCATGATCGTCCAACCATGATCACCTATAGGGAAACCCCGAGACTCCCTAACACTCCTATAAACCACAGACATATGAGGATGAATACCAATGTATAGTATTTAAACTATTGGGGGAATCTACTCAATGGATTAGTCTCCACCTTCCCTGATTTTTCAACTAACTAACCGGTGTTGGTACAAGCTATCACTATGTTTTCATCCACTCCCCATAATCCTTATATGTCTTGGTAGGTTGTGGCAACAAATTCGTTTGTATTCAAGGTCACCACTAACTAGTGTGGTACCTTAAGCACTGACATCCTAGTCCACCTCAAGGCCTTAACAACCCCTAGATCATGTACCTATACTCCCCACTAGTAGGGGACAATCCTCTCATAAACCCAACTCATAAAAAGTGTGGGATACTTAAGTGATTTTCATTGTAATCTCACTACCCAATAGAGATCATGGTATGTGGTGCCCAATATATCTTCTCCCTAGGCATAGGTACGTCTGTAATGCTCTATCTACATCACTATCGAGGCCTAACAATACAACAAGTTATCCTTTCCCTTATCCCCTATCAACCGTGAGCCCAAGATACCTATGATGGCCTTGCGGAGTGTAGGGATAGGAGTTAGAGGGACATAAAGTAGACTCATACCTGATTTGGTTCCTGGTGACAACCCATCATCTCCCAAGGAGGTGGCCCAAAATTTGGCCCTGTTTATAGAACCTGCTATCTCAAGTGTCAATCGTCGGCCAAGTATGGGAACACCAAGTATCTTGTATACATCCTCAAGAGTCATAGTGCACTCTCCTCTAACCCCTAGAAACCAAAAAGTGTTCTTGTCCACATCCCAATAAGAGAACAAGTCACACAAGATCAAAATAGTAGGTACAATATGAGGTACTTGTGTAATCTTCCAGATCCCTACTCTATGTAGTGTGTCTATCTTGACTTAAGTCATTTGGTCGAGTATAGTTGGTATCGAATCGTACTATCTCTCCTCACTCCAACAGACATAATCATCCTTCTGCGTTCATTAAATAATACATGAGTGAGTCAATAACATAGGCAATCTCATCAAAAAAATAGCAAAACAAAAAAAATCCAAAAAAATTAGTCTAAACATGCTAAAATTACTCGATGTCCCAAAAATGACAGAATTTACCATTTATTTTTAATTATTATATCTATTTGCACTTGATTTTTCCTTTTGTCTTACAGGTAGTGAGATATTAGATGGTGATATTTCGGCACTTGGGAATATTAGGTATAGCTTCCAACTCCTCATTTTAGGAATGCCATACTTGGACTCTACATTTTACGCCTCTTCATGGCTAAACCACTTCTTCAAGGGGGAAATATGTACGCACCCAAATTTTCACATGCTACATTGGTGGAAACGGTTACAAAAAGGTCCCCAATTATGATTCATGTCCTTTCAAAAGGTGTTCAAGCTCATATAACCTACTCTCATTTTATATTCGTATCATAGTATGTCTTACTTAGCCTCTAGATGTGCTTTATCTTAGCTCCTTACTTCATTTTCCTTTTTTTTTGGCCTTTAGTGTCAAAACCACCACTCTACCTAGGCGGTGATTTTGTAACCGACACACAAATAGTGTGGTGTTTTTTTAACCATCACCCAAACAGGGAAATGATATTATAATCTCCACTCTACATTGGGCAGTGATCTTATGTGAATTTTCCAGAATGGTTCACTCGTCCTTTGAACACATGTAGCTCAACTCTAATTCAATTTTTGGAAGAATTTCTCAGTCAATTTTATTGAATTTGGGCTTGAATTTATCATGCTTAACTCCTCTTTCATTTTTTATTGTTGATTGCATAGTTAACTACCTCTTCGTGTGATGATTTGGCATCCCATTACTGCCAAGTGTGTTTGTGCCCTCTACTGTTATGATATGTACCTTGGGATATGATATTATAATGTATATGGGTTGATGGAGATGCCAACATGTAGCACACATCCCCTTAGTTATATGTATGGGTTCACATGGCATATAATATTATAATGTATATGGGTTGATGGAGATTCTGACATGTGGCACACATCCCCTTAGTTATATGGGCTCACATAGGAATTAGTTATATTGGGTAATGAGTTGGCCTACATTGGGATTAGGTGTTACCCATCCTATTTAAAGGATTTGAGTATCATTATGAGGATGTCATGGAAGTATTAGTTGATTCTTCTACTTGGTAGAGATATATTGGAGGTGTCCCCCTCGAAGTGGATTCCTATCTTGGGAGATTGTGGAGTTACTCCTTCCTTAAGGAGCATTATTTGGTGTTTCCCTACCTTAGGGGTATTATTTTGCATATATTGATTATATGGGAATCTTGTGCCACCTATATATCTTTTGTTGTGCTATATTCTGTAAATTATTAATTTATTGTATGCAAAGTTCTTATCAAGTGGTATCAGAGCATCGATTTCGGCAAAAAATTGGGTCCAAACCCTAATTTTAGTGATTCGGCTATATTTTGGAAAGTTTTATTAATATTTACTTTTTTTTTACCACAGTTGTGAAATTGTTTCATAAATCTACAGTCTAAATTTCATAAATTTTCAATCTTGTTTGTTGAAGTTATTGCATTTTTAGGGTTTCACCTAAATTTGGTTCACAGGCTGCATGTTTTAGAATTAATTTTTAAAATTTTTACCAGTATTTAGAGTCTTCATAAGAAATCTATGGTAAAATTTTCATAATTTTTGGATCTTTTTTGAATAATATATTGAGAGTTTTTTTTTTAAAGAAAATCAACCTACAGGTTACAATTTTCTGTCTTTCTTTAATTATTTTACATATTTAGAAATCTCTAAAAAAAATTAGAAGGGGTTACTTATTTATGGTTTCAGATTGGAGGCGGAATGATAGATGATATCAGAAAGTCGAATATTGGTCAAATGAGTAAGTTTGTGAAACCCTAATTTTTATACATCATGGATATACCAATTTTCTATGGTAATGGGGAAATTGATGCAAAAAAATGGTGGATACAATTTAAAGAAATGTATTTTGAAGAATGTTTAGTATGGGTTAGTTTTTATCTTCATCTTGGTGGGAAAGCACGAGATTGGTACTCTTATTTGGAGATATATCTATTGGATTGGGATTGGGAGGAAATGGAAGATATTTTCTTAGCTAAATGGGCAACAAAAAAAAAATTTAAAGAAGAAGAAGAATAAGAAGAAGAAAATAAAAATGTTGATGATGAAGTTGTTACACATGATAGTGCATCTCCAAAGAAGGAAGCTTCAATATTTCAGTTTGAAGGGTGTATTCAGAGAAAAAAGGTAATTGTTTCCATAAACCATAGCAACAAATATAACTACATAAATATATATGTAGCTCAAAATCTACGTGTGTAAGCAAAACATATTAAGGAAGCTCAAGTGGACGGTAAGCATATTCAAGTTTTTGAAGATTTAAAGCTCTCTATGGATAAATATGTTTTACATTCATATTTTTATGCTTTAGATATGGATGGTATGGATATTGTTCTTGGATATCCTTGATTAGATAGATTGGGAACAATTAATATTAATTTGTAAAATAGATTCATGAAATTGTAGTACAAGAAAAATAAAATTACATTGCAAGATATCACACTTAGAAGGAAAAAAAATAATATAAATGAGGATCATGAAGATGAATTTGAAGTTGGTGAAGAAGGGAATAAATATTATTCAGAAGGGGGGGCTGGAGAAAAATATGAAGAAGAAAAAAAATAATTCATCTACTCAAAGGGAAAACAAAAACAGAAACAAGGTAGATGAGAAAAATAAAGTTGACAAAAAGGTTGATAAGGTTGAGGATACTAAGGTTGCACCATATAGACACCCACATCATCATGAGAGAAAACAACCATGGGATTATGTTAGGACACATAAGGGAAGCAATCGATATAGATATACAGAGAATTGTAGGAGCAATTATCAAGTCTATAAATAGAATCAATGGAGAAACAATTATATTAAATGGAATCATAGGAATAATTATTATGGATACACATTGATGTCAACGAGGAATGCATATGTACAAGGATGGAAGCAGATGAGTGCAAGGGAATATGGAATTAGTTTTGGAGCAACATCACCCATTAGGATCTCATATGGGTGGTTGTAGGATCGAGCATGGTGACTATTGAGCAATAATTTAAATCTCACTCATTATATAGCTTCTTCTTATGTTTTAGGGACAAAACATGTCAAAGAGGGAGGCAATGCTATGTACCTTGTGATATGATATTGTAATGTATATGAGTTCATGGAGATGCCTACATGTGGCACACATCCTCTTAGTTATATTTATGGGTTCACATCGGATATAATATTTTAATGTATATAGTTTGATGAAGATTTCAACATGTGGCACACATCCCCTTAGTTAGTTATATGGGCTCACATAGGAATTAGTTATATTGGGTAATGAGTCAGACTATATTGGGATTAGGTGTTACCCATCCTATTTAAAGGATGTGAGTATCATTATGAGGATGTCATGGAAGTATTAGTTGATTCTTCTACTTGGTAGAGATATATTGGAGGTGTCCCCCATGAAGTGGATTCCCATCTTGGGAGATTATTGAGTTAATCCTTCCTTAAGGAGCATTATATGGTGTTTCCTTACCTTAAGGGTATTATTCTGCATACATTTCTTATTTGGGCATCTTTTCCCACCCGTATATCTTGTATTGTGCTATATTCTACAAATTATTCATTAACTCCTCTTTCACTTGTGATTTTTGATTGCATAGTTAACTACCTCTTCATGTGATGATTTGGCATCCCATTGCTGCCAAGTCAACTTGTACCCTCTACTAATAACTTTATATAAATTGATCACTTGCTTTCAAGAAAATGGATGGAGAATTATTTTGTGCTTCCTTGCAATTGCTAAGTTGCCTTCTGTCTTGTTGGAAACTGTATAGACAATCTCAGTTCTATTATGTTATCTTTCTTCCACTTGCATTTTTCTAGACTGCCAATTCAATTTGCTCGTTGCTCCAACACTTTCCTTCTATTTCTTCCACTGCATTTCGAGCCTCTGTACTCACATAGACATGAGGAACTAAAAAGATAAACTAAGGGGATGAATTATCAAATAGCTGGATTTACCTTTGTTTTGTGAATTCTAGGTTGGAGGTGTTTTTTGATTTGCTTCATTTATGCAATTCATTATTGTTATATCATATCAAATAGAGTAGAAATCAATTTCCTTTCATTTGCAAGTAGATAACTACTTTCCAAGAAGGTTCGCATCTTTCATAGCATCTCTCAGTGATGGATCTTCTTCTTCATATCCTTATGGATTTGGAGGGAAGAATATTTGTCTTAGTTGTCTACATATCATAGATTAATTGGAAAAGTTTTTGTTTTAAATTATTTTATACTTGATACACAGCTACACAGGAGAATAGCCATATCTGGCTATTTTTCTTGTTTAGGATCTATTTGTTTCGAGTATAAGCAATTTGATGTTTGTGATTCTAATGTCTCAGTTTTGTTGATTTGTTTATGCTAGTTTCCCTTTTCAATATTAGAATATATTGTTAGATTCGTCTTAGTTAATTTGGACATTTCAAATTAGTTTAATATTTATATTCAATTAAGTAGATCAAGCCATAGGGAATTTACGCTACCACTCATAGCCACTAAATCCCCCCTTTGCTGACTCATATACTAGGAACTCACAGTACCAGACCTTAGTCACTAATTCTCCTATAGTTATCCATCCATATTTCCACATCGGCTTCCCCGAAATGACCTTGAGTGGTCGAGTGTAGATTTAAAGCCACATGTTGATTTTCATCCATAGAGATACTTTCACCACTTTATTTTCCATTTTGAGTAAGGGGCATCTAACTACACATGTAAACATATGCTAACCACACAAAAATATGTTAGGAAAAGAATCCATTGTTTAAATTAATTACCTATCCCGTTATGTTATTCCTTCATGGAATCCTCCCTTGAGACGGTTCCTCCTTATTAAACCCTTTCTTATTTTATTTATTGGACTGATTTTCCCTGAATAAATCATTTTACATTTATGAAATTGTTCTTTTTTCTAACAGTGGTATTAGAGGTCTTCCTTTCTTGATGTGTGAGGACAACAGACAACAACACCATCAATGTATCATGAAGAGACCATCTAATTTGTGTGGATGTTGAGTGTGATGTGTGCAAAACAATTTTTGTCCCATCTATCATAGTACATTTAGTGAAAGTGAGACCTACAACAATTCATCATACCTATGTCAAGGGAGTTCATCAGACCTGTAATGCATGGTGAGGTAGTAGACCTTTGAATCCTGTACGCAAAAAGATTCAACAATGAGGAGGAGAACATTCATCATGTTGTTGTTGTTCCATGTCCATCCTCATGGAAAATCATCTATCTTGCTCTTATCAGTTGCAGTGTTAGAAAGGTCTGACACAAGTATACGACCCTACTTTTCCCCCAAAGTGAAAATTTGATGAAGAACTCCCTCTCATACTTCACTCCCTCTTGAAGTTTAAGGTTTTGGAGGTTATATTTTGTGATGAGATGGATAATGTTGTTTCTCTGTTTTTATAAGGTATAGTAATATTTTGGTGTGTTTTTGTTTAGCAGAAGGCACCTAGCATCTGTGGCCAGCATGGTATTAGGCAGTCAAGAAAAAAAATCCTTTTACGGTTAATAAGATTGTTATAAGAACTATATTAAATAACTCATGCTCAATACCAAATTATTTAATTGACTTTTATTGGAGATATTTCGTGTTGGGGAAGAAACTAGTATTCTTTTGAATCATCTTGTTATAATTAATTTTTATTAAAAGGCTTATGATCACTGTATTCTCACTGCTGATGTCTAAAAATGGGTAAATAAGCATGGTAATGTGAGGCATTTCTCATGGAACCTATGATTATTTTATTAAACTATTCTGAATGGAAAATCTTTGCAACATCTGATAAAACATTGTTCACATGAGGTATCAACTTTGAAAAATTGTAGCAAGGAATAAATTGGCAAGCAAAAAGAACCTATCCGTAGTGTATAGGAGATCAGAGACATGTGGGGATTGTTTGAATCATAAGGAGCCTCAATGACATATTTGATAACTAAGTAGAAACTTAATGGTTGCTCCAGGATACATGGATGTTGGAGGAAAATTGGCATCCTCTTGTTAGTGGCCTATGACAGGGTAGCATCATTGCTTTGGTGTCATTTTGGTTAGTGTATTTTTGTTTTGCATAATGTGGTTTTGTTATGTGTAGTGTGTGTTATTTCAATAAAAATTGTGAGCATTATTTTCTAGTATGGTACATTCTGATGAAGAACATTTTAAGGAGAAAAATCACTAAAGTAATGCTTGGTTCTTGAAAAATTGTTTTTGGAAATCTTAGATACCACCGAAGTGTATAGATGAGACCTCCTGTCACCTGTAAGTTCGTGGTCAACCTACAAAAAGAAAACCATAGGGGTTCATGGTAATCCAAGAAACCATCGAAGGTGTTAGCAGAGAGATGTACTCTTGTCACTTCTAGGTTTATGGCAATCTTGTGAGGAAAAACCAAGGTGTCACCAAGACCATAAAGCCAAAAAGATGGCATGCCACCTCAAAGGTGAGCAGGATACATGAACAGTGTAAATTATTTTACCATGTTGGAAATAAGGGGGGTCCATAATCTAGAAATATGATTTTTATAAATAATTTATTAAGGGTGGGATTGTTGGAAAAACTAATCCATTGTTTAAACTCATTACCTATTCGGTTATTCTATGCCTTCATGACATCCTCCCATGAGATGGTTCCTCCTTCTTGAACCATTTCTACTTGTATATATTGGACTGATTTGCATTGAATAAATCATTTAACATTTCTGCAATTGTTCTTTCTTCGAACAAATAGAGCTGATCTAATCTTCTTTGACACCAATTGGATCCATAAACTACATCTTTTCAACAATTAAAATATCAAGTTTATTGATAATTGAATGGAAATTGACTAAGTTCCTTTTAACCAATATAATGTGTATCAAATAATCATGGCTACGTTATAAATTGAGAAATGGAATGCAAAGAAGACACAATAATTTATACTAGAGAAACCCAAGGTGGGAAAATTTCTAGTGGGTAAGAAAATTTCTTCCTTCTCACTATGCAATTCTCCAAAAAAAGACAAGGTACTAAAAAAATTATCCTTCAAGAAGGATTTACACTCCTTTTAATTTTATTTATATGCTCACTACTTCTCAACAATTAGAAACTCACTCTCACTGAACAAGAAAAGAAAGAAATCCAACTTCTCTTTTCTCAAACTTTAATTCACTCAAAATCACCTACTAGAATGAAGAATCAAACTTATATTTATAGTTTCTCTTTCTAAGACAGATGTAAAGATCGAATGAACTGTTTGGAAACCTAGACATTGGCAATTTTTGAGTTTCTTGACTTTTGGAATCGTTGCAGACAGGACCACTAGCGAGAACTGACTGACAGTTGTGTAACCACCATGGTGGTTGTGCAACCTTCGATCCTTATTATCAATGGTTGATTAATTTCCACAGCGATTGTGCAACCACTACTCTATGAAGAGTGACAGTTATGTAACCGACATGGAGGTTACATAACTATCACCTAGAAAACTTCCTGAATAGAACAAAAGTGGCCTTTGATGTCATTCTATGGTTTCTAGATCACCCTCAACTTGACTACACAATATCCTAAAGAGAGAATACACTGAGAATCTAGACTGCAAGAATAAAATATGGAGAATACATAGAATTGGGTATTTTAGATCAATTTTTGGATAAATTGTTGAATATGCATCACTAGAGATTAAGTAATCTCTTCTTAACAAGCCAATTGATGATTTAAAATTTTCAAGAGGTATATCTACAACATCAACAGTGGAATCAACATATCATTGTTGTCGGTACTCAAAGATTGAATCTTTTAAATGCCAATTAAAACATATTTACAAAAAAAAATTATGAATCGTTGAATATAATCAAAACATTTTGGGCTTGAAAACACATAATCCACACATGATCTTGCTGTGATTATTTACCATTTTAAGTCAAAGAGAAAAAAATTATTTTCTATGTCTACTAGAGTCTTCTTATCTTAATTTCTACCCTATTTGTGAAAGTTAAAGAGTTACTTTTTTCACTCCTCACTCTTTTTATAGTTTCCCAATGTTGCACTTGTCCCATCCTCATTCTTGAAGTCATTTTATTTACAAAATACCTTACATCTCTATACTTCCCATCCCCTTTCCTACATTTCCCTTTGTTTTACCTATTTTTTGTTTCCTTCACTCACATGTATGAGGTTTTTCCTTCCCCCTATTCTTTCTCTTTTTTTCGTTTAAATTTGTTTATTTTTTATTTTTAGGCCTTTATAAACTTGATATTCTTGAAAATTCTCATTGTAATCATCATAATTATAGTCATCTTCTTGATCTATATATTTTCATTTTGTAATAAATTATATCAAACAAAAAATATGAAAGACTTCTATATTATGTCACCTGTGAAGAAAATAAATAACTCACAAATATGGTATTACATTATTTAAAGACTATTTATTGCAATATGAGAAGGAATCCTTAAGGACGTGTCAATCTAATTGAATAAAGGAATTGAGGGTGACACAATTATCAAAATTCAAGAAGTGGTCTTTTTGTAGAGAAGGAACATGTAACACCAATTATGGGAGCTTCTAATTCAAGTTCTCTATAGTAATTTGGGAAATGAAGCTCAATATAGTCATTATGCAGTTTCATATGGTGGTCTTAATCCCTTCTCATGGATATCAACTCAATAACATACACCCTCATTTCTCTTGTAAATAAGGCTTTGTGTTTCCATCTTTGTGGACTAACTTGGTGTTATTTTCACTTAAAGATTTCTTCCCCAATTCTTCGTTTGTGTTACCTTTGAACAACTCTAACTTATAGGTATTTTCAGTCTTAGTGAATCACCTATATGTTTCTTCATGCTCTGTCACTTTATGTCAAATCTTACCACCTAATGATCTTTTTGGTTTCTAATATCACAGCACAGATTTGTTTTGGGATGCACATTGAGTAATTATTTTCATGTAGGTTGACGTACACACTAGCTCATCTCATACTCAGATCACTTTGATTGGTTCATCACTAATTTATCCTCTTGGCCTCTCATGACCTTTGTTCTCTATTTCTTGTCATTATATAACTTGATTATTTCTTATTCTCATCCTCAAGTCAGTTTTGGCTTTCAAGCTTCTATCTATTACTTTTGATAGTAACACTCTATCATGAGCTCTTGTCAATTTTGGCCCTATTATTATGATCTTAGCCACCATCTTGGTTGTTCCAGTTCAATTTTTTGTCATGGGTATTGACACATTATTTAGCTTAGGCTTCATGTTTGATTGATCAAGTCTTCCCTTGGGATTTACCATGTTTGGGGAAATTTTAAGACATGCTCTATATAATTCTCATCTTGTAATATATTTTTCATTTTATGGCTTGCATTGCTCTCAAATATATACTTCAACTAAATTTTCAACCATTCTCACCATTACAACGTTATGATTGTTGAACATGGCTTTTTTAGGGGACTAGTGAACTTACATTATGATTTAAACTAATGGATTTGGTGAATTGTTAAATGTATAAATCAAGAATAAGTCATCAAAAGGAAGCATGAAAAATGACATGAAGGCTTAATTGATGAGAAATACTATCATGAAAATTGTAGTCTTTAATATTTTTAGACCAAATAATTACACTTTGATTACATCTAATAGAGCGAGATACATAACCAAAATATAGTGAACACAATTTTGATTGAAAAAAGTTAGAAGCTAGAAATATACATGCTACCAATAAGTTTTATACTATAAAAATAAGTAGAAAATTATTTTTTATTCTGAGATAAAAATACTTATGTAAATTTATATGTATTAGTTTTTACCTGAAGCTACATCTCCATGGTCATGAATAGAGTTTTCTCCGGTCCATTTTACAATGCATCAAATCATAATCCTCCATTTGATATATACCACTTTTATTGGATTTTTCTTTTGAGTATGATTTAAAACCATAGCACGCAATGTTTACAATGTCCATTTCTTTTTATTTACTTTATTTTTAAGTTAGAAACAATGACCTTCAAGGACATAACATGTTACATAATTTCTTGATATTACATGCAAACCAAAATAATTATAATTTCATAATTTAAGTCCTTGTCACCAAATCGTTGAAAGTTAATTCTGGGAAAACTAGTATATTTGAGTAGTGTTTATTACTTTCTTATTATTGATTGCAATTATTTGTGCAAATATGACCAATTTTGTGTCATTTAGTGGGGAATTGAAAGATGAAGGTATATATGGGGAAATCATGCAAGAAGATATAAACATAAATACATGTACTTAACTGCCGTCTCTTTTTCCCTCTGTTTCCTTTAACCGACATTCCGTAGATTCCTTTGAATATCCTTTGTTCTTAGTTCAGAACTTTGACAAAACAAGATAGAAGTGGAGATGGCCTACAACACTAGAATCAAATCATAATCATGGCTTATTTTTTAGTATATTTGCTTACCCTGTGCTTCCTAGTGGGTTCACCATACAAAAAGAATAGACGCATTTTTGTCACCCAGCCGCGTTGGATTTGACAAAGGAAACTTCTTCACTCTCGTCTACGTCAACGAGTTTCCATCCACACATTGATGGCTGCTTTTTGGCAAAGCAGTCCACACGGGCAGGCGCCATTGGTTGGATTATCCCACCCTTTGCGTATTTATCAACTTTAGCCCACTCTCACATGTTCCTTGTAATTTCCTCAACTTTTCTTTCACGACTACGGACGGATTCCTTTACAATAGTTCCATCAATACTTAGAAGCTTCCGCTGACAGCGACATTACTCTTCTTCCATTCCCAACTTAAAAATGTATATAGTCAGAATTCTCTCATTCGACTCTGGACTGACTGTGCACATTTCTAGGAGTAATGGCCGCCTGTGTGCTTGACACTGAGATTAGGCATAAGCGTCACCGATCAGAGGATGCCATTAACTTTGAGGAGACTTGTTATCATGATGATCGAAATCTCCAAAAGCGTTCGCGCCATGGCCTTTTACCGGAAATTCTTGACGAAGAGGATGGTGAAGGTCTGAATAGTGCTGTTGTAAACGAAGTGATGAAAAGCCTCCGGGAAGAAATAAACGGGACCTCTGAAATACTATCCAGTACTAGCTGCTGTGGTGGATATCATCAGATTGAGAAACCCGCTATCTCCATGGATGAGGAGGAGAATGCGGGCGAGGTAGGAGAAAGTGTTAACTCATATGAGTACCTTGTGAGTGCTACTGATGACGAACTGGGCATACCTCCATGCCAGTCCTTCTCTGTTGAAGAAAATGATAGCCACTGCTTATCAAACAAGTTTTGGAGTGATTTGTTCCCAAATATCCCGACGGAGTCAGATTCTTCAGTTCGAGTCGAGGACCTGTTCCAACCATATCTATCGCATTGCTATTCGTATAATTACAGAGATTTCTGGGAATACAACAGTTTTCTAGTTTCTGGTACGGATCAGCAAGAGTTCATCGACTAGGATTGGGACTAGAGTTCTTGACCTTTCTGTGGTATTCAGAACTCTGATGTAAATTGATAACGGCTCTGAGTTGGTGGTAGATTGATTCGGTACACTAGACCATCTAGTAGACACGGGCTAAATTGTATTAAGTAATCATCCTAGTACGAGATTACACTACTTTCACTCTATAAAAGCTTACATACAAACTTGACAATGTCTGATTATGTGGCAATGCCTTCTTTACCAAATCTATATAAGTTAAACACAAGAAATTAGACAATTAATTTATTCATGTTGAAAGTTGTAGGCATCGATGCAGGTGAACACAGAATTAATGCGGAAAACTCAAGATTGATTGATCTTTATTCATTATTATTTTTAGATTAGGTAATTAGTTGATTTTGAAGGGATAAAAAACCATCTACAATCGAAAGATAAGCATCAAGGCTCTAAAAAGAAATGTGGTGGAGCGGTCCAAACAAGACCATAAAACAAACAAACAGACAACTCAATCCCAGAAGCAGTAGAAACCGCACAAAAGAAGAACAGAGCTCCCAAAGTCAAGAAGGTCAAAGCGTCTTGACCACCCACTAAAAGCATTCCATTCTTCCATGGTCCTTCACCCTTTCAGACCTAAGGCTCATCTTAAGAGGGGCGATAAAGGTTTTTTCTTTCTTTTTCCTGTTCACGACTATCCATCCCTCACTCTTATTTGGATCCACATTCTCATCTGGATGAACTGGTAGAAGAACTTCAATAATATTCTCCTTGTTTTATGGACTTTGAATCTTTATGGAACTAGTAGGCTGAGGCATAGTGACATCCTCCTTCTCAACAATATGCACCATATCACCCTTGGGTTGAATAGCATGCTTAACCGGGCTTGAGGAAAAGAGGTTTTCCTCACATTTTTTCTCTTCATGAAACATGGAAGTATCCTCTTGAACTGAATCATTTTCGGTGTCACTATCCATAAGGCCTTTGACAACTAAAAGTGATCCAAATTAAAATCCTTCCACTAAGAAACTCGACCCCTAATATATTTTTTTACAATGTCACAATTAGAGGCCAAATGTCCAAGAGAAAAACAAGTTCTGCATCTAAAAGGGAACCTTCGCAATCAATATTTTATGGCAAAATTTTGTCCTTGACCTTAAGCTCCATTGTAGCCCGAAAGTCAACACTCATATCCATAACCACCAGTATATGGGTGTATGTAGTGTGGTAAAAAAAATTACTTTTGCGATCTAAAGCTAAGAACTTTCCCAAAACATTACCAATAGCTTTGAAGCTATCCTCCCCCAAAAATTTTAGAGGAAAATAAGGAAGTATATCCAAACATGTTTGGTATTAATGGTTTCTTTCAAGGAGTTGAAAAGTGGGAACCAATGTTTCAACAGTAAGATATGAAACTGTAGTTCCTAGATTTTTCTAGAACTTTCCTCCTTATCAAAGGGATTTTTAAAAATAAACAATGAAAATGCCAGGTGTTGAGCGGTAAATATTGATTGTACCTTCTAAGAGATGGTTTCATTGTTCGAAGATCCACTTAAGGAGAGCTGGAAGGCCCGGGCAGAAGTCAATAAACCTACAGATCAAGCCACGGCTCTAGAAGAAATCCTGAGATTCAGTGACTTCATTACTAAATATATAATAAGGTTGTAATATTTATAGATATTAGACAACTAATAAAGGTATTAAAAAAGGAATGATGCTAGTACCAAAACCATATCACATTTATGCTCTAACAAATTATTGACTTAAGTAATGTTGATTACTTACATTACATTATTTCAAATGATTAATTAACATATTAAAATTAATACTAACATCACCCCTTCATTTGGCATGATTTGAAGTGAATAAGAGAGATTCTCATAATATCTCAAATTTTCCCATTCAAGTGGCTTAGTGAAGACATTCGTACAATGTTTTCCTATCAGCCAAAACATGAGTTGGATGTTGTGTTGTAGAACATGTTCATGTATCAAATGTACTTGTACCTTGACATGATCTGTTCATTCATGAAACAATGGATTGCAAACAACTTTGAGACCACCATTATTATCAACCTGTAAGGTAGTTGGTTTCTTTTTTGGTACTCCTAATCCATTAAGTATATGACATAGCCATAGCATTTAAAATACATCTCCAACAATGTGATGTTCTATTTCAGCTGAAGAGTGTGAAAAAATAGTTTGTTTCTTTATCCTCCTTGATCTTGGTCTAGATCCCAATGACAATACAAAGAAAAAGTGGATCTCCTATCATTAACGTTACTTGTATGACTTCAATCCAAATAATCTATCAAGAAGAATTAATTGTATTTCATGTACTCTACATCGAAGTCTTTGGTTCCTTTGATGTATCTTAGAACTCTCTTTTCTTATTTCAAAGGACTAAATTTTATTTCTTGTATAAATATTTAAAGGTAGCTCATTGAATAATTTATGAATGCATAATGGAGGTTAACTAAATAAAACTCCCATTCAAATGTTGATAGAGGTTGCAAGTATCATCGATGATAGATTTGTTTGAGACAATTGAAGATTTTCCTCCAATTTTGTAAAAATAGGCTTGCATTCCATCATCTAAAACTTATTGATTGGTGTCTTGGAATATTTCATTTGACTAACATAGATGTGATTTTATTTCTTTAATACTCAAATTCCAAGATAATAGTGAAGTAGCTCTCAAGATTTTTCATATTGAATACATATTTCAGTTTTGTCTAAATGTTTCTTTCGCTTGTATTGAAATTCCTATGATTACTAGATCATCGACATAAAACAATATGATCAGCCGTTTCCCTCTTATTATATGAGGTAGAGATTAGGATCTTAAGGGTTCATGTTGAATCTGTTAGCTTAAACTAATGATTATAACATTATATTAGAAGGAAATTATGCCTTCCTGTCATGCGGTTACACCCTAACCACTTTCTCTCCTTGTACTTATACACTTTTTGGAATAGTGTAATACTATTCAGACATTTATTCCTCTTGCATCCCAAACAGAATCCAATGTGAACAATATGCTCATCTATTTTTCTATACCATGCTCTAGAATCCGAATTGTATCCTTACAATGACTTCACAAGTCTACATACCTTTTACTCTTATTTAGGTGTGACAAAAAATTATGGCTGAGTCATGTAGAATTTTTCATTTAGGTATACATTAAAGAATGATGATTTGACATTCATTTGATGAACTTTCAAGTCAAATTGAGTGGTCAAGGGAAAAATGATCCTACTTGTCTTGATATTGGTTGTAAGAGAAAATTTCTCCTCATAGTTTATTGTTTCTTTCTACGCATAACTGTAGGAATAAAATAGATCCTGAGAAGAATGTGGAGTGAATAACTCTCAACACACTTATTTTATTATGAAGAAGTGCGTACATTATATAGGAGAAATAATCAACTACATTCCCCTAAACTGAAGGAGGAAGGTTTGGATGAAGGAGAGAGAATAATGGAATACACGAAGGAAGAGAAAATAAAGGGATAAAATAGAAAAAACACTCCTAAACTATGAACTATGCAACGTATGCTAACATTCCCCCCTTATTACATTATTCTTGCAAATTTGACCCCTGAAAAGTTCTAATTTCACTTTTCCAAGAGATTTAGTGAGAATGTTGGCAACTTGTGCTTCAGTAGGACAGTACTGGAGCTGAATTTGATGGTTCAATACATGCTCTCAAATGAAATGGCAGTCAAATTCAATATGCTTTGTCTGTTCATGAAAGACTAGATTCTACACGAGCTTCAACACACTCTGATTATTACAATAGAGAATAGGTGAGTGTTTTTTAGGAATTCCTAGGTCATCCAAAATGTGACGTATCCATATCACTTCGCACACAGCTCCTCATGCGGCACGATATTCTGCCTATGTGGATGAGATAGAAACAACATTCTGATTCTTGCTTATCCACGAGATAGGTCCAAATCTAAGATGAAATATGTATCCTATAGTTGAATTCCTATCATCAACAAATCCGGCGTGGTCTGAGTCGACGTATCCCTACAAGAAGAATTGATCATTCTTCTTATATTCTAGACCATAATAAGTTGTTCCTCAGACATATCTCAAAACATGATTTGCTGCATTCCAGTGACATTTCTTCAGCTCCTGCATGAACCTAGAAAGATAGCTGATGGCATAGCAGAGATCTGGTCTGGTATATGTCAAATAGATGAGCCCTCCAACAAATTTCCTATAGAGAGTAGCATCTACTTGAGGTGAGTCCTAGAATCTTGAAAGTTGCAATCCTTTTTCCATGGGAGTGGATATAGGTTTACAGTCAAACATTCTATACTTTTCCAGGAGTTTCTTGGCATACTTTGTCTGGGAGACAAAAATGTGATGCTCCTTTTGCCATATCTCCAAGCCAAGATAGTAATGTAGTAGCTCCAAATTTGTCATGTCGAAGGTTATTTTGAGATCATTCTTTACATTATCAACTTGATCTTCTAAACTACCAGTGATCACAAGATCATCTACATATACAACCAGAATGACAATTTCTTTACCTACCTTCTTTATATACAAATTCGAATCTGATGGGCTACGAGTGAACCCATGCTGCAAAAGGTGATCATCTATCTTGAGATACCATGCCCTGGGAGATTATTTCAGTCTGTAAAGTGATTTGATGAGATGAAATACCTTCTTAGGCTGCTCTTCATCAACAAATCCTTCAGGTTGGGTCATGTATACTTCTTCTTCTAGATCATCGTTTACGAAAGCACTCTTAACATCCATTTATTGAAGTCTCCATCCTTTCTGTGTTGCAAGTGTAGAAACTACTCTGATGGTATTCATCTTCGCAGTGGGTATAAAGGTTTCTTCATAGTTGATGCCCTCTTTCTGAGCATATCCTTTTGCTAAATTCATGCTTTATGTTTGTCGATGGATCCATCTGCCTTATATTTTGTCTTAAGAACCCATTTGGAGCCTATGGGTTTCTTTCCTGTAGGTAGATCGAAAAGTTCCCATGTCTGATTTTTCATGAGTGAGTCATATTCTGTATCCATGGATTCCCTCCACTGAGGTTAACTAAGTGCTTCACGAACATTATCTGGCTCGGATCTATTCATCAGTGAACTCATGAGTGTAAAGTTTACCTCATTTCTTGTTTGACTCCTTTTTTTGACTCTAGATGATGTATCTGGGATTTGTTACAAATGTGAGTCCTTGACAGTGCTTTGTACCCACATCAGATGAGAACTTGTCTACTTTTGAGAAGAACTATGTCATTGCCGTGTGGATTCATGTGGATTCACATTCTCCAGTTCTATAAGGTCAAAAAATAGTTCTCCTGGCAACATTTATTTTCTCTGAGTAGTCTCCTCTGGCTTGTCATCTGATTTAGAGACAAATTGGTGAGATGTGGTTAGAAGTGGATCTTCTGTTGATACTATTGAGTCAAAGGATGACTTGTCACAAACCACATCCTAGCTCTCATATTTTCTTTATCTCAAGATCCATGATACGTTACACCTTTGAGGTAGTACTGTAGCCAAGAAGGATACATGAGAGTGTTTTTGGCTCTACCTTCTTTCTCTTCTGAGCTTGGACATGCATGTATGTTGTGTAACCAAATACCGCAAATGAGAAATTGATGGCTTTCTACCACTTTCTACCACTCCATACCTCTTCTGGCATTTTGTTCTGTAGAATCTTTGTCATTTCCCTGTTGAGAATATAAATAGCCATTTGTACTACTTCACCCCAATAGCGTTCTTCCAGATTTGCAGTTGATAGCATGCAGCGAGCCATCTCCATCACTATGCGATTGCGATGCTCAACAATGCCATTTTGTTGGGGCATGTAGGGAGCAGTTAGGTGCTACTTAATGTCATGTTGGTTCAGGAAGGCCAAGAACTTCCTTGATGTAAATTCCCCCCGTCGATCTAAGAAAAGTAGAAGAATTAGTTGTCCAGTCTATTTCATAACACGATGATAGAAGTTCTGGAAATGTTGAAGAGCCTCAATTTTCTTCTTCAGGAAATATACCCACATCTTGCAAGAGTGGTCATCCACGAATAGTTGGAAGTATTTGTATCCTGAAAATGAAGCAGGCAATGGGCCATTTAGATTGGTATGAACTACCTCCAGACACTTCTTGGCATGGAAGGTGATCACTTCAAATGGATCTCAGTGTTGTTTTCCTGCAAGACAGCCAGGGCAAATAGGTAAGGAACTAGACAATTTGGGTAGTCCACTGACCATTGCTTTTAAAATCATCTGGTGTAATGAACTGACCGAAAAGTGTCCATATCTAAAATGCCATAGGGCAATTCATTCTATTGTTGAAGCAAATAAAGCTACTGCAGAAGATGAAACAGTATATAAAGAAAATAACTTATCTTTTACAAAAGCTTTAGCAAGAACCGTACCTTGTCGGGAGATTAAGCATGATTTAATGCCATTTTGAACAATAAATTCTACCTTAAGGTGATGATTCAAGAGCTTAGTAACTGAAAAGCGATTGCTAGTCAAGCCAGGAACATATAGTACCTTTGTAAGTGTACATTTTTGTGGTCCCAGAGGAATGGTGACATTCCCTATTCCTTCTGTAATGTACTCTTTGTCATTCTCTATCCGAACTCAATCTCCAGTTGGTTCTTCATGTAGTGAATCAAACAGTTTCTTGTCACCTGACATATCTTTGCTTGCACCAGAGTCTATCAACTAGACTTTCTTCGTGGGCTAAGAAGTTTGAGAGATGAGTAAAAGGTTCTTACCATGATGGGCTCCTTTTGATGTCTCCTCATCAAATTCATCATCTTCTTGGGCTGTGAGATGTACCTTCTTCTTTCTCCAGTGGCGACGTCATTTGGACTTTTGAAAATATTAGTGCCCAGATGTGCTTGTATGACTTGAAGACCCCTATTTCAAGCTATTATGCCAGCAGTGATCAGTGTTGTGAGTATTTTTTATACAAATGTGACACCATCTCTTTGACTTTTAATCTTTCTGCTATTTTTTTGGTTGTGCTTGATTTGGATTCTCTGGGGGACCCTTTGGATTCTTTTGGCCACGGTAAGGCTTTGAGAACAAGGCCTTATCCTGAGACTCCTCATGGGATGAAGTGATGGTTTCTTCCCATTACAACAAATTCACAATCTCTTCGAATGTCACAGTTTGTTTAGACACATTCAGTGTCGTAATGAACACTCGGAATTGAGAAGGGAGTTACTCTTAAGGTGATTTTGACGAGAAGTTTAAGGTCCACCATTTCATCAAGCACTAATAACTTTGATCTCAGCTCAGCCACACAACATAAGAACTCCTCCACTTTCTCATCTGACCACATAGAGAGGGTCTGCAGCTTTGACTGAAGATGAAGAATCTTCATCTGATTTTTGGCTTCATAAATGGTTTTCAACTTTTCACAGGGCTCCTTTGGTTTCTCCACATTCTGAACATGTGGCTGCACATCTTCACTAATACTGAGCATTATCAGCATCAAGGCTTTAGCACTATCCATCTCATATTTTGTTAGTTCATCGGGAGCTGTGGGAGACGGCACATACTCTGTGATAATTCCCCATAATCCTTCAAATTGAAGGATTATCTTCATTTTTGTCTTCGAGGCCTCAAAATTTGACTCTTTGAGCAACTGAGCATTGGACAGAAGTAACTTTGGAGTAGACATCATAATAAAAAAAAGTTATTTATTTATTTCAAGAGTTATTACAACTTTGACTCACTTATGAGAATTACTGGCTCGTAGATGCTTGTGATATTTGCATGTTGTGAGATGGCGATGCTTTGTAGGGCATTCTTCTTTGTTGTCACAGTCGGTGTCGTACCCAGCTTCTAATTCTTCCCATACTCACTTTTCTTTGCAACTGACATCGAAAAGGAAGTATTCAAGAAGTCCTTCTCGAACTAGCTTGTCGAAGGCTAGATTATCGGTATTCCGAAGCTGGTTCAGCAAAGAAAAGTAGAACCCAGAGCTCTCAGGGGCTTCTTCATGGTGTTCTCTGACTGGCGAGTTGATATTATAGGTTTCAATTGTGGTGACCGTGTTATTGACGCTCTCAATCGAGTTGTCTACACTCGACATTTGGTGAAGTGTTGTAGGATCAGCTTCACATTTCCTTGGTTGAGTATCAGTATTAAACTTTCATGCAGTAGTTCAACTTCAACTATTTTCTAATGATATGCAAATTATGCAACAAGCATTAGAGATCTTCTATGTTGCAACAATGAATATCTTCCCACGTTGCTACGAGTAGAGAAATGCTTCAAATGCAGTGTGATACTTTCACGTAGATCAAAGTAGTCACTTCATGTTGAGAAAAGAATTTTCCACACAGTTCCACGTAGGAGATTTTGTTCCTTTTTTTTTTCACTCAGGTTTGGGACTAAACACTTTTCTCTTGCTATTTGCACCAGTGCTTTGGTAAGATTCCACGCAGGAATACAATATCTCCACACAGAGAGGAGCTTCCAACTATAAATTCCACACAATTTCCACTCAGATTTTTCAAAAATCTTGCCTCTCTACGCATCATTCATGTAGATGGATCTAAATTTGCTACAGTAAATTAGAAGACAAAACAGGTTTAGTCTGTGACTTCCAACTCACAGCTCCACGCATGTCCTTTCATGTGCACAAGAGACAAAGCATGGGTCTAAAAAATCTCCACGTAAAAATATATATATGTCTGATTTTCCTCCATGCAGGTTGAAAAACCCAAGCACAGGTCTCAAAAAATTCTCCACCATGTAATAAAATGCAGGTTGTTGTTTCCTTGTCTTTACTTTTCTTTTCACACAACAAAAAAAACAATAATATTTTCCATGCAGTCTCTCCTTTCTCCAATCATAATTTTTTTTGTTTTCTTTCACGCAACAGTAGTAGGGACTTCTTCCACACAGCAGCAGTAGCAGGACCAACTTTATACTTCCACGCACATTCTAGCAGCTTCAGGTCGCTCCAGTTCCTCCACATAGGTGTTAAAGTAGGTGACAAAACAAGAAAAAAATTACATGCCTTTGTTTCTATTTTCCACAGGCCAGAGCATTGTTTACTGCTTAGATACCAAAATGTAGGAATCAAATAGATCATGAGAAGAATGTGGATGAACTAACTCTCAACACACTTATTTTATTATGAAGAAGTATGTACATTATATAGGAGAAATAGTCAACTACATTCCCCTAAACTTAAGGAGGAATATTTGGATGAAGGAGAGAGAATAATGGAATACACCAAGGAAGAGAAAATAAAGGGATAAAACAGAACAAACGCTCCTAAAATATGAACTATGCAACGTATGCTAACAATAACCCTTAAAACTTGTTCATGTCTTTCATTTTTCTATCTTTTCATCTACAGTACATGTCTTTAGGACCCACTTACAACTGATTGACTTCTTCCCTAGTGCAATATTCACAAGGTGACATGTTTTATTCTTCATCAAGAAATTGTATTTATCTTACATTGCTTGTTTTCAAGTATCACATATTTTATTCATACATTTAGTATTTTGGAAACATTATGAGGACTAGGTGTTATTCCTTTAATCTTAGGTCATATATCGGGATATGGATAATCGACATGTGGCTAACATAATTTCTTATCATAACATAGCATATTTATTTATGCTCTTATATGCTTAGTAGGATAGCCTTGGTGATTTCAATATCATTTTATGGTATATATAAGACATACTAAGTAGTAAATGAGCATCATATTGAGCACTTGATTTTTATTTTATGGGGTTTGAGATTTCCGCCTTTGAAGTGGCTATGTCATTCTACTTGCATATTGTGATCATTTATTTATATTTTGTCGTTCTTTATTGGTAAATTGGTGTAGATATTCAAATCTATCTAAGTAATTTCATTATAAGTAGTATCAGATATTTAATCTATGCCATATTTAGGTACATAAACCTCAATTTTGAAGATTTGGCTAAATCTCCAAAATGGTGGCGATTTTTCTACAATTTTTAACTGAAGTGGAAAACATTAGTAAGTAGGTTTCTCTTCAAAATTCAAAAAAATTGACTTGTTTTGCACAAGTTATATCCATTTTGAGAATTTTCACAAACTCTCTCTCTGCATGCCACAAATTATGGAGCTTCTATGAATTGTCTACATTTTTGGAATGACATATGAATATTAACTAGGATTTTCTCTTGAGGTTTTTGTTTATCTATATGTGTGTTCCATAGAGGCCAAGTCTTACGCCCACAAATTTAACGTTCCAAAACCACATTAATCCTTTTAAATTTATTTGGAAAGTTGCGGCAATTTTTTTTTGTGTTAAATAGGTTGCTAGGTGCCAACCCTATAATACGCTTAATTAATTCCTACCAACAATTACTACACTACAATGATGGACCAGATCTAGGTTAAATAACTAATTATTCTTAATTCATTTCTAAGGTCAAATTAATTACACTGGGGTTCACTTAATAACAGTATGGTATAACACGTGCATTCAAAGGGTATAAAAGAATACTCTTAATTCTAGTTTCTACCTCTAATTATTTAATTTATAATACCTCCTCCTGTTATATTACTAGAATGAAAATACCCCCTATTTTTTCCATGTACCTTACTTACCCATTTTTGAATTACAATTTTATTTACCCCTTTTTATTTCTACCCTAATATATTAAACAGAAAATATATTATATTGCTCACTATTTCTTTTAATATGCATTTCTTCTCGAAAGATAGTTTGAAGCCATTACAAATAATCTTATAAATGTCAAGCTTTGGTCATTTATCAATAGTTCTTCAAATAACTAATATGGTGAAATAATATCACTTGTGTTGAAAAACATACTCAATCCTAGTTTTCAATACATCGTATTATTTATTTGTTAAGAATCTCTTAATTGAGATTTCTTTATTAAAAAAGATATTATAATTTAATTTATGACCACACTCTTTCTGCAATTTTAAGGTATTTACTTTTAAAAACTAAGGTTCAAATGTTTTAGTTTTATATTAAAATTAAACCTCCCTTTCCCTTGGCCCACCTCTCTAACCTACCCCCAATACCTGATTCAAAACATTAATAAATTAAGCCCTTTCACCCCCTCATTTCTACAGTATATTGACTTTAATTTTATTAATTTTAATAACCTCAATATGAACCCATGTGCTAGGATATTGCCTAGTTAATGAACCCCCCATGATTAATTACAAACTACTAGGAAGGTGACATAAATTAATTTACTTGGTTAAATGTTTCCCCCCTCTTAGATTAACCTTCAACCCATATTTATTAAAATCTTATCCTTAGTTACCTTAGTTCTCTTAAATTATTTGCCTTAAAGTCCATTTAAATAATTACTAAGACATACTAGGAACTAAATAATTAACTTAACATACAAGGGTATTAAATGTCCCCATTCACCCATTTACACATTCCTTTAGATTTGTAGACACCCCAATTTCACATCTATCTTAAATAAATTAATCCCCCTTCCTCATTTCCCACAAAAATACACTTCGAATTAAATTTGATTAATTATCCATTTAAAAAATCCAAAAAATAACCCAATCCTCATCACATGTCATTATTCTCCATGTTTTTCCACTATTGAATTAAAAATTCAAATTCAAATCCTCACCCACCCTTCGTGGTCCCCACTCACCTAAAATCCTCCACTTATGAATTAAAAATATAATTCAAATCTTCACCCATTCTTTGTGGCCCCCACTCATCTAATATTGCCCACATTTTCAAACCACTCACCTAATCTTGCCCTCATTTTCAAACCAATCACTTAATTCCATTTTTCTTCTATTTGGGCAAGAACCATGACTACTTATATTAATTCTGAGCTAATCACTCCCTGAATGTTTTTAATACAACCGATTGGAAGATTTACAAGTTTAAACACATGAAGAATAAGCTTGCATGCCATATCTAAATTCTTGCATCCTTTGCGCAAAGAACATCCTTTTGCCTCGTCTTAATTTTAAAATAGGTTTATAATTTTTTTTTACCATCCAAGTTGCAAATTTGCACAGAGCGATGGATTGCTATAGATTTACCTTGCTCCATCATTGATGAAAAGCACCTACCCATATCAGCAGGATCAGTGGCTCTAGGGATCAAAGTCTGCCTTAGCCCATTGGTGAATTCTTACCTAATAATTATAGGGTTGATTCCTAACCCTTGGATCAAATCAATTGTGGTCACTAGATCTTAGGGTTCCATACTAACCCTAACTATCCTTATGGAATTTTATTAAACCTTTTTCTTTGCCCTGTAATCCTCATTTGGTCTCTTTTCTTTTGTTTAATTTTAATTTGTAGGTTGGAGGAATGGAAGCCATGGGGGCAAGGAAGGAGGAACCATGGATGAATTCACAAAATCAATCTTAGTTTAGTTTGGATTATGGATTTATTTGAGTAATGTCTTCCATTTGAAGATTGTAGAGGTTTCCACTCTAAATTGGAGTTTTATTTAGTTATTTCCATTTTGAGTTCTCAATTTGGGAAAAACCCTACCTCCATTATAATGTATGTGATTGAGTACCTTTAAATATCTATTTAAATATTTACATTTTAGAAAATGAATTTATGCCCTTATGGCTTGCTGGTGATTTCCTTTTCATTTTGTAGGCTTAAATTTTTAGTTTAATCAAGTTTAAATTTTCCAAGTCACGGATTTTAATTTTTCTGCCGAAGTGATGAAACTGCCACCCAAAGTAGGCCGGTGGTCTTGGGACCACCACCCTACCTGGGTGATGATTCACAAACCACCACCTTTCCTTGGGAGAAAGTTCAGAGACTACCACTCTCACAGGGTGGCAGTCCTATTCTTTGAAACAAAACCATCAATTCCATAATTTTTCCAAAAACAAATTTTACTGGAGTGTTTTACAGTTTATCCTTAGCTTGAATTTATGTTCCTAAAGTCTCTAGTTGAAAGGTTACACCATTTATTCATTCCATGCTTAAAATTACTAAATTTAAAGATTTTCTATTTCTATAGTAACAAGAAACACAACTACAAGATCATTTTTATTTTCTTCCAACAAAATTTCTTTCAAGTTTAAAAGTAGGAATGAAGCTTAATCTATTTCTAGTATTATTGTTTTCCTTTCCACAACCAAATGTATGTTTTTAACAAAATAACTCATTATAATTTATTGCATCTTTCCATTACTACTACAACCATTTGTTCAACTACAAAAAACTCTATTTCACATTCAGATTTGTTAAGAATACATTGTTAATGATTTACAACTTCTATATTCTTCCTTCATTCTTACAAAAATGAAACTTCAAAAAATAATAATGAACTTTCTTTTTCTTTGAGCATAGCTCATTTTTTTCAATGCAAGGAGCCTTCCTTTCCACAATACATTACAACTTAATAAACAAAATATACAATACAACTTTTCTTTCAAATACAATGCTACTAGTCTTCCACCTTAAGTGGGAATCACAAGAAAAGTTTCTACAATGAAGGATTTATTTTGACTTCAAAAAATGCTCCAAGTCCCAATTCTTCAACAAGAGCTCCACCATTTCTTCACTTTAATCACAACAAAAAAATGGGGGAGAGGAAACACTCTCCACCCAACCAATAATCCAATGAGGAGAAGAAGCTATCCTCCTCATTGGCCCCCGAGCCCCAACCAAAATGCAATAAAGGATGGATCCAACTCATGGAAACTATCACAAAGCTTCCACATCACAATACAAAATTTCACAACCATTTCAAAACACATTCAACACAAGATACAATCACAAGAATGAAACTAATAAAATACACAAGGCTTGAAAATGCAAAGCCAATGGAGCAAGGATCTATGGGGAGATCACTTATGCCTCCCAATGGGATTAGGTTTTCCACCTTAAAACCCTCCAAAATATACATCTCAAAACCCCTACACAACTCTTATGCCTCCCTCAAGATCCTCTTATGCCTCCCACATTCTCTTATGCCTCCCTACAATCTCTTATGTCTCCCTCAAAAGAACCAAGTAAGAAATGCAAGCATTTTCTTATCCAAGGTGGGGCACCCAACCCAAATCCCTCCCAAAACATGAAATAAACTCTTATGCCTCCCTACATATAAAATCCCCATAGCCTTCTCCTACACCATACTTAGGCATTCTACCCAAGAACCCAACAAGCATACAAAACATTCACTTTTACAATATACACACATAAAAAAAAAACAAAAAAAGGGTGTAGTTCCTACCTTTCCATGGTAAAACTTGATCAAATAATCACACTCCAAGATCCTTCAAGCTCAATCCAACTCCAACAAGCTCCAAAAATTCAACAAGCACTTCAAAACTCTCCAACTCCAAAAATACAAGAGCACAAAATGAAATGAAGTAACCCCCAAACAAACAAATAAACTTGCATATATAGAAAAAGGGGAGAGGAGGGTGAGGTGGCTCCATGTAGGATGCCACATCACTTATCCTCAACTCCACATCATAAGTCAAACCTCAACCCCAATGCACAATAAATTGGTGGTTGAGAGGAATGACAAGCCTCTTACACACACAATCCAAACCCACCCCCCTAAGGAAAAAATTTAAAACCCATGTAAGAAAAGTGCAATAAATGTCACTTTTTGTCTTACAAAACACATAATGGGGTCTATTTTTGACCCCCAATCCATAGGTAGGGTTGGTATATGAAATTAAGAGGTGTGGGACAAGCTTAGCTTGTCCCACAAGCCTCCAAAAATGGCCCTTAAGCCCAAATCCGAAATTCCAAGGTAAGGTAGAGTGTACAACACTCAAAGTCACTTACACTCAACAAAATCACAAAATCCAAAAGACCAACTACTCTAATAAATGACCCATTTTTGTCACATCCCCATATAACTTAATAACATGATTAAATTACTTAATAAAGGCACATTAATCAACAATGATTAAATAAATTACATCACAAAATAAATCACATACTCTACAATAAATAAAAGAAAAAGGGAAATAATTACACACATAACCCATGGTCACAATTGGAGGTCATCCCCCCATGGGGAGCCCCTAACAAAATTAAAAACAACAAACATTACACAAATTTCTATGGTGACCTTCGTTGTATCCATCTAGTATTCCATTGTGGTTGGTCTCCAATCCCCCTTTTAATTGTTGTGATATAATTACCTGCAAAATCACACAATACCTCCTTCGGCCTCATGGCCGCATCAAAACATCAAAGATAAAATATACGCACATAAATCAATAAACATCCTCATATAGCTAAATCATCATCTCAACTAAACAATGTTATCATTTGTCTAAAATTTCAACAACATCTCAATTCTATCTTTTATCAATATCAACAAGATCACAAGATTAGTTCAAATGCTAAATCCTAGTCAACATGATGAGAATTCTGAATGTCAGTAATATATATGCTAACAACACATCATCATCATCATTAATATAAAATGTCTCTCTATGTATCTAAGAATCAACACAAATCATACTATGAATCACAATCCATCAATAGTCAGAATATCTCTATCATCTAACATCATGCTAAACCAAAATGATACAATAATATCCATGTCTATAGTCAACAGTAATCAAAATCAAAATATAATAAGTGTCGAAGAGGAGTGGGCACTACATCCCCCTCCCCTTAGACTCGACTTCCTCCTGGAAGTCACTGAAATAGGTGTGGAAACTAGACTCGTAGCAATGTAGCATCCTCCCATGTAGCAATAGTCTCATCATACCTATCCCACAGGACTCACACCTGATCAATCTCTCAGCCTCGAAGGCCTAGGGTCCTGCACTCTAAAATACACATGGGCTCCACCATCATCTTCCCCTACTCCTGCACCTGCAATGTGGTCCAATCCAATACATGAGATGGATCTGGGATATATCTCCTAAGAACAGATACATGAAACACATCATGCACATGAGACAAGCTGGGTGGCAAGGCTAGATGATAAGCTAAGGGACCGATCCACTCCAGGATCTCGAATGGACCCACAAATCTAGGAGACAACTTAGAGCCTTTTCCATAACGGATAGGACTCTTATGAGGTCTGACACGAAGAAACACCTTCGTGCCCACCTCATAACTATGGTCAACTCTCCTCTGATCTGCATACTTCTTCTTCCTATTTTGTGCCTCCTGCAACCTCTGTCAGATCAAAATAACTTGTTGCTCCATGTCCTGTAACAAATTTGGGCCAATAGATACTCTATCCTCAAGTCTATCCCAACTCAAAGGTGTCCTGCACTCCCTGCCATAAAGTTCCTGAAAAGGTGCCATCCCAATAGAACTCTGGAAGTTGTTGTTGTATGAAAACTCAACTAAATACAAGTACTCCTCCCACTTCGACTGATGATCCATGACATACATCTGAAGCATGTCCTCTAAAATCTGATTCACCCACTCCATCTGTCCATCTGTCTCTGGATGATAGGTTGTGCTGAAGTTGATACTCATCCCAAGGGCCTGTTGCATGGTAGTCCAGAAGTGTGATGTGTATAAGGGATCACGGTCACAAATGATCTTCCATGGAATCCCGTGTAGTCTAACAATCTCATCCAAGTACACTCTCACTACTGCACTAGCTGTATAGGTGGTCTTCACCAGAGAAAAATGAGCCACTTTCATCAATCTATCCACCATGACCATGATGGCATCATGGTGGTATCTCGACATCGGTAGCCCTACTATGAAATCCATGGAAATGGTGTCCCATTTCCACTCTGGGATAACATGTGGGTAAAGAAGGCCAGTTGGATGTTGATGCTTGGCCTTCACCCTCTGACACTCTAAACAATGTGACACAAACTGAGCTACATCTCTCCAAAGACCTCTCCAATGGTAAAGTTGTCTCAAGGTGGCATGCATCTTCTTCACCCCTGGATGGGCTGAATAAGGTGCACGATGAGCCTCTGCCAAGATATCCTGTCTCAAACCTCCATCCCTAGGTACATAGATCTGGCCTCTGTGTCTGATAAGTCCATATGAATCTAATGTAAAACCATCAAACTTCCCCTCAAGGGGTCTCTGAGACTCAATCTCTGATCTAGCTACAAGGTAGAAACTGTCATGAGGAAGTTGTCAAAATCCTGCTCCACAAATTTATACCCACTGAAGTAGCCATAGCTAAATGTCTCCATCTACTCAGAGCATTGATAACAACATTATCCTTCCCCTTCACATGCTCTATCTCCATGTCATACTCACATAGAAACTCCATCCAACACCACTGACGAGCATTGAGATTGGGTTGCGTGAAGAGGTGACGTAAGCTCAAATGTTATATCCTGAGAATAAATCTCCTACCCAGAATGAAATGTCTCCATCAAACAAAAGCATGCACAACTGATGCAAGCTCAAGGTCATGAGTTAGATAATTGAGCTCATGATCTTTGAGTTTGTGAGACTCAAAGGAACCACACATGGCCTCCTACATCAATACACCACCTAGTCCTGCCAAGGAAGCATCTGTACAAACAAAGAAATCTCCATGAGGATCTGGCATTGCAAGAATCAGTGTTGATGTAAGGCATCCCTTTAGTGTACTGAAGGCCTTCTCACATCCATCAGACCAAAAAAACTTCTTCCCTTTCCACTGAAGGGAAGTGATGGGGTGCATAATCTGAGAAAAGTCTTGAATAAATCTCCTATAGTAACCTTCCAACCCCATGAAACTGCACACCTCGGTCACACTAGTTGGCATGGGCCAATCCATAATAGATCTAATCTTGGTAGGATCGACTGTGATACCTTCCCCAAAAATGATGTGACCCAAGTACTACACCTCTGATTAAAAGAATGCACACTTCTCCAGGTTCCCTTAAAGTTGTTGCTCACGAAGACACTGCAGAACCTGTCGAAGGTGCTCCTCATGCTCCTCATGCATGCGTGAGTAAATCAAAATTTCATCAAGAAATATGAGCATGAAGTGATCTAAAAATTTCTGGAATACCCCATTCATCAAACTCATGAATACTGTGGGGGCATTCATCAGACCAAAAGGCACTACTGTGAACTCGTAGTGGCCATATCTCATATGGAAGGTTGTCTTATGAATATCTTCCTCTGTGATCCTCAGCTGATGGTATCCAGACTTAAGATCTATCTTGGAAAATATTGTGGCCCCCTTCATCTGATCAAACAAATCATCAATACGTGGAAGGGGGTAATGATTCTTGATCGTTACTTTGTTCAGCTGACGATAATCAATACACAATCACAGAGATCCATCCTTCTTCTTTACAAAAATCACCAGTGCACCCCAAGGGGATACACTAGGATGGATTAGGCCTTTCTCTAGAAGGCCCTCTAGCTACAACTTGAGCTCACAGAGCTCAGGGGTAGTCATCCTATAAGGTGCTCATGAGATAGGCTCTGCTCCTGGAACCAAATCAATGTGAAAATCTATCTCACATGGGGGAGGTAACCCTGAAGCTCCCCTGGAAAGACATCTGAAAACTCCCTCAAGATATGATGATCATCAAGTGATGGCCCACTAGACTCATCCTCTGATCTGTCACTAACCATGACATCATATAACTTCCAACCTCACCGTGCACACATCATTTGAGTTGCATAGCAGATATGGTGTGAATAGAGGTGGGTCTCCTGACTCCAACTATCACTGACTCCACTCCCAAATCATCTGCACATGATATTACCTTACTATAACAATCAACCCTAGCCCTATGTGTAGATAACCAATCCATGCCCAGAATAATCCCATAGGAACCCAAAGGAAGGATACAAAGATCCAAGGTCATGGAAAAGGGTCCTAGGTCAACTATGCACTCCTTGACTAAGGAGTCCACTGTGAGCTTGGCTCCAGAAGCCATCTCCACATCCCAACTATGGCTCTTCCTAACTTCCACCAGCCTGCATCACTCTACTACAAATGGGGAAATAAAAGAATCTGAGGAGCCTGAATCAAATAAAATAGGAATAGAAATGCCATCAATGCTACCTGTCATCTCAATCACCATGCTCTGGTGCTCTGCCTGGTGGTTCTCGACCACTACATATATCATGTGGCTCCTAGCCATATCACCTACTGTAGGCTCTGAAACTGTGCCTTACCCTTGTTATTAGGGTTCTGAGGGCACTCTCTCCAATGATGCCCAAGTACTCCACACCCATAGCAACTACCAGGTCCCCTCCAATGAGAAGCGACTCTTGTAGATATTCTAGTGGTCTGTGTCATGGATCCTGGTGATCCTTGCTATGGACTACTGTGGTCACTACTGATGAGCTCCTGCTGACTGAGCTCTAGGTGGTGCCTGAGTCCTGACTGGTCCCCTAGGAGGAAGCCCCATATTGTCCCCTTTGAGCATCGAATCTCTGTGGAGGCCTAAATGGAGGGCGAGTTTACTATTGCTGCTGTTGAGGTGGTTGTTGTGGTGGTCTGAATGAAGACTTTGTAGAACCATGTCCACCACGAGGAGGAGGAGCTGACCCCCTCGATCTATTATCCTACATCTGTTGGATACGACTCCGCACTCTATCTCTGGCCTGATGCATCTTCCCCCTAGTCTCCTCCATAATATAGGCCTTCTCAACGGCCTCTGCTAAATTCTGTGGGAAATGAATGCACACTGCCCCTCCAATGTCTAGGTTCAAGCCCCTGATGAACCTATGGATCCTCACCTGCTCATCCTGCATGTAGTCTACATACTGAAGTAGGTCCAGGAAGTGACTCTCATACTCTGCCACTATCATGGATGCCTGACGTAGGTCATGGAACTCATCTATCCTCTGTTGAATGAACCTCCTGGACAAGTATCTACTCCTGAACCACTCCTCGAAGAGCTCCCAAGTGACTGTCTCAGAATCCACATGGAGCTTCTACTCCTCAGGTCCTCCACCAAACCCTGACTCCATCTCTCAGAAGGTGGATGGAAACACGAGCCTTCGTGTTGTTGGTACATGGACATAGCTTGAAGCATCCGCTCAAGCTGACCAACCATGCCTCTTCCTAAAATCCTCCAGTTTCCCCAAGTGAAATGAGATGGATGGAGTTTCAGGATCTCTCTGATGTGATCTTCCACTGTAGATTGTCTACCCTCTAGGTCTCTCAACATGATCATCATGCTACCTAGGGCTCCTAGATCTGTCCCTGTGTCTTGTAGCCCTGTCTCCAAGACCTCTCTATGGTGAATCTCATCTGACTGACTCCACATGGGATTTCTCTTCCCTATTATCATCACTATGTCAGGAAGGTGCACGAGCCTCTACTGATGGCTCTATGTCATGTCTGTTGTGTCTCCCTCCTAACGATCCTCCATGTATAACGACATTAACATCCTGTAACGTCTGAAGTATCTGAGGCAATATGGCTGCTACTGCCTGATCTAGGGGTGGTAAGTCTAGGTCCACATGAAAGAACCCCTCATCTAGTCCACACCTCCTACACAGACCAAGGCGAGAGTTAGTTTATTATTCTAGATTTTGTTTTCAGTTTTCTAGGTTTTCTTCATTTAAAATATCATGCAAAGTTGTGTGATCTAGGTTTAGAGTTGCGCTAAGTTTTCTTGTTATGTCTTATGTTTCCAAGTGTGCCCGGGGTCCAAGCATTGAACCCATGGCTCTGATACCAAGTGTAACGCCCACAAATTTGACATTCTAAAACCACATTAATCCTTAAACAATTATCTAGAAAGTTGCAGAATTTTTTTTTTGTTTTAAGTTATAAGGGTGTCAAACCCTAATATACATTTAATTAATTCCTACTAAGCAATTTTCTACATTTCATAGGATGGATCCAGTCTAGATTATTAATTAAATATTCTTAATCCATTTCTAAAATCTGTCAATTTAATTATCATCACTAGATAAGTGTCCATTAATTATTTTACTAGGTTAAATAGTTTCCCTCTTAGGAATTAACATTCAACTCACATTTAATAAACCCTTATCCTTAGTTACTTAGTTCTCTTAAATTATTTTCTTTAATTCCATTTAAATAATTACTAAAACATACTAGGAACTAAATAATTAACTTAACATATAAGGGTATTAAATGGCCACCTTCACCCATTTACACATACCTTTAAATTACTTAAAATTACCCATAATACATATTCTTACCTAACAATTGTAGGGTTGATTCTTAACCCTTGGATCAAATCAATTGTGGCCACTAGATCTTAGGGTTCCATACTAACCCTAACCATCCTTAAGAAATTTTATTAAACCCCTTATTCTTTTCCCCAACCTCCTCATTTGGTCTCTTTTCTTTTTTAATTTGTAGGTTGGAGAAATGGAAGCCATGGGAGCAAGGAAGGAAGAAACCATGAAGGAATTCACTTTAATCAAGCTTAGTTTAGTTTAGGTTATAAATTTATTATTTAATGTCTTTCATTTGAAGATTGTAGAGGTTTCCACTCCAAATCTGGATTTGTTTTTTAGTTATTTCCATTTTTAGTTTTCTATTTGGGAAAAAATACCTACTTCATTTTTAAATCCATGAGATTGAATACATTTAAATGCCCATTTGAAGATTTACATGTTTAGAACAATGAATTTATGCCCTTATGCTTTTGCTGGTGATTTCCTCTTTAAATTTGTAGGCTCAAATTTTTAATTTAACAAGTTTAAAATTTTCCAGTCGCGGATTTTAATTTTCCACCTTAGTGATGAAACCACCGCCCAAAGTAGGTCAGACGGTCTTGGACCACTGCCTACCCTATTTGGGATGATTCACAAACTTCCGCCTTTCCTTAGGTAAGTTTCAGAGACCACCTCTCTGCACAGGGTGAAGGATCTTGTTCTTTAAAACAAAACCATCAATTCCACAATTTTTTCCAAAAACAAATTTTACTAGAATGTTTTACAATTTATCCTTAAATTTATATTCCTAAAGTCTCAAGTTGAAAGGTTATTCCATTTATTCATTCCATGACTTAAGGATTACTAAATTTAAATATTTGGCCCTATTTCTATAAAATGATATAAAAACAACCCTCATGTACAATGATAATTTATTTTGTTAACCATATAAATTTTGACATTATCACAAGAGTTAAGGAATGGAACATGACATTCAACAAGTTGGAATCCATGGAGAATTAATTTATTTTAGTATTAAGGATTTATGAGTAATGTTTCCAGTTTGAAAATAGTAGATTTCCACTCCCCTAAGCATAGGAGTTTATTGTAGGTTATGCCTTCCAATTAAAGTTGTTGAAGAAGCTCATTAAGAGGACCTTGATGAAAATACCTCCATTATAATGTAAGTCATAGAAGTACCTCATGGGTTTGTAAATATCACAACTTAATATATTTCCCATTCTTCAGAAATGTCATCTTATGCCTCCCAATGCTGGTGTTATGCCTCTAGAAGCATATTTGCAAGCATTACCCTAAAGGTTAGTAAATAATCAATTTAAGGAAATGCAAGAATTATATCTTATCCAAGATGGTGTTGACAGGTCCTAGTGACCCAGCTCCCCCACCAGTAAAGTGATGAATTCAAATAACCACCCTTTCCTGGGTGACATATTCAAGAGACCATCGCTCTAATTATACTAGGCGGTTCAGAGACCGTCTCTCTACATAGGGTATGGTCCTATTCTTCAAAACATAGAACCATCATTTCCAAAATTTTTCCAAAAAAAAATTTTACTAGAGTGATTTATAGTTTTTCCTTAGCTTGAATCACCCTAAACATCCTAAAGTCTCCAGTTTAAAGGTTATACCATTTATTCATTCCATTCCTAAAATTAATAAATTTAAAGATTTTCTATTTCAATAGTAACAAGAAACCAACTACAAGATCATTTTCATTTTCTTCCAACATTATTTCTTTCAAGTAATAAATTAAGAATGAAGCTTAATCTATTCCTTGTATTATTGCTTTTCCTTACCACAACCAATTACAATTTTTAGACAAAATAACTAATTATAATTTATTGCACCTTTCCATTATGACAACTACAACCATTTTTACTCAAGGTAAGCTACAAACATACACCCTCTATTTCACATTCAAATTTTCTAAGAATACATTAAGGTTCAATGATTTACAACTTCTATGTTCTTCCTTTCATTTTTACAATAATGCAACTTCAAAAATGATAATGAACTTTCTTTTTCTATGAGCATAGCTCATTTCTCACAATGAAAAAAGATTTCTTTCCAACAATACATTACAACTTAATAAACAAAATATACAATACAACTTTTCTTTTAAATACAATACTACTAGTCTTCCACCTTAAGTGGGAATTACAAGAAAAGTTTCTACAATGAAGGATTTATTTTGACTTCAACAAAAATTCTCCAAGTCCCAATTCTTCAACAAGATCTCCACCATTTCTTCACTTTAATCACAACAATAAAAATGGGGAGAGGCAACACTCTCCACCCAACCAATAATCCAATGAGGAGAAGAAGCTATCCTCCTCATTGGCCCCCGAGCCCCAACCAAAATGCAATAAAGGATGGATTCAACTCATGTAAACTATCACAAAGCTTCCACATCACAATACAAAATTTCACAACCATTTCAAAACACATTCAACACAAGATGCAATCACAAGAAGGAAACTAACAAAATACACAAGGCTTGAAAATGTAAAGCCGATGGAGAAAGGATCTATGGGGAAATCACTTATACCTCCCAATGGGAATTAGGTACCCATCCTAAAGCCCTCTAATATACATCTAAAATCCCTACACAACTCTTATGCCTCCCTCAAGATCCTCTCCTGCCTCCTAAATTCTCTTATGCCTCCCTACAATCTCTTATGTCTCCCTCAAAATAACCAAGTAAGAAATGCAAGCATTTTCTTATCCAAGGTAGGGCACCCAACCCAAATCCCTCCCAAAACAAAAAATAAACTCTTATGCCTCCCTATCAATATAAAATCCCCATAGCCTTCTCCTACACAATACTTAGGAATTATACCCAAGATCTTAACAAGCACAGAAACATTCACTTGCATACAAACATACACATAAAACAAAAAAATAAAACAATGGTGTAGTTCCTACCTTTCCATGGTAGAATTTGATCAAAGAGTCACACTCCAAGCTCCTTCAAGCTCAATCCACTCCAACAAGCTCCAAAACATCAACAAGCACTCCAAAACTCTCCAACTCAAAAAATACAAGAGCACAAATGAAATGAAGTAACCCCCAAACAAACAAATAAACTTGCATATATAGAAAAAGGAGAGAGGAGGGTGAGGTGGCTCCATGTAGGATGCCACATCACTTATCCTCAACTCCACATCACAAGTCAAATTCCTCAACCCCAATGCACAATAAATTGGTGGTTGAGAGGAATGACAAGCCTTATACACACAATCCAAACCCACACCCCCTAAGGACATAATTTAAAACCCATGTAAGAAAAGTGTAATAAATGTCACTTTTTACCATACAAAACACATAATGGGGTCTATTTTTTACCCCCAAATCCATAGGTAGGGTTGGTATATGAAATTAAGAGTGTGGGACAATATCTTAGCTTGTCCCACAAGCCTCCAAAATGGCCCTTAAGACCAAATCCGAAATTCCAATGTAAGTTAGAGTGTACCACACTCAAGGTCACTTACACTCAATGAAAATCAAAAAAATCCAAAAGACCAACAACTCTAATAATTGATTTTTGTCACATCCCCATATGGCTTAATAACATGATTTAATTACTTAATAATAGCACATTAATCAACAATGATTAAATAAATTACATCACAAATAAATCACATACTCTACAATAAATAAAATAAAAGGGGAAAGAATTACACACATAACCCATGGTCACAATTGGAGGTCATCCCCTCCATGGGGACCCCCTAACAAAAATTAAAACAAACATAACACACATTACACAAGTTGTCGTGGTGACCTTCATTGTATTCATCTAGTATTCCACTGTGGTTGGTCTCTAATCCCTCTTTTGATTGCTCTGATATAATCACCTGCAAAATCACACAATACCTCCTTCTCCTCATGGTACATCAAAAATATCAAGATAAAATATATGCACATCAAATCAGTAACCATCCTCATATATGATAAATCATCATCTCAACTAAACAATGTTATCATTTGTCTAAAATTGATCAACAACATCTCAATTCTATCTTTTTTTATCATTATCAACAAGATTACAAGATTAGTTCAAATGCTAAATCCTACTAAACATGAAGAGAATTCTGAATTTCAGTAATATATATTTCAACAACACATCATCATCATTAATATAAAAATCTCTCTCTCTGCCTCTAAGAATCCACAAAAATCATACTGTGAATCACATTCCATCAATAATCAGAATATCACTATCATCTAACATCATGCTAAACCAAAATGATGCAATAAAATCCATGTCTATAGTCAATAGTAACTAAAATCAAAATATAATAAGTTTCAACTCCAGTATGACATATGGGTAAAGAAGGCTAGCTTGATGCTAATTCTCAGCCTTCACCCTTTGACACTCTAAAAAATGTGACACAAACTGAGCTACATCTCTCCGAAGACTTATCTAATGATATAGTTGTCTCAAGGTGGTGTGCATCTTATTCACCCCTAGATGGGCTAAAGAAGGTGCACGATGAGCCTATGCCAAGATATCCTGTCTCAAACCTCCATGCCTAGGTACAAATATCCATCTTCTGTCTCTCATAAGTCCATCTATCTCTAATGAAAAACCATCAAACTTCCCCTCAAGGGGTCTTTAAGACTAAATATTTGATCTAGCTGAAAGGTAGAAACTGTCATGCGAGGAAGCTACTACAAAATCCTTCCCCATAAATCTATACCCACTGAAGTAGTAAAAAGGAAATGTCTCCATGTATACTTAGAGCATCGAAAGCCACATTACTCCATCCCCTTCACATGCTCTATCTCCATGTCGTAATCACATAGAAATTCCATCCAATGCCGTTGACGAGCGTTGAGATCAGGTTATGCATGAAGAGGTGACATATAGCTCAAATGGTCATCCTGAGAATAAATCTTCTTCCCAAAAGGAAATGTCTCCATCAAACCAAGGCATGCACAACTACTGCAAGCTCAAGGTCATGATTTAGATAATTAAGCTCATGATATTTGAGTTAGTGGAGACTCAAAGTGTAACCACATGACCCTCCTGCATCAAAACACCATGTAGTTCTCCCAAGAGAAGCATCCATACATACATGAAGAAATCACCATGTGGATCTGGCATTGCAAGAATCAATTGGCACTGACCTAAGGCATCCCTTAAATGTACTGAAGGCTTACTCACATTTGTTAGACCAAAAACAACTTCCTTTCTACTGAAGGGAAGTGATGGGGTATGTACAATCCGAGAAGAAGTCCTGAACAGAATCTCATTTAGTAACCTGCCAAACCCAAGAAACTGCACACCTCATTCACACTAGTTGGCACTGGGCTACAATCCATTATAGATCTAACCTTAGAAGGATTGATTGTGATCCTTCCCCAAAATGATGTGACCCAAGTACTGCATCTCTAACTGGAAGAACACACACTTCTCTAGGTTACCCTAAAGCTGCTGCTCACAAAGACACTACAGAACCTATCGAAGGTGCTCCTTGTGCTCCTCATGCATGTGCATGAGTAAATCAAAATTTCATCAATAAATATGAGCAAAAAGTGATCCAGAAAAAATCTAGGAATAACCCATTCATCAAAATCATGAATACTGCGAGGGACATTCATCATACCAAAAGGCATTATTGTGAATTCGTAGTGGCCATATCTCATACGGAAGGCTATTTTATGAATATCTACCTCCATTATGCTTAAGTGATGATATCCAAACTTAATATCTATCTTGGAAAATACAATTTCCCCGTTCATTTGATTAAACAAATCATCAATACATGGAAGGGGGTAACGATTCTTGATCGTTACTTTTTTTAGCTGATGATAATCGATACACAAACGTATATATCCGTCCTTCTTCATTAACAAAAATCACCGGTGCACCCCATCAGGGGATACACTACGATGGATTGGGAGTTTTTAAAGAATGCCCTCAAGCTGTAACTTGAGCTCATAGAGCTTGGGGGTAGTCATCCTATAAGGAACTCGTGAGATAGAATCTGATCTCATGGAACCAAATCATTGTGAAAATATATCTCACATGGGGGAGGTAACCTTAAAATCTCCACCTAGAAAGACATCTTAGAAATTCCCTCAAGATATGATGATCATCAAGTGATGGCCCACTTGAATTGTCCTCTAATATGTCACTAACCGTGATATCATATAACTGGAAAACCTCATCGCACACACCATTTAAGCTGCATAACGGATATGGTGTGAATAGAGGTGGGTCTCATGACTTTAACTGTAACTGACTCCACTCAAAAATCTTCTGATGCATGATATTACCTTACTATAATCAATCAACCTTAGACCCTATGTGTAGATAACCAATTAATTCCTAGAATAATCCCATAGGAACTAAACAGGAAGGATACAGAGATCAAAGGTCATCAAAAAGGGTCCTAGGTCGAATATGCACTCCTTGACTAAGGATTATACTATGAGCTTGGCTCTAGAAGCCATCTCCACATCCCAACTAATGTCTCTTCCTAACATGCCACAAGCCTACACCAATCTACTACAAATGGGGAAATAAAAGAATCAGGGGATCCTGAATAAAATAAAACATAGGAATAGAAATGTCATCAATGCTACATATCATCTCAATCACTGTGCTCTGGTGCTCTATCCCGACAGTTCTTGATCATTGCATATATCCTGTGGCTCATTTCCATATCACCTACTATAGGACTCTAAAACTAGCATGCCTTACCCTTGTTATTAGGGTTCTGAGAGAACTCTTTCAAATTATGCCCAAGTACTCCGCACCCATAACAACTACCAAGTCCCCTCCAAAAAGAAGTAGATCCTATAGGTAATGTAGTGGTCTGTGTCCTAAATCCTTGATCATCCTCTAATGGAATGTCTATGGTCATTGTTGATGATCTTCTCTTGACTAAGACCTCTAGGTGGTGCCCGAGCCCTGATTGGTCCCCTAGGAGGAGGCCCCATACTACATACCCTCTAAGAACATCAAATCTCTATGGAGGCCTAAATGAAGGACGAGCCTGTCACTGCTACTGAGGTGGCTGCTATGGTTTCCTGAAAGAAGACTATGCATAACCATGTCCATCATGAGGAGGAGGAGCTGACCCACGCAATCTGACCTATTATCCTACATCTACTGGATATGGACTCTGGACTCTATCTTTGTCCTGTTGCATCTTCCCCTTGGTCTCCTCCACAATGTATAGGCCTTCTCAACAACCTCTGTTAATGTCTACAAACAATGAATGTGCACTTGCCCCTCCAATGTCTAGGTTCATGCCCTTAATGAACTTGTAGATCCTCACCTTCTTGTCCTACATGTAGTCTACATACTGAAGTAGATCCAGGAAGTGACTCTCATACTCTGCCACCGTCATGGATGCCTGACGCAGGTCATGGAACTCATCCTCTGCTGAATGAACCTCTTGGAAAAGTATCTTCTACCGAATCACTCCTCAAAGAGATCTTAAGTGATTTTCTTGGAATCTATATGAAGCTTCTACTCCTCAATCCCCCACCAAACCCCAGCTCCATCTCTCAAAAGCTGGATGGAAACATGAGCCTTCATGTTGTTGGTACATAGACTTAGCTTGAAACATATTCAAGTTGACCAACCATGCCTCTGCCTAAAATTCTCCAACGTCCCTAGCAAAATGAGATGGATGGAGTTTCAAGATCTCTCTGATGTGATCTGCCACTGTAGACTCTCTACATATAGGTCTCTTGACACGATCATCATGTTATCTATGGCTCCTAATTTTGTCCCTATGTCATGTAGCCATGTCACCATGACCTCTCTATAGTGAATCTCTTCTAGTTGACTCCAGGTGGGATTTCTTTTCCCTATACTCATCAGTATGTCAAGAAGGTACACGAGCCTCTACTGATGGCACTTTGTCCTGTTTGTTATGCCTCCCACATAAATACCCTCTATGTATAGCGGCAATAACATCCTGTAATGTCTAAAGTATTTGATGCAATATGGTTTCTACTGCCTGTTCTGGAGGTGGTAAGTCTAGTTTCACGTGGTAAGTCTTGTTCGCGCCTCATGTACATACCAAGGTGAGAGTTAGTCTATTGTTCTAGATTTTGTTTCAGTTTTCTAAGTTTTCTTCGTTTAAAATATCCTGCAAGTTGTGTGATCTAGGTTTCAAATTGTGCTATGTTTTCCTGTTATGTCTTATGTTTACAAGTGTTCTAGGGGTCCAAGCGTTGAACCCATGGCTCTTATACGAAGTGTTACGTCCACAAATTTGACGTTCCAAAACCACATAAATCCTTATAAATTTATCTGGAAAGTTGTGGAATTTTTTCTTTTGTGTTAAACAGGTTGCTAGGTGTCAATCCTATAATACGCTTAATTAATTCCTAACAACAATTACTACACTACAAGGATAGACCAAGTCTAGGTTAAATAACCAAATATTCTTAATTCATTTGTAAGGTCAAATTAATTAAAAACTACTAGGAAGGTGCCATTAATTAATTTACTTGGTTAAAAAAATTTCCCCCTCTTAAGTTAACCTTCAAACTATATTTATTAAAAACTTGTCCTTAGTTATCTTAGTTCTCTTAAACTATTTTCCTTAAATTCCATTTAAATAATTACTAAGAAAAATTAGGAACTAAATAATTAACTTAACATACAAGGGTATTAAATAGCCCCATTCACCCATTTACATATTTATTCTTACCTAATAATTGTAGGGTTGATTATCAACCCTTTGATCAAATCAATTGTAGCCACTAGATCTTAGGGTTCCATACTAACGCTAACTATCCTTATGAAATCTTATTAAACCTTTTTCTTTGCCCTAGCCTCCTCATTTGGTCACTTTTATTTTGTTTAATTTACAGGTTGGAAAAATGGAGGCCATGGGAGAAAGGAAGGAAGAAGCCATTAATGAATTTCACTACAATCAAGCTTATTTTAGTCTAGGATTGTAGATTTATCATTGAGTAATGTCTTTCATTTTAAGATTGAAGAGAGTTTCCACTCCAAATCTGTAGTTTTTGATTTAGTAATTTCCATTTTTAGTTCTCCTAGATTTGGGAAAAACACTACTTCCATTTTTAATCCAAGAGATTGAATGTACATTTCAATACCCATTTGAATATTTACAAGTTTCAGAACAATGAATTTATGCCTTTATTGCTTGTTCGAGTGATTTCCTCTTTATACTTTATAGGCTTAAATTTTTAGTTAGACTAAATTAAAATTTGCACAAGACATGGATTTGAATTTTTCCAGCCATCAGTGACGGAACCGCCGCCTAAAGCATGTCGGTAATCCTAGGGACCACTGCCCTTCCTAGGTGACGATTCACAAACCGTTGCTCTTGCCTATAATGGATGGTTTAGAGACCTCCACTTTGCACAGGGAGTCGGTCCTGTTCTTTAAAAACTGGAACTTTCATTTCCGTATTTTTTCAAAAAAATACAAAATTTACTAGAGTGCTTTAAAGGTCATCCTAATCTTAAATTTATATTCCTAAAGTCTTCTAGTTGAAATGTTATAATCCATTTATTCATTCCATTCTTAAATTACTAAATTTAAATATTTTCTATTTCAATAGTAACAAGAAAAACAACTACAAGGTCATTTTCATTTTCTTTCAAGTCCAAAAGTATGAAAGAAGCTAAATCTACTTCTAATGTTATTGTGTTCTTTACAACAAAATGCAATATTTCAACATAATAAATTACTTAAAATTTATTGCATCTTTCCATTTCCACTACTACCATTTTTTCAAGTAACCATAAACAACTTTATTTCACATTCAATTTTGTAATTGGATACACTATTAATGTTTTACAACTTCTATGCTCTTATTTTCATTTTTACAAAAATACAAACACTTACAATAGCAATGCACTTTCCTTTTTCTTTGAGCATGATTCATTCTCTTACAATGTAAAGAACTTACTTTCTCACAACACAATTACAAGTAAACCTTTAAACATGATTTCCATTTTGATTTATTCCTTTACATATTACAATTTGAGGAGAAAGGAAATTATTCAATTCCTCAATGAACTTTCTTCAAAATAATAATACAACTTGGTAAATGAAACTTACAATGCAACATTTCTTTTTAAAAAAATACAATACTACAAGTCTTCCTCCTTAATTGGAAATAACAAAAGGGTTTTCTCACAAGGAAGGATTTCTTTTGGACATCAACAAATGCTCCAAGTTTCACATCACCAACAAGAGCTCCACCATGTCTTCACTTGATCAAAACAACAAAAAATTGGGGGAGAGGCAACACTCTCCACCCAACCAATAATCCAATGAGGAGAAGAAGTTATCCTCCTCATTGGCCCTCGAGCCCCAACCATAATGCAATAAAAGATGTATCCAACTCATGGAACCTATAAAAATCTTCCACATCACAATAAAAATATTTCACAACCATACCAAAACACAATCAACACCAAAAACAATCACAAGAAGGAATTTAACAAAATATACAAGGCTTGAAAATGCAAAGCCAATGGAGCAAGGATCTATCGGGGGATCACTTATGCCTCCCAATGGGAATTAGGTTCCCACCTTAAAGCCCTCAAATATACATCTCAAAACCCCTACACAAATATTATGCCTCCCTCAAAGTCCTCTTATGCCTCCCACATTCTTTTATGCCTCCCTACAATCTCTTATGCCTCCCCCATAAGAACTTACTAAGAAATGTAAGCATTTTCTTATCCAAGGTGGGGAACAAAACCCAAATCCCTATAAAACATGAAATAAAATCTTATGCCTCCCTACATATAAGATCCTCATAGCCTTCTCCTACACCATACTTACGAAATCTATACAAGAACCTAACAAGCATACCAACACATATACTCATTTTTGAATTAATTAAAGGTCACATCCAGACGAATTGTGATAAAACACCATGACCTATAAATTGATAAAATGTATTTAATTAATTTTTCCCTCAAATTAATTAAATACCAGGAATTTGATTTAAAACCCCAAGTTGAGTCAACCTAAGGTTGGCGATGAGTTAGGACTAGGTCAGGTAGTTTTATAACTACTTTCGAGAGCATGAACCTATATAAGTTTGTATTATAATTGTAATATTCTTCTTCTTATTCTTCTTATCTCTCACCTAATCTTTTGGGGAACTATTTTATCTGCCTTTACTGGACAATGTTGTTGTAACTTTGTGTAAACATATTTTCCCTCATGAATACAATGTTTTTACCATTGTTTTTTAATATTTCTCAATTATGAAATATGTCAATATTTTTGCAATTAAATTATTAATGTTATTTTTCCTTCATAGTGTGATTGATGCTTAGGTGATCAGACTTTGTGTTTGATATCAAGATACGCGGACTTCGTGCCACATCATCATAAAGTGGCTAAAGGAGATAAATACTTTTTGTTATCCACGTTTGACATTCATTGTATGAATTTGTGACAGGTAAAGAAGTTACCTTTGTGCAGCTCTCTTCTTACAATTCATATGCATCTTTCTCATCTTTCCCATTTTGTAAATATGGTGATTTTGTATGATGAAGAAGGAAATATGAGTCCTTGATAGATAGATTTGCACAACTTTTTATCTCAGGTTTATCTATCTTTCCAAATACTTACATGGTTGTAATATTTTCTCCCTCGTTCCTCCATTCTCTCTGAATTTTCCTTTCCCAATTTTGTTTCCCTTTTGTGCTTTCTAGTTAAAATTGCCATAAAATTAAAAATCCCATTGTACAAGGTAACTACCCCTCTCAAACGTAGAGTAACTTCACCCTATCAAAAGGTGAATTTGCCTAAATCTTGTTAGTTTTTATGTGCTTCTATTGGGAATATTCAGTGATATAAAATCCAACCAACTCACTAAGTATTTAGTTGGATGTATATTTATTACCTAAATTAAAAACCACTTAAGAAAAACAAATAGAATCTTCTTAAAGGAAACAACTTATCTTCAAATTGGTTAATAAATTTTCTTCCCCTGACTTCTATAATACTTGCCTTATTTTCTTCAAATAATATTGTCACACCATATTGAATATTAGCATGACATTTAGTTATTGTTGATGTAAAATTACAACACCCCTTGAATGGCCCAAGTTTTAATGGGGCATCTGGTGTAACCTACATAACATGGGACCATCTCTCAAGCTATGGGACTTGCGAACTTGAGAAGGTCCTCTGGAGAAGGCCAATTCCTCTACCTAATCCTAATGCTAAACTACTCGTAATGTAGAAAATACACCTAACTACACCTATCCTAAAAATTCCAAGGAGACAAGGAGAGAGAAAGTGCCTAAAATGGGAAATCCTACACTAATGAGGTGACATCCCAAGAAAAGGGGCAAGATACTCTATTGAGGGAGGATGAAATAGGGAAAAGGGGGGTAAGGGACGTTAGATAGATGTAACATAGTCATAGACCCATTCCTAATTATCCATTAAAAATCCATGAAACACAACATCATGAACTTGCAAGTGAAACAACATGCATAGAAAACAAACACGAAATGGAGAGGTAAGAAAATACAATAAAAATGAGCTAAGGTTGAAGAAACACCACAAAATATTATTTCTTCAAGGTATGCACAGACCATTACATTGATGCTCAGAGGAATAAATATGCTTTCCAAGTGTAGGAGAAGGCTTACAGCTCAAATGGACTTGAGGGAAAATTTTACAAGAGTTTCCCCAGCTCCCAAAATGTCTCTCCTAAAAATGAGGCATATTTTACAATATATAAGAAATATCTCACCAACCCTCATTAAAGAGGTATGGGCATCCATAAAAATTCACTTCCTGAGGGTACTTATGTTAGATGAAGACATGGGCGCTATGACCGCATTAAAATCCAATTGTTGAAATATTAGGACCCGTGAGCCACCCAACCATGTGGTAGCATCCAACCTGGTTCTACCATCCAACCTGGGTGTCATGGTTACCCACTAAATGAGAGGGGTGTGACAGGCATCAATGAAGTTTAAATATATGGGACATCCGATATTTCACTACATGACTTATCCAATGAATTGGCACCATGAAGTTTAGCTCCATTTGAAGAATATTTTGAGGAAAAAAAATGGAAATTTGATATAGATTAAGTAAGCTTCTCATAAGGTAAACTGGAAGTTTTCTAGGAGCTTGATGATCAATGTTGTAAACTTGTCATTAAGGATTTAAATTACTATGTGACTCCCTCTCAATTTGATCCCAATTCCCTCAAAATATTGATTTCATGGAAGACCTTCCTCTCCCCTCAATTAAAATAGACCATGTAGTGCTCACTTCCCTTTGACACCTTTTTAATACTAATCATGATGCTGCTGATTATATTATGGATATGATTATGGACTTTATTATAGTATGATGATAGGTATGTTAGATCATGGATTATTGTTGACTTGATTCAGTTATGATGCTTGATGATTATTAGAGACATTTTATATGTTGATGATGATATACTGTTTGACATGGTTGTATTATGGATGTTGTGTGGACTTGTGATATTTGGATATTGTGAGTAGACCTAGAAATGGAAATTATTGGATGATGATATAGTTGTTGATAAAACTATAAATGCTATTGTTAGAATTGCTTTGATGTTGTTGTGATTCAAATATCTAAATGATTTTAGTAATTATATTTATATTATTTTAGGTTTTATGATATGGCCACGAGGCCGAAGGAGGTATTTGTGTTTCGCAGGTTAAAATATCACAACAAACAGTGGGGGATTGGAGACCAACCACACTGGAATTCTAGATGAATTCAACAAGGTCACCATGGAAACTAGTATTTGTTTGTGCGTGTTTGTGTGTGTTAGGGATTTCCATGGTGGGGGGCGGGGGGGGGGGGGGGGGGGGGGTAACCTTTAATTATGACCAAGGGGTTTTATGTATTTCTTTTATTTTGGTCCCTTTGTTTATGTTTGCATGTGTTTATTTTGTGGTGCTTTTACCCCTTCATTAATTATTAAATAGTGTGTAAATATTGAGAGTAACCATATTTTTAAAATAAATAAATCAAATATGTCATAAGAAGGTAATTAATGAGAGTTGTTGGCCATGATTTAAAGTTTTATAAGTAATGTGTAAGTGATATGTAAGTTATGTGGGAATTGACTTTGAGTGTGAAACACTCCACCTTCTTGGAAATTCGAATATGTCCTTGGAGGCTGATTTTGGAGGCTTGTGGGACAAGTTAAACTTGTCCCATACCTCTTAAATTTAATTACCAACAATACCTATGGTTGGGGAGTTGAGATTAGACTCTTATAATACCTTTTGAGAAGGTAAATTGTAGGTTTTAATTGCACTTTTCTTACATGATTTAATTTCAGTCCTTTGGGGTGTGGGTTGGATTTGAGTGTGACAGAGTCATATTATTCACCCACTTATTTATTATGCATTGGAGAATGAAGTTGACTTTTGGGTTATGGTTGAGGATGTGTGATGTGGCATCCTACATGGACCCACCTCATCCTCTTCTCTTCCCTCTTCTATAAAATTTGAATTCCTTGCCTTGTTTTGGGGTTGTTGCTTCATTTTTGGAGACTTCATTCTTGGGTGAATTCCTTGCCTTGTTTTGGGGTAGTTGCTTCACTTTTAGAGACTTCATTCTTGGGTGAATTCCTCACCTTGTTTCGGGTTTGTTGCTTCATTTTTGGAGACTTCATTCTTGGGTGAATTCCTTGCCTTGTTTTCGGGTTGTTGCTTCATTTTTTGAGACTTCATTCTTAGGATTAAATTCCTTGTTGTTTTGGGAGCTCTTACTTGAAGAAGTTTTTGGAAAATTTTTGCTTTCTTGTTCTTGGCTGATTTCAATTTCTTGCATTGGGATAAAGCTTTTTGTTTTGGAACCTGGAACAACTCCATCATGGAGATGTAGGATCTTGACTCTTGAAATGCTCTTCTTGTATGAATGTTTTGGCATGTTTGTGGGCTGTTGGGTAGAAGGCCTAGGAATGGTGTAGGAGAAGACTATGGGGTTTTTTTTTGTGGGAGGCACAAGTGTGTTTTAGGGAGGTATAAGGGTGGAGGGAGTTGGGATTTGGGTTCCACCTTAAAAAGAAATAGCTTGCATTTCTTTACTCGTTATGGGGTGCCATAAGAGGTTGAGGAGGCATAAGAAAATGTGAGTAATAAGGGGTACTTAGGGGAGGCATAAAGGCATGTCAGGGATTTGAAATGATATATATATATATATATATATTGGAGGTTTGTTCTTAGGTGGTGATACCAATTTCCCCTTTGGGAGGCATAAGTAGCATCCCCCATAGTTTCTTTCTCCTTTGGCTTTCTTGATGAAGCCTTAGTATTGTTTGTCATTTTTCAATGTAGTTGTAAACTACATTCTATTTTGGACTATGTTTTTATTGTGAAAATGTTGCTTGTGTGTTTTTGGAAGCCTCTTGTTGCTATGAGTTGGATCACATCTTTTATTGTAATGTGGTTGGGGCTCGGGGGCCAATGAAGAAGGATGGCTTCTCCTCTTCATTGGATGTCTTGGTTGGGTTTCCCCTAATCTTGTTGTGATCAAATTGGAAGAATGAGAAATATGCATGCTGTTGTTCTGGAGCTGAGAAAAAGATAGTTTGACAATTCTAGGTCTTAATCACATACTACTATTCATATGAATCTTAAGAGATAAAACTACCAATTATATATCTTGTTACTACCCCAAGCGCACTAGTTTATCACCCATTATGCATTGGCTGCTCACCCGAGGCACACAGAGCACTAAGCCCCTCCTTTATGAGAGATTCGTGAGAATATTCCACCATTAATGGAGGATAGGTTACAAGAACAAAAATATATGCATTCACTCAAAAATAGAAAGTACAGATATCAGATCCAGACACAGATGTACCATTAATAGAAAATAAACATTGTAATAAGTATAAAGAAACTAGAAATGATCTATAACAACATGAGTAACAAAAGGGTTTATGCCCATAAACTAGTATATCTAAAATAACACATCATATATTGATTTTTAAACCTTTACATTGGCCTCATTACATCATATGGGTCATTCACACAGAATTTGGTTCCGGAATAGAGTTGCTTCTATCCTTTCATTCTCTTGAGAAACAGATAAGGGTTAGGGCTAGGAGGAATACCTGTTGAGTGTTGGGAAGGTGTGCGCATACCGTAGAGAGATCAGATCGATTGTGAAGAACTTCTTTTTGTCTAGGAAGGACTACTTGTTCCTGATGAAGATACAGGTCCAAGGAATGTGGTGGCGACAGTAAGGCTTAGTTGGGATGATCTGGTATTAGAAAGTGAGCTGATGAAGCTATCCTTAGTCTTTTCCAATGCTTGAATGGGTGTGACAATGATCCAGTTGCGCAGTTACAGTCTTGGGCTCGATCCTCTTCTCTGCAAACTCTCCTACTTGTTTTACTTCTCTTTCTTCTTGCCCAATGAATTCTGGATCCTTTCTTTTTGGTTGGGGGAGGTCATTTATAGGGAACCGATGCCAGTTATGTAACCGATGGCGATCGAGTAGGAACCGATGTCGGTTAGGTCAAAGTGGCTATTTTTAGTAAAATAGCCAACTTTCCCTCCTTTTCTCCTGAGGGATCAGTTGTGGGCTTGGTCAAGTCATTATTAGGCTCGTTTTGGTGTGGGTGAGGGGTAATGAGTCATGGGTGTGGGTCTGGACCAAGTCATAGGTCTTAACTAGGTTGGTTTAGGGTTAGGGCTAGGTCACGGTGAGGTGGAGAGATGAGGTGGTGGGTTTGAAGATGTGGATTTATTAATTATAAGGTAATTAATAAATTATTATGTGTGTAATGTTTAGGTGGTGAGGTAGGGTTAGGTTGTGGGATGAGATATAGGGTACAGGGTGTCGTAAGACCCAAATTTGGTTTCTACATTTACCCCTTATTGTCATGTGGCTTGTATTTTAAAGTTGCACTGACAATAATAAGAAGTGGTTGCCCCAGTTAAGGGTATAGGTAATCCCCTTCAAATCTATCACAGATTGAGGCGACGTGAAATCAAGGATAGGGTTGATGTTATCACTGAATCACAGCACCCATGTGTTTATACAAGTGCATATACTTGAACTCACAGTGTGATTGGATAACATGGGTACTATCTCCAAGTTGTGGGACTTGTTACTTGAGATAGACCTCCAGAGAAAGCTGGTTCTTGCTCCTAAACTACCTGCCACAATCTACTTTAATGCAGGGGAAACTAACTATTCTTATTTAAATTTCCAAGGGACCAGGGAGAGAGAATGCATAAAATGAAAGCCTACACTAAAGCGGTGATACACCAGAAAAGGAGGGTGTGAGAGTAGTTCTCCAAATGTGTGAAATACAGAAGCAAAGTGCACACTAGAATAGGTGATGATAGTTCTCCATAATCTAGAAAAATGCATTCACAACGATACTCTAAGCATACACAATGATAATGGATCCCTGCAAGAACATAATAATAGACACAATATTCTTGTAGAAAGATTAAAGGGGCAAAAAGAATGCAAGAAAACACAGCGGGGGAAGCAAGATAAGGGCCTAGATCACCATGCAAGGAGTCCAATACAAAGGTCTGCAGCACATTGGCTTCACAAAGCAATTTTTACAAAGCTTTGCTATCTGAAAACCCTCTCCCTTTTACAATGAACCCAACACTCCAATTCATAGAAAAATGAGAAAGGAGAGAGAAGGGAAAATGGAAATCCCAAAATCTATCCTTCAACCACCTGTAAGAGGCATTAAATGGATTAAAATTATTATATATTACTTGCAAAAGGCTCCCCATACTATCCCAGGTGCTGCAGCAGAGAAAGAATGATGACCATGCCTCTTAATTGCACTCCCAACCACCAAATGAAACACTGTTATGAACTCGGCCACATTTTATAAAAAATCTCCATTGATCTCTCACCAAATCCAGAATTTATTTATTTATGTGCATCATACTCGGAGCCATGATTCCAATGGTACTAATTTTGTGTGATTTCATTGAGAAATGCAAAAGTTATAGCCTTCTGAGTGTGGGCAACTATTTTGGGTCTGGCAGGTGTTTTCTGTCATTTGACGGGAATGAACATTAACTGACTGGAGCCGAATATATTTCTCTTAATTAAATATATCACCCTCATTAAAAATAAGTGTAGAAGACGTCGTTCTCGTTCTAGAAAGTCCAATTTTGTGAAAATCGGGGCTCAGAGTCAAAAGTTATGGCCGTTTGAAGTTTCACGGGTCAAACGTTGACTTTTCTTCCTTGTTGTCGGCTGCTTCGGCTTTTCGCGTCCCACGCTTACCTTTGTCCCAACTATCCCAGATGAAAAATCTCCTACTTTAGCTGATTTAGGCTTCCTTGTCCCTCTTTTGCTGCCTTTTCACCTTTTCGGCCGGTTCGCGTCCCGCGCGTACCTTTGGCCCGGATGTCCCAAACTGTTTCAGATGAAAGACTCCTGCTTGGGCCAATTCGGCCGGTTCGCGTCCTCTGCGTACTTTTTTCCCGGCTGTCCCAAACCGTGCGATAAGAAAACTTGGAAAAATTTTCCACTTTCAGCTGGTTCGCCTTTTCGCGTCCTGCGCGTCCTTTCGTCCCAACTACTTTGCGGACTGCCTGGTGGCTTTTCGGCCGATTCGTGCCCCGACGTTCCAATTGTCCCGATTGCTTCGTAGACTAGGACTTAGCCGATTTTCTTTATATTTTTGGCCCCAAGCTTGGTTTTTTGTAATTTTTTCACATTTTTAAAACTTTTTGGGTTTTCTTCTTGGACAGGAGAGTTAGAAAGAAGCCGAGGGGACCCTAGAAACATGATTTTTTGCCTTGAATCAATATAATTGCTTGGGACTAAAGAATTTGATGCATGTTATCAAAATTACCTTAAGGGGTGAATTTTGGATAACTGTTGATAAAGGGTGAATGATGATGGTAAGATGGTGGGGTAAGTTCAAGGAAACATACACACGTTGAAATGCAGTAGTGCGACCAGGGTACATGATTTGAAGAGCAAACAAGCAATTCATAGGCAAAGGTCGATAGTTTATCCAAACAAGGTTGATATAATCCTGGTATCCAAGGCATAGGAAGTAGCTCCAGGGGATATAATGGGTAAGGTACCAAAACATTTTAGGAATGTTCGGCAGTACCAAATGGTTGGTTTGGTTGAGGTAAATGTCATGGTCTTGGTCTAGGCAAAGCTGGTCGGCTGAGCAAGTCAAGTATCCTAGTCATGCTAAAACACGAATAGGTGAGCTCGATTAAACAAACAGGTAAATGATGGGTGGAGAGAAGTTTTGATTTGTGGGCCTCGGTTGAGGTACTTAATTGGTGTAGCCGTGGGTCAGGCCGATTGGTTGGTTGTGGCCTCGGGTCAGGCCAAGTGATTAGGTGCGGCCTTGGGTCGGGCCGGTTGGTTTGTTACGGCCTTGGGTCGGGCCGATTGGTTTGTTGCAGCCTTGGGTCGGGCCGATTGGTTTGTTGTGGCTTTGGGTCGGGCCAAGTAATTGGTTACAGCCTTGGGTCAGGCCAGTTGGTTTGTTGCGGCCTTGGGTCGGGCTGATTAGTTTGTTGCGGCCTTGGGTCGGGCCAATTGGTTTGTTGCAGCCTTGGGTCGGGCCCAGTGATTGGTTGCAGCCTTAGGTCAGGCTGGTTGGTTTGTTGCGGCCTTGGGTCGGGCCAAGTGATTGGTTGAGGCCTTGGGTTGGGCCGGTTGGTTTGTTGCGGCCTTGGGTTGGGCCGATTGATTGGTTGCGGCCTTAGGTCGGCCAATTGAGTGGTTACGGCCTTAGGTTAGGCCTATGAATTCAAAATAAGGCTATTTAGAAAAGCCGGGGGTAGGTGATGTGATGAGAAATGGAAATAGGTGGATAAGGGTAGGAATTAGGAAAAACTAAGCATGTAACCGATATCGGTTAGCTATGACCGGTATCGGCTAGAAGACCGATATCAGTGTTTTAGGGCGTGCTCTAACCGATATTGATTATAGGTCAAAACCTATAAAAAGAAAAATATGGCGTGTCATTTTCACATTTTCAATTTGAGTGCCAACCTTTTGCTTGTCTGAGTTTTGAATTGATTTTGTTGAGTTTGTGGGCTGAGTTGGCACTAGTTGAGTGGAGGAGTGAGTTATTGGTAGGCCCCAGTGATTAGGAGGCAGAGTTTGATTGGTTGAGGACCCTACTGAGGAGATTTGGACCTATGGCAAAGCCTGGAGGAGAAGGAGGTGTTGGAGGAGCTGGACACCACCACCTATCCCACCACGACGACGTGTAGTCGTACCGGTAGGTTCTAAATCCCTATTTGTGTGCAGTTGATGAATTTAGCTAGGATGTGGGTTTTGGGGTAGGAATCTAAAATGTGATAAAATAATGAATAAATGAAGGTAAATCGTAAAATGGAGTGGGTAGATATGTTAGGTAAATCAACACGGCAGGGTGGGTAAGTTTTTAGGTAATTAGGCTGGGTAGTAAGATTAAAAATAGAAAAAAGGGGATTTGGGGGCCGTTTTCGATCTAGCCCCGAAATCCCATAGTGACCGATGTCGGTCACTAAGTGACCGGTATCGGTCACAACTATAGAATAGTGGTTTCTGATACCGGTGTCGTTCATGTGTCGACCGACGGCGGTCGTGGGTGACCGGTACCGGTCACCATGGGCAGGAGGTAAGGTTGTGAAAGTAGGTGTATTGATTTTTTGTAGGTGGGTAGGATAGAGTTTTGGGGTGGTGAAGGGGGAGAAGGTAGAGTGGTAGGAAAGGCTATGGGTCGTGGATGAATTAGGAGGGGTTAAATGGGCTAGGATATAGTCAGAGGATGAGAGTAAAGCCGGTGGAGTATGAGTGGGGTAGTTGGTAGGTTGTGGGATAGGTAAAGGGGATATTGTAGGTGTTTGTTGGGTGGGGCTAGTGATATTGGGTTATTAGGAGAGGGAGTGAGTATAGAGGGTTAAGGTAGTTGTGTTGTAAAGGGTAGGCCTGATGGAGTGGGTTGTTTTTGTAGGCACGCCAGCAGCTAACGATGCGGGATCGGATGCCGCCTCTACTGGGGCAAATGCGGCCACATGTGACTGCAGCGCAGTGGGTAGTCATGCAGGAGGTTGGAATCGACAGAGTCTAGAGATACAGGGCTGTCGATAGGGACCATAGCTTGATGGTTGCCCTCATCGAGAGATGGGATCCGACAACCAGTGTCTTCCATCTCTCGACTGGAGAGATGACGGTCACACTAGAGGATGTGTATCACATCCTGAGACTGCCGATCATAGGCGAGGCGATGTTCCAGGTGGATGCTGAGATGGTGATGGATAGTATCCTACAGGTATTCGGGGATGCAGCCCCATTGATTACATATCATAGTGCGAGCATCTGCTACGGCAATATGTATCGCACACATCAACAGGAGACACGGCTTGCTGTGCTGATGATGATTGGTATCACCTGCTTCACCCTCCCGAACTCAAAGGGAGGTCGCTTCCCATGGGCTCTGGTGGGAGTATTACATGAGATGGTGGAGGAGCACACCTGCTATGCATGGGCACTGGTGCATTTGGTGCAGCTATACAAAGAGCTCTAGGGCTATCGCCGTATGAGGCGATTCGGGATATGCTCAACATTCTTGCTACACTGTTGGGCCTATGAGCATATCGTGTGTTTACGACCTATAGGGCTGCCCAGCAGCTAGGGACACAGGAAGTGTATGGGTATGGGTTTCAGAGGTGGTTGCGGGTCGTGGGCCAGCCACAAGCGGTTATCACAGAGCGAGATGTCACGTACTATAGACATATGTTAGAGGGCCTGACCACACTCGATTTTATATGGAGGCCATACAAAGGCCATCAGCCTCATGGAGGAGCCTGAGCATAGCTACGATGGATCCAGTACATCTTCTGGATAGCTGGATGGAGACCCGGGGAGCATGAGCGGATTCCACTAGAGAGGGTACGCCGACAGTTGGGCCTACGATAGGATGAGCCACCTCCCTTCCCATAGTATCGGAGGGAGTATGTAAAGGCACCACTGCCTCTTCTGCAGCCATTGGACCAAGTCTGGGTCGCGGAGAGACCGGTGGATGATACGGTGGACGATGCCGGTGTTACAGGTGCATTTTTAGCTTTTCGTGGGCAGGGCAGAGGGCAACCATGAGAGCACAGCCCGCACAGCCAGATTTGGCGGTTGTTATAGTGGAGAGGGACCGTCTCTTGGGCCAGGTGTAGTTATTACAGGGGCAGCTTACTGCTGCACAAGCACAGATCGGAGTGCTACAGGGGCAGTTGGCCCAGGCACAGGGACAGGTATAGGGACAGGAACAGGTACATGCACAGGCACAGCCTCAGGGCCAGACCCTTGTTCAGGCACAGGCACAGGTCCCTGTTTAGGATCCGATGGTGGCTCCACTGCCACCACAAGTACAGGCACAGGGTCAGGGTGTACAGGCAGGGCAGGGCCCAGTTATATTAGGAGCCGGGGGACCAGCCCCACCAGCCATGGTGGCACGGGCCCGATACATGGAGGCGAGAGGGGAGGCCTGCTATTACTAGGACGTACTAGATGGTACCGGGGCCGACTATCAGCCATATGCAGCTCACAGAGCTGAGACATCCCGGAGTCATAGGTCACAGGGGGCCGCAGCCACAGCCGGTGGGTCAGTGACGGGTAGGAGGCGAGATCCGACATAGGGGCCAGCTGAGAGACGAGCTGAGCGAGGGGGAGAGAGCTGAGTCACCCCAGGAGCAGAGATGGGTTTTTTTTATAGAGACACCAGTTTACGAACCGAGTGTGTATATAGAGGCCTGCGTGCCCTCGTAGGATTTATGTATTCATGTTTGTTATATATACCGGCCTGCGAGCCAAGTACATGTTGTATAGTTGATACCGGCCTGCGAGCCGAGTATATTTTTGACATGAGAGGTCGACCTATGAGCCAAGTCAAGATTTTGATAGAGACAGCAGGCCTGTGTGCTGACTTTGTATTTTTTGTTTGGTATGATAGAGGCCCTATGCAGGGAAATTTGTATATTGTAACATTGTTTTGATGATATATATAGATGATGAGGTTGATCCATATAGTGTGTATAATTGTGGATTTGGTGCATATATTATAATGTTTTATGTTTTTTGTCGATGGTATTCGAATGTTTGTGATGTATATATAAATGATGTTGATGATGTTTTAATGATATGCATATGTTTTGAAATATTGATGTTTAGTATGATAATGGATGTTGATAGTGATGTCATTATGCAGGGAAAAGAGGCGGGCGCTGCCAAAATTTTGTAAAAAACAAAGAGAAGGCCTGGATATAATCAAAATAGGTATAGTTTGACCGATATCAGTTAGATAAACCGATGTCGGTCACTATTGACTGATATCGGTTACATTAACTGACATCGGTTATGTTAAAACAAGCTTTTCTAAAAATAGAAAAGCTGGGGAGGTAATTTTAGATTCTTATTTTTAGAGCCATGCAACATGTTAAATATGAGGACGCGAGGCTGTTGTCGTCCATACAAGGTAGTTACATGGGAGAATTGAGTGATAAGGAGGAAAGAGATAGGTAAAGTAATCGTGATCTTGGAGTAAGAAGGCGTAAAGGAAAGTAATAGTGAAAAGGGTGGTGAACATAGCTGAACAAGGAGAAACATCCAACGGGCAGAGAGGAGAGGGAAGACAGGTTCCACCTCAAACTGCTGCATCCCAGGAGGTATATATGAGTTTTTGGTTGGAGTTAAATTTTTGCATGCATATGAATAGGATGTGGGAAGGTAAGTGGGTAGAAATGAAAAAGAAAGGTGATAGGAAAAAGGTTTCGGATGGGGTGATTGTTGTAGGCGTGCCAAAATGTTTCACATAGAATTTGGTTCCAGAATAGAGTTGCTTCTATCTTTCATTCTCTTGAGAAACAGATAAGAGTTAGGGCTAGGAGGAATACCTGTTGAGTGTTGGGAAGGTGTGCGCGTACCATAGAGAGAGGGGAAAACAAGCGCAGAGGTTAGTATAGGTGGTGTTTTTTGAGTGGGGTGGTTGGAATTGACAGTGACCGATATCGTTTAAGAATAACCGGTATCGGTTAGGTAACCGGTATCGGTTGTCTATAACCGATAATTGGTTATTGTGTAAATTTGTGGATTATGATAAAAAAACATGTTGGAAGTTATTTGTTGATTTTTTGTTTGTTGGTTTAATGTGTGTAGGCACAGGCAGGGTTGAGGATGAATGATAGGGTGCCAACTTTGCTGTCACGAGTCTGAGCGGATGTAACACCAACTGAGTGGGCATTAATAAACCATGTGGGGTTAAGTGGAATCTACTATTATTCACGGATCGCACACAATTATGCTATGTTATAGGTGCTGATTGAGAGATGGAATCCTGAAAATAATACCTTTTATCTGCCAATAGGGGAGATGACGGCGACATTAGAAGATGTGTTTTGAATTTTGAGACTCCCAATTACAGGAAGACCAGTGTATCAGGTAGGGCCTAACGCAGTGCATGCAGCGATAACGGCAGTATTTGGTCCAACCACACGAGATTTGAACACAGCGAGGTTTGACATTCACTTATGGTATAATGTTTGTGGCACACCCTGAGGCAACAAGGTTGGTAGTGGTATTAATGATAGCGGTGGGGTATTATGCATTACCTAGAGTGGATGGGGGAAGATTTCTGAAATCATTGATGTGTATTATTCGTGAGATGATAGAAGGTAGCATTACTTTCACATGGGCACCTGCATATCTTGCGGAGCTATACAGGGGTTTATGGGCATGCAGGTGAAATCACAGGACTACACTGGATTGTGCATACTTTTACATTGTTGGGTCTATGAGCACATTATGTGTGTGTGACCAATAGGCCGACCAATCCAGAGAGAAGAGATAGGAGTGCAGAGGTTGGGATTCAGACGATGGGTCCAGACAGAGCAAGAGGCAAGAGCCGAAACCATGATAGATGACATCGAGTATTATAGGCAGATGTGGGAGATGGTGATGATTGCAGATATTCGTTGGAGACCGTACAGGAACTACATGGTGATGGTGAACATAGCCAAGGATTTGAGGGGTGTAGAGCGATTAAGGTGGATCGTGGGACACAGGCCAGGTGAGTACGAGAGGATTCCTCTAGATCATGTGTGGCGAAAATTTGGATTTGTTCAGGATATACCCATGGCTCATAGACCATACAGGGGGATTGACGCTGAGGCACCCTTCTCACCACCACGACCGACACTTCCAGAAGGACCAGAGGAGACAGTAGCCGATCGCAGGGTAATGGATGCAGGAGTGACAGAGTCTTATAGATTATGGTGGGTAGCAGAGCTGCGAGGTGCATGTGAGAGGGCCGATCATCCTGACTTAGCTGTGATTACAGTGGAGAGAGACCACCTGCAGGGTTTAGTTCACCAGCTTCAAACACAGGTGAATGAGACAACAGGATTGTTAGAGGTTTCGCAGTCATGAGTGGAGAGACTAGAGGCAAGATTCCTCCATGCGAGAGGGCGTATTCATATGTTACAGGAGAGATTGGCGGATCAGTGGGAGGAACCAATAGTAGTGGCCTCCTTTGAGGATGGAGAGGCCAGGTGAGCGGCGGTCGATGATCACCATCACTACCTGGTTCGGTATGAGGCGTGGGGGCCTACGTGAATTTCATAGGGGTAGAAGAATAAATAAGGATGTCGACCTGTGCGTCGATGATAGAGAATATTTATTTGTTTAACATCTAAATAAAACTGAATATGTATGTTGATTTTGAGGTTATGACAATAATAAGAAATGTTTGTGATTTGAATGTTTTGGATTGGTAAAGGACAAAGGTGAGTGTTATCAATATAAATATGCGAAAACATTTATATTTTTAAGTAAAACACCACACATGATAGGTTATGGTAGGGGATGGTCGAGCTAACCTTGGGAGACCCCATGTCTCCTAAGTGCTACCTACATAGCCCATTGTACAAAGCAAGAAGGGGCCTCAGACCGATGTAGTTCTCCCTTAGGACTAGGGAGAGGTGAATTCAGGTAATTTGGTTGTGGTTAGGCAAGTTGTTGGTTGGTAAAAAAAATTTGATATTGGTAGGGTAAGGTTGTTGGAGTTGGTAAGGTATAGGTGAAGCGAGGGTTAGCTTACCCAAGCATTAGGGAACCGTGTCCTAATTAAGGTCAACACATAATCCCAGATTCGGGTAAAAGAGGTAAAAAAATGTCCAATAGTTAGAAAGAGCTAAACAAACCATAGTATTATCATAGGATGAGCTTGAATCCCTAGGTACCTTGCATAGGTGAGAATTCGATAGGTGAAAAGAGTTGTATAATCACAATATATTAGATATACGTCACGTCCCTTGAGTTTTTTTGTTGTGAAGAATGGTGAGGTGAGGTGGATGGTATAGCTGGGGTGTAGAGGACTTGTTATAAGGTGATTATTCTGATGAAATAGATCCAAACCTAAATAGATGAGTCCATGACTCAAAAGTGCTTTTGAATACTGATTTTATTTTTCTAGATATAGACTGATCGATGCGGGAAGTCTATATGGGATATGCATTTTATTGTTTCTTGAGGTCTTCACGAAGCTGATCAATGAGAGAAGCTTCTGATAGAGGATGACTTTGTATAGCTGTCCTTTATGGGAGCAGTCTACTTATAGTAGCAGATGCGGCTTTGCACATAGCTGTCCTTCGAGGGAGCAATCTAGTGTATAATAGCAGATGCGGCTTTGCACATAGCTGTCCTTCGAGGGAGCAGTCTAGTTTAGAGCTTAAAGGTCTAGATGTTGATTTGGCATGAAGCATCTAGTTTTGCAGGAAGTTTGACTCAAGAATATCCCAGAATCATATAATTCAGAACTTGTTATTTTTATACTTTGAAGTCATGGACTAGACTAAAAATGGGAAGACATCTTTAAGAGGAGGTGATGATCAAACCATGTGAGCTTGATTCCATTTTGAGATGTACGAAACAAGGTGTATGAGGTGGTAAATGAACTCAAGGGACGAGCGCAAGGTAGATAAGAAGTGATGTAACACTAAATTCAACAGTAGAATGGTCAAGAGATACAAGGCATTAAGGGGTTCAGGCTCAGGTTTACCATTAAGCGACGCTAAATGATAAGTACCTGATCCATAGGTGTGAGTGATAATGTAAGGCCCAATCCAATTAGGAGTAAATTTTCCATGTTTTCTCTTTTCTAGTTTGGTTACATGTTGATTCTCTTTGAGGACAAGATCACCAATCTTAAAGGTACACTCATGAATTCGCTTATCATAAGCACGCTTAATGTGCTTTTGATAAATTTGTAGGTGGTCAAGAGCTGTAAGACGACGCTCGTCAAGAAGCTCTAATTGGGCTAACCGCTCTTGGCGAAAGTCATCATTGGCGAGAATATCCTGAAGAGATATTTTGAGAGAAGGGATTTGTATTTCAAGAGGCAAGATAGCCTTGGTACCATACACCAGAGAGAATGGTGTGGAATTAGTGGAAGTACGAATGCTGGTACGATAAGCCCAAAGGGTAAAGGGGATGTGATCATGCCAGTTTTTCCCAGAATTGTTAACGACTTTCATGAGAATTTTGATTAAGGTTTTGTTAGAAGATTCAGCTTGTCCATTTGCTTGTGGATAGTAGGGTGATGAGAAGCTAAGTTTGATACCAAAGTTGTCACAAAGGTCTTGTAACAACTTATTTTTGAAATATTTTCCATTATCTATTATCAAGTGATGAGGAACACCAAAACGACAGATAATGTGATGATTGATGAACTCAACAATTTTTTTCTTTTTTGGTTGAAATGAGTGGAATGGCCTCCACCCATTTAGTGTAATATTCGGTTGCCGTGATGATCCAACGGTGATGCTGCGAAGAAGGCGGATGAATCTCACCAATAAGGTCTAAACCCCATTGTGAGAAAAGCCAAAGATCTCGTGCGACCTGTAACAGGTGGCTAGGAGTATGTTGAAGGTTGGCATGTTGTTGACACATAACACAATGCTTAACATATTCGCAGCAATCTTTATTGATAGTAGGCCAATAATATCCTAAGTGAAGGATCCACTTGGCCATGGCGAGGCCACTAAAGTGTCCGCCACAAAGTCCGTCATGGATTTGTTGGGTGGTATGAGTGACTTCAGCACCGGTTAGACAGCGAAGGAGGATACCATCAAAGCCACATTTATAGAGGAGTCCCCCCATGATGACATAATGAGAAACACTTTAAAGAAAAGCACGTTTGCCATTACTAGTGAGGTCAGGTGGTAGAACAGAGGTTGTAATGTAGTCGTGAAATTGGTGATACCAGATATCCTGTGAATCAGCAGATACATTATTTACCATACAAACATCTGGAACTAAGTAAGATGGGGAAAAGAGTTGTTGGACCAAGACAAATATGTCTGAGTCAGTTGGTGAGGCCGAAATTTGTGAGGCCAAGCAAGCCATAGTATCAGTAAATTTATTAGTTGAGCGGGGAATGGTTTGGATAGAATAATGAGAAAATAAGGTCAAAAGTGAATCCACGTAATGTTTGTACTTTTGAAGTTCCTCATTTTTACATTGGTAGATGCCAGTAACTTGATTTACTACCAATTGAGAGTCACCAAAAATATTAATAGACTTCACACCTAAGTGTAACGCAACATGGAGACCCAAAACAAGGGCCTCGTATTCCACTGTGTTGTTAGTGCAGGGGAAATCGAGCCTGAATGAAAGAGGCATAGGTTCACCTTCAAGAGGAATGAGAACAACACCTACCCCTCCACTGCGCTGGCATTTAGATCCATCGAAGAAGAGGGTCATTGGATACGACACATCACTGAGTGAAAGAGTTGCGATGAGCTCATCAGGGAAAGTAAAATTGGTAAATTGTTCCCTAGGTAAAGGGGCTTCCGCGAGTTGGTCTATGATAGTTTGTCCTTTGACTGATTTCTAGTGTATAAACTCAAGGTCGAGGTCGGCAAGGAGCATAAGCCATCGGGCAATGCGTTGGTTTAGATGAGGTTTGGTGTACATATAATGTATGGGGTCAGTGTTGGTGATGACAAAAGTTTTGTGATTCAGGAGGTAATGTTGGAGTTTGGTGGCCACAAATGATAGGGCTAGGCACAACTTTTCTACGTGTGTATATCTAGTCTCGTAATCCAAAAGAGTACGGCTTATGTAATAAACAGCTTGTTCTCGATGCTCAGAGTCATGATGTGTGAGCATGGCTCCTACAAGCATGGTCGGTGGCAGAAAGGTAAAGGTAGAAAGGGTGATCATCCTGAGGTGGGACAAGCACAGGTGGCTGCAAGAGATAAGCTTTAAGAGCCTCAAAGGCTTGGTGGCACTCCTCGCTCCATTGAAAGACAATGTCCTTTTTAAGGAGATGATGGAAAGGTTGACATCGATCTGAGAGTTGTGAAATGAAACGCCGGATAGATTGGAGTTTGCCTTGCAAACTACGTAATTGTTTGAGGTTAGTGGGTGGGGGCATTTCTAGGATAGCTTTGACTTTAGCTGGGTCGACCTCAATGCCACGCAAAGAGATGATAAAGCCAAGGAGTTTTCCCAAAAGGATGCCAAAGACACATTTCTTTGGTTGAAGATGAACACAGTATTGTAACAGGTGATCGAAAATAATGGTTAAAACATCGAGATGTTCACTGCGATGTTTGGATTTTCCAAGAAGATCATCGACATAATCCTTGAGGATAGTGTGCATAATGTCATGAAAAATATAATTCATAGCCTGCTGATATGTCGCACCAGCATTCTTAAGGCCGAATGGCATGACACGATAGCAGAAGGTCCCCCAGGGGGTAATGAAGGCGGTTTTATGTTGATCGGCCGGGGCTACCAAAATTTGATTGTATCCCGAGAAGCCATCCATGAGAGAAAGCATCTCATGGCCGGCATGCAGTGAGATCAATAAGTTGATCAATACTAGGTAGGGGAAGTCATCCTTTGGGTAAGCAAGGTTAAGGTCCCAAAAATCCATGCATATCCGAAGTCCCCTTGTCACTTTAGTGATAGGTAGGACTTTAGAAATCCATTGCGGATAGTCAATAGGTAAGATGAAAGAAAAAGAAAGAAGGCGTTGAATCTCTTCTTTCACCAAGAGGGCAATGCATGGATGCATTTTTCTCAGTTTCTGTTTAACTGGTTTAGATTCTGGTTTTAGAGTAATGTTATGGACAGCAATTTCAGGATTGATTCGTGGCATGTCGGAATAGGACCAAGCAAAAGCTTGATTACGGGAGCACAGAGGAAGGTAGTGAAGGCGGCTTGTTCTAATGCGTCGAGAGATTGTCCGATCTTTACAATGTGAGGATCATCCTCTGTGTGGATGTTGATTTCTATAGTTGATTCATTTAACATAGTTTGGGTGTCAGATGGTAAGGCACGTTGAATATAAGAGTCGTCCGCACCGAGGTAGGTGAGGATGGAGTCATCATCCTAGCACTCCACAATATTAATTGAAGGTGAATCTTCTTCGATCATATCTGGATACAAAATGGGGAGAGAAGATGGGTCCTCACTATCGTGTTGATAAGTGAGAGGACCCAGGAAGATAGCATTCATGAAAAAAAAAGTTAGGAGGGATAGATTCCGAGGTCTATCGACTCTGTGGGTGAAGATGGAAAAATGGGCGATGATGGTTCGGAAGGGGTGACTTCGTTGTTTTCCTAGATATAATTGACATGAGGTTTCTTCAGTGTAGGTGGTTCAAAAAATCCAAGACCACGACGATCTTTGTGTTTGCGGGTAGTTACGGGAATGATCGTATGTCGGCCTTGTTCATAAAGACCAAAACCAAAACCCTTCCAAGCACAGCACGTCAGGAAGGTGAGGGCGAAACGACGGTTGGTTAAATATCGAAAATCAGATTGGAAGGGAACCACACCAAGGGGAGGTTCAGGAGTGACAGAGGATGTGTCGACACCCCCATACATTAAGTTGGTGCGGCAATTAGGTGGTCCGTAGGAGATCACCTCCCCCACATGACGGTCGTAGGTAGGATGTGCATGTAATTGTCCGTACTCCTGTGGGGTATGGAAGGTGCTAACGTTGTATAGGCAGTATTCCCCTAGCGTAAGGTGTTGAAAAACATCTACCAAGGGATCTGAAGTTGGGATGTTGTCCGCGGGGAAGGAAGTGGTATTCGCGGCGGTGGATTCATTAGTCGAAGGTGCGAGTGTGGTTAAGGTGGATGGTTGAGGCGTGGTTGAAGTAGATGGTTGGGCTGGATCAATGGGTGCCTTGACTGGTACAAGCACATCATTAGGGTGATATAACATATTGCAGGTTTTGAAAGGGGAAGCGTCAGCTTTGATGGTGTAAGACTTCCCCTCATACTCGAATTTGATGCATCTATGTAAGGTGGAGGGAAAGCATCCCATAGCCCGGATCCAAGGGTGGCCTAACAATATGTCGTATTGGAATTCTCCCTCAAGGACATAGAAGAGTTCGAGTAAGGTACATGGCCCTACATGAATGTTAAGGATCACGGTGCCTAAGGTAGAAGTAATAGCATCATTGAATGAACACAACATGGTGGGGTTGGCACACATGCAGCTAGGAGGGATATTCATCTGTTGGAAGGCTTTGGAAGAGATGATGTTTAGGCTGGCACCCCCATCGATCATAATGTGACGTACCCAGATGTCCCAGACGTAAGCCAAGATGAAAAGAGCTAGATTAGGATCTTCTGCACCAAAGACGACAATTTCTTCTTCAGAAAAACTGACAGCAGCGGCTTGCTATACAGGGATAGAAGTGGTTGTGGAGGTAGGTTGTTTGGTGAGAGAAGTGATGTGGTTGGGTGTTAAAATGGAGGAGATGGGTGAAGGTTTCATTAGGTAGGACCTCTATCCCTTGAAGGATCTCAATTAAAGCTTGTCTATGTGATTCAGATGTTTGAATGAGATCATAGATTGTCATTTTGACAGGAGATTGGTGAAGTTGTTTGATCATGGTGCAGTGGGCAACTCCATCAGAGACGGGATAGGAAGGTCCACGAATGACCACTTTAGGTGGTGGTGCGATCGGGATGGCAGAAGGAGAAAGAGAGGCCGCAGGTGTGCTTTCTTTAGCTTTTCCATTATTTTTCTGACCTCGAGTAGCAATGTTAATCATGTTGATCTCGTGAATACGAGAGGAGGAAGATGGCGGGGATAATTCATTGCTCTCGAGAGGTGGGGTTGCAATGATGATAGATTTTTGTGAGTCGGGGACAGGTGGTATAGGAGAAGGGATCAAAGCTAGGGGCTTCTCTCTCCATAAATTATCTTTCTTAGGTTGTATATCCGAGATAGGTGACTGGCGAAGGATGGCTTTCAAAGCTTTGCATCCTTCTACAACGTGTCCTGGTGTGCGATGGTAAGCACAAATTTTAGATTCATCATAACTCTATAGGTCGAGGCTTAGATGGATCATAGAATCTGAGTGGGGGTAGGGAAATGGTTGCATCCCCTACCAACATATCAAGGATCTTGGAGTAAGATCCTTTGAGCGGGTCAAATTCAGATGAAGATGAGGCTATTGATTGAGTAGGTGAGATTTTTGATTATTTTGGTAATGGTCAGGTATGAGTGGTTTTTATGGGTGGTGATTTAGGCAAGGGACTTTGATGATTGGTTTTAACTAGGCATGGTTTCTTCTACGTAGAAGTTATGTTTAGCTGGTTAGATGATGAGGCCCTAGCTGACGTGGTGGTAGGAAACAACCACGGGGAGAGAGGAGCGACAGTAAACAAGTCCTTTGATGATCGAGTTTTCTTAGGGTTGGAAAGTAGGCAAGATACTTGGGGCGATGGTGTTGAGACGCCCGTGAGTGTCTGTCGGGGTGCAAAAGGTATAGGTCGTGTTAAAGAAGATGTGGGAGGCAAGGTGTATTGAGGCAAGGTGGAGGGGTGAGGCCCTAATATAGAAGGTAGGTGTGATGGTGAAGGCTAAAGTCATGCCTGTTGTATCGATGTGATTGGGGGTGAGGGTTTTAGTTGTGGCAGAGGCATGGATTGGACTTGAGGAGATTAGGTCTGTCTCCTAGGTGGATTGACGGCAGTATTTTTGGATAAATCTAACCGTTTAGGTGGGTGTGTCAGGCTGGGAATTGGGGAAGTTCCAAGCATAAGGGAAGGTTTGGTTAGGTTGATAGAGGTGGCTGAGGGATTCGATAGAGATGAGGGGGGTGAAGGTGAGGACATAGGCATTTTGAGCTTTTGTAAACACCTTGGGTATATGGTAGAGGTGTCTGGATTAGTCATCTGCATTTGAGTAGAGTATGGTGTATTCAAATGCTCCCATAAGACTCATCTATCTTCTGAGGGATGACAATCATCACATGTGAATAGGAACTTTGGTATGGAAGAGAGTTGGGTTGTGATTCTAGTCCACTGTGGGTGTGATACATGGGGTAAATGAGACGCTATATCAATGGGTGTTAAGAGGTCAACCGTTCGCTGGAAAGATTTAGGTGATGAAGAAATAATAGGTAGGAGGTCATGCTCAAGGGGATCCATCATGATTAAGGAGTTTGGTGATGTAGGCTCAAGGGGTTTCTCCTCTAAGGATGACAAAAAAAGTGGCAAGCCTTCTTCTGTTGCAGCAAGAGTGGTGGAAGGAGATGTTTGGGAAATAGATAAATTAGATAACATCCACTCACAATCTTATAGGTATGTGGTGTAAGAAGGTTCATTTGTGAGAAGAGAACTTTGGGTGGTTAATTCCTTTATGGGTAAAGGAATAGCGGGACTGTCCTCTTGTCCTAATGAAGGAGAAGGGGGTGAGAATCCCTGCATTGGTGAAGAAGCTTGATTCAGAATTTCCTCAATGGAAGCCCTGGGTTGGGAGTTGAAAATCACATGGATCTCATGCACACTCTTCTCCTCGACTGAGGTGTCTTGGTTTGTGTTACTGTTAGATGCATGGTTTGGAAATGGTTTGTTGAAGATTTTTAAATTTCGATTAGCGGGGGCATTAGGATTATCTAGAGTTATATCCCCTACATCAACCATATCCTACACTATGTTTTTCAACATCTTATAGTTTTTGTGACTATGTCCCTTCATGCGATGGAAGTTACAGAAGTCATTTTCTTTATACCAAGAAGGAATAGCGCGGGTGGAATCAAACCCAAAGTGAGGTTTAACAGGAGGCAAGGTGATAGCTCCTGCTTTAAGCAATTTTTCTAAGATCACACCATAAGTTTCTCCCAAGGGAGTGTAGTTGATGGGCTCATCTTTATACTTATAGGTGGCCTTCGGCTGGGTATTAGACAGTGCTTGAGATTTGACCATCACTGCGTGTACTGCACCCTTTGATTTCGAAGCAACTGATGTGTGAGATTTGGTCGTGTTGGGTTTGGTGGTAGAGTATTGGGTCCGGAAATTTGAGCTTTTGTTGCGTAACCTCAATTTCTCCTCCTCTAAGGCTCGAATCTCTAGTTTCCGAGCCATAGTAAAGGCCTCATCAAAAGCACAGAAAGTTTGAATTTGGAGGGTGGGGGAAATGTGTTTAGCGCAGGCCCGCGTAAAGAGTTCGATGAGCTCGGCCTGAGGTAAGGCATAAGTAAGTTGGTTGATGAGGCCCCGCCATCGTCCAACAAAAACTGCGATAGACTCGTCTTCAAATTTTCGGATGGCATAGAGGTCGGTAATGGATACTTTCTTAGCAATATTGATGGAGAAGTGATCCAAGAAAGATTGGGATAACTAGTTAAAGGAGAAGATTGAGTGTTGGGCTAAAGTATTGTACCACTCCAAAGAAGGTCCTGATAAGGACATGGGAAAGGTATGGAGTAGTAAGGCATCGTCATGAGCAATCAGATAGTAGGCATGTCTGAACGATCGAGAGTGTTGTTGAGAGTCCTCCTTACTATTAAAGCGAGTAAATTTTGGTAATTCACATTGAGGAGGATATGTATGAAGGGGGAAAGAGGGATGAATAGGCTCCCGACAAAATTTCTCATATGTCAAGGTGTTATGACTTCCTGAATTAGAAGCCTCAAGATTTTGCATCTTGTCCATCATCTGTTTGATTAAATCATTGGTTGGGTTAGATGATGATTTTGTCGTTGTAAACAAAGGAGGATTGGTCCAAGAGCCGCTACTAGACAATGGTGGGATTGAATGTTGATAAGATAATGGTGCTGAATGTGTTGGGGCATCCGAATAAGGGTGTCCTATATAAGAGGTTGAGGCTACCGGATGAATTTGTGGAAATGAAAAGGTGGGCAGAGCTTGTGAGGGAAAGCTCATGTGTATAGGTGGCAGAGAGCAAGTTATAAAAGAGACATTCTGTGAGAGAGATGAGGTAGGGTTAGTGGATGGTAGTGACATGTTAGGCCCTAGATTAATGAAAGGAAAGCCAATTGGTGCAGTATGAACCACCAAAGCTACTGAGCTGGGAGACAGGGCTAAGGATGAAGACGGTGAAGCAGAGTTATTAGGTGGAGAAAGGGCTAAGTGAGCGGCGATACTAATAGGCATAGGAATGAGGAGCTGACTGTCGGGTGTACGGTCAAGGGTATGAGACAAATAATATTTTACGGCACTAGGATCAGCATCCAAAAATTTGGCAAATTCCTTATCTCCTATAGGGATCGTGGGAAAATTACTGGTATCCGTAGGATTCCCCATAGGATGTGAAGGGGGTGATTCAGGCAAAGGCACGTAACAGGCATGTGACACCATGGCTGCAACTTGTTTTTGGGTGATAACAACTATGGAGAAGAGGACACAGCAGGGATTTAATCAATCCAAAACAAAAATAGCAACAAAATGTTGGAATTGTTAGGTTGCTGGTTTGTCAAGAACTGTTAACTATAGTAACCGATATTGGTCAGATAACCGATGTCAGTTAACCGATGTCGGTAGTATATGACTGGAATCAATCACTGTAAAATCAAAGAGAGGATGTAGGAAGCTGTTGGTTTGGGGATAACAATTCTTAATATACCTACCAAACTGTCTTGAAGTGATCACTGAAACAGTGTATGACAGATAAACAAAACTAAAAAAAACAAGTAAGATGCACAAGAAAATCAAGAGACTAACCCTAGGATTAGTTTTAATCACTTTGGGCTTATGCCTTAGACGCCATATGATGTCAATCCTAAACAAGATACCTAAGGGAGATGTCAAGTTTGTTTTGGCTCATAAGGCTACCTCAATCGGGCGAAGGAATACCGCGGGAAGGGGGGATGTTTGAGTTGTTGTGTTGATTATGATGTGATTTGGTATGTGTTGTACAGTGAGAGTAAGATTAATTTCTCATCAATACCATGGATATCACCCCCACATGTATGACCTGTTACTTAATCTACATTCACTAGAATTAAAAACATCAAGCAAGAATGTGATGCGTGTTTTAAACCCAAATCGAAAATGATATTCGATGAAGCAAACAAGATGACTTTTACCAATGCAAAGATGTGAAAGAAAAACAATTTTTTTACCAAAATGACAAAATATTTTGTGAATATTTAGAAGAAAGAAACAAAAAGTGTGCTCCCTATATGAAAGAAAGCAAGAAAGAAAGAAACCCGAAAAGGGTCCCACCGGGCGTGCCAAAATGTTTCACATAGAATTTGGTTCCGGAATAGAGTTTCTTCTATCCTTTCATTCTCTTGAGAAACAGATAAAGATTATGGCTAGGAGGAATACCTGTTGAGTGTTGGGAAGGTGTGCGCGTACCGTAGAGAGATCAGATCGATTGTGAAGAACTCCTTTTTGTCTAGGAAGGACTACTGGTTCCTGATGAAGATACATGTCCAAGGAATGTGGTGGCGACATTAAGGCTTAGTTGGGATGATCCGGTATTGGAAAGCGAGCTGATGAAGCTATCCTCAGTCTTTTCCAATGCTTGAACGAGTGTGACAACGATCCAGTTGCGCAGTTACAGTCTTGGCTCAATCCTCTTCTCTGTAACCTCTTCTACTTGTTTTACTTCTCTTTCTTCTTGCCCAATGAATTTTGGATCCTTTCTTTTTGGCTGGGAGAGGTCATTTATAGGGAACTGATGGCGGTTATGTAACCGACGGTGGTCAAGTAGGAACCGATGTTGGTTAGGTCAAAGTGGCTATTTTTAGTAAAATAGCCAACTTTCCCTCCTTTTCTCTCGAGGGATAAGTTGTGGGCTTGGTCAAGTCATTATTAGGCTCGTTTTGGTGTGGGTGAGGGGTAATGAGTCATGGGTGTGGGTCTGGACCAAGTCATAGGTCTTAATTAGGTTGGTTTAGGGTTAGGGCTAGGTCACGGTGAGGTGGTGAGATGAGGTGGCGTGGTTGGAGATGTGGATTTATTAATTATAAGGTAATTAATAAATCATTAGGTGTGTAAGGTTTAGGTGGTGAGATAGGGTTAGGTTGCGAGATGAGATACAGGGTACAGGGTGTCGTAAGACCCAAATTTGGTGTCTACAATTAGATTGGAATTCGAAGGAATTCCCAGACTTGGATGATGAAAATGATAAATAGGCCCTTTCAAACTTGATCTTTGTTTTGTTTCTCAATTGGAAATTACTTTACCTAAAATGCAAAGTTCAAAACTGCAACAATGAAATAATAGATTAAATGATTAAATTGAAGTAGTGTGTCCTAAATGAATTGAATTTGACTATAACACTTAAGGATAAATCCTTCAAAACCTTGCAAAATCAGGCTCAACCCTCTTATAGTCATTTTTCTGTGAAGAAATGTAAATGTTCAAATTACAAATCAATCAGACAAATTGAATCATGAAATCCTTCTTAAATCCATCTAAGAATAATTCTCAATGTTAATTTGACATGGTGAGAGAGGAAGAAGATCAAATTGAAAAATCTTATAAGTTAAAATTTACTAGTTCGTAGTGTAAAATCTTGAAAATCCTTTTCTTGAAATTTACCTCTTAAAATTTTTCGAAATCAAACATTAATGATTCCTGAGTAAAGAGGAAATAGAGATATTTCCAAAAAGTCTTTGTTTTCCCAAAACAAAACTCTTTATCAAAAGTTATGGCCTTCTGAATTTTTTCTTCACTTGGCATCAAAAAAATATATTTTGGGAAAACTTTCCTTGGCGGGCTCGCGGGCCCGAATATTTCCCTTAGAGCTTCAAAAAATTTTGGGAAAATTTTCTAAATTTTCCCTACCGGCCCGCAAACAATCCGGTGATGCCATGTGGCGTCACGAGGCATCAGCGGAGGAGCGGGTCCCTTTTTGCCTTTGTATGTTTAAAAAAAAATGGGAAAATTTACCAAATTTCCCCACCACCACGCCGACCTGCAAACAATCAGGTGATGCCACATGGCGTCACGAGGCATCGACGGAGGAGCAGGTCCCTTTTTTCCTTTGTATGTTTCTTAAACTTTTGGGAAAATTTTCCACATTTTCCCCCACCGCCCCGCAATTAATCGGGAGCCGCCACGTGGCATCTCGAGATGCCGGTGGAGGCATGTGTGAATGCTACCATCTTATCCCTTTGGGGTGTTAAACTAATTTTCTCCCCGCCACCCTACCTTCCCCGTGTTGACTTAGGAGATGCCATGTGTCACTTTTGGACTTGCGGGAGCACGGGCACAAAGTTGGCTTCTCACCCCACGTGGGAAGATTTTTTAAAATGTCACTCACCACCCCACTCTCACCATGCTGACTTGGGAGGTGCCACGTGTCACTTGTGGACTTGCGGACCCGCGGGTGTGTGGGCGCAAAGTTATGTTTTTTCCCCCATGTGGGAAATTTTCCAAAAGTATCCCCGTGGCCCACCGACCCGCCCTTGGGGCAAATTTTCACCCTTGGGCCCGCAGGCCCGTCAACCCATAACTCAAAAAATATGAGAAATTAGGAGGAGTTATTTATATCACTTGAAAGGTGAGGAAATTTTCTATCAAATGGGAATGATTTACAAAAAAAATTGAATGCATTAATTTGGAGAAAAATCAAGTTGAATCTTTAAGCCTGTTAGAGAGTGGGTATGGTGAGGTTTAACCCTCTAAACCTAATTGAACCTTCTAACCCTAAATTTTTGGATCTTGTGACCTTCAATAATTATTAATAAAAGAAAAGTATATTCTAGTGGATTAGATTTTTTCTGGACCCTGTTAGTGACAACCATTGTCTTGTAACCCGATTGAAGATTCTTTTAATAAAAAAAAATTATTCAATAATTTTCCTAACTAATCCTAGGTTGTTCTTGGGTCTCAAGTGGGTTGTTTTAGTGGGCGTTACAACATCCATTATGCATATACATTCACCCAACACAATTATATAAACTAGCAATCACACGTGATGTGTGCGATGGAAACACCGAAAGAGAGATAGGGGAAGAAGGAGAACGAAGTAGAAAAGAACAAAATAGTTGAGGTAAAGGAAAAAAAGAAAAGAAAAAGGGGGAAGGAAATGGAGGAGGGAAAGAATAGTGGTAAAACCGAGCGAAACGGGAGAGTGGTTTTAAAAAAAATCTTCATTAATGCAAGTAAAGGTAGGAGTAGGAAAAGAAAAATAAGTTGAGGAAATATAAACAAAAGGAAAGACAATTGTAATCTAATGAATGTTTTAGGAGAAGACTATATAGATCGGTGGGAAAATGGGCAAATTAAGAAAATGTGAAAATAAAACAAAAGCATCATGTTTTTGAAAGTTAAATATAAAAGAACAATAGGGAGTCAATTCAAAAGTATTAGCTAGAGTAGATCGGCTAGCAGTACAGTCCCAAAAAAAAAATTTGAAAACTTAAGTTCAGGAACATAGTTTAAATATTGCATTAAAAGTAGTTCCAGACATTGCAAAATCATGGAAAAAAGGGGAATTAGATACAAAATGTGCGCGATAGTTACATGTGATATTGCTATAAGGAAGTTCTTGCACCAATGGAGTTTGTAGATTGAGAAAGGTGGAAGAGGTGAAGTTGTTAAGACAAGTGTTGGGCGAGGTGTGGGAGAGAAGATGGAAGGCAGTGAAGGCGAGATTCCTCTTATAGCCTGGATTGAAGAAGGGGAGTGGAGGACATGCGAGAGTAGTGGGAGAAAGAGAATGATGGATAAATTCGAAGGGAAGAAAGAGATGGAACTCTTGAGATAGCAGCGAATGTTAGGCCTTGTCTTTCAGTTCCGCCAATGTCGATTATAGCTCGTGTCAATGTAAGTCCTTGAGACTTGTGGATAGAAAAATCCCATGCCATTTTAAGTGGTAGTTGTCTGTGACCCCCTCTAGAAATGGGAGGAATAGGACATGCAAGGGGTTGTTCGAATCCCAGGGAGGTCCTGTGTAACGATCAAACTTGATGATGACAAAAAGAGGTAGACCTAGAGGTCTGGATGATTCCTCATAGACTATGTCGATGATAGAACCAGTAGCATCATTGACAAGACCTTTGTCGACCCACAAGTTTTCGGAAAGCATTACTTTTTGGTTGATGCAAAGAATAATCTTGGGATTTAATTGATTGTCTTCTATGTCTCCTAATGTAGAACGTCTGGTCTTTTCAGCAATTGATTTGGCAATAGGAGAGTTAAGGAATTTCAACATAATAAGGTTGTGGGAGTCCACAAGGTCATTCTGAGAAAAAATATGAGGGGCATCTTTAAAATGAATGTTATCTTGTTCGGAAAGGGAGGAAACAGATCTTGACATAAGAGCTTCCCAGTCTTGTAGTAGAGGTACTGCGTTACGAATGTTAAGCAGCAACTTACGGAATGATGCCTGTGCTGGATCACATCCTTGTTGACGGAAGATTGAATGAAGGCAGAAAGATATGTTGAATTCTTGCCAATGGGTAGCTCCGTATGACTTGCTGGCATAAAGAGGAATTTCCATAACTAGAGAAAGTTGACCGAGGTCTCCAAAGAGGATCATAGATCTGCCTCCAAATGTAGAATTCTTGAAGTGTGGGAAAGCTTCCCTTAGACGATAGTCAATTTTGGAAAGCAACTTTGGCTCGATGAAACTCATTTCATCATTTAGAATGTATTCAATGTGCTTGAAGGAGTCTTGAAGAGACGATAAAGCTTGGCCCTCTAAGTGTTTGAGTTCTTTAATGGGAATTCGGAAGCTTGCGTGTATTGTTGAAGCTGAAATGTTGAAAGTAGAAACCCCTATTGGGGTGAGTAGAAGGAGAGGTGAAAGGCCTTGGATGGATGAAGAGCAAATGAAGACTTTAAAATGTTAATGAGGAATGATTTTCCAGTACCAGCAGTACCTTGTATAATAAGTCTCAGTGGAGGAAGGTTGGATTTCTGAGCAAAGTGTTGAATAACTATGTCGAAAGCTTGTTGTTGTTCTGGAGATAAACCTGAAGTTGGAGGGTGGAATCTATCCACGAGGGAAGTTGAAATATGCTCTGCCTTTTTTTCTTCTATGAAAGTGGCCCCAAGAGACTACAAAGCAACAGGAACTCGATGTGCACTCTAATTGTGCAGGGTGTCAAATTCATGAAGGCCCAACATTTGCAAGCTGTCAAGGAGAGAAGTGTTCCCCGGCCGGAATCGAGCCAAAACCTACCAATCATATAGTTGCTGAACCGGCAAGGGGGGCTCACCCTCTGACTCATTGTCACTGTCAGAGGTTGGTGATAGATTTGATTCACGTCGTGTAATATGCCAGGGCTGATAATTGTATCTGAATAAATTCCATGTAGAAATGGTTTCTTGAGGTGTTGAACCAATATCAGTAGAAATTTTGTGGAAAGGTTTGTATAGAAGGAGTTCTGACCAATAGAAAAGTTGAAAAGAGGGGGAATCCTTAGATGGAACACACTGAAACTTGGGGATCACTCGAACAATAGCTGGAATGGAATGATTCTTCCATTTATTGTGTTTGCGGTATTTGTTGTAACTCCAGTCACGTGCAACTTCAATGAGTGTAAGGTTTTCCATGGTTAAATGTCGGACCTTGTATGCATCTAAAAGGAGGGATGTTTCTACATCCTCGCACTCTGTTTCAACCAAATTTCTTAAGATTTTTCTGCCTATATTAAGCGACACAAAAGTGTGACTGCACATTACAAGTGGAAATTTGAGGAGCATGTGGCATGTTTCTTGTGCGCTAATGTCATGTTCAACCACATTGTCAGTCAAAAAAAATTTTATGGCTAATTGTGCTAGCAGATCAAGATCTAAAGCTCTCGACAATCTAGAAATCATTTGGTGGTATGTTTCTGACCTTTTCTCTGCTTTGGAAGCATACTTAGAAATGTATTTGAGGACAGCATGGCGAGATAACACAGGTTGACAATCGATATTGGCTCTCCATATGGATAACATTGTTGGATTGTGTGTGTCCAATCTATCATCATTCCTTAAAGGGAGGTATTTAACTGAAGCACTCTCATCAAAAAACAAAAGAGAAGTGGCTCTATTCTCCCAAGGTGCGTTGTACCGGCATTGGAGGTGATTTTTTTTTTCGGAGGCAAGTACTCTCGGAACACTTTGTGTGTCGTTAAAATTGATTTATCAACTCCTCCAAATCCTGTAACGGGGAAACTGCAAGGACTTGAGATGAAACTATAAGGAAAGGGTCATCCTAGATATTCCTGTGAACAAATTCTGAGTGAATGGAAGGAGGGCGCATATTCCATGTAGATATGTAGGTATCAAAGTATTGCCTTGCTTTGTTCACAGATTCATTATTTGACCAGTCGATGCAATCAACATCGAGAGCATCTTCAAGCCATAGGAAACCATGAACATGTGTTGAACCTCTATGTTTCCATTCATACCTGTGGTAAAGGAAGGTTAATCGTTATGTATTTAAGCAAAAGAAAAGTAGAGAGCATTGAAGAAAATTACCTGTACCAATAGTCTTTGGCTCGAAGATGTTTTTGCAACACTTCTTCAAGGAATATTGTGAATCTTTGATGTAAGTATGCAGCGACACGATGAGGGTGGCTAACAATGTTCTTGGTCCTCCATTGTTGCGCTGCACGGGCCTCAGAAGGACTAAATCCTGGCATGATGTTATGTAGTTCTAGCCATTTTTTGTCTGTGGCACTAAGAGTGAAGAAGAGTGTAGGCGCCCCCAATTGTTCAATCATGTCTAAGACCTCCCCTTTGCTCTTTGACCAAAATGTTCGTGTCCCCCGTAGGTTGGTTCCGAATCTCATTAAACTCTGTTGAAGGAAATCATTGGGGAAATCATGCAGGTGTTTTCATAGTTGGCATATAGTGTGGGGGACACCATGTTCAAGGTTCAACCTCATGAAAACTGCAGTTGTAGATTGGCTCCTATGTCTCATAATAAGGTTAAGCAAGAAATACCGGAACCTGGGGTGCGAGCCAAACCGATTGTCATGGTAGTGCATCAAGTGGAGGGAATATTCATGCATTTTAACATCCTTCATGCGTGGTTGGTTAAATAATATTGCACCAGTTGGAAACAAAGTTGGAAAAGCCATTGAGAAAAGGCCCTCTGTTGTGTATTCATTAATTGGAGAATTCCCAACTTCAGGCCAAGCCAAGGAGTAGGGTGCAGCGTGGCCATTTGAAATCAAGTACTGTTTAATTAACTCCTCTTGAGTGCCAGTGTTTGTGTTTGAAGGAGCAAATGAGGATGTTTCGTCGGGATATTCATAGGGGTTGGAAGGAGGGTTATCATTATCCTGTGCTTCAGAGAAGTGAGAGGCTTGAAGGTCTATAGGAATAGAGTTAAGGGAGGAGGAAATGTTTGTTGGTTCTAGCGGGAGAGAGGAAAGAGCCTCAATGTCAATAAGAACATCCTTATAGTAGGGGTCATGGATAATTTTATATTGAAGTGCTTCCCAAACACAGGACCTGCTAACATAGAAGTCGTATTTTGTTTGTTGAATTCCAATTTTTTGAACCAACAAGAGATCCAAATCTCCTAGCCGACGAGGAAGGTATTTGGCAATGGAAGAAATTTTTTGTGGGAAACTTATTGTGTGACCTGATAATTTATATTGTCCCCCGTGCATTTGTGTGACTTGTAAAACTAGATTAATGTGAGAAATCAACATTTCTTCGACCTGGGTTAAATATTTGAGAATGACAGGTTGAATGTCAGGATCCATATTGTTCCAAGAGGAGAAGTGGTGTCCATTTCTTTCGGACTTGCACCTAATGCATGTGTGTTTTCCTTCATGGAAGGTTGTGTGTATGTCTAGGCAGTTCTCAAGACAAATCAAGCAGGTGTGGATGTGCGATAAAAGATATAGTCTTTGGCGGAATTTGCGCTGGGCATCTACCCAAGAAGGTAACACAGGGAATGTTTTGTGGAGCGAAATGGGAAGGGTGGAAACTTCGGGTTGACCATCGCGGTGAATATGGGAGAAGGGAGTGGAAGGTCTGAAGAATGCGATTCATTGTTGCGTACATGATGAAGACAAGGTCCGACACAAGTGGTGTGGTTAATGCAAAGAGGAAAAGGAGAATTGTGCGGTGCGGGGGGGGAAAGCAACAGGGGAAGACATGAAAGGGGGGCGGCCACTAGTTTGGAAAGGGCTAGAACTTGCAGGCATTTGTTGGATTTGGCGATAGCGCTCGCGTCGGGAAGCATTGATTTCTTCTTTGTGCAAGGCATAAATATCTCTTCTTTGTTGTCGTTTCTCCAAGGTAGGCAGTGTGCATAAAACAACCTGCGAAAATTAATAAAAAAAAGGTGGCATAAGAGAAGATTAAAAGAGTGCTAAATTATGTATGTGGATAAGGGGAAATGAATGCAAAAACCATTTGTAAATGCTAATCTTGCTGGAAATGTTTTATATTTTGGTAGCTAAAGGCAATAAAACAAAAGCAAAATGATTTGTTGTTACATATATATTTAAGGAAGTAAAGGAAGAAATACAGGGGTGTGTATGGAGTTTTTGATTAGGAAAAAACATAGAGATATGGCTTCATTTTTTGTTTACATAGGTATTAAGAAGGAACAAGGTAGAAAGAAGAAAAAACTTCATGCTAAACATAGACAAACATTAAAGAAATGAATAAAGTGTTCCATAATGTTAGCAAAATATATATATATATGTATATATATATATATATATATATATACATATTGGACCATACATTTTTATCAATTACAAAAAAGGTTTCTTTGCGATATAGATGCGCATGTAAACCAATACTAACAACCACTAAATGGAAAACTTGGAGAGTTATAGTCTGTTATAAAATGCAGACAAAAGCATATTACAAATGTATCTATGGACAAAAGCATATTACAGAGGAGATATGAGCAAACAATGAAGAGACTAAAATATAGTAAAGTGTTATGGCGCCCAGGAAAGGCAAAGTCAAGCAATGACTTTCGATTCTTCCAATTTAAGGGAATCAAGTATGACACATTTCAGTTGTGTATTTCCACGGAAGGTTTCTTTTTTCACAGATAGAGTGAATTTGTATTCATGGCCAATTATCTGGTTTGTAATCTCCGTTGTAGCCTCATCGTCTATGCACAACAGTTGGAGGTCAGCTACCGTGACACCCATGATTTCTTCAGTAGCTGTGTCAAATGTTGTTACCGATTGTAGCTCTCCTGAGTCATCTTGCAAGTTTATATGGAGAGCATACCTATAATTTCATTGATGCACATGAGACTTACAACTTGCACAAAACCACGAGCCATTGTTTGCTGGTTTCACTTTCTTTCGGCACTGCTTATCACCATTTGCAAGGGGGCAAGCCATGTAGTAGAATTTATCCATTGCGATGTTTGCAATTACAACTTTAAGAGTAGCCCATTCATTGCTCTTTGTATTGCCCATTTGAAGTATTTTTGAATTGTTGCCACTGGTTTTAAGCTTTGAGGAGGACCTAGAAATTTGTTCGTTACAAAGGGAGTTTCAACAAAGTAATTTTCAGAGGAAACCCAGTCGTGCAACGTTTTAGTTTCAGGAATCTGAAGATTAACAAACCATTTTATGCTGGAGATAGTGTCTATGAAAGTTCCATTGAAACTTGAAACACATGTCACCTTTAAAGCCAAAACTGGGAGTTGTGGAATAGAAAGGAGTTCCTCAAGTTCTTGAGTGAGATCATGTAAATGCTAGCCCCATAAAGTTACAGTAACACTAAATCCTGACATATCCTTCAATTCTAATCCTCTTCATTTAGTTTCACTGTTATCCCGCCTGCGGATAGTGGAGCAAGGAGAGATTGCTACAACAATGCCAATAATGTCAATGACGGAACCAACATGTTTTGTAGGTATATCTTTGATTCCTATGAAGTGAAAGTTATGCAAAGGTATCGTGGCATTATTGATAAGCAGCGGAGAGATAGTGGAAGAAGCTTGAAGGAATATCTCAAATTCATTGTTAAGGTGGTTGTAACCTAGTTTTGCATTCCCTATCTTTCCATTTGTGATGGTGTATAAGTTTCCTGCCTCAATTTATCCAAAAAACATTGCTGCAATTTTGTTGAACCAAGTAACATGTATTTCCCCACCTTCACAATCCACAAAATCAAAGCCGAAATATGAGTCGGGACCATTTGCATTAGCATATTCCCTTAGCGCTATTTTCCCAAGGGCACAACCTTTAATAGACCATGTACACATGGTTGTATTCATTGTACTTATTTTTAGAGGTGTTCTTGAACTGTTAGGGAGGCCAATTTTCTTTTGGAGAGGTGTTTGCGGGACCAAACTTTTGTCCGCTCCATGGTTTGTATCAAGATTTGATTGCTTTCCGCGAATGACATGGGCAGGAAGAGGAGTGGGAGCACTAATTTGTGGATGAGTTTCTATCACAACTTCAAGTTCGGAGACAAGAACAGTCCTGCAAAGGATGAAAATGAAAAGGGACAAAAATTTAGTGAATATAAAATAAATGAAAGCAAAGCACACATGCACAAAGGAAAATGGATGCTTACAATTCATGTTTTATCATTCTGCAAAGGGTTTTCCATAGGTGGACAATGGTTCCATCTTTTAATCGGGCATCTGAAATTTGGCTTACAAATTTAGAGGGCAAAAGATCTATTTGAAAGTGCACACCATCAGTGTTCAATGCAGATTGAACGGGACAAATGTTGAGAAGTTGGACTATTGATTCGACGTCTGTACTAGCCTCAATCAACATGGAGATGCCACCATATGTCAAAGGTGTAGCCATGATGAATTTTTTTAAAAAACATAATGCGCTTCTGCACAACGAGGTAAACCGCATCACAATATTTATAAACTTGCCGGAAAGCAAAATAAAAAGTAACCGAAACGTTTAGATTTATCCTGGAAAAAGGAAAAACCCGCTTCGATAGGTTGCGTGCAATGAGAAAAGAAAGTATATACGGGATCAAAAGGTATATATAGATCAATAATTTTATAAATCATATAGTGTCATTATTTTTTAAAGGAAACTGTAATTTGCAGGACATATTGCATTATTGTGGTATCATTCTATTGTTTTCCAAAAAAGGGATTTCGATCTTAGCCATCCAGAGTATAGGACGAATCTCTAATACATTCTATTGATTCGATATCAACTCCCACCGAAAATATCCTAATGTGATAATAGGAACTTCATGAAATATTGTTAAAACAAGCAATAATATTGAAAGTGGTGCAGGGCCAAATTGTTGGAGAACAATTTGAAGCACTGTAGTTTGTTTTTTTTCCGTAAAGTTTATTTCTGTTATATCTCAAATGGTTTTTTTGAGAAACTCTGTGTGGTTTTTGACATGTTCTATGTGCTACATATGATCTACTATTTTATTTAAACTCAATTTTGTTAGAAATCAATTTCAAATGATTTTTCAAGAATATTGTTGGAGATCAGATAAAAACCTTGGTTTATGATATGCTTTGCTATCAAAGAATTTTAACTAGTAAGCTAGAATATTTTATGATTTTCATTTGTATTAGGGCGGTTTGAAATGTTGTAGCATTCAATGGACAGGTAGACTAATTGATTATTTTTCTTTTGTTATCACAAGTAAATATTTTGATTTTGTTACTAGTTGTAAGTACAACAAATTATTATTTTGTTATTCACTAAATCAATTAAATCATGGGAGCTTAAAATCATGTCGGAGTTGACCCTAGCGAAAACTTTGAAAAAATTTATCGGTTGGAAATTTAGTTACTTATTTTGATGTACTATTTTAATGTCATGTGCAATTGATAATTAATTCGAAAGTTCATTACCTATAAAAAAGCTTGACAAGTTTTGTAAGTACGAATGTCATATAGGATTCATCTTTTTTTAGTATGTCATCTACAATTATGATTCATCCATCTTTATAAAGGTTATTATTATGTTTATTGAATATGTTGTGTCATGTATATTAATTTAATACAATAACAACTATCTATATATGAAAACAACATGTCTTTTTATTAATCAACTCGCTTCATTTCTTTGAAGAAAGAGGAATAAATATCTCTAACAAGTTTCCTTACAGGATTTGATATAGATCAAGATCAAACTTTCCTTAGACATTTTAAAAAAATCAAAAAGTTAGAGGCCACTATTTCAGTAGTCAGCTACAAACATGTGATTCCAAGCAGACGAAATACTCATTGTTCTATAACAGCAACAATTAAAAAAAACAATCGAAAAAAGAGGGGTCAAGATATACTAAGTTGAAGATTAATGTAATAACATTGAATATCTACAAGCAATTAAGAGAAGTTGAAGCTTAGAAAAAGTGATCTGCCAAGTAATTCCGAAGGGAAATATATAGCAAATATTATCATGAAGAAGTCAAAAACCTTCCAAGAATACATTATTTCATCAACTAAAAAAAATAGTATTTCATTTATTTGAATATTTCGGAGAGATGATTAGAAATGCAACTTGAACAGTTTCGTTAAGAAATGTACACAATAAGTAAAATACTTTTTTGCAACAAATTTTGTTCTATATGTAGCAATGAACAGTTTCAAGGGAGGAATGTATGGCGGAATGCTTTAAAAAAACAAATAGAAAATGAGAATCGCTGCACCATAATAGCAACAATAAAATAAAAAATAAAAAAAAGAGGGATCAAGATATATTAAGTTGAAGATTAGCGTAATAACATTGAATATCTACAAGCAATTAAGAGAAGTTTAAGCTTACAAAAAGTGTTTTTCTGAGTAATTTCGAAGGGAAATATATAACAAATATTATCATAAAGAAGTCAAAAACTTTCCAAGAATACATTATTTCATCAACTAAACAAAATACAGTATTTCATTTATCTGAATATTTCAGAGAGATGATTAGAAATGCAGCTCGAACAGTTTCGTCAAGAAATGTACGCAATAAGTAAAATATTTTTTTGGCAACAACTTATGTTCTATATGTAGCAATGAATCCAGTTTCAAGGGAGGACTGTATGGCCAAATTTGAGTGCTTTAAAAAAAAAAAATAGAAAATGATCTGCAACAATTGTGCCAAATCAACTGAACATTACCTATAAGAGCAAAACATGATGTTTGATAAGATACATTCACAAGATGGATAATATGATGAGAGGAAAGCTAGATGAATACAAAACCAAACATAGTATGAAATCTATCTATTAAAATTTTGTTTGACATTAATAAGTTTGACAAAATGGCAAATGTACAATGAAGCAAGTCTCAAACTCCAGCGAGCAAGAGCTATCAAAAACATAACATACTGTTATTTTGATTGAGCAACTAAAAGAAAACATAGTAGATGTTTGTACCATATAGTCACCTAAATTACACTTATGTACATAAGTTCAATAGAGCACACCCTTAAAGTTTTTCAATTTTTTTTGGCTTCTCATTTTTTTCCCTTGATGACATTAGCAATTTTTTTAGCACCATGTTTTTTTTCCCTCCAGCATGTATAGCTTTTGAAGATATCCCCATCTTTTTCAGTTTGTGCTCAAGTTCATATTTCACTAGCATCTTCGGGGTGATCATATACAAGTCCAAATCCCCTCGAGTTGAATCCCTCCGTACTAAACTTGGAAAGATAAAGAGGGCAAGAAGGATGCAAGCGGAGACGATCTCTAACCAAATCAGCGATCACAAGTTTTTCCGGCTTCGGTTGCCTACAATGGAGTACATTGACAAAAAACTTTGTCTGGTTGAAAGAATCTTTCCACTCCAAGTACGGAGTGGTGATTTTCACACCGTGCGGAGGGATAACAATTGTATTACGAGTCTTTGATAATTGCAAGCTCACAAGCAACCAAAAACAATAAAAACGAAAAAAAAAAACATAGATGCCATATGGACCTCGATAAGTTCTACACTGGAAATGGAAGTTAGTTACATTATTTCTTGTTGCAGAGCACAAACAACGAATCAAAGACAAATATTTGGGTGTTTTCTGTTTTGGCAGGCAGCTTTAAAAGTTTGAAGCACTGTAGTTTGTTTTTTTGCCATAAATTTTATTTATGTTATATCTCAAATGGTTTTTTTGAGAAACTGTGTGGTTTTTGACATGTTCTATGTGCTACAGATGATCTACTATTTTATTTAAACTCAATTTTGTTAAAAATCAATTTCAAATGATTTTTCAAGAATATTGTTGGAGATTAGATAAAAACCTTGGTTTATGATATGCTTTGCTATCAAATAAGTTTAACTAGTAAGCTAGAATATTTTATGATTTTCATTTGTATTAGGGCGGTTTGAAATGTTGTAGCATTCAATTGACAGGTAGACTAATTGATTATTTTCTTTGTTATCACAAGTAAATATTTTGATTTTGTTACTAGTTGTAAGTACAACAAATTATTATTTTGTTATTCACTAAATCAATTAAATCATGGGAGCTTAAAATCATGTTGGAGTTGATCCTAGCGAAAAATTTGAAAAAATTTATCGGTTGGAAATTTAGTTACTTATTTTGATGTACTATTTTAATGTCGTGTGCAATTGATAATTAATTCAGAATTCATTACCTAGAAAAAAGATTGACAAGTTTTGTAAGTACAAATATCATATAGGATTCATCTTTTTTTAGTATGACATCTACAATTATGATTCATCCATCTTTATAAAGGTTATTATTATGTTTATTGAATAGGTTGTGTCATGTATATTAATTTATTACAATAGCAATTATCTATATATGAAAACAACATGTCTTTTTATTAATCAACTCGTTGCATTTCTTCGAAGAAAGAGGAATAATTATCTCTAACAAGTTTCCTTACAGGATTTGATATAGATCAAGATCAAACATTCCTTACGCATTTTCAAATAATCAAAAAGTTATAGGCCACTATTTCAGTAGTCAGCTACAAACATGTGATTCCAGGTAGACGAAATACTCATTGTTCTATAACAACAACAATAAAAAAACAATCAAAAAAAGAGGGGTCAAGATATACTAAGTTGAAGATTAATGTAATAACATTGAATATCTACAAGCAATTAAGAGAAGTTGAAGCTTAGAAAAAGTGATCTGCCAAGTAATTCTGAAGGGAAATATATAGCTAATATTATCATGAAGAAGTCAAAAACCTTCCAAGAATACATTATTTCATCAACTAAAAAAAAATAGTATTTCATTTATTTGAATATTTCGGAGTGATGATTAGAAACACAGCTTGAACAGTTTCGTCAAGAAATGTATGCAATAAGTAAAATACTTTTTTGCAACAACTTTTGTTCTATATGTAGCAATGAACAGTTTCAAGGGAGGAATGTATGGCAGAATGCTTTTAAAAAAACAAATAGAGAACGAGAATCACTACACCATAACAGCAACAATAAAAAAAAATCAAAAAAAGAGGGATCAAGATATATTAAGTTGAAGATTAGCGTAATAACATTGAATATCTACAAGCAATTAAGAGAAGTTTAAGCTTACAAAAACTGATTTGCCAAGTAATTTTGAAGGGAAATATATAACAAATATTATCATAAAGAAGTCAAAAACTTTCCAAGAATACATTATTTCATTAACTAAACAAAATACAGTATTTCATTTATCTGAATATTTCAGAGAGATGATTAGAAATGCAGCTCGAATAGTTTCGTCAAGAAATGTACACAATAAGTAAAATATTTTTTTGGCAACAACTTATGTTCTGTATGTAGCAATGAACAGTTTCAAGGGAGGACTGTATGGCAGAATTCTTTTCAAAAAACAAATAGAAAACGATCTGCAACAATTGTGCCAAACAACTGAAGATTACCTATAAGAGCAAAACATGATGTTTATAAGCTACGTTCACAAGATGGATAATATGATGAGAGGAAAGCTAGCTGAATACAAAACCAAACATAGTATGAAATCTATCTATTAAAATTTTGTTTGACATTAATAAGTTTGACAAAATGGCAAATGTACAATGAAGCAAGTCTCAAACTCCAGCGAGCAAGAGCTATCATAAACATAACATACTGTTATTTTGATCGAGCAACTAAAAGACAACATAGTAGATGTTTGTAGCATATAGTCACCTAAATTACACTTATGTACATAAGTTCAATAGAGCACGCCCTTAAATTTTTTCAATTTTTTTTGGCTTCTCATTTTTTTCCCTTGATTACATTAGCAATTTTTTTAGCACCATGTGTTTTTTTCCCTCCAGCATGTATAGCTTTTGCAGTTATCCCCATACTTTTTTAGTTTGTGCTGAGGTTCGTATTTCATAGCATCTTCGGGGTGATCATATACAAGTCCAAATCCCCTCGAGTTGAAGCCTGTCGTACAGAGCTTTGAAAGATAAAGAGGACAAGAAGGATGCAAGCGGAGACAATCTCTAACCAAATTAGCGATCACAGGTTTTTCCGGCTTCGGTTGCCTACAATGGAGTACATTGACAAAAAACTTTGTCAAGTTGAAAGAATCTTCCCGCTTCAAGTATGGAGTGGTGATTGTCACACCATGTGGAGGGATAACAATTTTATTACGAGTCTTCATAGCTGCAAGCTCACAAGCAACCAAAAACAATAAAAATGAAAAAAAAAATACATAAATGCCATATGAACCTCGATAAGTTCTACGCTGGAAATGGAAGTTAAATACATTATTTCTTGTTGCAGAGCACAAACAAGGAATCAAAGACAAATATTTTGGGTGTTGTCTGTTTTGGCAGGAAGCTTTAAAAGCCTTGCCAATGGATAGTCTAACACCCAACAAAGGGTGTTTCGATGAGGCATCCTAGGGGAAAAAACCCCTCAGCACACACCGAATCCTCCCAATGGCAAAGGAACTTACGCCTCTATGCCATGGCTAAAGAATGAAATAAAAAAATAGTTTTCTTTATGCAAGACATACAACAATAACGTAATTAAAGATAGACAACTTCAACCACATTATTAAGAATCTATGAAAATGTAAATGGGAATTAATGAAAAAAACAACACATTTTCAATAACCAAATACTACTTTTTGACCAAATAACAGGCATAACATCCAGGAATTAATGTATTTGCAGAAAAAACGAAATACTAATTTTTGACCAAATAACAAGCATAATATCCTCAAAGAGATAAAGAGAGAAATCTCACTTTCCTAACAAAAAATTGATCAATTAGCTCTGATGAATACTGTAATGAATTAAAGTGAAACCTATAAATTCTGGAAATGAAATGTCTTAAAAATATGTGATTGATAAATAAAATATCCATTTGAAAACAACATTACTCTGTTCTAATACCAGCAGTGCACAAAACTAGTAATGCTCTCAAATTATCCACAAAAATAAATCTGCTACATGAGTTTTTAAATTCAAAGTGTCTAATTTCCTAAATTTTAATTTCCTAATCACAGAGATGTTGGAGCTGCTTCCATGTCTTCTTAAAATGGATGGATCTCCTAGCATAACTAATCATCTAATAAGCTTTCATGTTTTCATAACGTGGCTGTAACTCCTACTTTACAATAGTATAATTTAGTATCCAATAACCTTAAAAAAGGTTCACAAGATCATAACAAGCAATGTTGCATAATAACTACAATTAAAATGTTTTATTAAACTTTATAAAACAGACTAAAGGCATATTCATCACACAATAGAATAGGATATCTAAACTAAGATTGTATTGTGTAGATCTAATGTAATAACAAATGGATATGTAGGACATTTTTATATGCTAAAATAAATAAGCAATAAATCAACTATTAATGTTATAAAAACCTCATGGGAGTCTGAATGGAAGTGTATGGATCAAGTTGATGTATATTGGAGTTTACAAAGGAATTCAAAATACTTGTTATACAGATAGCATACACAATATCAAGATCAAAGTGTTGAAACGAGAGGTAAACCTGATTCAAGGAGCTGTCCTTGTTAAACAACAGAAATGGAAATGAGCCAACTATATTTAAAGAGTCTAAAATCCTAATGCTCAACTACACATACTCAGTAAATTGGTAACGAGGAAAGATGAGGTTAAGGTGAATGATGGCTTAGACATCCTTGCAGCTAGATTAGATGATATAGGAGTCACAATTTTATTTTATTTTATTTTAATAATCTTTGATAAAGGAGTTAAAATTTATTTTATTTTAATAACCCAATTCCTGATGTCATTATATAAACAGGGACTCTAAAAACAAACCATATGGTCATTATATAAACATGGATGTATGACAGTATCAAAAAGGTTGAAGGGGCCAAAGGACCTCAGAGTTTGAGGCTTGAGTTCATTGAAAATGTGATACAATTGCTCCTCCAAGTCATATTCGGGACCTGGCAACATTATTATAAACACTCAGATGCGTAAGTACATTTTGGTGAAAACATTTTAACAGCTATTACCATAATAATTGATGTTTTACCAGGTCTGTAGGAGCTATTGCAGGGCCACTCACGACTGGTTACATTTCAGAGTTACCAGGTGTGTAGGAGCTGCTTGGAAAGGGAGTGTTTTCTCCACACTGACTAGCTTTATTTCCAGGGATACATGCAAAATAGTAGCAGGGTTTTTATATCAAAATGTGTGAGGAGCACCTATTATCCTTCATCCCTTCTACTTGTAACATAGATTTTTGTACAAAATGGGCATCGATTTTTTTAAAAACAGATATTGTTTGGAGAAGAAGCTGTTGGAAAGGCTGCAGAATATCCTATTATGATGAATAAACTGAAAGAATTAAACCATCAACCCATCAAGAAGCTACAGAGTAGTACTGGAGATACATCCATAAAGAATAATCTGAAATCTTGGTCATATACACTCCAAGATTTCAGAACCATGAGAACCACAAAATTTTCATTTGGCCTACAAAAGATACACTCCTATACAAGAGGCTTGAACCATTAATGCAAATGACAACTGGGCAGTGGTGACCTATTCCAAAATTATCTTTGCAAACTGCACTTTGTAATGTAAAAAACATATGCTTCTCAAGATTTCCATTCCCTAAATTACCTTCGATGGACTGAATTGGACCTTCATGAGAGGAGTGCAAGTATGTTATGTTTATAGCTTTATATCGAGTATAGAAGTAGATAACACTGGAGACTCAATGTAGGGATGGCTGATGTGCAAATTATGCTTGCAAACCTAAAGGGATGTTATACATATGATAATATTTAAACCAACACCATTACGAATTACACATGATATTGTTATACATGAGACTCAATTTGGTCTGATTGTTGCATTTCTTTTCAAGAAAATATATGTAAACTAAACCCTTGTTTAATGTTCTCAACTCATCAGAATTGTCTTTATGGTCAATAGACTACTGTGTGACTATTAGCAGAGACTGCTCTATGTGACTATTAGCACAGACTTCAGAAGTAGAGCCATCCTTAATGAAACCTGCATTTTTGGGTTCAGAAGTAGTGCCATCCTCAAAGAAACCTAATGAGTTGTATGACTGACAATTAAATTTCACCAGTGAATTGCAGTCCTATTGAGGTGACTTGATGGTCTTAGAAAACAGTAAAAAAAAAATTGTTAACTAAATTTAAGTAATTACTATAAGGTGAAAGCAACTGTGAGTGTCAAACTAGAGCCCTAGTCAAGACCGAGTAATGAAAAGTTTGTGCTTTGACCTTATTTGTCACTTTTTGGTAGGATGTGATGTTGTTAGAATCACTTCTGTGTTTATCCTCTTTTATCACCCTACACAACACAAACTAACAATACAAAAAGAGAACCAAAATATAGTGCCTTTGCCATTTTAAATCAGGCACAAATTCAAACACAGGATTATGCGCAAAAAAAAATTCTCCTCCATGAACTATTCGACAATATTCATGCATTAATGGCTCAGATCTTTACAGAGCAGACGGTTTCTAGTAAACCCTAACTGCCGCATCTTTTTCTTCAAGGACTCAACCTGATTGACATAGGCTTAGTTACCCTAGGACCTGTTTTGTTCCTCTTGGCCAAGGCAGGACACTCCCACACGACATTAAGACATATTAATAGATAGTTTGTCTGCATGTAATATTTTTTCCTCTCATTTTTGGTAGTACTTGTTAAGGAATTCCTGTACACGACCACATGAAAATAAAATCAAGCACCATCGGATTTTTAAGATATATATCCGAGCTCTAAGTTTCAAGGTATTAGAGATCTACATTGTAACTATAATCCAGACATACCATTAATCATCTTCAGTATTAATAAGCTAAGGAAATGCTCATGAAGGCAGGGGCCGACGGGAATGTGTATGCATGAAAACTATAGGGCTCAAGCACAAGAGATTAGTACCTGCAGGTTATCTATCTAATGTACAGTGCAAGCAAGAATGTTAAACTGAGCATCGATTGAAACAGGAAAACCTAATATTCTGGGGAAAACCAATAGGTTTGTTCATCCTCTAACAAAATGAAGAGCAATACCTGATCAGATGATGACTTCGGGTTCCTCCAGCTTCAATCACACAACGAGCAGCCAAATAGAATGGGTCCTCTATGCTTCAGTATTCGACAGCCACAGACAACAACAAACCCAAAGCTCTTCTTGCAGGCCTCACAAAGATGTTTTTAAATATTTCCTATACTGAAACATACCGCCATAGAAGGAGGTACCCATAATCCCCTTTTCATGCTGACGGAAGAGGCATGTTCACCTCCAGCTAGGACTCTGGCATCTATCCTCCATTTCTAGCTCCCGATATGGATCTCCTTCCTACGAGCATGGTGTCGAGAACTTCTCCTCTGCAGGTCACTATTCACAATTCCGGGTAACTGTTCAGAAATACATGTGTAGGGATCCAGAAGTGTCGTCCATCATCGACCAATACATCTCCGTCGCTGCAGTCTCCTCCGCTATCAGCACCCTGGAGCCTTTCCGCTAGAGTTCATGCCTTTCGGCGTAAATATCCTCCTAAAGTTAACTTCAAACATCTCTAAATAGATTATTCTAATAACAATACCGAAGACTCTAAAAACAACATATGTTGTGCATGCTTACAAAACAAAATTATAATTTTTTATTTGTCCTTATCTATTTCCTAAAATAGACTATAAAGAGAATCAACTAAACAACTATGGATTACATGAAACTAGAAAATTTGGTGTTTGCTAATGTTAGTCTTCAAGCATAGGAGTAATTTCATGCATATTCCAACACTCCCCGTTAATTTCGACCTTAAAGCTTTCATTATTGTGAAGCTGATTTTGTATTTCCAGATCTGAAATATTCCTAATTACAAAATCCCAAAAAACCTCTCAAATACTCAAAAACTTCCCTTGCCAAATCCTTTGTGAAAATATCAACAAACTAAAATTTGGATCTACAAAATTCAAGACAAATTTCTTTGGTTTTAACCAACTCCCTGATGAAATGATACCTTGTGTCAATATGCTTGCTCCTCTTGTGAAAAACATAATTTTTGGACAATGTTATTGTTGAGTTGTTTTCACAATAAATTTGAGTAGTGTCCTCTTGATTATGCATAAAATCTTTCAAAACTCTTCTCATCCAAAAGGCTTGACATATTGCTCTAGTTGTTGTTACATATTATACCTCTGCTGAAGATTATGTGACAATGTGATTCTTATTTGATGCCCATGAAATCACTCCTATTCCAAAGTGAAAAGTATAACCAGATGTACTTTCCATTTCATTTATACTACTGACACTATCACTGTTTGTATAACCTGTGAGTTTGAACTCATCAAATTTTGAATATTAAATTCAATGATTTATGTTTCCACATATATGCCTCAAAATCCTTTTCTTAGCTTGCCAATGTGAATATTTTGGAGATTCCATAAACCTCTACATGAGGCTCACACCATACATTATAGTAGGCCTTGTGGTCATCAAATAAATGATATTTCCAACTAACCTTTTAAACAATTTTGGATCCTAAAATTATTCGGTGTCTTCTTTGTTTAACTTCAAACCTAGTGCAATTGGTGTTGGCATTGTATTACAATTCAACACATTAAATGTCTTTAAAACATAATTAACATAGTTTTCTTGTGAAATAAAAACTCCGGCTTCTGATTTTTGAACTTCAATGCCCAAAAAGTAATGCATAAAACCTAGAGTTTTCATCTCATTTTTTTTCTCCATAGATGATTTGAATGAATTGTAGATAGATTTCCATTAATTATTAAATCATCTATATATAAACAAACAATCATAATCTTACCTTATTCATTTATCTTAATGTATAAGGTGGACTCACTACTGCTCCTACTAAAACAATTTTGAATCAAATAAGAATCAATTATAGTGTACCATGCTCTAGGAGCTTGCTTGAGACCATAGATTCACTTTCTCAACCTATATACATTTCCTTCATGTCCTTCAATCTCATAACCTTCTAGTTGTTTCACATAAAATTCCTCTTTAAGAAAAACATTCAAGAATGTTGAAATTACATCCATATCATATATAGGCCATTTTGTTTGAGCTACAATTGATAAAACCATTCTTACCATGTCCAAATGTGCTACTGGTGTAAATTTTTCATTGTAATCTACTCCATATTGTTGTGTAAAACATCTTACAACCTTCCTTTCTTTGTGTTTATGTACTTTACCATTAGCACTATATTTGGTCGTATAGACCCACTTCACTCATATCATGTCCTTTCCTTTTCAAATATCCACAAACTCCCATGTTTGATTCTTTTCTATAGCATATATCTCATCATCCATGGCTTGATCCCAAACTTAATTGTTTACGGCCTCTTCAAAGTATACTAGATCTGTAGCTTGAGAAAACAATACAAAAACTAAAAAAGAGTTAATTGTATCAATATTATAAATCTCACTAAGACTTATTGTTTTCCACTGCAAAGGGTTATCAGATGAGGGATTGTTTTGTGGTGATGGTGTTCCTTCTTGTGTTAGTTTTGGTATCTCTTGCATGGCTGAAGATGACTAAAATTTGTTAGCAAAAAATAATACATTGCTTAAATATTTAGCTAGTAGGTTTTCGTATACCTTTGTGGCATCCTCCCATGAGACGGTTTCACCTTCATGAACTGTTTCTGCATTATATATACTGTGGTGATTACATCGTTTTAATTCAAGGAATTCAATAATTTATTTTCTACCATTTACCTTCATTGGTATCATAGTTTCCTGAGATCAATTAGAAATGTGTCGTGGAGCTTTTTGGGCAACCTATCTACTGCATAAGTCGTAGGAAATGATAAATATTTTTCACTCTTATTTAAGTCTTCATTGGTTTTTCTTTGCATGGAAGACATTACATTCCCCAACATGGTTGTTTGTGGCATGACATCTCTCTTTTGTCTTTCTTGGCATTCTCAGGAGGAGGAAGTGTCTTTCTTCACATATTATTGTTTTTTTTTTCTTGGCATGTTGCTACCCAGATAATACTGCAATCAAAGCAATGACCAACAAAGGTGGAGATCATAGAAAATAGAATGTGGTTGATAGAAGTTATGTGTGTGACCAGAGCTAATGGGTTTATCTGTTCATGAGACGTTTGTTTTCTCTTGGAATGCGGTTATGTTGTGCATGCCACCATTAGAAATATTGAAAATTGGAAGGAAACTAAGCATTTGGAGGCATTAGAAGGATCCAAATAAATTTTGAAGTTATTTGAAATGAAGCTATTGGACTACGAGTAAATTGAGACGGCCATTAATGGGTGCACTGGTGTTTTCCATTTGGAAATTCCCAATACTATTGACGCTGTTGAGAATCAATAACAGCAATTGATGGACCCTGACATCAAGGGTACCCTGAACATCTTGGAAGGATCCCATAAATCCAAAGTGACACGAGTGGTGTTGACCTCTTCTATTTCCACCTTCTTTCCCAACCCCAAATTACCTAATGACACCCCCTGGATGAATCCAACTGGAGTGACGTCAATTACTAAAAATAAAATGGGATTTTGTACCATGTGGCGAAAACACTAGTGGAAAAGGTAGCAAGAGACTTCAGCAAAGATAATGGGTTCGATATAGTTGTTATTAACCCTCGGACTGCATTGATCCCAATTCTTCCTCCTAATTTCAATGCCAACATGGCTATGATTGTCCACCTTGTTGATGGTAACACAAAGGAGTATCAAAACTTTTACATGGGTTATGTTCATGTGAGTGATATCATAAAATCCCAATAAAATTATACAAAACACCCTCCCCATCAGGGAGACATCTCTGTGTTGAATCCATCACCCATTGGAGCGAGTTTGCAGAGTTGATAGCAAAGATTTATCTAGAATACAATGTGACCAAGTAATTTCTCTATTACTAGAGGCTGGAGGGTACACGGAGGTTGGAGGAAAATTGGCATCCTCTCATCAATCACCTATGACAGGGTCACATTAGTGTTATGGTGACATTTTTTGCTAGTGTTTTTTTTTGTTATGCGTAGTATCTTTTGTTGTGGTGTGTGTTTTTCAATAAAATGTAGAGAATTCTCTAGTTTGGTACATCTTGAATGAAGGAGATTGTGAGGATAAAAATCACTAAAGTAGCATTGTTTGGTTCTTGTGTATAGAGTTTTTGGAAATCCTGAGAAACCACCGAAGTGTATACAGTTGAGACATCATGTCCACCTTCAAGTTCATGGTCAACCTGCAGTCAGAAAAACCATAGGGGTTTGTGGTAATCCAGGGAAATCTGGAAACCACCGAGGATGTTCTGCATAGGAATATTACTCATGTCACTTCCAGGGTTTGTGGTAATATTATAGGTAAAAATCAAGGTATCACCAAAACCATGAAGCCATAAAGATGACATGCCACCTCAAAACTAAGAAGGCTACACAGAGAGTGTAAAATATGTTAATAGTGTTTGAAATAATGGGGGCTTCACTATCTGGAAATATGATATTTAGAAACAATGTATTAAGGGAGGGAATGTTAGCATAAACTAATACATTTCTTAACCATATCAGTTATGCGTTTCGTGGCATACCTGTCATGGTATCCACCTGTGATATGGTTTTTCCTTCATGAATCATTTCTACATTGTATATATTGTGGTTCTTGCATCATTTTAATTCAAGGCATTCAATAATTTATTTTCTCTCATTTTCCTTCAAAATCTTAGAGACCTCCTAGTTGTATATGGAGGTGTAGCTTATGCTATAACTTTTGATGCATGTCCAAGATTCGAAGAAGATACAATATATTGTTTTTCTATAGTTTCATGTCACATATCATCATGAGGAATAGTTGATGCTATACTAGCTATTGTACCTATACTTCCATCTCATACTTTATTTTCAACAAAATGAACATCTCTGCTAATCATAACCTTTCCAGTGACTGGATTAAATAGCTTGTATGTTTTTTTATCTTTGAATACCCAACAAATATACACTTTTATTATTTTTTTATATAAATTCTTCCTTAGCTCATCAAGCACATGTTCATATGTCATAACCAAAAATTCTAAAATGAGAAACATTTTGTTTCCTGTTAATCCAATCTTGTTAAGGAACCATGATCCTAACAATCTTTTTTAGACACATGTTTAAAATGTAAATAGCAGTTGATAATGTTTCTTTCCAATACCCATTTTAAGATGATTTTTCTTCATCATACTTCTTTCCATTTCCATAATGATTTTATTCTTCATATTTGCCACAATGTTCTTCTATGGTGCATACTTTTTAGTAAACTACTTTTAGATTCCATGATATTTATAATAATTTAGAAATGCATTGGAAACATACTCACATCCTCTTTCTTTCCTTATAACTTTTATGTAGTCTCTACTTTGCTTCTCCACTAAATCCTTGAACTACTGAAATATATCAAAGGCATGTGATTTGTGTCTCAGAAAATATACATGTCTTCCTTCTATAATCATCATTGAATCTCATAAAATATGAACAATCTCTAATAGAAGTTGTTTGCATAGGTCCACATATATTTTATTGAATAATTTCAAGTGGTGCACTTGCTCTTGTTGTTTTTCCAATTGGTAAAGACTCTTTTTTGTTTCTCCAAAATATAACATTCACATACTCTTTCTAGTTTCTTAATCAAGGTCAAATCTTTTACCATATTTTTCCTATGAAGAAGATTCAAACCTCCAAAATTTAAATGTTCAAACATGAGATGCCAAAGCCATGATTCAGCTTTTTTAACTGATTGAAAAGATTATTTGATTCCTTGAGCATAGGAATCAACTATATTAGTGCATGACTCATTTGTATTAGCGCAAAACTGAACTGTCTTAGCATAGGAATCGGATCAGGACTCATTTTCATTGGCGCAAGACTCATTTTCTTGATCATATGACTGAGCACAATACTGATTTAGATTAACGCATCATTTATTTTTCTTAGCACATGACTTGGTCGTGAAATGAGCTATTGACATAGTTGCAAACATATCTCATTTTCTCTTTTTAACTAGTTGTAATCTCAAGGGAAACACTCTCTTAATGTTCATCTTTACTTTTGCAATCAAGTAATGATAGGGGCTTTATCCAAAATCATATATTTGTTGTCTTCAACATAAAATTTGTATTCTTTTTTTATCAATTATTCAATACTCATAAGATTATGCTTCAAACATGCAACATAGTAAACATTATGCATAATCTTTTTCTCCCCCTTTTTATTAGAATATTGATTGTTCCTTTTCCTTTAATATACATTGTGTTATTATTCCCAAGATTAGCATCCATCTTTAATGACTCATCCAAAGTGGAATATAAATCTAAATTACCTGACATGTGATTACTGCAACCAGAATCCAAATACCAAATTCATAGGGACTCTCTTGTGATAGATTACATTCAATATGCAATAAAGAAGGTATTGCTTCAACAATATGTGTGCATGAAATACAAATGGATCTTGGAGTAGAGATTCCATCCTAATTTTGATATTTCCTATTGTGATCATACTTTTTTATTGCAATCATAATTATATTGCCCATACTTCTTGCAATAGTGATACTGCACATGAGACTTATCCTCTATCTGACTGGAAAAATGATTATGATTGTGTTCTTAACTCTGTCTTGTTCCACTTGAGTTTGATGAACTATTGTTGCATCCTCTAAATGAACTTCTTCCTTTAACCCTTGGGTTAAACCTTCCTCTTCCTCTTCCATGAATTCAAGATGTTTGAGATGCAAAACCTTGATGTACAACTACATGTGATTTGTTCATGATTTATTATTAATGCATGCAGCTCATCAATTGAAAACTTATATAGATCCTTAGTTTCTTCAGTAGGAACAACCAAAGGATCATATTTTGCAAGAATATTTCTGCTCAAATTTTTAATAATCCTTCTATCTTCAATATTTTCACCATGGAATTTATTTTATTGATTAAGAAAAACAAGTAAAGAATGATCTACGAAATATGAATCTTTCATTGACATATTTTCAAAATCTCTTCAAAGTAACTATAGTTTGGAGGATTATTACTTTTTGTTTACCTTGATACGTAACTTGGAAAGTGTTCTATGTGGTTTTATCTTAACTAGATGTTAACACTCTAGGAAGGATTCTTTCATGCATGTCTTGATGAATATAGAAAAGAGATTTTCCATCTTTCTTATGTTATTCCTTACAAGTATTGTTCTATCTAAAAGATTGCAGTATACGATGTTATATATAAATGCTTTATGTACCCATTCTCTACAACCTCCCACACATCTTGGGATCTGAATAGAACCGTCACGGTTAATGACCAATACTCGTAATTCTTTCCATTAAATTAAGGTGTTTTTAGACCTGATAAAGACGCAACAGATGTAGAAGCCATAGTTTTCTACCAATTTAATAATCTATTGGAAACAACAACGCTCTAATACCAATTTATAGAAATTAGCATACGTAAACAATAAACAACAAACATAAAATAAAATAAAATGTAAATAAAATAGAGTATTCAACCTAAACAACATTGTTGTGCATATTTTGTATTAATCTGTTTCTTCTGTCACAGAGCTTTGGATTTTTATGATATGATATGTGCATGTACAACACTCTTTTATGCATTTGTTATGCATATATATTCACCTACATCAATTATATAAAATAAATTCTCCTAAAATTAACTACAAATAACTCTAAATAGAACATTCTAAAAATAAAATTGCACACTCTTAAAACAACGAATAATGTGCATGCTTACAAAACAAACTTCTTTTGTTTTATTTGAATTTATCTATTTCCTAAAAAAGAACAGAATTGGATTCAACTAAAGAGCTATGGATTACATGAAATTATACAAAATGCTCTTTGTTAATGTTAGTATTCATGCATGGGAGCAATTATAAGCATATTCCAATAGTAAAATCAAGTTCTCATGAAAATGCCTTAAATTGGTCAGAACTTTAGAAACTAATCTTACGAAGCTCGAATTAACTACTATCGTTAAAGAGGTGAGCTAGCCTACAACACAACAATCGAATTATAACCATTGAGTATCATTTCTTACAATCTCCTTCGTAGTGTGTTCACCTTTCCAAAATAATACTTAGACACATTTTTTCACCTATCCTTATTGGATTTCACATGGGAAACCTCCTCACTCTTACTCTCCTCTACGTCACCATTTTTGAAACTTTCCATTTACCATTTTCCATCCACACAATCAAGGAAGCCTTTTCAGCAAACATAGACATCCACACTGAGTATGTCATGCATTGGATTATCCGTGAATTTGTCCCACTCTCACATGTTCCTTGTAATTTACTCAATTTTTCTTTCAAGACTATGGATTCCTTTAGCATATTTATGTCAATGCTTGGAAGCTTCCACTGACAGTGACATTGCCCTTTCTCTATGCCCAACTTAAAAATGTATATAGTTTGAATTCTCCCATTCAAATTTGGACTAAATGTGGGTATTCATAGGAGTTATAGCTTTTATGTAGCCATATATCCATTCCACATCAGTTATCCTGGCACGGCCTTTGGTGGTCGAGTGCACCTGAAAGTCACATGTTGATTTTCAGTCATATAGTGACACCTGAACTACTCTCTCCTTGTAGTTTTGTAAGAGTATTCAAATATTTTTTCCACTCTCAATAGAAACCAATGTGAACGAGACACTCATTTATTTTTCTATACCATGCTCTAGAAGCGTAATTGTATTCTTGTAATGACTTCATGAGTGTGGATACCTTTTATTCTTAGTTAGGTGTGACAAAGCCTTATGGTTGAGTCATGTAGAATTTTTATTTAGATATCCATTAAATAAGGATGATTTGACATTCATTTGATGGTATTTCTAGCCAAATTGAGTAGTCACGGGAAAAATAGTCCTAATTGTCTTGATTGTTGTTGTAAGAGAAAATGTATCTGCATAGTTTATTGCTTCCATCTAGATATAACCCTTAGCACTAAGTCATGGCTTGTGTTTTTCAACCTTTTTATCTATAGTTCATGTCTTTAGGACCCACTTACAACTAAATAACTTCTTCCCTAGTGGAATATTAACAATGTGCCATGTTTTGTTCTCCATCAAGAACTAGTATTTAGCTTCCATTTCTTGTTTCCAAGTATCATGTATTCGATTCATACATTTATTATATTGGAGACATTTTGAGGAATAGGTGTTATTCCTTTAATCCCATGTCATATATTGGGATGTGGATAATTAACATGCAGCTAGCATAATCTCTTATCATGTCATATCATGTTTATTTATGCTTTCAAATACTTAGTGGGTCAGTCTTGGTGCTTTCAATAGCATTTTATGGTATATATTGGATTTACAGAGTAGTAGATGAGCATGGTATTGATCACTTGAGTCTTCTTGTATGGTTTGTAGATTCCCTCCTTTGAAGTGGCTATGTCATTATACTTGCACATTGTCTTCTTTTAGTGTTATATAGTGTTATATTGATGTCAATATTCAAATCTATCTAAGTAATTTTATAATAAGTGGTATCAAATATTTGATCTAGGCCATATTTAGGTTCAAACCCCAATTTTGAAGAATTGGCTAAATCTCCAAAATGGTGGCAATTGTTTCTGTAATTTTTTAACTAAAGTGGAAAAATTAGTCAAGGTTCTCTCCAAATTTAAATTTTTTTAACTTTTTTTGCACAAGGTATATCCTTTTTGGGTTTTTTCACAAACTCTCTCCACATGTTGCAAATTGTGGAAATTATTTTAATTGTCTACATTTTTGAAATGACATATTAATACTAACTAGGATTTTCTCTTGAGGTATTTTTTATCTAACTGGGGGATTGATAAATGACAAGGAAAATATTAGGATACTTTAGGGAAAACTCCTTACAAGGATGAGGATGAATTGAAGTTTAAACGAAGAGGGGTGAGGGGAATTTTGATGTTATGTCTACTTTGGTGGATGATAAAATCGAACCCTTAATGGAGAACATGTAAAATATGAAAGCAGAGGTGGTGACACATAAAGGAGATATGAATAATATTTCTAAAAACATTGATTTTTTATTAAACTCTCACACAATTCAAGGTTGATGTAATGAAAATATAAATCATTATTAAAATACTACATCACATTCCTATGGAGTGATAATTAATTCTTGATCCTTAAACCTACTCCAAAGGGTGGACATGCATAAGTTTGATGTAAATGACCTGTTGTATATATCTCCCTCCCTGGGTAAATATAGACAAACAGAAGAATATGGAAATCAAAGAAACTCAAAACCTGACATTTATTTATGCCACCAGTCACACTTTGGCACAAGATTAGACGGTGTCAACATGGAAAGAGTTGCGCCCTAGCACAAGTAGGAGGGCGTAGATCAAAAGGTGTCAACATGGAAAAGGTCACACCCTGGCACAGGTAGGAGGGTGCAGATCAGAAGGTGTCGACATTAAAAAAATTAACGCCCAGGTGTAGGTTAGAGGGCATAGATCAGAAGGTGTCAACATGGAAAAATTCGCGCCCTAGCACAGGTTGGAGGGTGCAAGTTGAAAGGTGTCGACATGGAAAAAGTCACGCCCTGGCGCAGGTTGGAGGGCGCAGGTTGAAAGGTGTCGACACCACATTTTCAATGCCTATGGCGCACTTAAAAGTATGTTGACATGAGGATAGATGTGCCAAGGTGGACCTTCAGGAGGCGTAACATTTTGAGCATTGACATCCCAAACCTGACAGGAAGCAAACCCTAACCCAGATATTCAAATGGAAATAACTTTTCACATGGAGCTCGGATTCACGCAAGGTTAGAATTTTCAAAAATCTTACAAGGTCCTCTGTCCAACTACGACTGGATATATTTAATTGGGTGAGAAAAATTTCTTCAAAAATAAAAAATACAGTTCACCATTGTTTGGATTTGCTAGGGTTCTCACCTACCACCATAATGAGATGAATTAAATACAACCTGGAGGTGGTTGGGGTAGATTTGGATTTCCTCTCTCTTCCCTCTCTAATTCTTCCTATAAATTATAAGGAGGGGCTTCTTCTAAAGTTTGGACATTATTTTTTTGCCCCTCCCTTCTCCTCTTGTCTATAGGTGGATTTTGTGGAGTTAAAACCTCCTATGTAAAACTGTAATGCAACCTTGCCTCTTGGCATTTTATAATGTATTGTATCAATCTTTGGACTAAATAATTCATGTATGTGGATGATTCTCAACCCTCTATGTGTTCATTTGCATCCTCCTAATCTTTCACTGCAACTTTGGTTATCTGTACATGATCTTGCATTAGATTTTAATGGTTTGTGTTTGTTGACAAGACAGGTGTTCTTCATTCCTCGGTGCATCACCCTTATTAGTTTAGGTTTATTTTTATGCATCTTCTTACCCTGTCTCCTTGGTAAGTTAGATTAGGTTTTTGAGTAAACCCTCTACATTTTACGTGTGCATCTGAACAGAGGAATAAGAACCGGCCTTCATCTGGAGAGCTTTTTTGATTTCATAAGGTCCCACACTTGGGAAAAGCTCTATGTTATACAATCACACTGAGAGTCTCAACCCATCGAGTTGTAGACATTCAAGGGTGTTTTGATTCACCATCAATATTTTTTGCATGCCCGGTGGAACCAAGAAGTCATTCCACATGATTTAAAGGAATTTTCAAGAAATTTGGATTTAGAAATTGCAAGTTTTACAATTTCATATTTTTTCACCTTCCAGGTTGAATTCTGAAATCGATTTTCAAGGGCTTAAATTTCTCAAAACAAGTCAAAATTTTACCAGTTGATAGATCAGGGGATAATCTTCAAAAGGGTATTCTTAGATTTTTGAGATTTTAACTTTCAAAATTTCATAGTTTTTAGTATTTCAGGTTTTCCCAGGTGTCGAGCATGTCCCAAGTTCCAACACGGTATATTTTAGGTTTTGTAAGTTGCCTTGCATGACCTGAGTTTTACCTATATATTTCAGGGATTAGTAGATGCATAGCAAGACCCGATAACTGAATCAAGAAGAATTGTATCTTCCGGGTCCTTCAAAGTTTTAAATTCTATTTTTAATATTGTCAAGTTTGGTGTGTAACTTGGTAGAATCCAGCCTTTTGAGGCTCGTTCTCTAAGACATCCGGTGACTCCGAAGGGATAGAATTCAGTGGTGTAGCAACAAAAGTTGTTCAGGCACATGAGAAGAATTTGAACCGGGTCTAATACTCGAGAAGAGGGGTTATTTTTCTACTTGCAACTATCACCAAGTAGAGGAAGGAGAGGAAGAGGACCACAAAGATCACCATCTCCACCTAACCGGACTTTGTCTACACCTCCACCTAGTAGACCTTTTCTCACATCAACCAAAGTTCTTAGGCCAATCATAATGGCACATCAACCACTGAATCCCTTTGTCAATTTCACGGGAAGTACTCCACTTGCTCTAAATGCTCAGAATCAGGTTCTGGTTGTACCGCTGAAGAATATCCCCTATTTCACAAGAGAAAATCATACTACTCCTATTGATCACATCCAGGATATTGCCAATGCATGTGAAATCCATGAAATAAATGAAATGGATGTTGCAGTTAAGTTGTTGGCTTCATATTTTAAGGGTAAAGCCTTACAGTGGTTTAGGAGCCTAACAGCAGGGTCTATTACGAATTGGAACCAACTTTGGTCAGCTCTTTGCAACCAATTCAGGGAGAGGGTGACAATTTATCTTTATTGGAACAACTAACGACAATCAAAAGATCTCCTAACAAACAAATGAAAGATTTCAACTTTAGATTCCAATGGACATGGGATAGGATTCCAATAGTTGTTAGACTAACTGCCGAAGGCGCATTCCTTTATTTCTGAAAGGCCATAAATTCAGACATAGCTATGATGATCCAATCAATGGGATGGACAACGCTGCCAGGGGCCTATGACACATCTATCAGAGTAGAGAACTCTTTGATCCAATTTGGAAAGCTTGCACCAAGGCCACCAATGCCTCTCTATCTGGATATGGGAAATCCTACAACCAGTCAAGCACCAGAGTTGAATCCCATTCCAACTCATAGAAATCAAAGCAATAATGAGGCATCGAATACTTCAAAGGAATTGCAGGAGGTTATGAAACACTTGCAGAACCTTGGAAATGAACTGGTGACTATCAAAAGACAGTAATCTCAAAGTGCTAGACCGTATCAGCCTCAACTGCAGTACCAAGCTAGGCCCCAATACCAACAAAATAGACTACCAGCTCAGGCTGCAAATCAAAACCAAAACCAGGGACAACCTCAAGCTTCTAGGTGATTTCAACTGTATGATCCAAATGCAATGACATCCTCAAGATCCTTGGTTCCAACACAAAGCACCATGGCATAGGAGTACGACTGGTGTTAGCCTTGCAATCTACCTCACAATCAGTTAGTGTGTTTCAATGGTGCAATAAATCAAGCCTTGATGGTGTAAACCATTGGTGTGTCTCAAGAACCAAGCCAAGTAGGGAATAAATAGCAAGAAACACAACAAGAAGCACCTCTAATAGAAACAACATTGGTCAATTGGCAAACGGAATACTTCTGTGGAGTTAACTAACAGCCTTTTTAAGGCGTGGCTGTCAACACACGGTCAAAGAAGAGAAGCATTCAAGAGGGGCAACCATCTAATCCAGTTGTTTCTCATCCCACTCCTACACAACAAGGGGTCAGTAGACCAAATGCAGTTCCAAATGTGTAGAATCAGCCTAAGGTACCTGTTGTAGCAACACATGCACCTGTTCAAGCTCCAAAAAAGGTTGCACCAAGTAAGGGACAACAAAAAGACAGATCATCCCCTTTCAACTTCATTGATGAAATGAAGAAGACACATGTGAACATTTCCATTTGGGAATCACTGACGATCTTAGGGAAATGAGATTTATTGCAAGCTGCAATGGCTAATTGGGTGACAAAAAGTTCTTCAAAAACACAAAATATAGTTCGCCATTTTTTGGGTTTGCTAGGGTTCTAACCTACCACCATAATGAGATGAATTAAATACAACGTGGAGGTGGTTGGGGTAGATTTGGATTTCCTCTCTCTTCCCTCTCTAATTCTTCCTATAAATTATAAGGAGGGGCTTCTTCTAAAGTTTGGACATTATTTTTTTGCCCCTCCCTTCTCCTCTTGTCTATAGGTGGATTTTGTGGAGTTAAAACCTCCCATTTAAAACTGTAATGCAACCTTGCCTCTTGGCATTTTATAGTGTATTGTATCAATCTTTGGACTAAATAATTCATGTATGTGGATGATTCTCAACCCTCTATGTGTTCATTTGCATCCTCCTAATCTTTCATTGCAACTTTGGTTATCTGTACATGATCTTGCATTACATTTTAATGGTTTGTGTTTGTTGACAAGACAGGTGTTCTTCATTCCTCGGTGCATCACCCTTGTTAGTTTAGGTTTATTTTTATGCATCTTCTTACCCTGTCTCCTTGGTAAGTTAGATTAGGTTTTTGAGTAAACCCTCTACATTTTACGTGCGCATCTGAACAGAGGAATAAGAACCGGCCTTCATCTGGAGAGCTTTTTTGATTTCATAAGGTCCCACACTTGGGAAAAGCTCTATGTTATACAATCACACTGAGAGTCTCAACCCATCGAGTTATAGACATTCAAGGGTGTTTTGATTCACCATCAATATTTTTTGCATGCCCGATGGAACCAAGAAGTCATTCCACGTGATTTAAAGGAATTTTCAAGAAATTTGGACTTAGAAATTGGAAGTTTTAAAATTTCACATTTTTTCACCTTCGAGGTTGAATTCCAAAATTGATTTTCAAGGGCTTAAATTTCTCAAAACAAGTCAAAATTTCACCAGTTGATAGATCAGGGGATAATCTTCAAAAGGGTATTCTTAGATTTTTGATATTTTTACTTTCAAAATTTCATAGTTTTTAGTATTTCGGGTTTTCCCAGGTGTCAAGCATGTCCCAAGTTCCGAAACAGTTTATTTTAGGTTTTGTAATTTGCCTTGCATGACCTGAGTTTTACCTATATATTTCAGGGATTAGTAGATGCATAGCAAGACCTGATAATTGAATCAAGAAGAATTGTATCTTCCGGGTCCTTCAAAGTTTTAAATTCTATTTTTAATATTGTCAAGTTTGGTGTGTAACTTGGTAGAATCCATCCGTTTTAGGCTCGTTCTCTAAGACATCCGGTGACTCCGAAGGGATAGAATTCAGTGGTGTAGCAACAAAAAGTTGTTCAGGCACATGAGAAGAATTTGAACTAGGTTTGATACTCAAGAAGAGGGGATTTTTTTCTACTTGCAACTATCACCAGGTAGAGGAAGGAGAGGAAGAGGACCACAAAGATCACCATCTCCACCTAACCGGACTTTGTCTACACCTCCACCTAGTAGACCTTTTCTCACATCAACCAGAGTTCTTAGGCCAATCATAATGGCACATCTACCACCGAATCCCTTTGTCAATTTCACGGGAAGTACTCCACTTGCTCTAAATGCTCAGAATCAGGTTCTGGTTGTAGCGATGAAGAATATCCCCTATTTCACAAGAGAAAATCATACTACTCCTATTGATCACATCCAGGATATTGCCAATGCAGGTGAAATCCATGAAATAAATGAAATGGATGTTGCAGTTAAGTTGTTGGCTTCATATTTTAAGGGTAAAGCCTTACAGTGGTTTAGGAGCCTAACAGCAGGGTCTATTACGAATTGGAACCAACTTTGGTTAGCTCTTTGCAACCAATTCAGGGAGAGGGTGACAATTTATCTTTATTGGAACAACTAACGACAATCAAAAGATCTCCTAACAAACAAATGAAAGATTTAAACTTCAGATTCAAATGGACATGGGATAGATTCCAATAGTTGTTAGACTAACTGCCGAAGGCGCATTCCTTTATTTCTGAAAGGCCATAAATTCAGACATAGCTATGATGATCCAATCAATGGGATGGACAACGCTGCCAGGGGCCTATGACACATCTATCAGAGTAGAGAACTCTTTGATCCAATTTGGAAAGCTTGCACCAAGGCCACCAATGCCTCTCTATCTGGATATGGGAAATCCTACAACCAGTCAAGCACCAGAGTTGAATCCCATTCCAACTCATAGAAATCAAAGCAATAATGAGGCATCGACTTCTTCAAATACTTCAAAGGAATTGCAGGAGGTTATGAAACACTTGCAGAACCTTGGAAATGAACTGGTGACTATCAAAAGACAGTAATCTCAAAGTGTTAGACCGTATCAGCCTCAACTGCAGTACCAGGCTAGGCCCCAATACCAACAAAATAGACTACCAGCTCAGGCTGCAAATCAAAACCAAAACCAGGGACAACCTCAAGCTTCTAGGTGATTTCAACTGTATGATCCAAATGCAATGACATCCTCAAGATCCTTGGTTCCAACACAAAGTAACATTACACTGGAGTACGACTGGTGTTACCATTGCAATCTACCTCACAATCAGTTACTGTGTTTCAATGGTGCAATAAATCAAGCCTTGATGGTGTAAACCATTGGTGTGTCTCAAGAACCAAGCCAAGTAGGGAATAAATAGCAAGAAACACAACAAGAAGCACCTCCAATAGAAACAACATTGGTCAATTGGCAAACGGAATACTTCTGTGGAGTTAACCAACATCCTTATTAAGGCGTGGCTGTCAACACACGGTCAAAGAAGAGAAGCATAGAAGAGGGGCAACCATCTAATCCAGTTGTTTCTCATCCCACTCCTACACAACAAGGGGTCAGTAGACCAAATGTAGTTCCAAATGTGCAAAATCAGCCTAAGGTACCTGTTTTAGCAACACATGCGCCTATTCAAGCTCCAGAAAAGGTTGTGCCAAGTAAGGGACAACAAAAAGACAGATCATCCCCTTTCAGCTTCATTGATGAAATGAAGAAGACACATGTGAACATTTCCATTTGGGAATCACTGGCGATCTCAGGGAAATGAGATTTATTGCAAGCTATAATGGCTAATTGGGTGAGAAAAAGTTCTTCAAAAACGTAAAATACAGTTCGCCATTTTTTTAATTTGCTAGGGTTCTCACCTACCGCCATAATGAGATGAATTAAATACAACCTGGAGGTGGTTGGGGTACATTTGGATTTCCTCTCTCTTCCCTCTCTCATTCTTCCTATAAATTATAAGGAGGGGATTCTTTCTAAAGGTTGGACATTCTTGTTTTGCACCTCCCTTCTCCTCTTTTCTGTAGGTGGATTTTTTGGGGTTCAAACCTCCCATTTAAAATTGTAACGCAACCTTGCCTCCTGGCATTTTGTAGTGTATTGTATCAATATTTGGAGCAAATAATGCATGTATGTGGATGATTCTCAACCCTCTCTGTGTTCATTTGCATCCTCCTGATCTTTCACTACAACTTTGGTTATCTATGCATGATCTTGCATTGCATTTTAATGGTTTGTGTTTATTGGCAAGAGAGGTGTTCTTCATTCCTCAATGCATCACCCTTATTAGTTTAGGTTTATTTGTATGCATCTTCTTACCCTATCTCCTTGGTAAGTTAGATTAGGGTTTTGAGTAAACCCTCTACATTTTTACGTGTGCATCTGAACAGAGGAATAAGAATTGGCCTTCATCCGAAGAGCTTTTCCGATTTCACAAGGTCCCACACTTAGGAAAAGCTCTATGTTAAGCAATCGCACTGAGAGTCTCAACCCATCGAGTTGTATACATTCAAGGGTGTTGTGATTCACCATCAACAGTTTTGGTATGCCCGGTGGGACCAAGAAGTAATTCCACATGATTCAAAGGAATTTTCAAGAAATTTAAACTTAGAAATTGCAAGTTTTACAATTTCAAATTTTTACACCTTCCAGGCTGAACTCTGAAATCAATTTTCAATAGCTTAACTTGCTCAAAACAAGTCAAAATTTCACCAGTTGATAGATGGGGGGATAATCTTCAAAAGGGTGTTCTTATTTTTTTGATATTTTAACTTTCAAAATTTCATAGTTTTTAGTTTTTTAGGTTTTCCCAGGTGTCGAGCATGTCCCAAGTTCCAACACGGTATATTTTAGGTTTTGTAAGTTACCTTGCATGACCTGAGTTTCACCTATATCTTTCAGGTATTAGTAGCTGCATAGCAAGACCTGATAACTAAATCAAGAAGAACTGTATCTTCCATGTCCTTCAAAGTTTTAAATTCTATTTTTAATATTGTCAAGTTTGGTGTGTAACTTAACAAAATCCAGTCTTTTGAGGCTTGTTCTCTAACACATTCAGCGACTCCGAAGGGATAGAATTCAGTGGTGTAGCAATAAAATTTGTCCAGGCATATGAGAAGAATTCAAACCAGGTCTGATACTCGAGAAGAGGGGCTATTTGTCTACTTGCAACTATCACCAGGTAGAGGAAGGAGAGGAAGAGGACCACAAAGATCACCATCTCCACCTAACCAGACTTTGTCTACACCTCCACCTAGTAGACCTTTTCTCGCATCAACCAGAGTTCTTAGGCCAATCATAATGGCACATCGACCACTGAATCCCTTTGTCAATTTCACGGGAAGTACTCCACTCACCCTAAATGCTTAGAATTAGGTTCTAGTTACAGTGCTAAACAATATCCCCTATTTCACATAAGAAAATCATACTACTCCTATTGACCACATCCAGGATATTGCCAAATCATGTGAAATCCATGAAATAAATTAAATGGATGTTGCATTTAAGTTGTTGTCTTCATCTTTTAAGGGTAAAGCCTTACAGTGATTTAGGAGCCTAACAGCAGGGTCTATTATGAATTGGAACCAACTTTGTTCAGCTCTTTGCAACCAATTCAGGGAGAGGGTAGACAATTTGTCTTTATCAAAACAACTGATGACAATCAAAATAGCTCCTAACAAACAAATGACAGATTTCAACTTCAGATTCCAATGGACATGGGACAAGATTCCAATAGTTGTTAGACCAACCACCGAAGGCGCTTTCCTTTATTTCTTAAAGGCCATAAATTCAAACATAGCTATGATGATCTAATCAATGGGAGGGACAACGCTGTCAGGGGCCTATGACACAACTATTAGAGTAGAGAACTATTTGATCCAAGTTGGAAAGCTTGCACCAAGGCCACCAATGCCTCTCTATCTGGATATGGGAAATCCTACAACCAGTCAAGCACCAGAGTTGAATCCCATTCCAACTCATAGAAATCAAAGCAATAATGAGGCATCGACTTCTTCAAATACTTCAAAGGAAATACAGGACGTTATGAAACAGTTGCAGAACCTTGGAAATGAACTGGTGACTATCAAAAGATAGGAAGCTCAAAGTGCTAGAATGTATTAGCCTCAAGCGCAGTACCAGGCTAGGCCCCCATACCGACAAAATATACCACCAGCTTAGGCTGCAAATCAAAACCAAAACTAGGGACAACCTCAAGCTTCCAGGCCATTTCGACCGTATGATCCAAATGCAACGACATCCTCAAGAGCCTTGGTTCCAACACAAAACAACATGGCACAAGAGTATGGCTGGTGTTACCCTTGCAATCTACCTTAAAATCAGTTAGTGTGATTCAATGGTGCACTAAATCAAGCCTTGATGGTGCAAACTGTTATCCAAAATTTAACCCCCAGGGTAAATTTGATAACATGCATTAAATTCTCAAGTCCTAGGCAAATTGTTTGAGTCAGGGCAAAAAGTCATGTTTCTAGGGTCCCCTCAGATTTTTTGTAACTCCCCTGTCTAAGAAGAAGAGAGCAAGTTTTGAAAAGATGAAAAAATTGCAGAAAAAAAGCTCAGGCCAGGAAAAATCATGAAAAATGGCTAAGTCCTAGTCCTCGCAATAGTCGGGACATGAGGGACATCTGGGCGCGAACCGGCTGAAAGGCTGCCAGGCAGTCTGTGTAACATTTGAGACAGTTGGGACGTTGGGACATGAGGGACATCTGGGCGCGAACCGGCCGAAAGGCCGCCAGGCAGTCTGCGCAGCATTTGGGACAGTTGGGACGTTGGGACACGCGGGACGTGGAAATCCGAACTGGCCGAGAAGTGGAAAAAATTGACTAACTGTTGAAACAAGTAGTCTGGGACATCTGGGCAGTTAGTACATAGAGGACGCGAGTCAGCCGAAAAGACTTAAGGCAACCCAGAACAGTTGGGCCGAAGGTACGTGAAGTACACGAACCACCCGAATCGGCCGAAACAGGGAACTACAGTCCAAGACAGTTGGGCCGAAGGTACGTGAAGTACGTGAACCACCCAAATCGGCTGAAACAGGGAACTACAGTCCGAGACAGTTGGGACAAAGGGACGCGGAGGACGCGGAAAGCCGAAGGAGCCGAGAGCGAATGGAATCTTGCCACGTGTCATCGCCGCAAACAGGAACAAGGAAGCCCGAATCGGCCGAAATGTGAAACTTTCGTCCAAGGCAGTTTGGGACATCTGGGCCAAAAGTACGCGAGGGGCACGAAAAGCCGAAGCGGCCGACAACAAGGAAGAAAAGTCAACGTTTGGTCCGGAAACTTCAAACGGCCATAACTTTTGACTCCGAGCTCCGATTTTCACAAAATTGGACTTTCTGGAACGAGCACGATGTCCTCTACGCCAAAAAAACTGGATTTCTGATTTTTAATGAGGGTAGATATATTTAAATAAGAGAAATATATTCGGCTCCAGTCAGTTAATGCTCATTCTCGTCAAATGACAGAAAACGCCTGCCAGACCCAAAATAGCTGTCCGCACTCAGAAGGCCATAACTTTTGCATTTCTCAACAAAATCGCACAAAATTTGTTCCGTTGGAATCGTGGCTCTGAGCCCGATGCACAAAAATCAATAAATTCTAGATTTGATGAGAAATTGGTTGATATTGTTTAGAAAACGTGGCTGGGTTTATAACAGTGTTTTATTTGGTAGTTGGGAGTGCAATTAAGAGGCATGGTCATCATTCTTTCTCTGCTGCAGCACATGGGACAGTATGGGGAGCCTTTTGTAAGTAATATATAATAATTTTACTCCTTTTAATGCCTCTTACAGGTGGTTGAAGGACAGATTTCAGGATTTTCATTTTCCCTTCTCATTTTTTCTATAAATTGGAGTGTTGGGCTCATTGTATAGGGAGAGTTTTCAGATAGCAAAGCTCTGTCAAAATTGCTTTGTGAAGCCAATGTGCTGCAGGCCTTTGTAGTGGACTCCTTACATGGTGATCCAGGCCCTTATCTTGTAATAGATTGAACTGTGCATATCATGAAACAATAAAATATCAGTTTGTGGATGTATCTTCCCTTGCTGTGTTTTCTTGCATTCTTCTTGCCCCTTTAATCTTTCTACAAGAATATTGTGTCTATTATTATGTTCTTGCAGGGATCCATTATCATTGTGTATGCTTGGAATATTGTTGTGAATGCATTTTACTAGATTATGGAGAACTGTCATCACCTCTTCTAATGTCTACTTTGCTTCTGTGTTTCACACATTTGGAGACTACTCTCACACCCTCCTTTTTTGGTGTATCACCGATTTAATGTAGGATTTCATTTTATGCATTCTCTCTCCCTGGTCCCTTGGAAATTTAGATTAGAACAGTTAGCTTATCCTGCATTAGAGTAGATTGTGGCAAGTAGTTTAGGAGCAAGAACTAGCTTTCTCTGGAGGTCTATCTCAAGTAGCAAGTCCCACAACTTGGAGATAGTACCCATGTTATCCAATCACACCGTGAGTTCAAGTATATGCACTTGTATAAGCACAGGGGTGCTGTGATTCGGTGATAACACAAACCATTGGTGTGTCTCAAGAACCAAGCCAAGTAGGGAATCAATGGCAAGAAACACAACAAGAAGCACCTCCAATAGAAACCACGTTGGTCAATTGGCAAATGGAATACTTTTGTGGAGTTAACCAACAACCTTTTTAAAGCGTGGCTGTCAACACATGATCAAAGAAGAGAAGCATAGAAGAGGGGAAACCATCTAATCCAGTTGTTTCTCATCCCACTCCTACATAACAAGGGGTCAGTAGACCAAATGCAGTTCCAAATGTGCAAAATCAGCCTAAGGTACCTGTTTTAACAACACATGCGCCTATTCAAGCTTCAAAAAAGGTTGTGCCAAGTAAGGGACAACAAAAAGACAGATCATACCCTTTCAGCTTCATTGATGAAATGAAGAAGACACATGTGAACATTTCCATTTGGGAATCACTGGTGATCTCAGGGAAATGAGATTTATTGCAAGTTGCAATGGCTAATTGGGTGACAAAAAGTTCTTCAAAAACGTAAAATACAGTTCGCCATTTTTTGGGTTTGCTAGGGTTCTCACCTACCGCCATAATGAGATGAATTAAATACAACTTGGAGGTGGTTGGGGTAGATTTGGATTTCCTCTCTCTTCCCTCTCTCATTCTTCCTATAAATTATAAGGAGGGGCTTCTTTCTAAAGGTTGGACATTCTTGTTTTGCCCCTCCCTTCTCCTCTTTTCTGTAGGTGGATTTTTTGGGGTTCAAACCTCCCATTTAAAACTGTAATGCAACCTTGCCTCTTGGCATTTTGCAGTGTATTGTATCAATATTTGGAGCAAATAATGCATGTATGTGGATGATTCTCAACCCTCTCTGTGTTCATTTGCATCCTCCTGATCTTTCACTACAAATTTGGTTATCTATGCATGATCTTGCATTGCATTTTAATGGTTTGTGTTTGTTGGCAAGAGAGGTGTTCTTCATTCCTCGGTGCATCACCCTTATTAGTTTAGGTTTATTTGTATGCATCTTCTTACCCTATCTCCTTAGTAAGTTAGATTAGGGTTTTTAGTAAACCCTCTACATTTTTACGTGTGCATCTAAACAGAGGAATAAGAACTGGAATTCATCCGGAGAGCTTTTCTAATTTCACCAGGTCCACACTTAGGAAAAGCTCTATGTTATGCAATCGCACTGAGAGTCTCAACCCATCGAGTTGTATACATTCAAGGGTGCAGTGATTCACCATCAACAATTTTGGTATGCCCGGTGGGACCAAGAAGTAATTCCACATGATTGAAAGGAATTTTCAAGAAATTTAAACTTAGAAATTGCAAGTTTTACAATTTCAGATTTTTTCTCCTTCCAGGCTAAACTCCGAAATCAATTTTCAAGGGCTTAACTTGCTCAAAACAAGTCAAAATTTCACCAGTTGATAGATCGGGGGATATTCTTCAAAATGGTATTCTTATATTTTTGATATTTTAACTTTCAAAATTTCATAGTTTTTAGTATTTCAGGTTTTCCTAGGTGTCAAGCATGTCCCAAGTTCCAACACGGTATATTTTAGGTTTTGTGAGTTACCTTGCATGACCTGAGTTTCACCTATATCTTTCAGGTATTAGTAGCTGCATAGCAAGACCCGATAACTGAATCAAGAAGAACTGTATCTTCTGGGTCCTTCAAAGTTTTAAATTCTATTTTTAATATTGTCAGGTTTGGTGTGTAATTGGCAGAATCCAGCCTTTTGAGGCTTGTTCTCTAACACATCCGGTGACTCCGAAGGGATAGAATTCAGTGGTGTAGCAACAAAAGTTGTTCAGGCACATGAGAAGAATTCGAATCGGGTCTGATACTTGAGAAAAGGTGCTATTTTTCTACTTGCAACTATCACCAAGCAGAGGAAGGAGAGGAAGACGACCACAAAGATCACCATCTCCACCTAACCGGACTTTGTCTACACCTCCACCTAGTAGACCTTTTCTCACATCAACCAAAGTTCTTAATCCAATCATAATGGCACATCGACCACTAAATCCCTTTGTCAATTTCATGGGAAGTAGTCCACTCGCCCTAAATGCTTAGAATTAGGTTCCAGTTGCAGCGCTAAAGAATATCCCCTATTTCACAGGAGAAAATCATACTACTCCTATTGACCACATCCAGGATATTGCCAAATCATGTGAAATCCATGAAATAAATTAAATGGATGTTGCATTTAAGTTGTTGGCTTCATCTTTTAAGGGTAAAGTCTTACAGTGATTTAGGAGTCTAACAGCAGGGTCTATTATGAATTGGAACCAACTTTGTTCAACACTTTGCAACCAATTCAGGGAGAGGGTAGACAATTTGTCTTTATCAGAACAACTGATGACAATCAAAACAGCTCCTAACAAAAAAATGACAGATTTCAACTTCAGATTCCAATGGACATGGGACAGGATTCCAATAGTTATTAGACGAACCACCGAAGGCGCATTCCTTTATTTCTTAAAGGCCATAAATTCAAACATAGCTATGATGATCCAATCAATGGGAGGGACAACGTTGCCATGGGCCTCTGACACAACTATTAGAGTAGCGAACTATTTGATCCAAGCTGGTAAGCTTGCACCAAGGCCACCAATGCCTCTCTATCTGGATATGGGAAATCCTACAACCAGTCAAGCACCAGAGTTGAATCCCATTCCAACTCATAGAAATCAAAGCAATAATGAGGCATCGACTTCTTCAAATACTTCAAAGGAATTACAGGACGTTATGAAAAAGTTGCAGAACCTTGGAAATGAACTGGTGACTATCAAAAGACAGCAAGCTCAAAGTGCTAGACTGTATTAGCCTCAAGCGCAGTACCAGGCTAGGCCCCCATACCAACAAAATATACCACCAGCTCAGGCTGCAAATCAAAACCAAAACCAGGGAAAACCTCAAGCTTCCAGGCCATTTCAACTGTATGATCCAAATGCAACGACATCCTCAAGAGCCTTGGTTCCAACACAAAACAACATGGCACAAGAGTACAAATGGTGTTATCCTTGCAATCTACCTTAGAATCAGGTAGTGTGATTCAATGGTGCACTAAATCAAGCCTTGATGGTGCAAACCATTGGTGTGTCTCAAGAACCAAGCCAAGCAGTGAATTAGTGGCAAGAAACACAACAAGAAGCACCTCCAATAGAAACCACATTGGTCAATTGGCAAACGGAAGACTTCTGTGGAGTTAACCAATAGCCTTTTTAAGGTGTGGCTATCAACACATGGTCAAAGAAGAGAAGCATAGAAGAGGGGCAACCATCTAATCCAGTTTTTTCTCATCCCACTCCTACACAACAAGGGGTCAGTAGACCAAATGCAGTTCCAAATGTGTAAAATCAGCCTAAGGTACCTATTTTAGCAACACATGCGCCTATTCAAGCTCCAGAAAAGGTTGTGCCAAGTAAGGGACAACAAAAAGATAGATCATCCCCTTTTAGCTTCATTGATCAAATGAAGAAGAAACATGTGAACATTTCCATGTGGGAATCACTAGTGATCTCAGGGAAACGAGATTTATTGCAAGCTGCAATGGCAAATTGGTCTGCCTCAAATGTATCAAACCAGGGACAAGAGAAAGTTCTCACTAATGCAGTGCAACTGGGTGGGAGTCAACCAAGCAAGAATTTGAAGCCTCCACCATTCTATGTGTCATTGGTTATTGGAAACCACTTGGTACACAACTGCATGATAGATTCAGGGGCAAGTAGTTCAGTGATGCTAAAGCAAATAGCGGATCAATTGGGTCTGAAGTATGAGCCATTGTTGAAAGGAGTAGTACAGCTGGATGGAACTGCAGTTTGAATAGTTGCGGACATAAAAGGGTTAAGCCTAACACTGCATTCCTATCCTAATGTTACAGTTCTGTAAGATGTGTTTGTGATTGACCTTCCGCCACTCTTTGCGTTGTGTCTATCAAGAGACTTCACTACAAAAATCGGTGGATATTTATTTGCAAATTGGTCACACATGATTTTCAGGATGAGGTATGGGGCCAAGCAACAATCAGGTCAGAACCAATTGCCAATTTCCATATTGAATCTCATGTGTGCCAAGTCCTATCAATGTAAATTGCTCAGCCTTTGATCAGGAGGAGTGTTCAAATGATCTAGAAACAGGTACTAAGGTTGAGGGAATTCCTGATTTGACTTTGGATGAATGGAAAACAAGAATCATGAATTTGACCCATACAAGGAAATTGAAGAATCTAAACTGGGCGTGCATTGTGTACACGAAGAATATTCACCCATTCCTGAAATCATTCAGCCTAAACAAAAGGAGGAAAATGAAGTTTGGAAACTATTTTTCGATGGTTTGTGAAGAAAACAAGGTGTTGGAGGTAGTGCAATGTTGATTTCACCACAAGACATCAAATATTTTTTAGCTTTTCATTTCCAGTTTTCCTGTTCAAACAACATAGCTGAATATGAGGCCTTGATTCATGGACTTCATTGGGATAGGGAAAAGTGCATAAAGAACTTACAGATGTTCGGGGATAGCGAGCTAATCATCAACCAAGTCAGGGGACAACATGCTACAAAGAATGACCCACTCAAGAGCTACAAGAACAAGGTATGGGACCTCATTGAGGATTTTGAAGCTTTCAACATTATGCCCATACCCAAGAAGAAAAATGAAGCCATGGATAGGCTCGCAGTGGTTGGAGAAACGTTTGATGTGGTTGACAACATCAAAAGGGAAAAAACACAACCACATATCCATGTGATTATGAGGCCAGCAGTGCCAGATAATAACACAAGCTGCAAGGTGTTTGAGAACGATCAACAAATCGTTAATTTCTTACAAGAAGAGGCTAAATTCTCAGCTAGGAATCAGGAAAGACTAGAGCAACAGTACGGTGATCAAGTAGTGCAGCTGTGGACAAACAAGCTTCCCAAGGGTTTAGTAACATTGGAGTCTATCTTCAACCCTAATGACCAGTTCCGTAAGGAAGAGGCTAACATACAGGTCAAGAGAGAAGATTCAGAGCCAATTCTGGTTGGGAAAGACAAAATACTTCAAATTGGTAAAGTGGCCACTGAGCAGGAGAAATCAGATTGCATACAGCTTTGCCAAGAATTTCCAGATGTCTTCGCTTGAAGCTATGAAGACTTGAGAGGATTCAATCTGAAGTTGGCAGAACATACCATAGAATTGGATCCAGATGCTAAGCCGATTAGGAAGCTGCAGAGACCAGTCAACCCTCACATGAGCCTCTAATGAAGAAAGAGCTAAATAAGATAATAGAGGCAAGCATTATATTCCCGATCAATCACTCAAGATGGGTTGCAAACTTGGTTCCAATCAGGAAGAAAAGCGGAGAAATCAGGTTGTGTGTGGACTTCTGATACCTCAATAGGGCATCTCTCAAAGACCATTACCCACTTCCTTCAATAGAACAAATATTGCAAGTGGTATCCGGTTCGGAGAGATTCTCTCTCCTAGATGGCTACTTAGGGTATAATCAGATAATGGCGAAATAATATGACCAATTCAAGATGACTTTCACCACCAAATGGGGCACCTATGCCTACAACAAGATGTCATTTGGGCTATCAAATGATGGAGCCACTTTCCAAAGGGAAATGGATATGGCATTCAAGGGATTGATCAATAAAATAGTTCTGATATATCTTGACGACATCACTGTATTCTTTAAAAATGCAGTGGATCACCTCTTTCATCTGAGGTAGGTATTTCAGAGGTGTAGAAGATTTGGTGTATCTTTGAATCCCAAAAAATGCATATTCCTGGCTCATGAAGGAAAGCTTCTAGGCCATATTGTGTCGAAGGAGGGGTTAACGATCAACCCAGAGAGAGTTGAAGCAATTAGAGCGTTGTCATTTCCAAGTCACAAGAAGGCTCTTCAAAGCTTCTTGGGGAGGATCAATTTTGTCCTCAGATTTGTGCCAAATTTTGTCACTCTTGTGAAGCCAATAACGTTGATGTTGAAGAAGAGCATGGCATTTAAGTGGACATCTGAAGGCAAGGAAAGTTTTGAGGCAATAAAAGAGGCTATATCTCAAGCTCCGACTCTCGTCAATCCAGAATTCTCCAAGGACTTCATGCATATGCCTTCGGTGGTGGAGACACAATTTTTGTAATCCTGGTACAGAAAAACAAAGAGGGATTAGAACAACTAGATGCTTTCTTCAGTCAAGGCTTGAAGGAATACAAAACTAGGTACTCTTTCATTGAAAAGCATGTCCTTGCAGTGATCAAGAGCTTAAAGAAATTCAAGCACCTAGTCTCAAACAACATCCAATTATTGGTCTCTCATACAGGAGTCAAGGACTTCCTTCTAAACAAGGATTTGAATGAGAAATGTGCAGGATGGATAACCCATGTCATGGAATATGACATCGAGATCAAGGTCACAAAACTAGTACATGGAAGAGGACTATGTGAACAAATAGCTTTGAGTCAGCAAGTTGAAGCAGGGGATTAAAAAGAGACTGTCTTGGTACTACATGATGGTCAAGAATAGGAAAATGATGATGTTCCCGCTCCTTATTGGACTCAGAATATGATACACTTCCTACAGGCAGGCCTATGCCCTCCAAAAATGAGCAAAGCAAAAAGGAGATACTTTAGATTACAAGCCATTCCATATGTGCTTGTTGATGGTGTTTTGTTCAAGAAAGACATCAATGGAGTTCTATTAAGGTGTGTTGGGACAAGTCAAATTGAGAGAGTGTTACGAGATTTTCATGATGGAGATTCCAGAGGACATTTTTCCCCACGAGTAACAGCTCTCAAGATAGTGAAGGCATGGTATTATTGGCCCACAGTGTTCAGTGACTGCTATACATGGATAAGAAAGTGCAAGAAATGTGCACTCTTCACAGGTAAAGAAATACTAGCAGCACTTCCATTGCACCCAATTTTGGTTGACCAACCATTTATGCAATGGGGATTGGACTTCGTCGGGGTCATCAATCCAAACTCAAGCCAAGGCCACAAGTGGATTCTCACGGTAACAAACTATTTCACCAAGTGGACCAAAGCAGTAGCGTTCAAAGAAGAAAATGAGTCTAACATACTAGACTTTTATGAAGGAATAGTGACCAGGTTCGGTGTGTCGGCCACTATCATATCAGACAATGCATTGACATTCATAGGTTCCAAGATTACGGAATGGGATGTCAAGAATGGAATCTATTTGAGCACCTCTTCAAAGTATTACCCGCAGGGTAATGGACAGGCAGAGTCCACGAACAAGAATTTGCTAAGAATCATCAGAAGGACTCTGGATGAAAACCAAAGGACATGTCATACCAAGCTAAAATCAACATTGTGGGCTGATAGGATAATGCTAAAAAGGTCTACAGGTAATTTTCCCTACAATCTAGTTTATGGGAGGGAGGCAGTATTACCTATATCATTAGAACTACCTGCATTGGAGCTCATGAAGCAGTTGGAGTTGTCTAAGTTGGAACCAATGGAAGCCAGGTATGCAGATTTGTTGGAATGCGAAGAAATTAGAGAACATGTAGTTCAAACAATTGAGAAGGATCGGGCCTTAGTAAAAAGATGGTTTGATAAAAAGGCAAGAGAAAGGACCTTCCAGGAAGGGGACCTAGTTCTGAAATGGGATGTAGATCAGGAAAAACCAGGAAGGCATTCCATGTTTGATGCCATTTGGAGTGGCCCCTACATGGTCACGAGATGTAAAAGTAGTAATGCCTTCTAATTGTCTACATTGGATGGAGAAGAACTCCCGATTCCGGTTAACGAAATCTACCTTAAACATTGCTACTAAAAGGAAAAGGTTTACCCTTGTAAATATTAGCCTAGACTTTAATTCCTCTAAGTGCAGATGCACATTGTCTTGTTGTAGTTAGGTTTCAATTTACCTAAGTGCTTCGGCACAGGTTTTGTTGCTCTCAGGTTGAATTTCTATAGTGCAGTGTGCTCTCGGAGATGAATGTTGTAGTATCAGGCCTGGGATTTCAAAGATAGGTGAAAATGGTTTCAGGTTATTGACAATGACTCTACTGCTCACAATGGATCTCGTCTCCAATGCCATTGATCTTATGAAAATAGCAGGCAGGTGATCCGGCAGTAGTCGCCAAGTTTGGGGTATAGCTAAGTGCAAGTCCCCTCCCTGGGGTCAAGTTTACACAGAGCAAGATCAGTATCATGGATATCATTCATTACTCCAAACTTGCCCAATGGATTTACTTCACTAGGGACACTGATCTGGTGCACCTAGATCAGGGAGGTGATCCCGCAAGTCGCCAAAGTTGTTCTCCAATGGTGTAGGTAGCCCCCCTCGGGAAAATATGATCAACATGACCTTGCAACCATAAGGAATGGAGGATAGTTCGGCCATCCAAGCTCACAATCATTTCCAAAAATCAAGTTTCTGTCGAGCTTCGAAATGTAATGGCATCTAAGGAATGGTATGGGAACGTCGAGGAAGATTAAATCTTGAAGTGAAAAATAAAGAAAAGGCTCAAAGTTTTCGGCCTTAACATTTTGGCATTTCGGAAAAAATAGGGGTAGAAAAATGATCAAAAATGTCCAAAACCCAAAACTCCAAAAGTCTAAAATTTCAAACTTTCAGGTTTCAAGGTTTCTGAGAAATTGGAGCGCAGAATTGGAAAAATGGTAAAAAATCTCTGAAGTCTGAAACTCAGAAAGTTTGAATTTTAAGATTTTTGGGATTCAGGTTTTCAGAAAAATCAAGCACAAAGTTGGAAAATCGAAAGGAAAAGTCTAAAATTCTGAAATCTGAAAGTTCAAATTTTCGGACTTTCAGGTTTTTGGGTTTTGGAAAAAATCAGCCTCGGGATCCGTGGAAAATGCAGATAGAAAAAAGTCTGAAATCTCGAAGTCCAAAGTTCTGAATTTTTTGACTTTAGACTTTCGGGGTTTCAGAGTTCAAAGTTTCAGAAATCTCAAGGAATTGTTGTGATGAACAGTGTTTTTTCTCTGAAATGAAATTGTCTGAAAAATTTGAATTTTAGGTTTTCGGGGTTCCATGCTTTTCGGATTTTTAGATCTCTCAAGCCAGTTTTCACAGTATGCCACCCTGACATTCAAATGCCCATAACTTTCGACTAGGAGCTCAGATTCACGCAAGAAAGGACTTTATGGAAAGCTTACAGGGTCCTCTGCCCAACTACAAAAACACAAGAAAGGACTTTATGGAAAGATTTCCATGAATTTCGATAAGGAATTTATGGAAAGCTTATGGATATCTTTATTTGGGTGAGAATAAGTTCTTCAAAAATGCAAATTACGGTTCGCCAGTTTTTGGGTTTGCAAAGGTTCTCACCTATCACCATAATGAGATGAATTAAATGCATTCTAGAAGTGGTTGGGGTATATTTCAAATTTCTCTCTTCTCCCTCTCTTTTTTCTTCCTATAAATTGTAAGTAGGGGCTTCTTTCTAAAGGTTAGACATTATTTTTTTGCCCCTCCCTCCTTCTCTTATCAGCAAGTGGATTTGTGGATTTTAGACCTCCCATTCAAAACTGTAATGCATGTTGTGCATCTTGGCCATTATAATGGATTGTGTCATATATTCTTGGAGAAATATAAACTATGTGCATGGTTTCAACCCTCTGAGGTATGATTGCATTGCATCTCAAATGATCATCTCATTGCATCCTTGGTTATCATGTGCATGTTTATTGTATTGCAAAATTTATGGTTTTTGTTTATTGGCAAGAGCAAGTGTTCATCATTAACTTAAGAGATCGCATCACCTTGGTTAGATTAGGTTTATTTTCTTGACATCTTTTCAAGTCCTGACTCTCTTTGGAAAGTTAGATTAGAGTTTTTGAGTGAATCCTCTACAAATGTTTTACTGTGTGCACCTAGAACATGGAGCGAATAGGATACTAACCTGTCATCTGGAGAGATTATCCCACATTTGCAATGGTCCCACACTTGAGGAAAAAGAGATCCATGTTATGAAATCACAGGTTGATGAGTCTCAAGCCATCGCGTTAGCAGACAATTTTAGGGGTGCTGTGATTATGCATCCCAACAAATCCTTACATTTCGTCACTTTGTGGGGGGGCATAAAGGGTGAAATTATTGATTGTCTTGGTACAATAAGGAGGGATTGTGGTGGGCATAAGGAATTATGTGAGATTTATTCTATTATTGGTGGTTTGTAACAGGTGGATACCCAAATATTCAGCATTGGGAGGTTACTCATAGAAGCTTCCCCCATAGTTCCTTGCTCAACTTTGGCTTGATTGATGAAGCCTTAGTCTTGTACATGTATGTTTTAACATGTAGTTGTAACACTACATTCTGTTTTGACCCCACTATATTTAAACCCATATAAAGGAGAACATCTGCATGTGTGTTAATGTCCTAATCTTCCCCCCCTAGTTGCAAACATGAGTTGAAAAATATCCACACACTTCTATTGCAGTATGATGGTCCCTGGGAAAACATGTCCGAGGGCCATATGACAAATGATCTTGATGAAAAGAAAGTCTCTCTCCTTCCATTGGATGTAAACATGGTTACCAAAAACCTGGACATGGAGATGCCCCATCGTTTAACCACCTTGCCTGTTGTTGTTTTTTTTATCCTCCCCACAAATCCTTTCAAGATCCATGAAATCACTTATGTCTGTTATTCTTTTTTCACCCAGGATGAAAGTAGAGTTTGGGACAGTATCCATAGTGAAATGACAACTTAATCATTGTAAAACATCACTTTCCCACTTATGACAGTGGATGATCTGTCATATTACTTCCTATAAGAATAGTAATGTTCTTAATTGCAGCCACTGTTGTCGACCACTACCACTCGATCTCGAACATCATAGGAAAATGCCACTGCCACTAAAAGCTTCCTATGACTTTAGTCGTTTTAGGAAGATAATAGAAATGGAACGTTGGTGTCATGTTGCATTCAAGGAATTGAATAGATGTAAAATTGTATTTTATAAGCAATACTAAGGACTCTAGAACAATACCTTTCAAAACATTTGAACGTAAGTTGCATTGACACTTATGATATGCTAGTAAATTGTTGAAGGTATGCTAATGTAGTGGTGATTACATTGAAAGAAAGGATATATCATATGAAGGAATTATAAGGTCACTTTAGTTGAATTTGAAAATATTCCAAAATTGGAAACCATGTGACTTTACATTTTAGCCATTCCGCATCGGTTTGTTCAATCACGACCTCGGGATGTCGATTTCACTAGAAAGTCATGTAGAATGAACTTCCAGTACGTATAGTAATGATGAACAAAGTTAGACTCCTTGTACTTAATCTAATTCTTTGTCATTGAATTTTAATATTGTTCAGAATTTCTTCCTCTAAAATGCACAGTTTGAGCCTGCAACACAATCCAATAACATTGAAACATTGAAATCTATTTTTTCTATGTCCATGATATAGAATGAACTCAATTAGTATCCTTGTAATGACTTAAGGAGTCTAGATACCTTCAAATATTGCAAAATCGGTGTGACTAAACCTTTCACAGTATTTTTGTCATGTCAGAAGTTGTAAAAATTTGAATTGAGAAATCCATTAAAGAAGGATGATTTGACCTTCATTTGATGATCTTTCTAGCCAAATTGAGTGGTCATGAGAAAAATTGTCTTAATTGTCTTGATTTTTTGACATGTTGAGAGATGAGGAAGATCTCCTCATAGTTGAATAAAATCCTTATAAGCATAAAATTTACCAGTTAGTCATGGCTTATGTAAAAATCCTACATTGCCATCTACAGTACATGTCTTTAGGACCCACTCACCATTGAATAACTTCTTCCCTAGTGGAATATTCACAAGGTGTCATGTTTTTTTCTTCATGATCTTAGCTTCCATTTCTTTTTTCCATGCAAAGAGGGAATCGAGAGATTTCAAGAAATTCCTCATTTTTGGTAAATCCAAAAACGATCTTTCTATCAAAAGTTATGGCCTTCTGATGTTTTATTCATTTGGCGGAAAATTTTGGGAAAGTGGGGGTATTTTTAAGAGCCTTGATGGACCCTGTTAGCATATAGTGTTATCCTAATTAATACATTCTACACGCCACGCATACGGTTACTATTAACCGTCCCTGTGTAACTGTTTTGTAACTATTCTGGGGCTTTATATTCTGCCTGTTCGTTGTTCTTTACATGCATTGAATAAACATTCAGACATTTCTTTCCTGAACCATCAGAGATATCAGAGCTCGTTTTCTCTCTTCGGCGTGTGTGGAAGATCATTGGTATTTGTTTTTGGCCTGGCAGAGCTGTTTGGCATGTAGCATTTATAGCGCATACCAAAGAAAGTGGCGTTTCTTGATCAGAGCTTTAAGCAACTCGTGGCCTGACATGTGACAGTATTGAACTGATTGTTAGACCGATCTCCATCTGCCTGCGAGTCAAAGATTTTATTTTCTCGGTGTGCAGATTTTAAAACCTGCGTGGAAACTAGCGCTGGAAATTGGTGTGCAGACCAGTGTTGGCAAAAGACCAGCCACCAACGCCCAGGAGCCAAGGAGGAGCCATGAGCAATGACTGTCTGTGTGACCGGTAGAGAGGAGAACTGGAGTATTATATTCTACTTTTTGTTCTTGGATGAGTGTGTGAAAGAGCCATCATTGGTAGGAAAGAGATCATTGAATCAGATGGGCTGTTAGATCAACATGTTGAAGAGCTGTTCTTTTCAAAAAGCTGCGTGAAATTTGTGTGGAGATTAGCTGAAGAAACAGTTGTGCACGTGGGACATTTCTCTTTGAAGACACAATCGATTTATGTTCTGGATTTGGTTGATGTTTCTCGTTATTTTCCAAGAGCGTGGGAGTGAGAAAGTTTGCATTTGGCGCTAGAGGACGTGTTGAAATTTGGTGAAATCACCACGTGGAAGACAGCCTGCAAAGAGGAAAAAGCATTACCTCACCACATACATGTTGCACATCTCCGATGCCAAGAGTGTTACAAGCAACCCTTCCGCTGGGTCACCTCTAAGAACCTAAGAGGACACCACCGGCATCTATTTTGTCTTGTTCAATGAATTGTTGAATATCAGCAATGTCTTATTTGACGAATTGGTGCCTCAAGGATTGTTCGACTATTTCTGGTTTGACGTATGTTGTCAAGCACGGCGAATCCATGAAGAATTGGAGCGCAGTTATGATGCAAATGATGAACGCGAAGTAGAACGCCCACAGAAGTGTCTGCGTCTCACTGCACGAGCTTATAGAGCCCATCTTCGTGATAGGTTCCTTCAGTAAGCATTTGTAACCGGTTTTGAACAATCAATAAATAAAATACAATTTTGAGTTTTTGAATATGTATGCACCTCACATTTTGTTGTCGGATGCCCAGTTGCTAAAAGGGCCAAATTTTGCCACATGGAAAACCAAGATGCGGATGATTATTCAGTTTGACGATCTTTGGGGGATCGTTTCTAGCACGAACACCCCTCCCACAGACGTTGATCTGTTGGCTAAGTATCAAAAGGCCGATGCAAAAGAATTAATGCTTATCACTATGAGCCTTTCTGATGAGGTTCAACCTTACATTCGGGAAGCAACCACTTCCTCTACGGCATGGGCCGCATTGTGTACCATCTATGAAGCAAAGAATCTGATGAAGAAGTTGCATCTTCAGACAAAGCTTCACACAATGAGTATGCATGATGGCGAATCAGTTGAATCCTTCTTGTGGCGTGTGGCCGAGTTACAAATAAAACTTTCTGGTCTCAGTGAACCAATGGACGACAAGTTGCTAGTCCCACTCACCTTGTGAGCTCTTCCTTCCTGGTTTCAGACACTGATCATCATGTCGACCATCACTCAATAGGAGGTGAGTTTTTCCAAACTGGTGAATTATCTCCAATAGGAAGAAGCCATTCAGAATGTTCAAGAAGCCTTCGAAGACAAGGCTCTCATCACGAGGCAAAAGCATAAGCCTCGGAAAGGGTAGTCAGTCCCCCAGAATCAAAAGCAACATCCACAATAGCAACCTTCTCAGCGGCCACCCCAGAAGTAGCAAAACAACAAGGCGGATCGATGGTGTCACATTTGCTCCATGGATACACACACGACTGCGAACTATTAATACAATGGTCGCAAGTATGGAAACTATGGTGAAGAGATCACTTCTGGCCAAGGATATTCCAGGAAATCCCGAAGGCATGCTCGTAATCAAAGGCAGAAGGGTCATATTACTGCTCAGCAGAATGCCTCCTCCGATGAAGAGGTTCCAGACACAACTCATCTAGACATTGTCCTTGTCTCGCAGACTTCGCAGCTGACAGAAAGTTTTTGGTTGATTGAATCAGGCACCAGCAAACACATGATTGACAATAAGAAGTTGTTCCATACCCTAAGTGACTGGCCCACTAGAGATTAGATCACCATCGCATATAATCAGGAGTATATTGCGGTGGGGATTGGTGATGTCATCATTCCTCTTGGGACACAAAGATGTACACTCACGAATGTGCTATATGTTCCAGGTTTAACCTCAAATATTTTGTTTGTGAGTCAACTTCTTAATCATTGAATACATGTTGAATTCTTTGTTGAGAAAGGGGTCAAGTCCTGCATCATTTCCCAGGGAGACTCAGTAATTGTTCGATCATTTATGAAGGGTCCTCTATTTGCACTGGATGCAGTCACTTCATCTAACATTGCTCTCTCTGCTTCAATGGCGGAGTCCACTGCCCTATGGCACTTTTGATATGGTCATCTTTCTGCCGAGGCTCTACATCAGCTTAGTGCTAAGGAAATGGTAAGAGGGCTTCCTCCACTCTCCCATTCCTTACCTGTTTTCTCGGATGTCTTGCGGGCAAATAACACAGAGGTCCGTTCAAATAAATCTCTTATCACTTTATGGAGCATCTTCAGGTTGTACATACTGATCTGTGCAGACCCCTGCCAGCTAACTTCCAAGTTTTTGAATACTTCCAGCTCAGCATTGATGATTACTCATAGAAAATGTGGGTATATTTCCTCTGGAAGAAGAGTGAGGCCTTTTCCAATTTCCAAACCTTTTACCAGCAAGCCACCAGGCAGTCTGGGAAGCCTCTTCTTATCCTCTACTCAGATCGAGGGGGGAAATTTGTATCGAAGAAATTCTTAGCATACCTGAAGCAACATGGCATTCAGCAACATCTGACTGCAACCTTCACTCCCCAACAGAATTGGATTTCTGAGTGACACAATAGGACTATCATGGAGATGGCTAGTTGTATGCTCTCCACCGCCAAGTTGGAGGATCAGTTTTGGGCAGAAGCAGTCCAGACAGTAGTATATCTACTCAACCAGGCACCCACAAAGATCTTACAAAACACGACACTAGAAGAGGTATGGATTTGTCGTAAACCTTCTATCCATCATTTGAGAGTTTTTGGTTTTACTACATATATGCATGTTCCAGATGAGAAAAGGAAGAAGATCGATCCAAAGACACTACCATGTCTTATCTTGGGGTATTATACTACCTCAAAAGCATATCATCTCATGGATCCTGAGAGGAAGAAGATCTATGAGAGTCAAGATGTGGTGTGTGATGAGTCATCCTTTGACTCCCTACCACATAATGGAGATCCAGTACCGACCTCATCACATAGATTGCTCACACATCCAGATGATGGGCAAGATGATTCTTCCTAGAGAGAAGAAGAGATGAGTGGAGACTTGTTCGTTTATCTAGGCACACTGGACAACACATCTTCACATCAGTAGCAACACCACCAATGTTCAAAATGGGTCCAGAACACTATTAAGGATGCACACCTGAACTCACTTCCAAGCACTTATACGGGAGTCAGAACATGAAGTTAAGCCAGAAATGAGGTAAATTTTGCACTCATGAGTTCAGTTGTTGATAGCACCGAACTTGACACTGTTCGTGAGGTATTAGACCAACCATAGTAGAAATAGGCTATGAATGCTAAATATGATTCCCTACTTCAAAATCAGACATGGGAACTTTTCGATCTGCCTCTAGGTAAGAAATCCGTTGGCTATAAATGGATTTTCAAAACAAAATATAAGGCAGATGGTTCAATCGACAAACATAAAGCATGACTTGTTGCAAAAGGTTATGCTCAGCAAGAAGGAATTGACTATAACGAGACCTTTGCACCCACTACGAAGAAAAAAACCATCAGACTTTTCTGTGCATTGGCAGCACAAAATGGATGGAAACTTCAGCAGATGGATGTCAAGAGTGCTTTTCTTAATGGTGATCTTAAAGAAGAAGTATACACGGCCCAACCTGAAGGGTTTGTAGATGAACATCAACCACACAAGGTATTTCGTCTGATAAAGTCACTTTATGGACTTAAACAAGCACCTAGGGCATGGTATATAAAAATTGAAGATCACCTATTGTAGCATGGATTCACCGGTAGCCCCTTAGATACAAATTTGTATATCAAGAAGGTAGGAAAAGATATTGTTATTTTGGTTTTGTACGTAGATGATCTTGTGATCACAGAAAGTTCTGACAATCTTGTGGATGATGTAAAGAATCATCTAAAGAAATCCTTCGACGTGACCGATTTGGGGTTACTTCACTACTGTCTTGGCTTAGAGATATGGCAGAAAAAGAATCATATCTTCATCTCCCAGATGAAATATGCCAAGACATTCCTGGAAAAGTATGGAATGTCAGATTTTAAACCAATGTCCACACCTATGGAAAAATGTTTGCAATTATCTAGATTCCAAGATTCACCGCAGGTAGATGGCACTCACTATAGGAAGCTTGTGGGGAGTCTCATTTACTTGAATTATACCATGCCAGATCTTTTCTTTGCAGTGAACTATCTCACCAGATTTATGCAAGAGCCAAAGAAATGTCATTAGATAGCAGCAAAGCATGTGTTGAGATATGTCTGAGGTACAGTTGACTTAGGTCTGGAGTATCAGAAGAACACTCAGTTCTTCTTACAGGGATATATAGACTCGGACTATGCAAGATCCATTGATGACAGGAAATCCACTTCAGGGTATGTTTTTCATCTCAGATCTGGGCCTATCTCGTGGGTTAGCAAGAAGCAAACTATTGTTTCTCTCTCATCCAATGAGGCTGAATACCATGCCGCACAAGGAGCTGTGTGAGAAGTGATTTGGTTACGTCGCATTCTTGCAGATATAGGGATTCCTGAAGAGAAACCTCCCATCATTCATTGCGACAATCAAGGTGTGTTGAAACTTGTGAAGAATCCTATTTTTCATGAACGAACAAAGCATATTGACGTCGAATGTCACTACATTCATGAACATGTCTTGAACCACCAAATTCAGCTCCAGTACTGCCCTACTGATTTTCAAGTTGCAGATATTCTCACCAAGCCTCTTGGCAAAGTGAATTTTGATTTGTTTAGGGGGTACATATGTACGAATAATGTATTAAGGGGGGAATGTTATCTTAATCAATACATTCTACATGCCACACATACGGTTACTATTAACCATCCCTGTGTAACTGTTTTGTAATTGTTCTTGGCTTTATATTCTTCTTGTTCGTTGTTCTTTACACGCATTGAATAAACATTCAGAAATTTCTTTCCTGAGCCATCAATATTTCGGCATGTGGATAGTCAACATGTGGCTAACATAATCTATTATCGTGTCATATCATGTTTATTTATGCTTTCATATACTTAGTAGTCTAGCCTTGGTACTTTCAATATCATTTTATGGTATATATAGGAGTTACTAAGTAGTAGATGAGCATGATATTGATCACTTGAGTCTTCTTGTATGGTTTGGAGATTCCCCCCTTTGAAGTGGCTATGTCATTATACTAAAGTGGAAAAATTAGTCAAGGTTCTCTCCCAATTTCAATTTTTTTGACTTTTTTTGCACAAGTTATATCCATTTTGGGTTTTTTCACAAACTCTCTCCGCATGCTACAAAATTTGGAAATTCTTTGAATTTTCTACATTTATTGAATGAGATATGAATATTAACTAGGATTTTATCTTGAGGTATTTGTTTATCTGGTTGGGGGATCGATAAAGGCCAAGGAAAATTTTAGGATACTTTAGGCAAAATTCCTAATAAGGATGAAGATGAAATGAAATTGGAATGACGAGGGGTGAGGGGGCCATTTGATGTTATGTCTAATTTGGTGGATGATAAAATCGAACCCTTGATGGAGAGCATGTAAAACATGAAAGGAGAGGTGGTGACATATAAAGGAGATATGAATAAGATTTCTAAAAATACTAATTTTTTATTAACCCCTCACACAACTCAAGGTGGATGTAATGGAAATACAAATCATTATTCAAATACTAAATCACAATCCTTTTGGAGTGAGAATTAATTCTTGATCACTAAACCTACTCCAAGGGGTGGACATGCACATGTATGATGTAAATGACCCAATCAACTAGATTACCCAAATGGATAATTTATTTGATCTGAATCAGATCCTAATTGGTTAAAAGGTTACTATAGCATTTTTATATCGAGAATAAAAACAATTCAATTGGTATCATTAATTATGTGCTCAAAAGAGGAAGATGACCTGCGATGTCACTTGGTAAAATTTTATGGAGGATATGCACACACACCATAGTATTATTTTGGTTGAGATCAAATTTATCCATTGTGAAAAGCTATGGCAAAAAAAATCGATATAGGATTATATTCAACACTTTTAGATGTTTTCCTTTTTGGGTGGACACAATTATATATGATAATTTGAATGATCTATTCTTAGGAAGTCTCAAGGATCACATCTAACTTTATGTACAAATACTTGATCTAACCAACATTTCTGATTATATTATCATGACACGTAGGGTAGAGGAAATTTTCCTCATGATGAAGAGGAATATTTTCACTAACATAAGAGATCAGAGAACCTTGGTACAATCATTCCCACAACATACCCAGTTGAATCTTCAAAAAATTGAAGAGAAAAGAGTAAAGCGATATGTTTTATTTGTGATAGAAAATGAAGAAAAAGATATAGAAGTTTCAAGAAGAAATTATTCTACATTGAATGGCCTAAAGAGGAAGAAAGAGAGGTTTGTTATATGAAGGTTGATGAATGTCAACCATATCTTACCATAAAATTTGAGGTAGTAGCAACCAAAAAATCCTTAAGGTGGTCACTTTTATGAAGAAACAAAGGGTGACAGTATTGATTGTCTTTGTGTAGCAAGAGATTGACAAAGAAATTACTAGTTTATTCTATTATTTTGTATTTAGGTACACACAAATATATAGATTATGTTGCTCGTATCATTTAGGAAACAACTTTACCAACATTTTGTCCATAATACTATTTTATGTGTAGTTGTAACAAATACAACTAACACAAGATAATATTTACCCACAATATATAAAACCATATAAAGTTGAGCACTAATATTATAAATTCCTAACATTCCCCCCTTAGTGTGAACATGGTAGAAAAACATCCACACACTCAACTGCAGTATGATCTCCCCTGTGAAACATGTTTGACAATGTGACTCATGATCTTGATCAAAAGAAATTCTCTCTCCTTCCATGGTTTTAAAAATGCTTACCACAAATCTTGACATGAACAAGCCCCATCATTTGTCCACCTCGTGTGATTTTCTGGATCCTCCCATAAACCCTCGCAAGATCCATGAACTGACTTACTATGGTGCTTTTGTTTGCCACTATGCTTATACATCAAGGAATTATATAGGAATCATAACTTGTTTATTACAAAACTACACAATAGAACATATACAGAAAGGATATTTCACATTAGTTCTTATAAGAATCGTAATGTTCTTAATTGTAGACAATGTTGCCGACCACTACCACTCGATCTCGAACATCATAGGAAACTACCAATTCCACTGAAATCTTCCTTTCACTTTAGTCGTTTTAGGTGCAGAATGGAAATGGAACATTGGTGTGATGTTCCCCCCATAATGTGAAATTTCCTCACATGAATACTGAGAAGAAAACTATATTGAAGTATGTACTACTGACTGGATCTTGATTGTTAAATCTTCTTGCACATAGTCACCATTGCAAGTGAATGCATTCACAAGCGGACCATATTAAAATGAAATACGATAGTCAGAGGACCAATGACAGTCATCTGCACTCCAAAACAACTCTTTCTCCAACATCTAGAACCACACAAAATAGGAACACTGAAAACACACTACAAAAACTGAAAAAAAAATAATCGCACAACAAAAGTGCCACCATAGAAAATTGTGGCCATGTCGTTGGCGATTGACAAGAGGTCATTGATCGACCTCCAACCTCTGATGTCTGTGTCCCAGTGATAGGATGCTACCTCAGTCAGATGTGATCATGAATCTTAAAAAATAATCTCCACAATTTGGAAGTTGCGTACAAGCAAAAATTAGTCCAATTATTGAACAGTGAGGCAAATTTTAAATTTTTTTAAAAACTTTTGACAATGACTCATAAATTTGATGATATTTTAACAAGGAAACTACACTACAAAATGACTTTACTTAAAGAAAAACTCAAATATATTGACAACTAGATTTTGACTCAATTTTGGAGACCTTTTACAATACTTCTCATATCTACATAAAAAAATAATGCAAAGACAAAATTTAATAAAGACTCTAATAATTACTTGACAGTGGTGGTGAAAAATAATAATAAACATGACACTAACATGGTCGACTACACTAACTTTATAATCATAAATAAATTTGAAAAATTGATACAGAATATAACACATTTTAACGTATTGACGAATGCAACCAATATCAACATGACTAGACAATGGATTTTGTTTTCACCACACAATGATGTGACCCAACAATTTTAGACCATTCGACCTGAGAAATTTATGCGATGGCATAACAGAGTTAAGAGACTCCAATAGTCACAGTTAGAAGTGAATGAGTCTAGAAGAGACCTCCACTTAAAGAAATCGTTGTAATTTTAAAGCTGAGATGTAGATACCACCTCGAGAAAATAAATATGAATCGACTTTGCAATACTATCAATTTGAATTTGAAAAAAATTGGTCAACGTGCCTTACGAACGTGATCTACACATTGCATGCATATTTTTAAGTTGAACACTTGATATTATGTAGAAGAATAACATATATTCCATTTGATAAAAAAATCAAAAGCACTAAAAAACGCCTCAAAGATTCACGAGGATGAGTGACCAAATGGGAGGCATAGATAAAATTAACATTGATTAAGCATGCATCAGATGAATACTCCAGTCAGATCTAAGGATCTACAAGACTGATTTTAGAATTGTTACTTTCAGGCACTATTGTTAATATTTACACATGTATGAATAGAATTTTCCAATTCCATGAACCACCAAATAAAAAACATGAAGACTACAACACAATACCTTGATAATTGCTAAACATCTAAAAACAAAACTATGAAGAATATCAATACCTTAAAACTTTATAAAAATTTGATAGAGATATGAGATGGGGCAAATCAAGAATGAAGATTAATTGCCCCTGCAAGCAAGTCAAGTTTCCATCAGATGAACTGTTCTTTGTTATACCAATTCTTGGTGTAGAAACAAATTGACAAGGAAATTATTAATTTCTTCTATTATTTTGTATTCAAGTACACACAAATATATAGCTTATGTTGCTCCTATAATTTAGGAAACAACCTTACTAGCATTTTGTTCACAATCCTATTTTACGTGTAGTTGCAACAAATACAACTAACACGAGATAATATTTACCCACAATATATAAACCCATATAAAGGTGAGCACTAATATTATTAATTCCTAACAGATTGACTCTAGAAGTACTCACAACTTCAACAATTATAATTTAACCTTGCACTTATATTGATTTGGATTAACACATGACTTGGTTGTGAACTGAGCTATTGATTTGGCTGCAAACAAATATGATTTTCTCTATTTTCCTAGTTGTAATCTCAAGGGAAACATTTTATTACTACTCATCTATACTTTTTCAATCAACTAATGCTATGGGTTTTATCCACGATCACACATTCATTGTCTTCAATGTAAAATTTGTATCCTTTTTGTATCAATTGTCCAATATTCACAAGATTGTGCTTTAAACATGCAACATAGTAAACATCATGCATAATCTTTTTCTCACCCTTTTTAGTAAGAATATTGATTGTTCCTTTTCATTTTACAAACATTGTATTATTATTCCCAAGAGTAACATCACTCTTTAGTGACTCATCTAGATTGGAAAATAAATATAAGTTACTTGACTTGTGATTACTGCAACCAGAATCCAAATATCACTGTGAATCTTTTGTGATAGATTGCATTCAATATACGATAAAGAAGGTATTGCTTCAACAATCTTTGTGCATGCAATAAACATGGATCTTGGACAATAATTTCCAACCTAATTTTATTTTTTGTTTTTTATCATACTTTTTTTATTGCAATCATAATTATAGTGCCCATACTACTTGTAATAATGACACTGTACATTAGACTTATCCTCTCTTTGATTGGAAAACTAGTTATGATTGTGTTCTTGACTTTGTCTTCTTCCACTTGAGTTTGACGAACCGTTGTTGCATCCTCTAGATGAACTTCTTCCTCTTCCTCTTGGGCTGCACCTTCCTCTTCCCCTTTCATGAATTCCTAATGTTTGAGATACAAAAGCTTAATCTACAACTGCATGTGATCTATTCAACATTTGTTTATGATTTATTATTGATGCATGCAACTCAGCAATTGAAAATTGATTAAGATTCTTAGTTTCTTTAATAGGAATAACTGAATGATCAAATTTTACAGGGACACTTCTACGCAATTTTTCAATAATCCTTCTGTCTTCAAAAATTTCACTATGGGATTTAATTTGATTGACTAAGCCAGCTACATAAGTAAAGAACGATTTTACAAAATCTAAATCTTTAATTGAAATATTTTCAAAATATCTTTGAAGTAACTATGGTTTGGTGGTTTTTATTTTCTCCTTACCTTGATATGCAACTCGGAGAGTGTCTCATGTGGTTTTTGCTTGACTGGTTGTTGACACTCTAGGAAGGATGCTTTCATGCATGGCTTGATAAATATAGAAAAGAGATTTTCTTTCTTTCTTCTGTAATCCCTTCAAAGTGTCTTTCTCTTTGTGTGAGTGTGCAATATACGTTGTTACATCTACAGACTCTATATATCCATTCTCTATAACCTCCCACACATCTTGGGATCTGAATAGTGCCTTCACGGTTAACAACTAACACTCGAAATTATTTCCATTAAATTGAGGTGTATGCAAACCTAATAAAGACATAACGGATGTAGAAGCCATAGCTTGCAGTCAATTTAATAACCTAGTGGAAAAAACAACACCCCAATACCAATTTGTAAAAATTAGAATACTTAAACAACGAACAACAAAACATATAATATTAAAATAAAACGTGAATAAAATAGAGTATTCAACCCAAACAACATTGTTGTGCATATTTTGTATTAATTCTTTACTTCTGTCACAGAGCTTCGACTCTTTCTGATATGATTTATGTGTATACAACACTCTATTTCACATATCTTATGCATATACATTCACCTACATAAATTATATAAAACAACAACTCCTAATATTAACTTCAAACAACAAAACTACAAAGCACACTTCTTTTGTTTTATTCGACTTTATCTACGAAATGGACTCAACTAAATAACTACGGAATACATTAAATTAGACAAACTACTCTTTGCTAATCTTAGTCTTCATGCACGGAAGAAATTATATGCATATTCCAATAGTAAAATTAGGTTCTCGTGAAATGCCTTAAATTGTTGAGGACTTTAGAAAACAAATCTTACGAGACTCGAGTTAACTCCCATGGTGGGATTGGTGAAGTGGCCTACAACACAACAATCAAATCATAACCATTGAGTTAACTCCCATGGTGGGATTGGTGAAGACTCCTTCGTAGTGCGTTCACTTTTCGAAAATAATAGACACATTTTCTCACCCAGCCGCGTTGGCTTTGACACAGGAAACTTCCTCACTCTTACTCTCGTCTACGTCACCATTTTCGACACTATGCATTTACCATTTTCCATCCACACAATGAATGTCGCCTTTTCAGCAAACCGAGACATCCACACGGAGTACGTCATGCGTTGGACTATCCTCCAATTCAGCCCACTCTCACATGTTCCTTGTAATTTCCTCAACTTTTCTTTCACGACAATGGATTCCTCTAAAGATATTTCCGTCAATGCTTGGAAGCTTCCGCTGACAGTGACATTCCCCTTTCTCCATACCCTACTTAAAAATGTATATAGTCTGAATTATCCTATTCGACTCTGGACTGACTGTGGGCATTCCTTGGAGTTATGGCCGCCTGTGTGCTTGATAGTGAGATTAGGCATAAACGCCACCGATCAGAGGATGCCGTTAACTTTGAGGACGCTTATTATCATGATGATGGAAATCTGCAAAAGCGTTCGCGCCATGGCCTTTTATCAGAAATTCTTGACGGAGAGGATGGTGAAGGTCTGAACAGTAAGGTTGTAGATGAACTGGTTCTGCAAGTGATGAAAAGCCTCCAGGAAGAAATAAACGGGACGTCTGAAATGATATCCAATTCTAGTGGCGGATGTTATCAGATTGAGATACCCAGTATTAATTCATATGAGTATCTTGTGAGTGCTACTGATGACGAACTCGGCATACCTCCAAGCCCGTCCTTCTCTGTGGACGAAAATGATAGCTACTGCTTTTCACCCACGTTTTGGAGTGATTTCTTCCGAAATATCCCGACGGAGCCAGATTCTTCGGTTCCAAGCGAGGACCTCTTCCAGCCATGTCTATCGCATTGCTGTTCGTATAATTACGGAGATTACTGGGAATACGACAGTCTTCTAGTTTCTGGTACGGATCAGCAAGAGTGCATCGATGAGGATTGGGACTAGCTAATAAGGGTTCCTTACCTTTGTATGATATTGAGACCTTTGATGTAAATTGACTACTACTACGAGTTGATGGTAGACCGATTTGGTTCGCTACACAATCCAGTGTACATGGGATAAATTGTAATAACTAATAGTCCAGTTCGTGATTACAATACTTTCAATCTATTAAAGCTTCGACTAGATTTGAGAATGCCTGATTATTCGACTAATCATGTAGTAAAGCCTTGCTTTACCGAGCCTAGATAGTTAAAAGGTAAATACAATCTACTTGTGTTTTTTTCCTTTCTTCTCATTTCTTTGCATTCCCTTTTTTTATAAAAATGTATTAATGTCGATTTGTATTTATGGATTTTTTCAATTCAAATAAGGATCTTATTATAGTGCATGTCACTATATAATAACTGTTAAAAGTTAATAAAAAACAGAAAAAGAACTCTCTAAACCTAAAATAAGTGTTAAATGGTGTAGATATAAAAAAGTTGACCACAAATAAAGCATTATTATTTTGGCATGTCAAAATCAAGCTACTACAACTATACCAAAAGGCTAGAAAATATGCAAAAATAGAGGATATTGGATAGGGGATAGACGATGAAGAAAAGAGAAATTCTGGAAGAAGACATGCTCAAACATAGAATGATAGGGAGTTGGAAAGAGAAACAAGGAAGACTATGAAAATCAAATGAGAATTGTCAAAAAAATTATTTGAACAAAAGACATAAGTCAAACATCACACGCACACGCACACGCACACGCACACGCACACGCACACGCACATGCACACGCACACGCACATGCACACGCACACGCACACGCACACGCACACGCACACGCACACGCACACGCACACGCACACACACATGCACGCATACACACATGCGCACATGCGCGCGCGCACACACACACACACAAAATAAATGCATAATACCAATTATCTAGTCTTGTACAAAAATTAGGTGTCCAATTAATACCCCACTGTGATGTGTGTGTGCATACATATATCTAAGTAAAACCAATAATTGACCCCAGGAAATTCACCTAAGAAAAAAAATGAAATATATATCTTAATATGTTATTTACATGTGTGAGATGCGTGTGATATAACACCTTTGTCTTGTGCAAGAAGGTGGGAGTAAATGGTCATGCATGAATAAAGCATATCTAAGGAAAAGTGTAGACACATTGATTGATGAAGGAATACTTCATAATAGAAGAGAATATAAATCAAATACACACAAGGGGACATGTTTTATTATCAAGTTGAGGGTTACATATTGCACTAGATCAACGAAGGTAAAGGAAGTAAATGTTGAAGCTACATTACAGACCTACAGTATGCGACAGCTCAGTTCCAACTAAACAACTTCTAGGGGTCTAAGGGGGTCATCAATTTGTGGAAGTAGGTATTGGCAAATGAGGAATAATTGTGGCATCTCTATGAAAATTTAATTAATTAATTTTTAGGTATTGTGGATGGTCTACAATTTACACATGGTGATAATATTTTGTAAAGAAATCACATACTCAACCATTCCTCATAGAAGATCCACAATTTTTTAAAATGAAAATTTATCATAAAGTGTTGTTCACCAAAATAAGTTATATGAGATATTTCTAAAAGACTAATATAAATTTATATTAATATTGAAATTCTATTGTCTATATTTTAATATATTTACATGTTTTAAGAAAAAATATAGAAAATTTAAATTAGAATACTATGGAAATCCAATTATATAAAAATATATGATTATTTGAGCATATTTTAAAATGAAATTAATAAAAAATCATTAATATGATTAATATAAAATATTAGTGTGATAATATTATATTATCTAAAATATATATTAATTACAATATATATTACTTCAAATGAGAAGGATTAACTTGATCGCTCAGTACCCCTTTGTATTACTAATATATATTATATATAATAAAAACCAATATAAAATTAAGATATTGTGAAACAACCATATAAATATGAAATTACCAATTTTTTATAATATTAAATTTAATATTAATAATACCTACCACCTTTTAAACTTATAACATATAACAAACTAATTTTTTTTTTTAAAATCCCCCAATCTGGACAATAATATTATGAGCGGGAACTTTATATAATAATTCGTCCAAATTTTCAAAATAATAAAACTACATTTAGATACAAACATCATAAATTTTTCCAAAATAAATAGGATAATTTTATATTTAGCTCACATTTTAAAAATGTCAGTAATTACAAAATGATATAAGTAGCTCCACGTTGTAGTTTTGCATGATACACGAGGTTTATTGAATATATTCAATTCTCTAACCTGATTACCTGCATGCAATGTGTAAACCATGCAAAGTGTAAAGTGTAATCATTGGCGAGGTAGATGGAGGAATTAGCGATTAATGGTGACGTGTTGTGTGTAGACACACTATCACTATGGAACGCCATTTTTAACAATTTTGAGTGTCTCGAATATCCACAATAGTAGGGTGCATGTTTAATTTCTTCTATACTATATGAAGATCTGATAAAATCTGTAGATTTAGAGTAATTCTTTAGAGACCGAAAGAGATGATTGTGTTTTCAAAGATATTGCATATTTTGATCTACGTTTTTTTCCTCAATTATTTTTTCTGGTTTCTTTGATAATTAAGAATTCTTTCTAATGGGCATCTATAACAGGTGCACAAATTTGTATTAATAGGTTTTTGGATTAAAGTGCATGTGAAAATGATCTCTCATGAGACCTTTTAATATTAGCCCATGATTTTTCCACGTCTTCTTTTTGGTTTGGCATCATGGTTCAAATTTTTTTGGCCCCAAAATATCTCATCGTCTTGCTATTTGAAAAATAACTCAATTTAAATTTGCTCTTCCTTGTGATTTACATCTTCGTTCATGAGGTGATTTAATCATTTGTTCATGGATTTCATATTTGTCCTTAAAGATGGATAGTCATCTCTGTGCAAAATTTGATGATCTATATTACGAGGAATGCTATCAAAGGTAACAATTTTACTTGCTTGGGTAGTTGCAAATCACAAGGCACTTAAAAGTGCATTAAATCAAAATCGTTTCATTATCTTTGAGAATGACTAAACTTTGCATTGCATTGTCTTGAAGCCATTGATTTCTTTCTTGAGAAAAGTCACAACATCTCACCAAGCATTGATAGATCAAGGCTATATAGTCGAAAGCTATGTGATACTATTAGAAGCTTCCAAAATTTTAGCTTTCATATTTTATGTGTTGTGATCATGCAATCAGGGATTGTATAAAACTTGCCATTGGTGGAGCTATGTGATCAATCACCATGGGAATTCTACGAAATAAATAATCAATTCAATAATGGAGTGTTGATCGCACTGTCAAAAGATGAGGAGAATCAATCATATTATGTATCCATTTCCAAAGACATATGTGCATTGTTGAATGTGTTGCATTTGACAAAGAAACTCATATATTTTTAGTCTGTGAGAAGAGATTTGTGTATTGTTGAATGTGTTGCATTTGACACAGAAAACTATTGACATTTGCCTCCATTATGATACTTTCATGGAAATTTTTTATGAATATCTTGAGTCTTAGTGGGTATTGAAACTTTTCAAAACTAAATCTCTCCATAGCTATGTATACTTCAATATTTGTCTCCTTTAAATTTGTGTTTTCTAAACTAGATGTCATTAAAAAATGTACTATGTAGTCTTTCCCAAGCTTCTTGGTTCATCATATATAAGAGGATTTAGACTACATTCATTTCACCTACGTGAGCTTGGTTCTCATTTCTCAATGTGCATGTAGGCGTAGTCTCAAAAAAATTATTTAAAAGGTTGGTTATTTGATAGAGACCACTCCCATGCATGCAAAAGATTTGGTAGACAAGTGCCTAAAATGCAGAAGCATACTAAATCAAAATGTAAACAGATTCAATATCTTTCAATTAAATTTTAATTGCTCCTATCAAAGTTTTGATGATGAATAGGTTTGGGGATGTTCATTTGTTACATGCATGTTTTGTTTTTTCAAATTTATCTTATAGATGTGCATGTTGCATGCAGAAATTTAACATAGTGACATGGAATGACACATTGCACATTACACAAGACAACCCCCATAGAAATCACATGCCATCCTAAATATATTCACATTCAAATTTAGAAATTAGGCCTTATGTTTGGGAACACCATGTGATAAGGAAAGTTCGAAGAACATGGGAGATATCAAGTGAAGCTTATAAGATCTGTGATAAATAAAAACATGAAAATGTGTGGGAAAAAAGGACAATGTGTGTAGGAGTCAAAATATCTAAGTGAGCTAACTAATCCATGGCCACAAACTTGTGATAGGAGATAGTTCATGCGAAAGGGTATGTTTGATCTATTGTGACATCATGATTTGATGTCAACGATAATTTTGTGAAGTGTAAAAATATATGATGGGTGCAATTTATGTAATAAATAGAAAATACGTTTGATCCACAATTTTTTAATTGTTTTTTGGTATTGTGGTTATAAATTATTTCAAACAATAAAAAAAATAAAAAAAATTGGTTGTCCATTGTAATATTTCTACATTTAAAAAAAAGATAATTTCATAATTAATTATTGTGGCAATGAAATTGTAGCTTCCACCTACAAGTGTTATGTGGTAACAACAATTGTAGATTTTTTTTTTGAAATTGCCACAATATAACATTGATGAGAGTTATGAATTTGTAAATTGTGAAATTTCTACAAAGATGGAATATATAGAAAAACCATGCATTTTTGTGAAGATTTTGGAATACTAACAAAAATAGAAATTGTAGAAATGTTACAAATATTAAGAATTGTAGACAATGTACAATTTTAAAAGTAGAGATTATCTATAAATTTTATAAATTGTGGAGTATCCATGGTATAGTGAACTGTGGAAAAACTACAATAATATATCAAAAAGTGGATTAACTACAATTCCAATGCCACAATTTTAATATTTAGAATACCATATAACCACAAAATAATTGTTGAAAATTTGTGGAAAAGGTCTAGTTTGTTGTAGTGTGGATCTTCATTTTGATTTTGTTCAAGGATCAACGGTCAATGTAAATCCTCTGTGTCTAATCTTTCTATTGGGAAAGAATAATCGGGCTTCTGCAAGGTGATGCATTTGGTAGAATGTGCCCCTTTTGAATCATCTCTTGAATTTGACACATGATATCTTCATTCTCAAGTACTATGTGCCTATATAGGGGTCCATTTGGGAGTGGTGTCCTAGGGACCAAGTCAATTGTAGGTTTCATCAGGAAATATTGAGGCACACTTGTTATTGGTATGAATATGTTTGCATATTTAGATATCATATGATTTAACTATTTCTACTGCATAGTTTGGCCTCATGGGATTACTCTTGTGGTTATCACAACATTTGGCTTCTCCTCGAGAAAGATCATGAGTAGGAAAAAGTTCTTTGTTTGAGAAATCAACATTTGGCACTGCTTTGCAATAATTAGGGCCACTTATTTGGTAGGGGTTACCTCTAGGATGCGATACACTTGTGACCTAAAATAATGATGGAATTCTTAGGCCTCAACTCGTAGATATCATGGTGATCCCATGTGTATGGCTTGTTAGGAAAAATAAGTTAACTTGGGAACATTTTAATATTATGTGAGTTATTTAATGTATGAGAGAAATGATAATAATGTCATAATAATGCGGGAGAAATGGATACTTGGGTTGTAAGGTTTTTTGGAGTGGGTAACTGTGTTCCTAAGAAGCTATCCCCTTCATGGAAAGATGTGGACCACGCAGCTGGAGATACCTAGTTCTATTATTGACAAAGCCAAGACCATATTTAAATTTGTGCTTGTTGGTAGATTTGTTGACATTAGACCGAATATCGATTTTGTAAGGTATTGGTGCGGAAGGAAATGGATTTGCAAGGTTGACGTAAAGGAACTTGCGGGTGAGGTTTTTCTTTTTTGTTTCCAAGATGAGTCTATGTTGTAGAAGGTGCTACAGGAGGTTCCATGGTTCTATGGCTCTGCTGCTCTTAGTCTCCATCGTTGGGATCCATGTTTGACACATGATCTTACATTCCAGACCCTTCCAGTTTGAATCCACCTCCCTTCTCTCCCGTAGAGTTCTAGGAGCCCGAAGTTGTCCTAGGAATTTCCAGATCTATGGGCATGTTGATTGTTGTTAACCCTTATACACATCAATTTTTTGTATCGTTCCTCCCCTTTACCCCACATTTTCTCTCCTTCATTAGGCTTACCCATTCAAATCCCATTTCCCACCAAAAATACATATTCAATTAATCAATCTTAATTGGTTAATTTATCCCCTATAAATCCCTCAACCTCGTTATATGCTAATATCCAGTTGATAATTAAATATTCCAAACTAATTCATATCACCCCCCCTAATAATTAAATACTCCATAATCATTCAAATCATGCACCCCACTCACGAATTAAATAATGCAAATTAATCCAAATAAAATCCACTATTGCACCTAATCATTCAAATCATGTCCATCCCACTCACCTAATGAGGGTTACTTTTTCAAACCAGGATTACTTGATAACCCCTAAATTAACCCCATCTTCAGGCTATAAACACAAGTCTTCCCCCTCTTTCAGACAAGTTAAAAGTGATAGAAAACCTCTGACATTACAGCTCCTAGTTTATCATCATATCATCACAATTCCCTTGTGATGCCACTTGTATCACCATAATATCATCCTCATGCCCTTGTGGTTCTCCTAGTTTGGTTTTCGTTACATTTATTTGATCAGATTGGTAGCTCCTTTATACATTAGCATTTTCAAGTTATGTTATTTATCAGTTTTTGCATGTTATCTATCTTTCTTTCATTTATATCATTTTCTCTTATCTAACAAGGGTTGATATCTGTGAAAGGAAGGTAACACTTCTTGGAATCGACTTCTTCGGGCAGCCCCAACATATACCATCTAATATATTTTTCTCTTAGTTTCCTCTGTTTCACAAGTCTACCCAGCTTGCAACGAGGACATTCACTTTGCACCCGTCCATTTGTCACCATCTTCTCTCAAGGTATCTTAAACCCTTGCATCTTTGAGGTTGTTTTATTTTCTTTGTCATCTAGCTCACTAATCTAGACAGGGACGAAGAAAGTTCGATCAACATTCTAGCATGCCCCGTGGGACCCTTCAATGATTTATAATTGTTAGTTTCATAATTTGCTGCTTTATTCATTATTTTTCTACTTTTTTTTTGCTATTATAGTTTCGTTTTGCCTTTCCATATGTTATTTTGTGGTTATCGTTGATGTTATGGGAAGTATTATTTCTCTGTGTTGTCTTAGGGTGTCTTTGCATGTTCTTCTAGTAGTGGATATGTCGTTTGCTTCGTCATGGACTCCTGACGTTTCTGTTTCTCTTTCCTATCATTGTATTAACACTTGTTTGCAAGGTTATGGTATTTTCTAGATGTGGCATTATCATCGTCATCTTGTGGTTTTAGTAATTTAGTTTGTTGTTTTCCAAACTAATTTAGTTTGCATTGTGTGGTTTATAGTTATTTTTGTGGGTTATAAAAAAAATTGTGGATTATAGAATTTGTTACTTTGTAGTTTATAATTAGTATAAAATTTTGTTTTTATTTTTATTCAAACTAATACTAATAATAATTAATTAATTAATTTTTTAAAAAATTATTATTATTCTCAAACTATCCCCTACTTCCCTTGGCCCGGCCAACTCAGCCGAGTTATTCCTTCCCCTCCATACCCAACTCATCCCTACTGAACTCACCTCCCTACCTAACTCCTTCACCTATCTCACCCCTCAAGTCTTAAGCTACCCCATCCCAAATCCCTAATCATTTCCCTCACCTCACCGAGCCATCCTCATTCCTAACCTCTCCCAACCTACTCCCTATACCCAACGATCCCTTCCTCGCTAAGCTATACTCGAATCTCAATCCCTAAATCACATGGCCACTCAGCTAGATCCCTCACCGGACAACGAACCATTCACTCACCATTCAACCCTTTAACACGTATTCCCATCTTGTGCCTAATCCCACACTCCCACTCTCTGCCAAACCATTCCAACACACCCGACCCATCCCATAGGCTACTTCCTCCCGATCTACTCTGACTCATCCCTTTAATCGAACATCGCCCCCTTCACTAAAATGCACAATCCTTGCACGTTATCTTCAATTTCAAATGCCACCACTCCAGATTAAACTGTAGTGAGAAGGTTCACTTTAGAAAGTGAGATTTACCCAGCCGACCACGGTTCAACCTTCCACCTTCATTACGTTTTTATAAAGTAAGATTTGAATTGATTTTCTCAGTGGTAGACGAAGTGATCCACCTTTGTTTGCATGTGCCACCCGAATCTCCATGTGATCTCCCTTCGCGGTGCTCAGTTCGGTAGGGGCACTATTTTTTTGTCCCACATGCGTGGGTAGACGAATTAAACAAGCCTTTTTTTAAAAATATAGGTCGCCATAGATTTCGTGGCTCGGCCACTTATAGCCTTTTCATCGAGTGTCGACCTGTCTGTGCTCGTTGTGCATAGAGGTGTTGGCTCGATCACCCGACGGTTTGGGTCGAGTTTATTGGAGCATTATCGATGCTTCATCTTGTGATTAAGGAGAAACACACATCTCCCACCGAGCCCTCAAGCTCTCTCTACTACCCCTCACACACCCGCATAAGCTAAATCATTCCTTATGTCTGATCTCTCCCTAATCAAATCTCCTAGCTCCCCATTCAAATCCACCTTGCGAGCTCTCCATCAACTCTCTTGCTCAGAGCGGAGCTCCCTGGCCAGCTCTGCCATCTCTCTACGAGCCCCCAATCCCACCAAATCCATCCTTGTCCCCATCCCCACCTACGTGGATACCTCCTCTATCCCCCCGTGAGGTAAACTCGCCACACATCCCATATTCCCCCTTCCTTGAAATCCTGAGTACCATCCTTTATTTTGTATATATGTTTTGATCCATGTGCTTTTTCTTACCACAGTGACATGCTAGAGATATCCCAACATTTAACTCTCCATCAAACCATTCAACTCTCCATCAAACCAATGGGAATGTAAGTTTCAGTCACAAATTCATCGTCGTAGCCCTACCTTTTGATCATATCTTCAGTCTCGTACACATACATACATTGATATTAAGTCCTTGTGTACTAGACGTGTCTTATCAACTACATATTTCCACTTGTGTAGTAGGAATATATGTTACAAAGTACTTGATGTGTATTAAGAATAAATACCTTACATTTTTGTAGTGGGAATATCGACTTAGGATCATAAATGAGTCTCATCCATTTTTTGGTATCCCGACTTTGTTTTACAAGTTAATCTAAATCCTTCCATCTGAAAAACATGAGGATCCACGAAATTCCTTAGTCATACATTCTGCTTCGATTTCCGATTATGTACACCGCTTTAGTCAATATCACATATCCTATCTCCATTTGTAATTTTCCAACCAACTTAAATTTGTCGTCCTTCTTGTCTAACACTCAGCACATCGTCATCATATATAGGTTAAACTTTCTTATTTTTCGGTTTGTCATCTTCTTTAAAGCCCTCTACTTTAGTCACCCTCACATTTCTCATTTTAATTCAAATAGGCCCCATTTTTGTCGTACATGTCTACATTTTTGTCTTAAACATCTACACTTTCCAATCACCTTTTGGCTTGTCCTCCTTAAAGTCTACATTTTAGTCATATAAGTCCACCTTTTTGTCGCAATCATTTAGATTCCACCTTCTTATTTACCTATCAGCTTGACATCTTCCTTCGCTCCACAATCTGAAGTCATGCCCACATTACATATTCGTTCACACTTACCATTCCCATAGGTTAGTCTCTTGGTTATTTTATTACTTTGCTCTTTAATCCATAAGTAGCTCTATCTCCTTCTCTAATTTGTAATATGATTCATTAGCCCATGTTATCAAGTTGGTAATAGGTTTCATGCTTACATTGGCATCAACTTTGATAAAGTGTTAACCACTGTTTGGTCGTTTCCATTTTTTTAATCATATGTTCACTTTCACCGGTTCTTCATTCACAACTCATTCGACCTTATTTTTGGATACACAATCGCTTTTGGATTACTTATTTTTCTGAGTAGTTTACTTTAAAAATCAAACAACAATTTTTTGATCTTTCCATTTTCCTTATCGTATTTTCTGACCAAGTGACTAATTGTGTTCTTAGATTTTGCAAGGAAATCTAAAACACTACGACCACAACATTATGCTATCAAAGACAATTATTGAAACATAAACACGCCGCAAATCCCATTCACTAAACCCTTCCGCAATACTACTCATCATGCATGGTGCAATTTTAGGGTACCCAAACGTTCCTTGTCATTGATTATCACTTTCAAATATGTCATTATTACGTGTATTCAAATAAAATGGGTAAGCGCTCTCCAAGTATTCCCCATTTTTCCCTATTTGCTCCTTTTTGCATTGTGATTTCCCTTTCCTGGGTGATTGTCTGCGTTGAATTTCACATTTGGGATTTGGTCTAAAAGAACCCCATGCATCTTGCTTGCTTACGTAGTTTAAATAGGGGTTTAGCCTTCTGCATCTCACATTACCACACACAACCTAGACTCACGAACAAAATCAACACATCAAAACATCTCCTTAACCAGTTCATTGTTTGGGATTTCATCACCCAACAGGGCGCTGCCTGGGACTCTCCCTAACCAAAACTACCAGAAACCAACCTTTGACTGTCATTCCTTAGGTGCCTTCGTTATGCACTTTTCTCTTAAGATCTTCTAATTAATCCATCAATCCTCCATCATTGCACCCGTGACAACAATGCTAGGATGAGATTAAATCTGAATTGCAATTTTTGTTTGAGTCGCATCCACGCAAAAACCATTTCTCTAGAACAGGGACCCTCAAACGTCAACGTTCAACGTTCCACGTAGTCCGTCTATGACGAAGCACGGGAGGCGTGATGCTCAAGACTCCCTAAAAACACGATCACTAATTCTTCCGCTTCTCAGTTTTAAAAGCCCGCAATACGATCACAATACATCGTCTGTCTGCATGTCTCCAAACGATCTTGGAGTGGTTTGCCTGCATATTCGTTCAGAATGGATGCTCTGATTGCAAAAATATGGTCATTTATTGGCCTTTTCACTCTGCTTCAAAACATTCTTCCTCAACAGATGCAGCAAATCTTAATGAAATGGTTACTGCGTCTACAGGATTATTTGAATCCGCCCTTTTATCATTTGGACGTTCCAGAATTCAAAGACAATCATGGAGTGAATGCCAATGATCTCTATCAGAATGTGGAACACTATCTCGGCACTCTCGAAGGCATTGCCCGTGCTCGAAGACTAACTGTATTTCGTGGCAGGAATTCCACAATTACAGGATTCTGCCCAGCTGATGATGAGGTTGTGGAGGACTCGTTCAGAGGAAAGAGGGTATGGTGGAATCACAACGCCCAACTTCAGCAGCGCAATGGAGAAGGGAATTCCAACGCCATGAACGAGAGGCGGTGTTTTACCCTCAAACTGGCCGTGGCCCAGGCAGACAAAGAGTTCATATGCTCTTACTTTGATCACATCAAAAATCGTGCAGCCGAATTCAACTTGGTCAATAAGGAACTGACGCTGTATACGAATACCGGAGATGCTCGGTGGGGGGAAGGATGGACCGGAGTGCCCTTCAAACATCCCTCCACTTTCGACTCTCTGGCTCTCGATCCCCTGCTCAAGACCGACATTCTCACAGATCTTCACCGCTTTAAGGGAGGAAGAGACTTATATCGACGAATTGGGCGTTCATGGAAGCGCGGGTACCTTCTTTACGGCCCTCCCGGAACAGGGAAATCGAGTCTCGTCGCTGCCATTGCTAACTACATGAGATATGATGTGTACGATCTGGAACTCACTCGGGTCATTGACAACACGGAGCTCCGTGCGCTTCTCACCCAAACCAAAGAAAAATCCCTGATTATTATTGAAGACATCGATTGCTCTCTCAATCTAACAGATAGGCTTGCGAACCCTCCTGAAGAAGATGAAAACAGGAGCAGAGTTACTCTTTCTGGTTTGCTCAATTTCACAGACGGACTGTGGTCATGCTGCGGAGAGGAGCGTATCATTGTGTTCACGACCAACCACAAGGAAATGCTCGACCCTGCCCTGCTCAGATCTGGAAGGATCGACATGCACATCCTCCTCTCCTTCTGCACTTTCCCCCAATTCCAATCTCTCGCCTTCAATTATTTGCAGATTGAAGATCATCCGCTGTTTCCCGCTGTGGAAGAAAAGTTGGAGTCGGGGGTTGAAATGACTTCTGCTGAAATTATAGAAGTTTTGATGAATAAAATAGAGGATCCTTGTGAAGCGCTGAATTCTATAATCTGTGCGCTGGATGCCAAGAAAAAGGAACAGGGGGCTCTGCTTCCATCCCACTCTGCTCAAATCGAGGTCGAGGAGAATGAAAGCCGCAGAGCGAAAAAATCTCCAAAACGAGTGTCAACAAAATCTAGAGGAGGGCGATCCAGACGAGGCGGCCGCTTCTAAGAACTGAGTAGAGTCTGCGAAGGGTCCAGGGCCCCAATCTCATGTATCAAGCTTTGTAATTCTTGTACAGTATTGAATTGAGTAAACCCTTCTGTTTTCGATATCACCGGCACAGCTATGCATCTTCCCACTGAAGCCAAAGACGTAACTAAGGATTCCAAAATTATTATGATCTTAAAATTACAGTAACGATGGAAATGTATTAATTTTAGGCATCTCCGACCACAGCAAGACACATAAGTACTGAATAAAGTAAATCAGAGTCTGCAAAGTTATTTTCCTTGTGCTTTTTATTTCGACCACCGTGAAATCCATTCGTGTGGCTTAATTTGTCCGAATCATACGTAAATTTGATCCTATTGAACGGACTTCAAACATACATTAAACGTAGTTGATGCCTTGGGCGGTCATTAAGAATTTCTTTAGGAAAATAAATACCGCGAAAAAACAGTGATTTTCAATTATCTTTTGCCAGGGAGTTGAGGACGGTCATATACCGTATGAAACTTTCATATTCCTTTCGGAGGTGGCTCTTTTTGACACCCTTTAGAATGTGGACGGCAATGATTGAAGTTTCAAAGATGTTGACAATCTTATACAATCATCACCATCCACGTGTACATTGGTGGTCATTCTTGTGTCCTACAACTCTGTCGATTGAAACATCATCTGTTAACAATTTCCACATACCCCTGATCACATTGTGACACAAAGGTTTGGGTGACTGCGGTGTCATCCATAACCAGATGGCCATCTTAAACGACATGATGGCATCTATAGCCACACTGTGCAGCTTATTCATCCCGTTAAAGCTTGTCTAGTTCCCTACAACTACATAATTGTAATTCTATGGTGTCTCGCCCATAATATTGTTGCCCACAAGTATTGGGCGAATTAAGATCACATTAATAAATGTCGATTAAAACATCATTTGTCAACAACTGTCACATTGAGGAGTCAAATCATTCATTCCAGCCTTGTCAGGTTTTACTTTTCCTATAATTTAGATCATCTTTAAAGGTGCCCTTGGTGATTTCCCCTATGATCAAGTACCCTATGGAAACCCGTTTCTATCTCCTGCTGAAGTATTTCTATGTAGCCTAGATTTGAACCTGGGCATCCTATTCTCTACTTTCCTTTTCTCTCATCATGCAGAGGAAAGATTTCGAACCTTTTTACCATAAATTAAAATATTGATTATTGAGTAGAAAGATAAGTGATTATAACACCTCATCCTTAAACTATAAGTAACTATGACTTCATGCTACTTAAGGTGAATGAGTAGTATCAGTGGAACTTATCATTGATATGCAGGCTTAATTTGTTCAAATGTAATCGCTGAGGAGTGGAATGAAAGAAATTTTCTGTTGCCAGAAAAATAATCTCAACCACTAAATTTAATTGCAAATTTGTGACCTCCTATTCTGCTGCAATGTTTTCAATTTACAGTACTTTTGATCTTTATTATTATAAGCTTATTCCTATTGCGTATCTATTATTTTGCATTGTACATCATGAGCCATGAATGTAATAATGTAATTAGGATTCTCTTTAATGATTTTAATCTATATATATTTTAACCTTAATGAAGCATAAAATCAAATTCCTTTATATATAGCTTCTAGCACTTGAAATTCATTTACTTCTATGTTGTTGTTATTGTTTCTCATTTCTTTTACTTAAGGAGAGTTTCCTGTGAACTTGTGATTAGAAATAGACTCTCACTAATGTAATCATAGTTGCTTAAAGAGTTGCAGGAGCAAGGATCAGATCTTAGAGTTTTATTTCTGTTGATACTATTGCTTTATAATTCAAACTATGAAATCTGCACTAACAATTGCATATGACTATATGGTTGACCTTGTTGATTGAATTGTATTTAACTGTTGATAAGGTTATAGAGAGCAGAGATCAGATTCAAAGATTAATTCTTTCATGGCACAAAACTCATTAAATCTTTAGTAACAACAACACTGCCAATTCAGACTTGTACATTCCTATTTCCCTTTAAATTTCTGTGGTTCAGTATGGTGTTCCTCATCCTGTAATCAATTTTTTCTTCTCTCAGTTGGGGCACAAGTTTTTCTTTCTGATGTTGAGTCTCTCTTTTATGTCCCATCTTCATTATGAGCCTTCGTGCACTTTTTTCATTTCATCTTCTTAGATTTTCTTTGTAGCGCTTACTGCACTGTGATTTTCAACCATAATGGTTAAAATGAATCCTCTTATGATTGCCTTCTTATGGTTGCAATGGAAACAACACAGGTCTTGACAGTCTTGAAATCTTGGGGAAACAATATTTTGACATACATAATAATTAGAACATACATGATGTTCCACATGATTTGAAGACAACTGGATCATCATTCATCGAGAGAGAAAAGGCAAACATAATTAACACCAGCATGCAGGCCACACCACCATCTTCCACACTTCCTTTGTCTTCATAACAAAAACTAGCTCTTGATACCATACTACACCATTCAGCAAACAAAACCCTTGTAATTCCACTAAGATTGATAATTCAAGGAACAGCTGGCATAGGAAAATCATTTATGATAAATAAAATATGGAATTCATTCATAAAAGCATCAAGCACATCTCCCTAACCTCTCCTTCTGCTCGCCCCTACCGGTGTTTTAGCATTCAACATCTCCTCACCCACAATCCATGCAACCCTTTGTATTCCAATCAAAGAACTGAAAACCCTTGAAGGCCATGCATTATCATCTTTTCAATTGTCGCTAAAAAATATAGAATATGTTCTTATTGATGAAATGAATTTCATCTGCCCAAAGTTGCTAGGCAAAATTGATAGTAGGATATGCGAAGGTTTCCCACACTAAAAAACATCTGAATTTGGGAACATATCAGTCATCCTCCTCGGCGACCTTGGGCAATTACCACTGGTTTTGGATAGTCCTCTTTATGCAAGTAAATTGTATGGAGCCATCCTTTGGAAGGGATTCCATTCTTCCATTACATTGTAAACAATATTTCGGCAATAAGGAACAACCAATGCACAAGTTTCATGTTTACTAGAAATAAAATTTCCCACAAAAGGCTATCATTCATGATATAATTCTTCAAATGAATGGAGGTCTTCATCTATACATGTTTAGTTCAAATGTCATGGTATAAGATTTGTAACTTTTTTATGTACGAATCTGTAACAAATTTAAATTTACGCATACAACATTTCAATGTAATTTTTCATCTATATTCCTACACTACCACTATCAATCACATGCCTTATTGAGTGAACAAAAAAGGTTTTTTCAACAAAAGACCAACAAAACTACCGATGCAACACTAAATAAATTCACCAAAAGTAAATAACTATCCAAAATGATATCAAATGTATTCATGTTTACAACGGAAAAAATTGGCCACAAAACATTACCGCTCATGATATAAAATTTGCACATGCACGGAAGTCTTCATGTATTCCTTTTAAGTTCAAATAAAATAGTCTGCAAAACACTACCACTCATGATATGAGATTTGTAAATTTATATGTACGGATTTGTAACAAGTTTGAAATGAATACATGATAGTTTTAAATGAAGTGGTTCTTCTATATTTCTACACTTACAAAATTACACTTTTCAACATACATGTTCAATTTTTCATTTTTAATGTTGCTCGCTTCTTAATGTAAACCAACAACAGCGCATTTTTAATGTTTTCTTCATTATATCTGCACATAAATACCTATAGTTTTAAAATGACCAAAAAGAACTATGCATTTTATAGTTGTTTCCATCCAAAGCTTTGTACAATATATCACTTTTTTGCATTTTTAATTGTTTTAAGAATTCAACCTCATATTTGTGCTTTTTAAATGAAATGGTTCATCTATATTTCGACACTTACAAAATCAATCACCCATAGTTTAAACAAAATCAACTACAAAAGTAATAACTATCTATCTAAAACAAATAACATATACCATCCGGTGTTCACATTACATTGTACACATGTGATTAAAAGTTATACTAATAATTGTATCATAAGTGTGCAATGGAAATGCCGATAGGCAGGTATGACGAGGGATGTGTGTTCAAAAACCGAGTGTGGTTAGAATCGTCAATACAATAAAAAATAATAATACAAGTAATTACATTCCAAATGATATTCCTTTAAAAATAAGCTATATGTTTCAAATTCTATTCCTTCAGTAACAACTAACAAAGTAATATCGATGTACATTGTTCAAAATTTTCTACACATTATGTTGATATTGCATTATTACAATGTGTATATTGAATATTTTACCCACTCTAATGATATTGTCTTGTTATAATTTGTGTGTATATTACCTGCAAAATTTCATTGAATATTGTGTTGCAACCTCAAATATGGAAAAGACAGGATAGAAAAATATTTCAAATATTTGGACCATAAGTTTGTGAATATTGCATATTTTCATGATGATTTCTTAGATCTAGATTCTTATTTAATTAACATCCAATGGACTTCTTGGAGCTATTTACTCAATGAAAAAATAATACATGAATGGATTTTCATTCTGCTCAATTTGGCCATATTGTTTATGACTTTTATGTAATTGAAATGTGCAACAATTAAATGCATTTTAGAGTAGTTGAAAAGTAATTTTATGGGAACTAGATAATTATTTACTTATAGTAATCTCATGTAAACAATGTGGCATCTAATTTGCAAATGACACATTACATTTGATGGAAACTTTGCGTAAGAGTGTGGCTTGTATATAGACCATCGGGATTTCAAATGACAACATATAATCAAATGGATAAATAACCAACAATTATATGTTTCCACAAATATCTTTTAATTGATAAAATCTTGTAATTTTTATCAAGCCTATTATTATTCTCTTTATCACCAGAACAAATATGCATCCTTCACTTCAATGCATAATTTAATAACAAAAGCAAGTACAAAAAATTCTATTTCTTTATATCCCCAATCAAGAAATCTCATTCCAAAGTAGATGCTCTCACTATTATGGATTGCATCACTAAACGTGAAGTAGCGCATTACAGAAATATGTCGATATGCATTCAAAATGTAAATGATACAAATAAAAACATGAAACGGGCCATTAAAGAAATCCAACAATATCTTAGTTTCATATCTAGGGTTTGTCGTATAAAAAAATAAAATGTGAAACAAAAATACCTAGAACCAATGAAGCCTTACGAAGTACTGCTCTCCAAATCCACCAGAACATATTTCTTTGTCATAGGGGACACTATTATGATTAGTTGTAGGATGAGTATATTTGCTTGCTCGGTCTTCCTCTATCCTTCTATACAAAGTGACCCATCTTACTAATACGATATTGGTTGATTGGTTGTGAGATGAGTAAGTATGTTTTTTTGTTCAACCTTCCCCCTTCATCCTCTAAGCTAGGTACATATCTTCTAAAAACCTTGCATTTTAGATGGGCATGGACCAAAAACGTTAAATTTGACGGCCATCTATCCCTATCGAATAATTTTAAGTAACAAAAATTTATTCAATATTATCATTAAAAAATAAAAAATAAAATTATTTATTCACTATTAATACAATATACAAATATATATTATCTACGAATTTCTATTGTGACTCTTGTTTGTTGTAGTATTGTTGGGCAATGTGATTCATGCTTTTCCTTCTGTGTTCAATGTTTTATCTGAGTTTTGACATTTTTTGTTGTACTTGAATAAGATCCCACCAGTCAAAAAATCTTTTATCATTAATAAAATAAAATAAAAAATATACAAAAAATTATATCTATTTCATTTTTAAATATATATATTCATATCACTTGCATAAAATTTATATAAAAATGAAGGTCATATTTAAAATCTACAAATCATACATAATACAGGTTAAATTGAGAATCCCGGGCCCAGAAAGCGACATGAGAATATGTTGAGCTTTTCTTGCAAAGATTGGTATGGAGGGTATGCATGGGAATCTGTGTGCAATGCGGGATACTCTTTCACTCTTATCAATGTTGGCCCATTCTGCGGTAGAGGGATCGCCCATTCACTCCATCACGCTTAAATGCATTTTAGAGTAGATGAAAAATAATTTTATGGGAACTAGATAATTCTTTACTTATAGTAATTTCATGTAAACAATGTGACATCTAATTTGCAAATGACACATTACATTGGATGGAAACTTTTCATAAGAGTGTGGCTTGTATATAGACCATTGGGATTTCAAATGACAACATATAATCAAATGGATAAATAATCAACAATTCTATGTTTCCCAAAAAATCTTTTAATTGATAAAATCTTGTAATTTTCATTAAGCCTATTATTATAAGATCATATTCTCTTTATCACCAGAACAACTATGCATCCTTCACTTCAATGCATAATTTAATAACAAAACAAAGTACAAAAGATTCTACTTCTTTATATCACCAATCGAGAAATCTCATTCCAAAGTAGATGCTCTCACTATTATGGATTGCATCACTAAACATGAAGCAACACATTACAACAATATGCCAATATGCATTCAAAATGTAAATGATACAAATAAAAACATGAAATGGGCCACTAAAAAAATCCACTAGTATCTTAGTTTCATATCTAGGGTTTGTCGTACAAAAAAAAATTTGAAACAAAAAATACCTAAAACCAATGAAGCTTTACGAACTACCGCTCTCCAAACCCACCACAACATATTTCTTTGCCATAGGGAACACTATTATGATTAGTTGTAGCATGAATATATTTGCTTGCTTGGTCTTCGCCTCTCCTTCTATACGAAGTGACCCGTCTTACTAATACGATGATTGATTGGTTGCAAGATGAGTAAGTATGTTTTTTTGTTCATCCTTCCCCCCTCATCCTCTAAGTTGGGTACATATCTTCTAAAAACCTCACATTTTAGATGGGTATGGGCCAAAAATGTTAAATTTGACGACCAATATCTATTCCTATCGAATAATTTTATGTAAGAAAAATTTATTAAATATTATCATTAAAAAATTAAAACATAATATTATTTATACACTATTAATAAAATATACAAATTTATATTATCTACGGATTTCTATTGTGACTCTTGTTTGTTGTAGTACTGTTGGGCAGTGTGGTTCATGCTTTTCCTTTTGTGCTCAATGTTTTATCTAAGTTTTGACATTTTTTGTTGTACTTGAGTAAGATCCCACCAGTCAAAAAAACCTTTTATCATTAATAAAATAAAATAAAAAATATACAAGAAATTATCTCTATTTCATTTTTAAATACATATTTTCATATCATTTGCATAAAATCTATATAAAAATGAAGGTCATATTTAAAATCTACAAATCATACATAATATAGGTTAAATTGAGAATCCCGGGCCTTGAAAGCGACATGAGAATGTGTTGAACTTTTCTTGCAAAGATTGGTACGGAGGGTATGCTTGGGAATCTATGTGCAACGCGTGATACTCTTTCACTCTTATCAGTGTTGGGCCATTCTGGGGTAGAGGGATCGCCCATTCACTCCATCACGCTTCCCATTTGTAATACCTGTGGCGGCATCCACTTTGAGTTTCGAAAATAATCTTATGTCCCATTCCCACCAAATTGTCGAGGATGGTTATACAAAACAACAACAATTACACCATATTTAGTTGCAGTTTTGACAACAGTTCCTCTATAGATACTTCCATATCTGGGTATCACAATGACCCCGCTTACGTTCACTCGCATCTCTGCAAGTATTATGTAATCCTCTTCGCCTGATCCATATTTAACGTATAACACCTTGTCGGATACAGTTCCAGACGGCGCCCAGGTATGGAATGGTAATATTATCGATTTGTTGTTGTATCCTTCATCCAAAGTTAGTTGATCCTATAGCAGGTGAAAAAATAAAAAGATCTCGTTACCGGAGAAGACAACAGAAGGTTGTAATTTGTTGAATGTGCCCGTAGCCCATATTACTGAAAGATATGTTGTACATACTTGGCTACATGCGGGTGTCGGAGCTCCCTGAGATGTGTAGCAATCTTGACATAGCTTCTTGTGTTAACAAACCAGCGATGGTTGTTTTGACATGATCGACGTGACAGGAAATAAAATCCAGACTACTGCGTTGCACAGTGTATAATGACATCGACGGTTAGAATTTGTTACATGGTCTTGCATCTGTATTCAGAGATTTTCCACCATTGATTTGCACAGTGTTAGCTGGTCCTCCACTATAAGTAATTCCTATTGGCATTAACAAGATCAAGTTATGCTTCATAGCCCTACTATCTTATTACCTAGCTATGCCCGAAAGGCATTCGATAATGGCAAGCAATGTTGTAATGGATTTATAGATATATTGATAATGTAGATCAACACTGCATTGTTTACAGTATCTCCCTCTTTATATTATCTATTAATTCCATATATCTCCATCTATGTAAATATGATCAGCAAATCATCTACCTCTCTTTGGATCTTTATAGAGAGATTATATCTATCTATAGTGTAATTGTCAAATATTAAAAATCTACATCTCTTTTGTTGAGCGTTGTTCATTTTTATTCTCAGCATTAAATTTGACATTCATTTGACCGTCATGTGACACTTTTTACTTCTATTGGACTATCACATAATTTTGTTTATTTTTTCTTGAAGAATTCAATAAAAAATAGTAATATTTTGGCCATGTAGTAATGTTTGGGTCTTTTTATTGAATAGATACTATTGAGACCAACACAATTACGTAGTTAAAAATGATTACATTTGCCCCAAATCAATGAGAAATTGATAGAGAATTTAATGAAGTTGTTGATTAAAGAGGTATGTAAATAATCAAACCTAAGAACCTTGAAATTGATATCTATTGATGTATTCCATATAAATATGTTTATTACAATATATTTATTATATTATATTTATTTTTAATTGTTACTTTATTTGGTATACTTATACTATGCTTACATAGTTAGGTAACTCGTGATTGATATCTCTCGGTGTATTTTAGACAGGTGTATTTAAAATATCTATACTAGTACGGTAGGTGGAAACACATTATTCCTTTTCACAAGGGGTGACATTGTTATGTAAGAAAGCGACGTAAAAATTGAATAAAATACTTCAACATTAATAAGATAAAACACTACCACTAAAAAATGTGTTATGACCTAGTTTCAATTTATCTTATTATAATCCCTTCTTCAAAATATATGGAGTTATTTGGTTGCAAAAACTCAACATTTAAAATTTTCTCTAGCAAAATTGCTCCCATGTAATATTTGTACTAACATTACATTATGGAGGATGGGCCCTGCCACATACCTTAACTGTGGGATTACAACGCTATAAAAATTTGCCTAGCCTTTACACTCTGAATGGTCACCATCAAAATTTTTGATAAGGGAGAGGGACCAATAGGTGAACATGGTCCAATAGATGACATGACTATTGATCACACAATACCCAATAGTTGTCATAGTACTATGTAGTAGTTATTTATTTTTGACATAATAATTATGTAGAGTAGCCAATCACATCATGACATGCAAGACCTTTCACCCATGTACAAGTATTAAAAATTTAATGTTCAAGCATTTTCACCCATATTCAAGTATTGGTTTCTACCATGGTTGTAATGTAACTCAAATTTATTATTTTAAATCAATTTAAAATATGGCTTTCCCTCCAATTGAACATTCCAAAGAAAAAATATAAGCTAACACAAATCTGAAGTACATCTTCGTGAAAAACTCAATATCCCATATGATAAACAATTGATTTTGTCGGCCCCTTAATTTAGGGTGTACCACTACTAACCCCTCCCCCTAGCAACAACACACAGAAAAACCAAAATGAATGCAACAAAATTTAAGAGGCATATTACTATTGTAACATAATATTCTAGTATTCTATTCCTTTTGGATTCCTAAATAGACATTATAGACCAATCAACTACCCAAAAAATTAGGTTTTTTAAATTGGTCCTCATTCGTTTATTTATTATTGGTTTTACACCCTCCTTTAATGTGAAAACAAGGGAGTGAATCTGAATTGGTGTAATGATGGAAATTTAATTTAATTTACATATTTAATTTAATGATGGTAATTAAGTTAAATTAAATTTGTCAGCACGACCAAATAACATTTTTTTCCCATCTCAATACCTCCAATATTTCATGTGATGTGTAAAAGCAAATAGCCAAGGAATCATCTTAATTGAGCCAAACTCTATATGGTGATATATTATGGAGTTTTAAATCATGACTTATGAAGTAAGATTTCATTTGAATGACATTTTATTTTTTGATTAATCCCTTCACTCATAGGCTAAAGGCTTTCGCTTGCCTTTGTCTACCTTTTTCAAATTTTTCCTGGATCAATGCTTTAATAAGTAGAGGTTTCTTTTTAGAACTTGAATCTGTGAGTTTTGATTCATAAATTCCATTTTGGTAGCTAAATCCTTTTGTCTTGTTTACTAGTTACCAGTTCAACCTGAAGATGGGCTAGCTCTACAAATGTCAAATTGATGCAGTTCAGATATATCTTCAAATATTTGGAAGCTAACCAAAAAATTCCCAACACGTAGGGTTAAACAGTTGACAAACAACCCAAAATGACCAAAGCTCTACCAATACATGCTGGGAATGGCCAAGAAATCTGCAAGAAATATGTTGGTAATGTTGGTATGGAGTGTAGAGCCTAGAATATCACCAAGCTAGTCTAGAGGGCCCCTGCCTACTCTGACAATCAGTCCAAATCTGCCAACCTTGTCAGCTAGTGGTGGTCAAATTAATTTGTTCAAGTCTATAATTGACCATTCACCATTACATTGGTAAACACCGTTTTTGTTTACAAATACAAGATGTATGTTGATTTCTCATCAACATATTATCGATAGTTTATTTACAACTCTTTTTATATTGTATTAATACATCATTCACTCATCTGACAACAATTATTTAACTCAAAATGTTTCAAATTCACTCAATTCATTTTCAAACTATCACAAATTTTTCTCTTATAATTTGCCAAATAAATTATCTTATTTAAATTTTCCTTTCACAATATTTAGCTCAAATGACTGAGTCAATATTCAGTTAATGCATTTGGTTTATCTAAACTCAAGTTATCCTTCAATACATGATTTTTTAGGTAATCGAAAATCTAAAATAGTCTTTCTTTGATAGAGTTTGTTATTAAATTTGATGTCTAAACATACCTATTAACCTTATAAGAAGAATACAGAAATAGATTATTGTTGTCTAAATAGACCTATTAATATGATTAGAGAGACCTTCACAGATCCATCATGTTTCCTTGTACTAATTCAATTTAACGTGAATGTGCCTCCTCTTCCCCTTCCTCTTCCCTATTTTGCTCGAGCAATATCTCATGTCCATGGCTTTCTTTTTCTTCATCAGATTGGGATGTAACCAAAGCCACCCTTAATGTTTGCATCCATTTCCAAAATCACATCATTCAATGCTTCATTAGGATCATCCACTTTATTCATGAAAATTTCTATAATATGTGTAGGAGTCATCTAAGCCCCACACCCCATCTTCTCTTCCACAATAGGAAACAACGAATGATCTTTAATCTGCAAATAGTTGAAGGAGAGAAATTTGAATTGGGGGAAAGTGTAGAAGGAGAGGAAGATGTGCATGTCCATTCTTCCAGATCTGAGAAGGGCAGGAGCAACACGACCACAACTCGTATGTGAAATTGAGTAAACCAGATAGAGTAACTTTGCTCCTATTTTCCTCTTCCTTGCCTTGAGAAATCTCTGTTTGAGGAGGCCTTGAAATCCTCCTATCCATGAGATCAAGGGAGCAGTCGATGTCCTCAATTATAATCATAGGATTTTCTTTAGTTTGGGTGAGAAGCACACAGAGCTCCGCATTGTCATTCACACGAGTGAGTTCTAGATCATACACATCGTACTTCATGTAATTGGCAATGGCAGCAACGAGGCTTAATTTTCTTGTTCTGAGAGGGCCGTGACGAAGGTATCTGTGCTTCCATGAACGCCCAATCCAACTATAGAAATATTTCCCCTGCTTGTAATGATCTAGATCCATGAGAATCCTGCGCTTGAGTGTGTTGGTGCTCGATATAGTCTCGCCCCATTTTGTTGTCCTTGTGGTTTTTTCCCTATATACTTAGATAAAAATGAATGGATGTAGCTCGAGGAAACGTATTTGAGCCTTGTAACATTTCTAAAATCTCTGTCCTTGGAGAAATTTTCATCTTCGAGCTCAAATGATTGTTTTTCTCCATTTTAGTGTTTGACGGGTGTTTCTTCGGGTCAAATTTACATCCTTGCGTTAATAGGAAACGTGGCCTCTTTTGGTTGGACACGGCTCAGCGGGGCACTCTAAAAACTCTATGGATTGCCTTGGCCCAAAACTGGTCCATGTGGACGAGCGACTCTCATTTGAAGATTTACTTTTTTGGTTTGGCCTTGAAGTAGCGCCAGGAGGACACGTGGAGGTCTCTACTGCTCCGCTTTGACTTAGACAATTTTTTAAGATCTCATATTTGGGGGACCATCTCGAGATGCACCATTGTGACGTGTGGCAGTTTGAAAAGTCAAAGGGTGGGGAAGTGGACCATCAGGGGCGACTTGCGTTTTTTTCCTCCTAAGGATTAAAACATCAAAATGGCTTGTAGCCTCGACAGGAAATAGTCAAAAAATTGTCTCGGTCAATGGCGGGAATGCAGAGCTACGGGGAAAACTTAGAAAATTTTCCCTTTTTTCAAAAAGAGGTGAAATGGTAAAATTTGGCCACGGTTCCTTTGGTGCCCACCTTAGGACACGTGTCAGGCTCATTTCTCGAGGGCGGAGGTGCGGAGAAAAATATGAAAATTTTACATTTTTCCAAAAGTTGCAAAGGGCAAAAGGGAACCTGCAGGCCCACTCTAAAAATGGATCTCCCACGTGGACGGTCCAAATTCAAAATAGAAATCAACTGTAGTTGTGCATCTGTATATGATTTTTCCACCATTTTCACTCCATAACTCGTCGGGATGCGTATTTTGATGGGTTTTAATCATTTCTTGGAGTCTCCTGCAAGCCAAATGAAGAGGAGCATTAATCTAGTATCTTGGTTGGTAGGAAAGCTCTGTAAATGTCTCTCACCATTAATATGTAGTCTGACTACCGGATTCGGCCCAATTTTTCTCTCATTGGTACGCAAAAGACCTGTTGATAGTTTGGTTAGGTGAGGAAAATCCGAGGACATCCTTTACCATTTAAGATGAGACCTGACCTTTGGGGTTCGATCTGATCTTCCATTTCTTCTTCTCGGGCATACAAAGAACTAGATTGGACAGAGTAGGGGTGGAAGTGGTTGGCGAATAAAGGAAGAGTGAATTGCTAGAGGAAGGAGTTGAATGCGGGAGATTTTTGAAGACATCTACCCCCCTGAGCACCTGGTGTTTTTTTACAGATCTGATTCTGGGAATCACGATCGTGATCATGGAAAGCACTGGTGGCACTCAATGTCTGGATTTTTTGGGGGAAAAGGGGCTCTATTGTAAATGTTATAAATGACACAAATTTTTCGTGCAAAATATTGGAGGTTGGAGTGTTAGATGTCAAAGAAAATTCCCAAGAGGAAAATTTGACAAACCCTGTCTTTTGAGAAGCCGTCTGAGAAGCTTGTATATCTCTTTTGTATTAAGTTTGATCATGTCAAGGTGGTTGCAAGTGTACAACCATTGACAAGATCTGAAATTGTTCCAAAAACTTTCCACTGTTGATAAATTTAATCAAACTTGAGTTATTATGTGTGGATCTTATGCAAAATGTGTGGCTTTACTTTTGAATGTCTGCAAATAGTTGTTCTTGTTCCTGTTGCAATCTTGTGTCAAAATTTGTCTTAATCATACAGGTCTCAATCCTTGTGATAGTTTAGTGGCATCTGCAATTTCATTTCTCAGAAGAGCTTTCATATGGCATTGAAATAAACGATTTAAAATCACTTCTCTCTCATTTGTTGACAGAGATTGTCTATAAGCCTCTGGGTGTACCTCAAGCGTGATTGGGCTCAGATCTTGATGTTTTGTGGGTTTTCCAACTCAAGCCTTCGTGTTAGAATCTCATAGATTGTATGAAAAAGTGCTAATTTGGGCCTCCATTGAAGCACATATTCTGGTTAAAGAAACATTTTAGTTGCTCTGTGGTATTCTGTTGGTTTAGTTTTTCATTTTGCAAAATTTCTCAAAGATTAAGAATAATCAACTTTATCTTGCTTCTCCTCCCACCAAATTCACTCAAAACAACTAATCCTACCTATAGTACCCCTATTTGTCATGTGTGTCTACAAATGCATAAATATTATTACCAAAACATGCAGAAACAACCAGGATTTCAAATGTCTTCAATAGCTTGAACCTTGCCTAGAGAATATCTCCACTATCTAGAGTGACAACTCGTGAGAGTTAGATTTTGCTGCATTGATCATATTTTCTTCAAGGTCTCCTTAACAACTTCATCAGGAAGGATATCTCCATCTTCTCCATAAACAACAGGCTATAAAAGGGTTCTCTTACCTTGGTTGAAAGGCACAACCTAAAATAGTGAGGATAGATCAAATCCTCTTTAGAGTGCTATCCATTTCTCTACATCTGAGTGACTAAGGCCCAGTTAAATCCCATCTCCGGCTACAAAATGACTCATCATGATCTATCTATCTCTAAGCTTCTTGATAAACCTGTGATGCTGCTCAGACTTTGAAGGAGAATCAATTTGGATACCAACAGAGTGGATTATCAAGAGCGAGCGAAGAGAAAGTGGAGGAATTATTGAACAGAACTCTTATCCATCCATAGTCATAACAAGCATTATTGAGTGGGAGCAGGATGTAAGGTGTGAGCTCTTTATTCACTTTAATGAATTTAGCTGCATGTTTTGTAACGTGATTGAAATAGGTGGAGAGAAACATTTTTTCTGCCTTGGCCAGTTTGAGAATATATCTCTGCTTCTCTTCATTGCCATTTCCCCCAGCACACTGGGATTTTTGTTACCACCATTCCCTGCCCCCTTTGAACGAGTAGTTCACTTCCTCATCATCAGCGGGAGAGAAGCCCAAATTGAGGGAATTCCTTACACAAAACGCAGTCATGCTTGGGGCAATGGCTTGCAGACTTTGCATATAGTGTTGTATGTTGTCATAAAGATCATCGCCTCTCACTCCAAGATTGTATTTGAATTCAGGAATGTCTACCTCATAATGAGAAGGATTGAAATACTCCTGCAGAGATGGATACCATCGCTGTTAGGATCGAAACATAGGTGAGCAATAAAATGGAATTAAAATAGAAATAATATAAGCATGCAATCACAAGATAAACCCAAGCTTTAATGTGGTTCACCCAATGTGGGCTACATCCACCAGAAACAAGCTAGCCTTTTCCTTTATTCATTCCAGAGGAATACAATACAATTTTCTCTTTTTCATATTCTAAAGAGTACATCCATGCACATATATATAACTTGTGCACCTCTTTGAAAAAGTTTGCTTCAACCACAAGAAACCTAAATATAACATGCCTATAAATAAGACATGCATATAAATAAGATAAACATAAAAATATCAACTCCCGTCTATTAATAAGACAATGTTATTTTTATAAACGTAAAAAGTAACAACTCCCGTCTATTAATAAGACAATGCTGTTTTTATCCATGGCCATGTTTTCCTCCCAAAATCAAGGAAATAGAAAACTGCCACTTCATCTTGCAATTAGACTCCACATCTCCAACCATGCCTAGGTAAGCGGGATTCAAATTTGGTTTTGGCGAGCTCAATTCCGCTGACTTGGTCAGTCCTCTGACAAGAGATAGCTTAATTCCTTTTCCTCCTCTTGCTAACGCCAGGTTAGAACCAGTTGTCTCCACAGACAAGTCAATGGTGAAATCCCCTTGAGACTCCACGTCAGAAGAAGGATCCACGTCACACTATTTGTCTCCTGAAGTAGGATTCAAAACGATCTCCTTAACCTGTTCAACGTTTTCTAGCAGACATTCCTGTGGATTTTCATTTTTCAGTTCTTCAAATTTTGATTGCATGAATGCGGGGATGAAAGGTTATTCCGTTCATTTCAGCCATAGCCATGCCATGCCCTGCCACCCTGCACTTATTGCAAAACACAGGAGAGTCCTCAAATATGAGCTTCTATCTCCAAATACCATCCCGTGATTCCAAATTGATGACCGCACGGGGAGTTGTGCCAGCAGAGATGTTGATACACATTCTAGCTGCTATGAGCCCGGTTCTTGCAGTTGTAGACGGATCAATATCGATTAAATCACCCACTTATTTAGCTATCTTGACTAACACATATGTTTCCCAAAATTCCAAAGGCAGTCAAGGAAGCTTGACCCAGACAGGGCATACTGTCGAAGTGTGGTTAATCACACCCATTTTCCATCAGACCAGAGAGAGGGTGGTTCTCCCATAGAACCAAGGTCCTCCTTGCATGACTTGCTTCATATCATCTTCCAGATAAAAGATGAAGAGGAAGCTTTGCTCAGAAAAGGAAACTGTGGAGAGTTTTCCAAGAGGCTTCCATTTCTTCCTAGCCCAGTCCCTTACCTAGTCTATATTTGGTCGTATTCCAATGAAATAGCCCATCAGATTAAATCTGTATCTATTGTTGGCTCTATCAACAACAATGTCCGGTACCACGAGCCAAGGCGAATCCTGCTTCCATGTCGGGTTTAGAGTTACAACTGGTTCTTGTGGATGTTTTTTGAAGAGCCTAGCATACCAACATCGCAGCTCTCCCTTGTCTCAGCCCTCCTCCATCGTATCCTCCTCCATTTCAAAATGGATTATAAATTTGCATATCAAAGAAGATTTTTACTAGTTCCTCAACTAAAAAATATTCTTTCCCCAAGGAGTTGCTTTCCCCTAATTTACTATTAGTTGTAAGATTTGTATGCTAAAATTGCAGCGACATTCACTTCCACATCTGAATTTGTATTTGAAAGTGGCAAAAAAATAATATTAATCAGGTTTTTATTTAGAACATTTATAAATATTCTACATTTATTGATTAGTTATTCATGTGTATTTATTCATATATGACAACCTATTGTGCTAATCTGTATGCTCATTTATTAAATGTTATTCCTATTTGATTGTACAATTTTAATGCAATTCACCTGAATGGTGATTTCTACACGTTGCTAGAGTAAAAAAAGATTGTTTGTACTATGATTCAATCATGTTTGTTTCATAATTTTAATCTCAAATTTGTAATATATTTATCCTTTCCAATTTACCATTTTGATAGTCACTTCTTCCATAATACAATAGTTACCAACTGCACAGTTTTGTCAATTTTGAGAACACATGATTATTCTGATATCATGTTCCACAGCTAGCAAACAGAACTCAATCCTGTTCAATTATGTTCATTGTAGTGAGTCAGAACGGCAATGTCGAATTGAAATGCACATAATAGCTTGATCTTGTGATTGATGTCTACCCATATGACACTTATTTTATTTGACTTACTTTCCTAAAAGCTTATTAGTCTGTTTTCATTTGTAAGTATTCATTTTGAAGTCGAGATAATTTTCAAAGTTTAGAGTTTTGATTATCTTTTATTAAAGTGTAGGGCCATAACATGTATATAGAGATCTATAATATGAACTTTTCTATAAATGGAAAGGGTTATAATCTTTTTGTGAGGGAGATATCTAACAAGTATTTCCATGAGTCTACTTCCCTTCGTAAAATATATGATGTTAATAATGTTATTAACCAGTCAATTGGTTAATGCATGAGGTTTGTGAATAGTGGGGAGTTTATAGGTGTGTTGTCTTTTATTTAGAAGTCACGTGTACAATGACCAATTTGTTCGGAGCTAAAGTTTTATTTTTCTTTCTAATGTTCTATTTTTATTTTTTTGGTTTTTGATTGGGCATCCATCTGTATTCATATTTGTTTTTACTTTTCAAGGTTGGTATAAAGTGATATTTTAAGGAACCAATAAGTATGAAGTGATATTTCAAGGAACCAATAAGATGACATAAAACTAGGTGGGTGTATTACAAGATGGACGACATGGTTAACAAGTGCAAATTTGTGTGGGGTTCAAACATATGTGAACTAGACCACTCAAAGATTAAGTGGAATTATCCTCTACTTATTTTCAAACATTTATCATGATTTCCTTGTCTTTGTTTTGCTTTTATGGGTGTTAGTTTATCTTTAGTTATAATATATTATTCTATTTTCTTCCTTATAGATTTAGGACCTCCTTGATCAATTTCAAGTAGAGGGATTTATTTTACCTCTAAAAGTAGGGAGAATGTAAATATAAGGGGAAATAACATGAGGATTTTCCACTTTGGCATGATACATAAAGCTTTCCACCAAAAATCTCTTTGCCTCTCCATCGTTCACCTTTGGATGCCAAAATTACTACATCATTTCGAATAGTTTCTTCATTTGCAACACCCAATGGGTCTATCTCAAGTTGGTGATCTTAGATTTGATACCCTACACAATCCATTGATTTGTAAGTTTTATTTCTAATTTTTCTAAATATCATGGAGCCCGCCAAATTTAGCAGTAGTGATCGTCTGATGTATTTTTGTTGTTATGCTATTTTCCTTGTATTTTCAAAAAGCCTTTGATGGGGTTCCATGAAATAAAATGTGTTTTTTTAATTGGTGGATTAATGGATGTATGGATATATATATTTTAAATGTGGGTTTAAATCTTGTAAATCTTAGGCGTACCACTTGTTTTATGAGGTGGAATATTTATTCACGTCTCATACATTGTTTTGTGTTCTAGTCAGCACTACTTGAAACAACACACACACACACACACACACACACACACACACACACACACACACACACGCACACGCACACGCACACGCACACGCACACGCACACGCACACGCACACGCACACGCACACGCACACGCACACGCACACGCACACGCACACGCGCGCGCGCACACACACACACACACACACACACACACACACACACACACACACACACACACACACACACACACATAATGCTTTTCCAAAACATTGGGGTGGTAAAAATATTTTTCATTTTGGCATTTCATGTAATCTCAATGAGATTCAATTACATCTCAAAGTACTTATTTGCAAAATAAAAATAAAAATGATGCTTATATAGCTAATTTATGGGTTGAAATCGGACTTGTGAATGAGTCACATCTATAGCAGTTTCATTCCACCACCAAATAATCCCCTCTTTGGTGTCACCAAATTTGAAAAATACATTTCCCCATGTTGGGATGTTGCCAACACATTGCGTGTTACTCTGACATTGATTTCAAGAAGCAACTATAGACAACTACCTCTTAGAATAGCTTGGTCTTTGACCATCAACAAGTCCCAAGTTCTAACATTACATAAGGCCAGTATTAAATATTGGAAGAACTAAAAGGATGGGGCTAATGTTCATTGGTATCTCCAAATTCCCCTCACTCAAATACATATTATTTTCACCTCCTTTAAACTATTTGGAGCGTTACTCTAAGATGTCTCTTGGCACTCTTCTTAAGAGCATAAAAGATGAGGACACATGTTTAGCAAATATGTGTCAATTAACATTGTTATGAATAATATAATTGAATGTCATAAAATTTTCATTTTCATCCATACATAAAAATAAATTTGATAGCTATGTTAAGTTCATATTCCATCAGAAATGATTTTGTTTCGTATAATGTTTGTAAAAAAATGTTTTTCTTAGTATCATGAAAAATGATTGCAGCAGTTGGTGATTCCTTTTTTTTTTATGAAATATAAATAGATGCATCCTCTCACCTCCTTTCCATCTGGTTCCCTGTAACTATTTTCTCTTCATAACTTCCATTTTTCTAGATATAGCCTTCACATGAACAATACCAACATACATTTCCTGCCAATTATCACATGCCTTCAATTATTTGTCCAACCCCGCCTTCCACTTCTATTCCACCCTTCTTCCCCATGAATTTCACTCATACAAGTTCAATTTTACCATTGTATCGCTCTCAACATCTTCATCGCACAACCTGCACAACCAACCACCACTCTAAATGACCTTGGTTCTAACTATTCAAAAGTCTCTAGGTCTTACTTTACGTAATGCTACTATTAATATTAGCAACACCAATGGACAAGGCCATACCTTCACTGCTATATCTATAGGTTCTTCCTTATCCAATCTTCGAAAATTTCCCTACCCTTTTCCTTTGAAATATATTCTAAGATGTCTGAAACTCCTCTCCTTCATAGCCACATAAAAAAAGAGTCTAGGTTACAATCTCTTAGCCTGTTATTGACCGCTTCATCAACTATAAACTTTCTTTCAACTCCCTTCCACAATTCCTATTACCTCTTACCGTCCCGCCTCTCTTTCCATTATCCTCTCTAACTTTCCAAGCTTCATTTCTGTTTTCCCATTTCTCATTCTACTCAGGTTACTCTCTTTTAGATCATTTATTCACCTTTGTATTCTAACACTGTCTTCGTCTCCTTTTCTCTTGAATCTTCTTCTTTCTCGTTTTTGGCATAAACATCACACTGCTTGCAGGCAATTGCTGGTATTATTCCATGCTAGAAAATTGTGAGAAACTTGCAGTCCAACTGTCCAAGGAGGGCCTTGTGTGCAGGTGAGCCCGCTTGGTATACTTGTACACACGAGCTGTAATGAGATAACTTTTGGCTTGCATGTGCAATTCTAAGTAATTTAAAGACTGGCAGGATAAAGTTTGGACCGCCTTATTTCCAAGTTCCCAACTCTATACACACCGGGGAATGGGGATTATGAGAACGCGACTTATTTCCAAGTATTTTCTAAGTCATGGCTTGAGAGAAGACGCAACAGAGCGGCAAAAGTCTATACCACCTTATTTCCAACTATGTACACACTTGGGATTAACTACTAATCTGAGGATTCTAGTCCCCTGAGACAACCCAATTCTATGGGGTTTGGACGTTTATTTGTTAATTTGGTATGGACACATAGGGTATACACATGATAGAAACGTTGACTCAGAGCTGAGTTCTCATTGTCCGATGTCATCAAGGTTTTTTTAGATGGTTTGGATACAAGGAGTATTCTAGAAAACTCATCTATATGTTTCTGATGAAGTTTTTATTGGAAAATTTGAATGAAAATATTATTTTTTTCATATATTTAAAAAACCCCATTCTACAAGATAGTGCGTATGAACACACTTTTTTAAGCCTACAATGCGCTCGGAGTGTGCTTTTTGGATCCATCTGCGGATCCTGACAAAGGATACGATTGTTCCTATTCAATAATTTATGCGTAGCTGTGAAAACAAAGTCGCATGAATTCATTAGATAGCCCACACACATGCAGGGAAAAATTACGTAAAAGTGCACTTAAAACACTGCATAGTATATCTGTATCGCGCTTTACCTCCAGTGGTGGTGCAGCCCAGGCCCTTGGTGAGATTTTCAATTTTATACTTTTTTATGTATTGTATAGAAAATCTGTCAATTTGTATTAAATATTCACAAAATTATGTGCAGTCATATAACATCATTTAATGTAGATGAATAAAATTAAAATGAAAACATTTACTTTTTCCCTATTGCATGGTTGACGTGCTACGAAATAGTAAATTGTTGGGCTAGAATGGACTGCGCTGGGACTATCATGTGTGTAAATCATGGGTCAAGCCCTGTGTGACATTAGCAAAGTGGGCTTCAACTCGAGGTTCCGCTCTTCTCATGTGCATAGGCTAACAAACACGAGAGGTTGCACTCTGCAGTCTTTTCTTGAATAGTAAATCACTCGGTTTAAGGGACATGGCTAAAACATATAATTATGTCCCACTTGGTGACCAAAAATAATTTTCAAATATGACTAGTAAATAAATCTTAAAAAATACTATAATTTTTTTTAAAAAAATAGGTAAGTTGCAGACACCCCGCACCTTGGTATATTTGAGCTCTTAAAAACACATGTTTGGTCATTTTACATGTGTTAGGTCATGTTTTGGTAGTGGGAAATATTTTGTGGAAGGTACAAAAATTACAAAAAAGTGGGACACAATTATATATTCTTTGACTTGACAATTAGGAGCTACGTTCGTATTTTTCACACCCAAAAGTCATGACTCATCACAAGTAATCTCAAACCAGTCCTATCTTTTTTTTGGAGTTTCAAGGGACAAGGAAATATGTCCATTTAATGGACTCCACCCTCACAGAAATATATTGAGAAACTTGTGACTCGTGACTCATGCATGTTTACTGAGGACGGTTTAGACAGAAAGCCATTCGAATTAAAACACTGGCCGGTGGAAGATACCTCAACTCTGTTTCCAATTTTATACACAATGGATGGAACGTTAATAAAAAAATTCTACCCATTTTACATGGGGATTCTTCCAAACTGCTTAATTGTAGGGTGTTTTAAACTTTTATTAAGGGAGAGACACAAATAGTTGAACGAGGTCTAATTGTGGATATAGTATCTTAAATACATAACACCCCAATAGTTGTCATAAAAGTATCTGGTGATTAGTCATTTTTGACATGACAACACCCAATCACATCATGCCATATAAGATTTGCCTTTTTAAAATTTTAAATCTTCAACCATTATCACCCATGATCAAATATGGGTCCCAATCAAAATGTAGCGTAACTAAAATTTACTATTTTAAATAAATTCAAAATATATCTTTCCCTTGAATTCAACACTCAAAAACATATATGTAATTTAAAAAAATCTTGAACTACGTGATGGTGAATAAATCAGGTTCCCACATTTTATAGAATTTATTTTATGGGCCCCCTAACTTAGGGTGCACCATTGTTGGTGTCTCTCCCCTAAGCCGAAGGCGTTGTTACAATGGGAAACCTTGGGGGCCTTCTGACACCTGAACAATCACCGTATCAACAACATATTACTATTTTATTGGGTTAGTGTCAGTTATTGTTTCTTGTAACACATGTGACCAGTGTTTCAGCGTCAATTAATATTTTTTTCTCATTTCACATCATATGTATTATAATAACCCAGGATTGAATGTCATATCTCGAAACATCCACCTTGCTACGTAATATCTTTCGTGCTTCGAATGCTTGATGTTCATGACTTCCATGTGGTGATTGGTGACATGTCATAGCCATGTTCAAGAGAATACCGACCAGGGCTGAAATTTCAAATTATTTGTGTTTGTCAAATCAAAATTCGCTGACAGCTTAGCTCTTTAAGGTGGCTGTAAGTTCCAGTAATTTTTGTAGATATATCTATAATTTGTTCATTTATATAAATAAGTATTATGTTTTTATATAAAACACTTAAAACAAATTACAGTTTTCAAAATTTGCAGCATATTATTATCTATGGTTTTTAACAAAATTCCACTATAAAATATGGTTAAAATCACAAAAAACGGCCTACAATATGTCAATTTCCAGGTTATTACTGACAATAATGAAAAAATATCCCGTCTAACACTGAGTTAAATAGTGCAGAGGACCACATATCCACCTCGTTCCATGTGAAGATCCCTGTCATGGAAGTAAAGGTCGGTCTGCCTCTTTTATTGCTGACTAAACGTGTGAAATGTGGTCTGTTTGCAAAATCACGTAGACCTTTAAAGGAAAGGATAATTATTTAACAAGCTTGGAAATTGATAGGTTGTGGACCATTTTTGTTATTTTAACAGTATTACGAAAAAAATTAGGTAGTTGTAGAGAATGATAGGCTAAAAATTTAGAAAACCTTATAATTTATTAAATAGATGTTTACAAATAGATATAAAATATGTGAAAATATACAACTTATTTATATTTTTATAAAGAAAATATATAACCATATACACTTTTTAAAAGAATTTACAGCCCCTTGACAAAGTTAAGATGTCAAAAAAATTTGATTTGACAATCACATATAATTTGAAATTCCAGGCCTGGTCACAATAGGAAACCTCAAACGCCTTTTGACACCTGAAAAGAGATGAGGAGGCATCCACTGGTAAATTGCTAACAGAGCAGTTAAAGTCATCACAATGCATAACAACATTAACCGAGCTTTAACTCAACACCATCTATCATATTGTTGTCCCCTTCACGTATATATAGAGACACATATTAAATTGATTATATGATCAACGAAGCAATGGACTTCTTACTATTCATCTTAATTGTTTGCTCAAAGTTGACCACAAATATGTGGCTTGTGTTCACTCAAAACGTCTATGTGCCCAACCATAAAAATTGATTGCATAAATGTACATATGGTGGCCGAGAGATACAAAGTGGCACTTTCAAATGAAATCGCTTATAAATTGTACGTGGATTTAATGCTGATTAGGAATCCCACTATGGAATTACATTTCGGAGATGACTCCCTAGTTTTCAATGCTCGAGAGGGAATACACAACACACGTGGAGCATATATTTTAACAAAAGGCAAGAGATGTCCATCCCGAAGCATGGACATAGCATGGTGGCAAGGTTGAATGGAACCAAAGCCACTATTAACTCCATGTGTGGCAAATATTTCATAAGCACTGCATGTTAGTAATGTCACCCCAACAGAACAATGTTGTTGATTTAACTAGCAATCGTACACGAGTAGTGCGGTGTGAATGCCGAAAGGGAAAGAGAAGTCGATGGAAGGGTAGTTTAGAAAAAACAAATAGGCGAGACACTGGAGCATATTAGAATAGGAAAGAAGTAGCAGAGAAATACAATAACCATATGTATTATATTTAAGCATAAGAAATGTACAGAATAACAGCTTTGAGGACATAAAACAAGATAAAAAAGTAGAGAAAGGAGAACGGGCATGACAGATAGAAGGATAGGGAAGGGAATGAGGTAGGTAAATAAAAGAGTGGGAACAAAGATAGGGACCGAAGGTGTGACTATTCTTTTAATCGTGTTTGAAGAAGAGGAGTCTTTGAAATATTATAATAATCTTGGAATGAAAAGGGTGGAGATATTTGAATTTCATTCAAAGAGGTGACTCTAGAAATAGCGGTGAATGTAAGCCCTTGTCATACGACGTTGACAATGTCAATAGTAGCTTTATGACGAGCCAATCCTTGAGAATTGTGGATAGATAATGCATAAGCCATTTTGAGGGGCAATTGTCTATAGCTATCGCTGGAAATTGGCGGGATTGGAACTTGAGAAGGATTGTCATGATCCAAAGAAGGGTCAATATACCGATCAAATTTGATAATAACAAATAAAGGAAATGGAGGTGGTAACAATCATTTTTCATACAAAATATTCACAATAATCCGAGTTGCACCATTAAGTGGACCTGTTTAAAGCCATAAATTTGCGAAAAGCATGAATTTTTATTTTTCGCAAAGAATAACTGGGTTGTAGTTGATCGCCATCAACATAAATGGAGTCATTGCATATTGTATTTTGATAAATAGATATGAAAACTCGAGAATTCATCTCCTTTAACATTTGGAGGTTTTGGTTGACGACCTATTATTTTTGGCAAACAAATGGGTGGTATGTTGGAAGTTAAGGAATTCTTTCTCTGAAAGGCATGAATCAGTATGTGAGATTAACAGATCTCTCAGTTTTCAAATGTAAGGATCTTCATTACGAATGTTGAGAAACATGCATCGAAATGAAATGTGTTTTAGAGTGGAACCCTGTTGCCTGAGGATTGATCTCAAGGATATCGAAATTGGAAATTCTTTCCAAAGTTTTGCTCCATAGGAATTGCTTGCATAGAAAGCAATGTCCATGATAGGCGGTAGGTAACTGAGATCTGTAAGAAGAATGATGGATCTTGTTGGTGCTCGGATCTATCTCGCCCCATTTGCAATTACTTTCCTCTGATCTACGTATTGTGAAATTTTGTGCCTCTCAAATCTGGGTTTTCTGAAAGCTTTTATTTCCATTTGAGATGCTTCGAGTTGTTTGAAAAATCCATGGTCATGTACCTCCTTGAAAAATTCTCTGATTCTGCCCTGTTTTTGCCTCAATTACTTCAAAGTCCGCGGGATCTGCCATTTTTCTTATTTAAAAATTTGGGAAAAGTCTGAAAGATGGGCTCATTTTGGTATTTTGCAGAAAATTCAGACATTTTTTTCCCAAACGGTCTGCGGGATAGGTGGGACGCAGGTACACGTCAGACACGCAAAGCCGAAATCGCCGCAGGCAGTGAAAATTGACAAAACTAGGCATTTTTGTCCCAGGCAGTTTTTGGGACAATTGGGATGTAGGTACGCATAGGACGTGCAAGGCCGAAATGACCGCAGGTAGTAACAATTGGAAAAATCAGACATTTTTTTCCCACGCGGTCCGTGAGACATCTGGAACACAAGTACGTGTGGGACGCGTAAAGGTGAAAAAGCCACAAAAGGAACCATACGTTGCAGAGAATGTGGAGGTCAACTGCCCTCACGACTTGGTCAACGACAGATGCATAAGGACAAGGAAGCCCGACTCGGGTGATGTAGAAGAATGTGTCTAGGACAGAAGGGACACGTGGACCCGATTTTGGTGAAATAGTTGTAGTAAAGAGAAAAATTCAAATTTTGACCTCTCGAACTTCAAATGGCCATAACTTTTGACTATGAGCTCCAATTTTCATAAAATTGAGCTTTCTGGAATGAGCATGACATCTTCATTTTGATGAGGGCAAATATATTAAAATATAATAAACATATTCATCTCTAGTTAATTAATGCTCATTCCTATCAAATGACAGAAAATGCCTGGCAGACCCTAAATAAATGCTCGCACTTAGAAGGCCATAAATTTTGCATTTCTCAACGAAATCACACAAAATTGGTACGGTTGGAAATCATGGCTCTGAGCCTAATGCACAACAATCAAGAAAATATGGATTTGATGAAGGATAGACATAGATTTTGTAGAAAAATGCAGCCGGGTTCTGAACAATGTTTTATTTGATGGTTGGGAGTGCAATTAAGAGGCATGGTTATAATTCTTTCACTGCTGCAAGTCATACGACAGTATGGGGAGCCTTTTTCAAGCAACAAAACACCATTTCACTCCATTTAATGCCTCTTACTAGTGGTTGAAGGATAAATTTTAGGATTTCCATTTTCCCTCTCTTCTTATTTTTCTATAAGTTGGAGGTTGGGAGTGCTAAAAAAAGAGAGAGGAGGAAGGGGAAGGAAAAAGAGGAAAATTTGACAAAGCTTGTCTTGTGAGAAGCCACATGAGAAGCCTGTATATCTCTTTTGTATTAAGTTTGATCATGTCAAGGTGGTTGTAAGTGTACAGCCATTGACAAGCTCTGAGATTGTTCTACGAAACTTTCCCCTACTAATAAATTTAATCAAATTGAGTTATTCTGTGTTGTCTTGAGCAAAATGTGTCTGTTTTATTTCTGAATGTATGCAAGTAGTTTTTCTTGTTTTTGTTGCAATCTTGTATTAAATATGATTCTATCACATAGGCCTCAATCCTTGTGACAGTTTAGTGGCATCTGCAATTTCATGTCTCAGAAGAGCTTTCATTTGGGATTAGAGTAAATGATTTAAAATCACTTTTTTTTCATCTATTGACAGAGATTTCCTGTAAGCCTCTGGGTGTACCTTAGGCGTGATTTGACTCAGATCTTAATGCTTTGTTGGATTTTATAACTCGAGCCTTCATGATAGAATCTCAAAGATTGTATGAAAGAGTGCTAATCTGGGCCTCCATTGAAGCAAATATTCTAGTTAAAGAAACATTTTAGTTGTTTTGTGGCATTTTGTTGGCTTAACCTTCCATTTTGTGAGTTTCCTCAAAGATTTAGTATAATCAACTTTATCCTACTTCACCTTCAGCCAAAATTCATTCAAAACAATTAATCCCACCCATAATACCCCTGTTTGTCATGTGTGTATACAAATGCATAATTTTCACTACCAAAAAATGCAGAAGCAATCAGGGTCCCAAATGTCTTTAATAGCCTGAACCTTGCCCAAAGAATATCTCCTCTATCTTGAGTGACAACTCGTGACAGTTAGATTTTGTTGCATTGATCATATTCTCTCTAAGGTCTCTTTAACAACTCCATCAGGAAGGATATCTCCATCTCCTCTATAAATAATAGGCTATAGAAGGGTTCTCTTACCCTGGTCAGAAGGCACAACCTAAAATAGTGAGGATAAATCAAATCCTCTTAAAGGTGCTATCCATTTCTCCACATCTGAGTGACAAAGGGCCAGTTAGATCTCATCCCCAGATAAAAAATGACTCATCATGATCTAATCTGTCTCTAAGTTTCCTGTGAAACCAGTGATGCTGCTCAAACTCCGAAGGAGAATCAATTTGGGTACCAATAGATCTATCACGAAATGAAATTGTTTTTAAAATTGGGAAAATGTCACAAAGACGGTAGTCATTTTTTGAGTAATTTAGGGCTAGTGAAACTCATTTAATCAATTAGAATATATGTGACATGTTTCTGGGAGTCTTGTAAAGAGGCTAAGGCTTTGTCTTCTAGGGTTTTATTTCTCTTATTGGAATGCGTAGGGAGGCGTGCATTTTGGAACCAAAATTTTAAATGCAATAATCCCAACATGGGCCAATAAAAAGAGTGGATAGAAACTAGATGTTGATGCAGAGTAGATAGTGGACTTCAGAAAGTAAGAGTTTCCTATTAGTGCAGTACCCTAAAAAATATCTTGAGTAGTGGAAGTTTGTTTTTGTACGAAAAGTGAAGCATTATAGTGTTGAAAGGAAATTGTTGGTCTTCACTTAATTGGAATGGGGGGTTGCGGCAGACCCTAGTCAATGTGGAAGACAATATTTTACCTTATTCCTTTCGAGAAAAGTAGATCCCATTTCCTTTAAGTGAAGGGGAACATTATGACTTGTCCAATTATATTGGGTGTTAAATTCTTGGTATCCCAGAATATGTATACTATTAAGACTTGTTGTGTATCGGCGACCGAGTTGAGAGAAAAGTTTCCATTCATTGATTTTCTCATGGGTTTGCATGCCTTCGTCATCAAATTCAAATGAACTTGATGAATTATTTAGAGGTACTAGTTTAGTCCAAATTACATGCCATGGAGTGTAGCTATTTTTAGAAAAGTACCCCAAAAAATTATATTTTGAGGAGTAGAGCCTTTATCCACCAAAATATCATGGAAAAGATTGTAAAGGAGGAGGTAATACCAACAAAAAAGTTCAGAAAAAGGTGGCTCTTCTATAAGAATAGTAGAAAATATTGGATATGCATGAACAATTGTTGGGTAGTTTTGGAGTCTCCATTTATTTCCATTATGGTATTTACTATAACTCAAGTCCTGATAAATTTCAATAAGTTAAAGGGAATTCATAGAAAAAGGCCGCACAAGATATGTGTAAAAAATAAGTCTTGTGTTATGTGCTTGATATTCTATTACAACTCCTCGATTTAGGTTTTTTTACCCTCATTCAATGAAACAAAAGCCTGACTATACATAACAAGTGCTAGTTATCTGTTGTAGAAGCATACATGGCTATGTATTTAAGTACAACATGATGTGAAAGCACGGGAAAATAGTCAATGTTATCTCTCCATACAACAAGCATGCTTCAATTGTGGATGTTCAATCTATCACCATTCCTTGAAGGAAGGTATTTATTTATACATTTGTTTTCAATAGACAAGGAAGAATTGACTTGAATGGACTAGGGTGTATTGTATCGGGAAACAAGGTTAGAATTTTTTTTCCGTAGACATGTTTGTTCATAAAACTTTGTATGCTGATGAGCTCGATTAATAAGCTCATCCAGGTCTTGCAGTTAAAAACCAACCAAAATCCATATTGATGATAGCAATCATATTGGATCATCTTGAAGCAACCTTTGTAGAAAGTTTGCTTGAGAATTTTTTGGTTGGGGGTTCCAAGTTGACATATGTATATCAAAGGATTGTATTATTGTGTTATTGGAAGCATTATCTTCCTAGTCAATTGCATCAACGTCAAGACCATCTTCAAGACACAAGAAACCATGGACATGTGTTGATCCTCTATGCTTCCATTCATACATTTAAGTAACAAAAAGCTAATAAAACGTGATTTTGAAGATTGTTCAAGTAGTTAGAAGTGTGTCTAGAGCCACCTGCATGAATAATCCTTTGCGCCAAGGTGTTGTTTACATCACTTCCTCACCAAATATTTTGAATCTTTGATGCAAGTAAACAACCACATGGTGAGTGCGATTAATAATGTTCAGTGTTCTGAAGCATTGCACACAACGAGCATCGGTTGGACAAGCAATATGCCTGCAATTATAGAAATCTGACCATTTTTGTGACTGTACTAGTCAAAGTGAACAATAATGTTGGCAGCCCTAATTGTTCAACCATGTCTGAGATCTTACCTCTACACTTTGACCAATAGGAACGTGATCCTCAAAGACTATTTCCTAATTGCATCACCATATAAGGAAAATAAGCTTTGGGAAAGTCTTGAACCTTTTTTCGTAGCTCTCTTATAGTTAGAAGGATACCATGGTCAATGTTTTGTTTCATGAACATAACTGTTGTAGACTAGATTCTATGGCCCATAATAAGGTTAAGTAAAAAGTACCTAAACCTATGATGAGAACTAGACTAGTCATAATGGTAACACATCAAGTGAAGGGATGAGTTGTGGATAGGAATATCTTTCATGAGAGTTTGTTTAAGCATTGCTTAACCTATTGGAAACAAAGTTGGAAAACCCATGGAGAAAAGACCCTCTGTAGTGTATTCATTTATCAGTGAAAGACCAATGTCTGACCAAGGCAGGGTATTTGGTATTTTTTTTGATGCAATAATAGGAATTGTTCTATAAGTTCATCTTCAGTGCCTATGTTGTGGATGAATGGTAATAAAGAATATGTTTGTGACGTAAAATAAACATAATTTTGCATTCAAGGGGGGATCCTTGAGATAATACGAGTTTGGGGTATTCAAGAACGTAATATCCTTTACAGTATACAAAAAAAAGGAAATTGTAATGCAGATCCTTCACATTGTGCTTGGTAAAGAAGAGGATAAGAAAAGTCACATCCTTAGCAAATGAAGATATGGGTATTAAAGTTATGTGGATCCCTTTGGTTACGATTGGTGATACAACAACAATTCCAATGCTATCGAGCACCAATTTCAATCTCACAACATTATGCATAAGAACCTGATTGCCCAAATTTAAATCCCATAATTTCCATGCAATTCTAGTACATCTTTGCTTCTAAGAAGGTAAAAAATAAACCATTACTCCATTGTATGTGGCTAAAAAAAGAGATAACCTGATAATAAAATGAAATTCAAATAGATGGATATGGTCAATTTTTTATAGGGTCTTAGTTAGTTTGTTTCTTGACATAGGGAATCATCAATTACAAGTCGCATGTTGAAAAAATTAAAGTACCTTCAAATATTTTTTTCTAAAATCTATGCATATGCATATCCAAATACATTAGACTTTCATATTAAAAATAATATCAAAGATTGGTTTATACTCTTTCAAAAATCTCAATTGCACCAAAAAAAAAGGTGATCTAATCTAATTCACACTATTTTCAAAACAACATCAACACTTTGGATGAAACTCTTTCGGAAGATAAATCAACATCTTAAGGAAGTGAGGATGTAGGAGGTTAGACCGACATAAAATCTTCCTTGACGCCTCATAGCAAGCCACAAAAAATAGTAATATAAAGATTTATTTAGCAAAGAAAAAAAATTAAATACGGGGTTTTGTGGAATAAATTAGCCAAATGAAGATGCTATAATTAATATCATCACCAAATTAATAGAAGGATAAGAAAACCCAAATTATCAAATATAGATTTAAGAACAAAATAATTTGATGTTTCTCATAACATGCAGGTTATAATTTAATAGGAAAGTAAGAGCACCTTACTTTTCCTTTAAATTTTCTGATATATGAATTAAAACAAAAGTGTATCTAGTATATAACGATACATTATTATCAATTGTGATAAATAAGAAATGTTTCTGACCATAACCTGTTAGTGGCCCTAAAAAAATAGAAGACAAAAATACATGAAGGAGGCACATAATTAGCTCCTCCTCTATCCAATATTCATTTATTTGAAAAATGATAGGTGGAGGAAAAGTAGAATCAACAGATCTGACCTTTTGTGTGTTCCTTGAACTCTAAGGTCGCTGGCATACGCAAACAACAAAGTATTTTACTTAGTGCAATGCCCATCTACAAACAAAAACAGAGAACTCGTGAGAGCTTGGATACAGAAGATTTCACCCACCAAAATCCTACTGCCCACCAATGAAGGCACCATATAACTGCAAAAAAAATAATTTAAAATCTAACATTCATTATGTTTGATCATAAACGTTAATGCTGTATTAAAATACTTTTAGCTGCAACGCGCCATACTATGGGCATTCCCTTCAACATGCGAAGATGGACTATTTTCCAAATATGTGAACAACATCGATTTGTTACAAATCGTTCCACGAAAAATTGGGCACATACTCATGGCATGGTTTATTAAATCATAATATGAAAAATAGTTCTGTATTTTTCTATCACATTAGTGGACTGAATCGAGTAGAAGCACATCAAGTTCATGTGCCTTTTCCATCACCCTTTCCTCAATCTCTCCCCTACTGGAAAAATTTAGTGCCAAATGCAACCAACAAGGGGAATACACAAACAAAACATAAAAACACTAAAATTATATATTATAATTGATGTAAAATATTTTACAATCTCAGAGCTATTGCTTTGTTTTCTTTCTATTAGAAATTTTTTGTGCTGCTACACTCTATATATTCTTCTTTGTATATTCCCTCTTCACGGTATTTTCCTTTTAAATATTCTTCTTCTTTCTTCCTTGAGCCGCTGCTCACTTCTTTCTGTATATTTTCCCCTTTTTTTGTTTCTTTATGGTGCGACAAGAATATTAATATTATTCTCCTCAAAATATCCATTTTATATCATTTCCATATATAAAAATATATACTAAAAAAATTGGACCTAAAATAGAATAAAATACTACATATAAGAAAATATATATATTGGGCCTCCAAAAAATCACTTCACTCAAAAGAAACTGGACCTGTAATTACCAACAATTTTCACATCCACGGGAAGTTAGAGTGCTCTCAGAATGAAGACCCGGACTCGAAATAGATCCACGTCTAGCCAAAAAATGGACCCAGAATATAACCTGTGACATACGCGTTTGTGGGGAGGAGAAGAGAAAGGGAGTCCATGAAAAAATTCCATTCGGTAGGGCATAGATGGGGGGTTGGAAAGTTTCACAATCAAAATATTTAAATCCAGTCAGCGTGGTTGTTGAGAGGGTGGAAAACTAGTTTCAAACTATAGCGAGAGGCTCAAGATTGTGACCCCTCATTTAATTCTGACATCCCCACACCACTAGAGCCTCGCGGGGCTTTCTAGATTTTACAAACCCATTCACCTGACATCCATATGTGGCCATACTCGGATGTAATTTTTTTTATTTCGTTTGTAGGAAAATCTATTTTTCTTCTTTCATACACCCTATCCTACAGTAACTTTCTATCAACATATTCCACGTACTTATGTCTACTTTTACTCTAGGGTCCCTCAACATTTCGCCAAAAACTTGTGTTGCAAGGCTTGGCTGCCCATTCATGGCCAAGGCATTCTTCAAAGTAGTGTAGATGGTTTTTGATGGAAATATCCCACCCTTCCTCATTTATTTGAAGTACGAAAGAGAACCCACATTATCAGTGATATGAATGCACCCATTTATGAGAGTGTTGTAAGTCGCAACATCCGATGCAATCACAGTTTCCTTCAAGTCCTGCAACAGAACTTCAACTTTCTATATCTCAAGTAATTTACAATAACCATTGAGAATAATATTGTAAGTAATTACATTTGCAGGAATATCATTGGAAGCCATCTCCTGATGGAATTGTCGTACTTTTGCAATTCAATTCATCCTAACAAGAGCAGAAAAGGCAGTCGTCTAGGCTACTTTATCGGGGTGACACCGAGAATCATCTTCGATTTGCATCGTCCTCAGTGTCTGCAACACATCCTCCAATCTTCCCCTTTGCATATACCATTTCATCAATATAGTGTAGGTCTCTGAGTCAGGTTTGAAGTTCCTTGTTAACAAGAATCCTGCAGAAGAGGGATCCTCAATTGATTCAGAAGGCTTAATTTGTGCATTTGGTTCCCCTAGAACACTGCATACTGCCATCTCTCATAGCCCGAACCAGCCTTTCAACCATGCCCAAGTCCCCAAACCTCACATATGCTACTAGTAGAGAATGGAAGGTATTGGGTTGGATATTTTCCGCCAACATTCTCTCCAAAACGCCAACCAACAATTCCTTTCTCTCCACTCTTTCTTACAGTTTTATCATGACATTATAAGTGAGAACATCAGGCCTCACCTCAAACAAACCCATTTCCCTAATCAAGCACTCTGCCCTTTCCTCATGACCACCAATTACATAGGCATTGAGAATGGAATTAAAAGCTCCTGTATCAGGCCCAATCTGCACTAGAACCTCATAGTTCAACATTCCAATTTTTTCCTCAACCCGCTGGCAAGTCACATAAAAAATATCAAATGTAGATTCAAATTCATGTGGGCACTTACCTAATCGGCTTATGACAGCACTCTAGGCCTTGACATGGGGAGAAAGATCCAATTCCAGCATTAGTCTGATTATAGTTGATCCCTATTGGGGAACTCCATACTTGCCAGCAGCAAGCCGTCTGTGCCTTAAATACTCAATGCCGTAAACTTATTTCACCCCCTTTGCCGTGCAGAAGAAAAAATAAACAGACTGCTGGCCACGTCTTTGACACTTGAATCCTGCAATTGTCAAGATTTTAGCATCGAGGGTTGGATTGTATCCATAAACAGCGTCCTCCTTTGCAGCTTCATCTCGCCCGTCATCTCTCTGACATGCGTCAGATCCCTCCCAGCCTCAATGCAACTGGAGAAACACCTTTCGGCGTAAAAATACCGTCATAAAGTCGGTAATTGCACTTACAAAGCATGATACTTCGAAGAGGTGAAAAATAATATTTAACTTTTTGCACCAAACAACATACTAAATAATGTAAAAACGTAATTACATCATGTTATTTTAAACTTCATATCTTTAATATATTTTTATATCTTACAATGAGAAACCCTAGGGGCCTTCTGACAATGCACAGTTGATATCAATGGTTGTAGACAGATTTTTTCATGGTCGCTGATAAGATAAATCATGACCATTCATGTCATTTCCTATCCTACTTGTACAAGGAATGCAAATTTTTAATTCTGTGATGGGTAGATTGGTCATTTTTGTTATGGACTTGATATCATTTCATAGAGATCTGGGTGTGGATTTTCATCGGCCTTTGCAGCGAGAAACAAGTAGGGTTGGACTCAAAGTGATGTTGCATGCGAGAGTGCTTAGTAGTATATGTAGGGTGCAACCTTTGGTAGTGACAAGAAAGAACTTGAAATTGTTTGCACTCCCAAATCACAACAATACCATTTACAACTTGACATGCCAGTTTATCATGTGAGGCTCTAGAGGCAATGTTTATTGCACACGAATCGACCTTTGCCCTCCTATACCTTCCCTGAATTCCTCCACAATCACAACTGTAAGTATACTCTCTTTTTTATACTACGAGTTCTCAAGCTACTACTTGACGACCCATGTGTTTGGCCAAAGGTTCTCCTTGAATCCGAGCTCGATAATCTTCTTCACACGAGATACAAAGGTGGATTCCATGTGTGTAATTGTTGATAACTGTAAAGGGATATAATATAATTATGAAGGGACAAAATGTGAGGAAATTTTCAGATACAAATTCATAGCCATAAGCAATTTACAAGAGTTTTATTTTAATCTTTATCTAGAGGTAGATGACTATTTTAAATGAAAGATAAAATACTAGATTGAATGCATGGAAATTCAATGGGTTTTGCTTTATTGATAATATTGGATGCAATATGTCTTGTGCTCCTCATTATTTGTGTGTTTTTTCAATACATAATTATGTTGAAGTATATTGTCTCTCTCCGCACAAAAAAATTTGTGTTGTGTTTCCTTTGGTTGTGCTTATTTAGCACATATAGTCTAACCAGGTTCTTCATTGGATTTAATAACCTATACTACATAACTCAAGTTTTAGTATCGAAACAAGTTGTGTCACGCAAGTGAATTGTAGAGCTATATTTTACATATTTGTAAGTGTGGATATAATTCCATAAATATGTTTGATAACTACACTTGATGAGAATGGTATCAAGTATATTATAAATAATTTATGTGATGTCTCTTATGTTGTTTACTATTATAATGATAATACAAAATGATGTCAATGTTTCTTAACCATGGCTTTATTTCTAATATATTCATTTCCAGCTTCACGATTTACAATTGATGTCAAGTATGCATTTATTTTTATTTTTTTAAGGCATTCCTACAATGGAAGGGAAGGTTATAATGGAGTGAGTTGTTCACTTTTATTATCGATATTAAATTTAACGTCTATTTGTGTGTCACATGACAATTCATCTATAACTTTGACTTCTATTGGACTATCACTAAAATAGTTTTATTTCCATTTTCTTGGAGAAGTCAATTAAAAAATATTAATATCTTGGCCATGTAGAAATGTTTGGGTACTTTTTACTTGAATATATATTTTTGAGTCCAACACAATCATGTAGTTAAATGATTCCTTTTTCCTCAAATCAACATGAAGTTGATAGAAAATTTAATGAAGTTATTGATTAAAGAGGTATGTAAAAAATTTAACCTAAAAACCTTGAATTTGATATTTATTGACATTTTTTATATAGATAAATTTATTATAATATATTTACACCAATGGCGTTTAGACAACTACGAATGTTTTTTTCCTTTGACACTCGTATGAACGCAAAGTGATTTTGACCATCTATTTTGTATCTCGTAGCAACTGTTGGAAATATTCTATGTTGTAGTGTGAACATTAGGATATCATTATTAATATGGATATAATATTATCATGGATAATATTAATGTAAATGTAAATGTAATATTACATACAGTAAATAGTATTTACTATATGATAATTAGTAAGTTAATATGTTAGATAATAAAACAATGAGATATTGTTTTATTATCAATATTATTAATGTTTTTGAATCCATCCGAGTAGATTGGTTTCATGTGCAAACAGAGATTATTGAGAAGGTTGCACATGAAGACAAAGATGTTGTTAAGAGGGTTGTTACTATGCAGCTCCTATATAATGGAGTGCATAGGTATGGGCATATTGGAAGAGTTAGTAGAATGTAATAGAAGAGAAGATTGTGTGAAGCATTGTAATGTAATACAATAAGCGTGGAGTGTATACTGTATATGAATAGATTAATATATCAGTATGTTGTGTCATTGAGTTAAACCTATGATCAATCAGATATGTATTATATATGATGTACTTAGTGTGGTAAATAGAGAAAGAATTGAAGCTATTACTTTCTTCTAACCTATGAATTCCTAACATCAACGCCATCTAGTTAATTGGGGTCATCCATGTGTCGAGCGTGAGCAACAGGATAATTATGTTCCCTCTATCAAAAATGAGAATTGTAGGAGAAATTTGGGTGTAAAAATGTTATAGTGAGCCTAGAATTTTTATGCCCCTCCCATGGCTAGTTATACTCCTTCGAAAAGAAACTAATGTTCATAACAAATCAAAAAACTAAATTAAGCTCTTCGCAAAATAGCATTTTAATATATAATTTATAGTATACATAGTTTATAATATATACTTATAATACATAGTATATAATATAGTTTAATGTCCTTTTAAAGGGAAAATTACACTCACAAAGTACGAGTGAGATCAAGTCGATAAAGTGGTACATAAATATTGGATATTACTTGAGTGTCACACTTTGACCCGTGGAAAATGTGTGGTACATGTGCAGGTATTTAATTTTCACTTTCTAATTTCTAAATTTCCATTGATGTATTCGTCTTATATTACAAATCATGCACTATCAAATTGAAAAACTTGGTATCATTTTTGGTTGGGTATTGACCTTTAAAGCTATTAGATTTCCCATTTTTTTTTATTTTGGCCCTTTAAGCACAAATTTCACTCATGTGAATAATGCAAGTGGGATCAAGACAATAAATTGGAAGACACATAACGTATAATTATCGATGATTGTCTAAAAATCACCTACTACCCTACACCTAGCATATTTCCTTGCGGGCCTGCACCTTCTCAAGCTTGGATATGTAAAGGGGTAATACAAAGTGACAATAAAGTGGAACACAAATAAAGGAAATTATCAATGGTTGTTTACATGTTTAATTTTTCCTTGCACCTCATTGAGCTTAGAATTGTAAAGTGGTAGTACTAAGTGCACCAACAAGCAAGAATTTTGAATGGTCTTCAACCATGGAACCTATTAGGTTTTTCCATTTTTTATTTTGGCACATTTAAGCACAAATTATAGCCACGTGAATAATGTAAACTCAACTGTCAATGATTGTTCACAAATATTTTGTTTCACTACACTTACTTGAGCTTAGAAGTATAAAGGAGGTCTACAAAGTAAACCAAGAAACAAGCATTTTAGCTGGGTTTTTAACATGAAATCTCTTGGATTTTTCCCATTATTTATTTTCACCCTTTTATGCATAAATTGCACTCATATGAACAATGCGAACAAGATCGATTTTATAAAATGTAACACAAATAATTTTTTTCTTGGGTGTTACAATTTAAGCCATGGAAAAGGTGCATAACATACATGTATGTAATTCACACTTTTCGATTAGATCTCACACATGGAACATTTTGGAATTTTCCAGTTTTTTGGTTTGTCCACTTTAAATGTAATTCGCACTCACATGAATAATGCACTCAAGAAATTGATGATATATTTTAACACAATGCCCTTCCCCTCCCTCAAACCCCTATTCAGTCGCCACTTATCCCCTCCCTCTTTTTTACTTTCTCAAATTTCAACTCCTCACGCCATTCCTTTCAACATTTCAATCGTACACTCCATGTACGATTGCTATTTTGTTAATTCGACAGGATAACAATATATGGATACAAATGATATGTAATAATTTGAGTGTTTTAATGGTGAAACTATAGTTGTATAGATAAAGTTAAGGGCATTCATTACACACAAGGTCACATTATTATGTACTTTGCACATTGTAATGATATGGAAGTCTAGTCTCACGTAGTTCATTAGATGCAAATGGGAATGGGGACTTGGATTGTTAATTAGGGAGTTAGGTAAGTATTTTCCCCATTGAAAAGTAAAAAATACATCTACATGACTATTGATGCGTAATCACAACACCCCTGAATGTTTACAACTCGATGGGTTGAAACTCTCAGTGTGATTGCATAACATGCAACTTTTTCCAAAATGTGGGACTTTGCAATCTTGAAAACACTCTGGATGAAGGCTAATTTCTATTCCTCTGTTCTGATCCACATATCCAAATTGTAGAGGGTCTACTCTAAAATCTACACTAACTTGCCAAGGAGACAGGGTTACGAATATTACAATAAATTAAACCTAAACTAACATAGGTGATGCACCAAAGGAATGTTAAACACCTACTTTACATGGAGATGGAAACCAAAACTAGATTAAGGAAGTTGAGAACACACCACATATCAATCCACTGCTAAGAATCCACTAACCATTAAAAATGTAATACATTCATTATGCATAAATACCCAATATTTCAATGAGAGATCAGGAAGATGCAATGAACATAAGAGAGGGTTGAAATCATCCACAAATTTATACAGTGCATTACAATGGCCAAGAGGCACAAACTTGCATTACAACTTAAATGGGAGGTTTGAACTCCGCAAATTCACTTACAGACAAGAGAAGAAGGGAGGGTGCAAAGCAAAATTATCCAACATTAGAAAAATGATCCTCCTTACAATATATAGGAAGAATGAGAAAAATGGGAAGAGAAGAGATTCAAATTCTTTCTTCAACCACCAAAAAATGCATTGAATTCTTCTGAAACAATGATTGGCACCCTTAAAAAACCCATTCCTCCATGTACTTTTCCTTGTTGGCCAATAAAGGGACCCCATACCTCATCATTTGGGTAGGTGAGAAACATAGAACACCCTCTAAAAATGGCAGACTATATTTCTTAATTTTGAATATCTTAGCCTCACTTAAATTAAGATAACTAGTCATATTTGTGTAGAGGAGACTGTAAGCTTTCCAAAAAGTCATTTCTTGTGCAAATCCAAGCTCCCAGTCAAAAGTTATGGTTGGTTGAAGATTGGGGTGCCATACTGCATTAATTGCGGGTGGTTGGCTCTATTTCTTCAGACTCCAAAATGCCTCCCAACCTTTGAAATCTGAAAATTCAGACTTTCGGGCATCTTGACTTTGGAGGTTGAGTTACTATTCATTTGCTTAGGTGCATGAAAACTCTGAAACCACGAAAGTCCAAAGTCTAAAATTTCAAACATTCAGAATTTGGTACTTCAAACCTTTAGTTGTGATTTTGTATTTTGGGGCTCCAAACTTCTGAAACTCTGAACCCCAAAACTCCAAAACCCCGAAGTCCAAAATTTGGACTTCAGGTTTCTGACTTTTTCCTTTCAGACTTCTAGCATTGTTCATCACTCAAATCATCTTGAGAGTTCCGAAAATCTGAAACCTGAACCTCTAAAACCCTTACCTTTGAAAATATGAAATTCTCACCACATTGACCCTGAAACTAGGTTTGACACCCAAAATCCAAACCCTTTCAGACTTCAGAATTTCAGGATTTCAGGATTTTTGCTGACCGTTTCTATTTGGTCATTTCCTATCTTTGAAACTCTGAAACCTAAAATTCTAAAATTTAGACTTTCGAGGTTTCAGACCTTTTCCTTTTAGAGCCTGAGGCACTATTCACTTGTCCACGCTCATCGAAATATCTGAAACTCCAAAATTCTGAAGTTCAAAATTTAGACTTCATGGTTTCAAAATTTGTTGTTCCTTTTCACCTCGCCTTGTCTCTAAAATGCTAAATGACCGAAGTCCGAAAACTTTGGTCCTTGGCCTCCATTCTTCCGCTTGAGCTCTAATCTCCTTCGACATTTCCTTGGCCATTCATTTTCTCATCTTGCATTTTCATCACCGAGCCCACCTGTAATATGATTTTTTGAATCGAAATGTAAACTCCCATGACTGGATCAATCTCCACATTTCCTTTACTTGCAAGGTCATGTTTATCCAATTTCTCCTGAGGGGAAAAATTGGATAACAAGGACCACCCCACAACTTTAACTAGGATTAGCTTTTAATTGTATAAAATTTTTAAGAGTCTCATCCGATGCAAATGGGGGTGGGGATTGGGACCGTCAACCAAGGAGGTATGTAAGTATATTTTGCACCATAAAGTAATGAATACTACATCTAGAGGACCACCCCACCACTTTAACTGAGTTTAACTTTTAACTGTATAAAATTTTAAAAAATCTCATCCCATGTCTATAAACTTTAACATGTGTTTAGAATAAACTAGCAATGAAACCTGATGTTTGCAATGAGAATTCCAATAGGAGGTTAAATCAAGCTAAGTGGAAAATTCTGTTCTTTCCACTCATGCAACGTAACAAATGTGTTTTGAATAATGTTTCAATATAATGTTAATACGAAATAAACATATTCCTATAAAATACAGTTATGAAATAGTTTTGACATTCGAGAACATAAAAATGAATAAGTTAAAGCTTATTTGAAATCATAAAAATTATAGTTAACAGTTTCGAATGGATTTCTGAGTGTGACAAACATCCTTCTTGGAAGAAGTAGGTGATAATATTACGTATATGTCACTCACTTTTAAAAAATAGGTTGCAACAAGAAAATAAAAAATTTCAAACCATGGATATTATCTGTACAAGATTATTATCTTTGACGATAAAATACAAAGTGGAATTTCAATGAGGCCGTGTATATAACAAATTACAACTACTTCCAGCACTGTCAATCTTATGAATCTGATGTTAATCTTAGTAATTTGTAGCTTAGACAGCTATTTGTCCTCATCCAATTGTTATTTGGACAGCCTAGAATTTAGAGAAATAGTTGTTTTTGTCAAAAAATTTTTGTTAGGATAAGAACAATTGTTATCTAATATTGACTCCTTTTAGGTGACACCTCATAACCAAGGTTGTTATGGTTATTGAGTTGTCTTAATCTCAGCCGATCATTCGTATTAATCTCGGCCGTTGATTTTCAACGAGAGTAGTATATAAGGGGGTCATTGGGGTCATTTATAACAAGGATGTTTTGAGAGAAACTTGCAGTGTTAGCAAGTAGTCTTGTAGTGTTAGCGTTGGAGATAGCAGTGGAGGAATATCAGCAGGAGGATTAGGAGATTGTCGGAGCTCTGCCAGTAAGAGGCAAGCAGTATTTGTATCTCTTGATTTGCTGAAGTTTAATATATTTCTCATCTGTAGTACTGGTTTTCCCTACAGGGTTTTTCCAGGGAAAATTGTCTGAAAATATTGTGTTCACCTTGTTGGGTATTTCTTATGTGTTTGTATTTGTGAAGTTACAGTTGTGTTATTTTCCAGTATTTGTTGATCAAATAATCTTACAAGATAGGAGGTTAATAATCAGTAGCTGTAATAGATTTTTCACATGGTATCAGAGCTTTGTTCGGGTAGAAGAGATTTACCCTAGGTGAAAGAAAGTGAGGGTTTATAAAACCCAGTTTAAGCTCTTCAAAATTATTATTATTGTTTTCTTTTAAGATGGCCTCAGCAGGTTTAAGAGATCAGGACAGATTGGATGGAGCCTCGAATTTTGGTGTCTGGAAAGCCATAATTTCTTTATTGCTGGAAGAGAATGGTATCAAGGAATATGTGACCACTGTTGTACCTGTACCTACAGATGCAACACAACTCTTAGCATATAAGAAGGAAGATGCCAAGGTGAGGAGGCTGATTCTTGATGGTGTCAAGGATCATATTGTTCCGCATATTGCAGAGTTAGATACAACGAAGACGATGTGGGATGCCATTATGAATATGTACCAGAATGCTAACACTAACCGGAAGCTGATTCTCAGAGAAAAGTTGAGGAATACCCGAATGAATAAGGGAGAAGACGTCACAAGTTACCTCACCAGACTTAGACTTGTCAAGGATGAATTGGCAGCTATTGGAGACAACCCAAGTGATGACGAGCTAGTGAGAATAGCCCTAAATGGGTTTACTAAGTAGTGGGATGTCTTTGTTCAAGTCATCAATGGACGAGACACCTTATCGAGTTGGGATCGACTATGAAGTGATTTCACTCAGGAGGAGCTTAGACTAAGTCTTGTCAATGGAGCCAACATTAAGAGTTATAAAAGTGAGGTGGACCAGGAAAATGTTGCCCTAGCGGGTAAAGGGAAAGCAAAGAAGGGGTCTAGTAAAGCATCAAATTCACAAGGTGAAAAGAAGAAGAAAGATTTTTCGAAGATCAAGTGCCATGGCTATCACGAGTTTGGCCACTATGTCAGCGATTGCCCAGAAAGGAAGAAGAATGAAAAGAAAGGCAAGAAGCAAGTTGCGGCTTCAACAAGTGCAGATGAGCTCTCTAGTAGAATAGAAGATGAGTTTGCACTCATAGCATGTATGGTTAGCTCAACCTCATAGAGTGTTCGGTACATAGATAGTGGGGCGTCATATCATATGACAGGAGTTAGAGAATACTTCTCCAGTTATAAGGAAGAGAGCACAAGAATCTAGATCTCTATGGGGAACATGTCCAAACTCAACTCAGTTGGGAAAGGGACTGTTCAGTTTTAGAGGGAGAGTGGTAAGATTATTCCCCTTCATGATGTGTTGCATGTTCCAAGCTTAGGGATGAATTTGATTTCTGTATCTATCCTTTAGGACAAAGGGTACAATGTACTCTTTAGAGGGGCACATGTGTTGATCAAGCACAAGGATTGGAAATCACCCACAGCTATTGGAGTTAGGAGCGGTCGGCTTTATAGGCTGCATTTTGATATTCCTAAGGCACTCATGAGCAACAGTAATCTTAGAGATCAGGGAGAGCTATGGCATAGAAGGATGGGCCATATCCATCATGGAGCCCTTAAATTACTTCATGAGACAGTGACAGGTGTTCCTGAGGTGAGCACAGAGCACGATGATGTATGTAAGGGATGCGTGTTGGGGAAGTTTGCTAAAGCATCTTTTCCAAGGAGTGACACTAGATCTAAGGGCGTTCTTGATCTAGTACATTCAGATGTATGTGGACCAATGTCGACGAAATCTCTCAGAAGGTATGAGTACTTTGTTACTTTTATTGATGATTTCTCCAGGAAGACATGGATATACTTCTTGAAGACCAAGGATGAGGTTTTCAGTCGCTTCCAAGAGTTCAAAGCTCTTGTGGAGAATTCGACAGGAAGGAAGATAAAAGTTCTTCGGTCAGACAATGGAGGTGAGTACAAAAGCAATGAGTTCCAGGAGTTCTATACCAGAGAAGGAATCAAGAGAGAGTGGACTATTCCTTACAATCCGCAACAGACTGGAGTTGCTGAGAGGAAGAATCAGTCTATAACGGAGGCATCAAGGGCTATGTTGCATGACCAAGATTTACCCTGTTATCTGTGGGCAGAGGCATGCAATACAACAGTATACATACAGAATAGAGTTCCACATAAAGTACTAGGGAGGATGACACCAGAGGAAGCATTCACTGGGAAGAAGCCAGATGTCAGTCACTTTAGGATCTTTGGGAGTTTGGCATATTGTCACATTCCTAAGGATACACGTACCAAGTTAGATCAGACTGCAGAGAGAGGGTACTTTGTGGGGTACAGTGAAATCTCTAAGGCATATCGGATATTCATTCCAGGGACCAGGAGGATTATTGTTCGATGTGATGTCAAGTTCATGGAGGACAAGGCATTTAGAAGGTCTAGAGATTTGCCAGTAGATGATCAGAGTGAGCAGCCAACAGAAGCTCCAAGGATCACTCAATCGATTCAAGGGCAGCAAAGCTTGAGTACAGTTACTATTACAAGCATAGACTCAGGAGGAGAGAGTTTTCAAAGTATGGAGCAACATGTACAAGAAGAGATGCATCAAGAAGACATGGAGCTTGATATTTCATCCTCTACAGTTGGCAGCAAGAACTGTGAGGTTCAACAGACACAGAAGAATACTCAGGAGTTAGTGGTTACTCCTAGGAGGAGTGATAGACAACGGAAACCACCAGCCAGGTATGATGACTATGTTGCATTAGTTAGTATGTTGGCAGATAGTGAACCTTCTAGCTATTAGGAGGCTGCACAACATCAAGTGTGGCAAGAAGCAATGGTTGAGGAGTATACTTCAATTATGCAGAATGATGTGTGGGAGGTAGTGCCTAGACCAACAAATAGGGCAGTGGTTGGATCACGTTGGATTTATAAGATCAAGCACGGTGCAGATGGTAGCATCGAGAAATATAAGGCAAGGTTCATGGCAAAGGGGTTATCTCAGAAAGAGGGAATAGACTACGAGGAAACATTTGCTCCAGTTGCCAGGTATACTTATATACGAGCTGTAATCTCAATTTCAGCACAGATGGGATGGCAGATCCATCAAATGGATGTCAAGACAACGTTTCTTAATGATGAGTTGAAAGAGGAGGTATACATAGAACAACCAGAAGGCTTTATAACACATAGCAAAGAGACCCACATGTGTAGATTGAAGAGAGCATTGTACGGACTCAAGTAGGCTCCCAGAGCGTGGTATGAGCGCATTGATAGTTACTTGCAGGAAATGGGCTTTGTGAAGAGTGAGGCAGATGCTAATCTCTACTACTTGGTAGTTGGAGGTGATATTCTCATTCTTGTTCTATATGTAGATGACTTGTTTCTTACAGGTTCACTGGGGCTCATAGAAGAATGCAAGAGGGATCTTGCAGCGGAGTTCAAGATGAAGGATTTGGGACTTATGCACTACTTTCTAGGCATGGAGGTATGGTAGAAATATGGAGAGATTTTCCTTGGGCAAGGGAAATATTGCATGGAAATCTTGAAAAGGTTCAGGATGGAAGATTGCAAGGCCATGTCTACACCCATGATCATGAATTGGAGGAAGGTAGACACATCCAGGGAGAAGGATGTAGACCGCACCTTATACAGGCAGTTGATTGGTTCTCTCATGTATTTGGTCAATACCAGGCCAGATAGAGCATTTGCAGTTAACTCTCTTAGTCAGTTCATGGTTGAGCCAAAGAGAGTGCATTGGACTGCGGCAAAGCATGTGCTGCGTTATTTGTGAGGTACAATCGAGTATGGAATTAGATATGCTTGAGGTGAAGGAATCAGGTTGATGGGCTATACTGACGTAGATTGGGCAGGTAGTACAACGGACAAGAGGAGCACTTCAAGGTGTTGTTTCAGTCTGGGATCAGGAGTTTTATCTTGGTTCAGCAGGAAGTAGAAGTCTGTGGCTTTGAGTTCAGCAGAGTCGGAGTACATAGTAGCTAGCATGGAAACATGTGAAGCTATATGGCTTCAGAAGTTGCTAGTAGCCTTGTTTGGTTAGAAGGTTGAGACTACGGTGATACATTGCGATAATCAGAGTTGCATCAAGTTGACTGAGAATCCGGTGTTTCATGATAGGTCAAAACATATAGACATCAAGTATCACTTCATCAAAGATTGTGTACAGCACGGGGTTGTTAAGCTACAGTTTGTACCTACAGATCAGCAGGTAGAAGACATTCTGACAAAGGCATTGGGGAAGGCAAAATTTATCTTATTAAGAGAGATGTTGGGTGTCATGCAGAACAACTTCCTCGCTAAGAGGGAGTGTTAATCTTAGTAATTTGTAGCTTGGACAGCTGTTTGTCCTCATCTAATTGTTATTTGGACAGGCTAGAATTTAGAGAAATAGTTGCTTTTGTCAAACAAATATTGTTAGGATAAGAACAATTGTTATCTAATATTGACTCCTTTTAGGTGACACCTCATAACCAAGGTTGTTATGGTTATTGAGTTGTCTTAATCTTAGCCGATCATTTGTATTAATCTTGGCCATTGATTTTCAACGAGAGTAGTATATAAGGGGGTCATTGGGGTCATTTGTAACAAGGAAGTTTTGAGAGAAACTTGTAGTGTTAGCAAGGGCGCAGTGATAGCGTTGGAGATAGCAGTGGAGGAATATCAGCAGGAGGATTAGGAGATTGTCGAAGCTCTGCCAGTAAGAGGCAAGCAGTATTTGTATCTCTTGATTTGCTGAAGTTTAATATATTTCTCATCTGTAGTACTGGTTTTCCCTACGGGGTTTTTCCAGGGACAATTGTCTGAAAATATTGTGTTCACCTTGTTGGGTATTTCTTATGTGTTTGTATTTGTGAAGTTACAGTTGTGTTATTTTCCAATATTTGTTGATCAAATAATCTTACAAGATAGGAGGTTAATAATCAGTAACTATAATAGATTTTTCACATCTGACCTTTTTCTTTTCATTCTTTTAAAGAAATCGTTGTAAGACATGGTCAACAAGGTATCCATTTTCTTGACTACGTCCTCCTCTGTTGTCCGCACCTTCATAACACCACATGGATAAATATAAGAAGTTAGTTAAATTATGAAATATGAATGTTTGCTTCAAGAAACATATAGGACAAATGATGCCTAATTTCATTACTCAAGATTCCATTCTACTCACCATGAACAAAAGGTCTTTGTTTTTGTACTTTTCCTTGACGTAAAAATAAAAAATGATAAGTTGAATGTCGACTACAACTACACATGGGTGCAACAGGGACACAATTATTAATAGACATGATGACATGCCTGCTTCTTATCCTTGTGCGTATCCAACGACTAGTGCATTCCATGATGCTTTGTTTTTATGTATTTCATCAAACAACTAGGATGCTTCCTAGGCACTGTCACATATACCAAGCTCATTTTTGTCAGCTAAATTATCCTCTTCATTAATATGTAACAGGAACCACACAGTCAAAATGGATTAACTGAATCTAAATCTGAGTGCTTCGTAGGCTACTAAGGGAACTTGACAACTCGCACCTAATGGGGCAAGACTCGAGTTAGTGACCCTTACATAAACATTCTCGTTGACCTCGAAGGTTTTTCTTAGTTTCCTTCACTAATTTCTGGTTGTGACTGCATATGCCAAAGCTTTCCTTAGAAAATAATTTCCATTCATACAATACATAGGCTTGATAGAGGAGGTAAACCAATGAAATGTCTTAGCTAATTCTAAATTCGATCTCTTTGCAAGCTACTGAGGGACCATGATGACCAATAACTAAAGGTGCGAGATTCACGTTATTGATCGTTACATCCATATTCTCCATGCCTTTGGAGGTTCTACGGATTCTCTTTCACCATTCACTGTAAATTGGGAGCTTGCACATGTCAGACTACAATATGTTGTTGTCATTTCTCGCCATGCCCAAACCAAACCAAAAAAATGTTAAACATCAACAATAATGCACTATCGTGGGTCCATTCATTGATATATTTAGGGATGAAAGTAGAAAAATGTCTTGCATATTGCAAATATTCTAGATATTGCACATGGTGAGGAGACCCATCCTAGTTTCCAGAGTTGTTTTAACTTCCTAGCTTAATTATTGGTGCACCTAGTTTTTGTACCAAACATATTCAAATTATCCATTTCCCTCCAATTCAAAGCATTAGACTAAAATGAAAATACTTTTAAATCATACGCTACACAAAAATGTAATTTTTATCTAGTGGTACTTAGGTCTCCCCTACATACTTGCATATTACATGTGGCAACGGGACCCATTACAATTTCCACGGCTGTTCCTAGCCAAATAATATTTGGCCTATTGTGCTCCATGTTTATCTGTCGTAACCAGACTCACTTGCGACAAGTCTGCTCAATAATATCTAGGTGCCTTCTCTTGACCATTTTATTGCCTCCAAATAAATGGTGGGGAACAGGCACCTGGATGAGCATTGCCTGGGTGTATTTGGTAGTGAGTCAATAATCCTTCAACAACATGAAAATGGATGCTAATGCCATGATAGCCAAAATATGGTCTTTCATTGTCCTCTTCACTCTGCTCCAAAATCTTCTTCCTCCTCAGTTGCATCAAATCTTAATGCGATTGTTGGAGATGTGGAGTCTAACTGCAAGATAAGGTGGCATTTTTCTCTTTCCTTGATTTTGGGAGGAAAGCATGGTCATGGATAAAAATAGCATTGTCTTATAAATAGACGGGAGTTGTTACTTTTATGTTTATAAATATCGCATTGTCTTATTAATAGATGGGAGTTGTTATTTTTATGTTTATCTTATTTATATGCATGTCTTATTTATAAGCATGCTATATTTAGGTTGTTTGTGGTTGAATAAAACTTTTTCAAAGAGGTGCACAAGTTATGTATATGTGCATGGATTTACTCTTTAGTATATGAAAAAGAGAGAATTGTACTATATTCCTCTAGACTGAATAAAGGAAAAGGTTGGCTTGTTTCTGGTGGATGTATCCCACATTGGGTGAACCACGTTAAACCTTGGGTTTATCTTGTGATTGCATGCTTATATTATTTCTGTTTTAATTTTTTTTATTGCTCATTTGTGTTTAGATCCTAACAACTGGTATCAGATCAAGATTTTGTTTTGTCAGAAAAAGCTCACAAGAGGGTTTCTTGTTCAAGTGGGAGCAATGACAGAAGATAGCAGGTTCAGGGTTGAGAAGTTCAACGGCCAGAAATTTCAGCTATGGAAGATGTAGGTAGAGGATTGCCTATATCAGTAGGATCTTTATCTACCATTAAAACGGAAAGCTTTATATTCGTTAGCTATGAAAGATGAAGAATGTGATGTTCTTGATCGGAAGGCATTGGGAACGATACGGTTGTGCTTGGAAACTATGGTAGCTTTCAATATTTCTACGGAAAAGACAACGGTAGATCTAATGGAAAAATTGGGTAAATTGTATGAAAAGCCCTCAGCTTCCAATAAGGTATATCTCATGAAAATTTTATTTAATATGAAGATGTCATATGGTGATTCAGTAAATGATCATTTAAATGAATTCAACATGGTTACTAATCAATTAAGATCTATAGGAGTAATTTTAGATGATGAAGTTAGGGATTTTTTGATTTTGTGCTCATTGCCTGAAAGTTGGAATGATTTGGTTATGGCTGTGAGTAATTCTATTTTTGGTTCAAACACTTTAAAGTTTAATGATGTTATTGGTGTGATTTTTAGTGAAGAGATAAGAAGAAAAAGCACAAGTGAGTCATCTGGTAATGCTTTGAGTGTAGAGAATAGGGGAAGACAGAAGGAAAAAGTAAAAGGTCCTAGACATTGTGGAAAGTCTGAAAAGGGCATATCTAAATCTAGAAGCAGGATGCTATGCTGGAATTGTGGAAAAGCAGGACATGTAAAGAAATATTGGTGGTCTTTAAAATAAGGGAAAGATAAAGAAGAAGGGAGAAAAGAGGAAAACATAACAGGTGATGTGTTACAAGATGATTTTATTCTTTCTTTAGATAGTAAATTAGAATCTTGGGTTTTAGATTCTGGTGCTTTATTTCATGCAACTCCTCATATACAATATTTTCAAGATTATGTTCAATGGAATTTTGGGTAGGTATATCTTGGTGATGATGAGCCATGTAACATTGTTGGAAAAGGTAGTTTTCATGTTAAATTGTGGAATGGTTACTCTTGGGTGTTGAATAATGTCAGGCATGTTCCTAGCTTAAGGCGGAATCTAATTTCTGCAGGGTAGTTAGGAGATGAGGGTTATATGGTTATATTTACAATAGATTCTTGGAAAGTTACCAAGGGTTCTCATGTGGTATCAAGAGGTAAGAAAGTAGGTACTTTGTATTAATCCACTGTTAGTACTGATCCATCTTCTATTTTAGCTACTACATGTATAGACACAACTATGTGGCATCACAGACTTGGCCATATGAGTGAGAAGGGGATGAAGATTTTACATTCACAAGGAAAGTTGTCAGATTTGAAAAACATAGACTTGGAATTTTGTGAGCATTGTGTATGGGAAACAAAAGCATGTGAGATTTATCAAGGTTGGATTAACCAAGAAGGGAGAAACAAGTTTAGAGCTTATTCATATGGATGTGTGGGGACTGTCTCAGGTATCTTCTCTTTGTGTTTCATGGTATTATGTTACCTTTGTTGATGATGCTAATACGAAGGTTTGGGTTTACTGTATAAATAAGAAATCTGATGTATTTAATACTTTGAAGAAGTGGAAATATTTGGTTGAGATTGAAATAGGTTTGACGCTAAAGTGTCTCACATTGGATAATGGTGGAGAGTACTGCAACAATGAATTTAATAACTATTGTTCACATAATGGAATATGTAGGGTGAATACAGTTCCTTGAGACACCACAACAAAATGGTGTGTCAGAAAGAATGAACAAGACTATCATGGAGCGTGTAAGGAGAATGAGATTGCATGTTGGATTGCCCTTACAATTTTTGGCAGATGTTGTAGATACTACTATTTACTTGATAAACAATGGACCTTCAAGTGCTTTAGAAGGTGGAGTACCCGAGGAGGCTTGGACCGGTAAGGAGGTAAATTATTATTTTTTGGAAGTTTTTGGTTGTGAGGAGTTTGTGCACATTGATAAAGAGAATAGGACCAAGATAGAATCTAAGTCAAAAAAATGTACTTTCATTGGATATGGCACTGATGGTTTTGGATTCCGGTTGTGGAGTTTAGATGAGAAGAAAATCATTAGGAGTAGGGATATTATTTTCAATGAAAGGGTTATGTACAGGGAACAACTATAGGATAAGAAGCTGGAAAAGTCTGAGTATGTAACACTTAATGAGATAAAAGATAGAGAAGTGCTCAAAGGACTGGAAAATCAATAAGTTGTCACCAATCCTGGCATAGTCGGTGTTGATTCTGTAGATCAAAATCAACAAGAACAACAAGAGCCTCAAAATCCAAAAAATCTTGTAAGACATTCTACTAGGGTAAGTAAGCCTCTTACACGATTATCTCCGTATGAGATTTACTATTGTTTATTGACAGATGGTGGAGAACCAGAAAGTTTTCAAGAAGCAATGCAGATAGAAACATGGAAAAAGTTGGAGCAGGGTATGGATGAGGAGATGGACTCCTTGGATCACAAACAAACTTGGGATTTGGTTCAGTCACTTATAGGAAAGAGAGAATTGTAGAACACGTGGGTTTATAGGTTGAAGGAAGAAGAAGGTGAAAAAAATAGGTACACGAAAAGACTTATTGTGAAGGGATTTGCATAGGGAAAAGGTATAGACTTTGATGAAATTTTCTCTCCTGTTGTTAAAATGACTTCCATTAGAATTGTTTTAAGTTTGGTAGTTGTGGAAAATTTACATCTTGAACAATTAAATGTAAAGCCTAATTTTCTTCATGGTGATTTGGAGTAAGAAATATATATGGAGTAGCCATAGGGATATGAATTTAGGGGAAGTAAAATTTGGTTTACAGATTGAAGAATATCTTGTATGGCCTTAAGCAAGCTCCAAGGCAGTGGTATTTGAGATTTGACAAGTTCATGATAGAACATGGTTACTCTAGATGTCATTCTGATCACTGTGTTTATTTTAATAGACTATATAATGGCCCTATATTATCTTATTGTTGTACATGGATGACATGCTTGTGGCAGGATCAAACTTGTAGGATATAAATGAGCTAAAGAGACAGTTAGCCAATACATTTTCCATGAAGGATTTAGGTGCAGAAAAGAAAATTCTTAGCATGAGAATCAATAGAGACAAAGAGTAAAATATTGACTTTGTCTCAAGAAGAGTATGTGAACAAGGTGTTGGATAGGTTTAGGATGTAGGATGCAAAACCAGTAAGTACACCATTGGCATGGCACTTCAAGTTGAGTAAAGAATAGTGTCCTAAAACATATGAAGAGATTGAATATATGTCTAGAGTTCCATATGCTTTAGCAGTTGGAAGTTTGATGTATGCTATGGTATAAACAAGACCAGACATTTCCCATGTAGTGGAAGTTGTCAGCAAATACATGAGTAATCCAGGAAAGGAGCACTGAAATGTAGTCCAATGGGTTCTCGGATACTTGAGAGGGACTAGTAGCAAGAAGTTGTGCTATAGAGGGTCAAAGGTTTCTTTACATGGATATGTTAATGCAGACATAGATGGAGATTTGGATGGTAGGAGGAGTACCACAGGTTATGTATTCATTGCTGGTGGCATGACAGTTAGTTGGATTTCTAAACTGTAAAATATTGTTGCCTTGCCTACTACAGAGGAAGAGTATGTTGCTACTACAGAAGCAAGCAAGCAGATGATATGGATATATCGGTTCATGGAAGAGTTGGGAAAGAAGTAAGAGGATTACAGGTTATTCATTGATAGCCAGAGTGCAGTTCATCTTGCCAAGAACTCAACATTCCATTCGAGAACAAAAAATATACAACTCAAGTATCACTTCATTAGATCATTTTTGGAGGATGGGAAATTGGTGTTGGATAAGATCCATATAATATAGAATCCTGCTGATATGTTGACAAAGGCAGTGACAAAAGAGAAGCTGGAAGGTTGTTCGGCTTTGATAGGTCTTCAAGATTGATCTTGAAGAAGAGAAATGAGTTAGAGAAGAGTTCAAGGATGAGCTGTAATAGTGGGTTGCAATAGTTATTCTCCAAGTGGGAGATTGTTGGATATGTGGAGTCTAACTGCAAGATGAAATGGTAGTTTTATTTTTCCTTGATTTTTGGAGGAAAGCATGGCCATGGATAAAAATAGCATTGTCTTATTAATAGATGGGAGTTACTATTTTTATGTTTATAAAAATAGTATTGTCTTATTAATAGACGGGAGTTATTATTTTTATGTTTATGTTATTTATATGCATGTCTTGTTTATATTTAGGTTTCTTGTGGTAAAGAAAACTTTTTCAAAGAGGTGCACAAGTTATATATATGTGCATGGATTAACTCTTTAGAATATGAAAAAGAGAGAGTTGTAGTGTATTCCTCTGGAATGAGTAAAGGAAAAGGCTAGCTTGTTTCTGGTAGATGTAGCCCACATTGGGTGAACCACATTAAAGCTTGGGTTTATCTTGTGATTACATGCTTATATTAATCCGTTTTAATTCCGTTTTATTGCTCACCTATGTTTAAATCCTAACAACGCCTAATCCCAATGATGAAGGCAGAAAGTAGATCTCTAACGACAGATACACTACTAATAGCTCAACAACCATTGAGAAATTTATGTTGTTTGAGGATGTAACAAATTATGAAGCATTGATGATCAATTCCTTGCTTTATGACTTGGAGCGAAAGCAGGATTAATTAGAAAAGACATCAACTCAAGTGGGGACCACCTCTAGTTTGAATGCTGCAATCAAAATGGTCAGTCCCCCACAGAAGAATGCTTGCAATGTCCTCAATGAATCAATGGGAAAGGTGGACATCTTTGTACCGAGCAATAGAGATGAAAGATGGACGAAATTAAAGAAGAAAGCATTACATACGGTTCATCTGGTCATAACTCGAAGTCGAGAAAAAACTAACTTATGGCTTTTGTTGGGTCCTGGGTTGGGTAGTTGTTTTGCTGCTACTCGACTATTCTTATGCTTCTTGCGGCAGTTAGTCCACTGTCTTTGTGCTTCATGGTTCTTTCTAGCTTCTAGGCCTCTTTCTTTTTTGTATGTTTATTGTAATATTTGGATTTCGAGCCACATTGTTCTCCGGGATAAGATTCCCCCAAAAAAAACCTTTTTCCCTTGATAAAAAAAACAATCCATCTTAAAGAATTTAAGGTAACATTTGTCAAAACAAAGAAATTAGGCACAATCCATGGGAAGTTCAAATTCTCATTCAGCGAAAAGATATAATATATTCAAAGAGAAAAGAATACATACTATTTCTAGTCTATAGATTCCAACGTTGGCAGTGGAAGCCGATGTAGAAATCAATGATTACTACCACTAGAGTTGTAACTATGGTCATATTAATACAAGTCGTGTCAACATTGTCTTGTTATATTTGTCAATAGACATCATAGAAGTTTTGTAGTTTCACATATCCCCTGTTACAGTCCAGAATACGAGTTAGTTGTTATATACTTCTCAGCAGACTATGAGTTAATTATTGGGTATACATTATAATATCTTAACCCCATGTTTAGTAAAGTGCAACTCAGTTGAAGATAAGAACTGCCAGAATTACAAAGACAACACTATAATAGCCTAACGAAGTAAAAGTGCATATTACCTTCGATGTAAAAGACTTGAACATTTTTTACAAATCCTCCATGGGATAAAGCTATGTAAACTGTTCTTTGACGCAACACAACTTCTCCAACATAATTCTACTGACCTTTAAGTGTTCAATGTGAATGTTTTCCTCAAAACAATTAAATATATTTTTCTAGCGGAACTGTAAAAAACGTAAGCAAACTTCAAAAATAATAATGAAGTAAAACATACAATTCATATTTCCTGCTTTTTGGCCACTTATAACATAATGATTGATAATTCGAAGTTTTTCAACAAAGTAACCAAATTAAAGTAATGAGCACATGCACTGCTTATAACAATATGAATTCTGGATCAGACGTCACATATAGATATGAGCAGCTAAATGGAACACATCATCTATTGAAGACTAGGAATATATTAGCCAAGGCACACAATCTGCCCAATCCATTATTGAGATATAATATGAGAAAATGTGTGCCCTAGATGCACTGCTTTGAATACCCATGTTCCAGTTACCATGAAGCCAAAGTGAATCCTAACGTGAAATTTGAATTTGAAGTAAAATATAATTTTAAATCAATTCTTCTCAGAATTTCAGTGTTCCATTACAAGTTTTCAATTTTGTTATTCGCTTGGGTAAAAAACAATAATCAAATTTCAAATTAGGTTTCTACTCATTTAAATCTATCATTCCTCAAAGTTTCGTAGTCATAGAATAATGAGCTAACTTCGTCTAGCTAACTTTGTTTAGTTGTGGCTGAAAGCCGAATACTAGGCTAAGCCGAGTATTAATCATGCCTCTTCCTCTTTTATTCTGGGGTTTTCCTTCTCAAAATCATGTTAGGTATTTACTTCCACACCTGCCTGCAAAGATATAAAAAACTAACTTGGCCCCTGTTGGAAATATGCATGTGTTGCATATTTAATTCCAAACATAGCTTTTTAGGGAAGCTAATTTTAGTTTTCGTCTTGTTTTAGTTTGCTTTAGTTAAGTTAGCTTTATCTTATTTTTATCATTATATTTAATTCAAATAAATCTATTTTAATTCATGCATAGCATGCAACTATTTTAAAGCATGAGTTTAGATTTAGAATGCTCAGTTGAAGAGCTATTAGTCGGTGAGTTATTCTATTTAAATAACAATTGTAATTGCTTTGTATGCCCACACAAAGGTGTGAAATCTGCACAAGAAAGGAAGGATGTGCATTGAAAGCACATAGCTGCATGCACAACTTGATTGTGAAGAGTTGAAGCTCTGAGTATGATGAAGCTTTTATTAATGGAGATTATGCACAGCAGTGCTGGTTCGAATATTCATCTATTTATGCAAGTTATTTAAGTATTCTTTTTATTTCTTGTTTGTTGTATAAGACTGCAGATTTTTTACAAATTGGTATCAGAGCTAGGTTATTCCAGCAACTTCTTAAATTGGTAGCAAGATATGGCTTCTACATCTGGTATGCAGACACCGCAATTTAATGGAAAGAATTACGAATATTAGTCATTGACCATGAAGGCGCTATTCAGATCTCAAGACATGTGGGAGATTGTTGAAGATGGGTACACAGAGCCCACAAATGCAACAACGTATACTACACTTTCTCAAGCAGAGAAAGATACTTTGAAGGAGTTACGAAAGAAGGATGGAAAAGTTATTTTCTATATTCATTAGGCAATGCATGAAAGCATTCTTCCAAGAGTGGCAGCAGCCAGTCAAGCAAAGACTGCATGGGATACTTTACAAGTTGCATATCAACGTAAGGAGAAAGTAAAAACTGCCAAGCTACAGTTACTTCGTAGAGATTTTGAGAATTTAGAAATGAAAGATTCAGATTCTGTAGAATAATTTTTTACTTATGTAGTTGGCTTAGTCAATCAAATCAAATCCCATGGTGAGACTCTTGAGGATAGAAGAATTATTGAAAATTTGCTTAGAAGTTTGCCTACGAAATTTGATCCTTTAGTTGTTGCTATTGAAGAAATTAAGGATCTGAGTCAGTTTTCTATTGATGAGTTGCATGCATCACTAATCAATCATGAGCAGAGGATGAAAAGATCACATGCAAGTGTAGATCAAGCTTTTACATCTCAGACAACAGGTAGTCATGGCAAAAGAAGAGGACGTTTCAGCCCAAGAGGCAGAGGAAGAAGTCCATCTATAGGACGTGGCAGCGGTTCATCAAACTCAGGTGGAAGAGGACAGAATCAAGAATAGAGTTATGGTAAGAGACAAGATAAGTCTCATGTTCAGTGTCATTATTGCAAGAAGTATGGGCACTATGGTTATGATTGCAAGAAAAAACAATATGATCAGGAGAGACAAAATCAAAATCAGGTTGGAAGTTCTATTTCTAAACCTATGTTTATTGCATGCAGAAGGATTGCCAAAGAAATACCTTCTTTATCCCCTATTGAATGTAATTTGTCAAAAGAGAGTCCATGTGATGTATGGTATTTGGATTTAGGTTGCAGTAATCACATGACAGGTAATCTAGATTTGTTTTCTAGTTTGGATGATTCAGTTAAGAGTGATGTAACTCTTGGAAATAACAATATTGTGTCTGTGAAAGGAAAATGCACAGTTAGTATTCTACCAAGATAGGGGGAGAAAACAAGTATGCAAGATGTTTACTATGTTGCAAGTTTGAAACATAACCTTATGAGTATTGGACAACTGGTACAGAAAGGATACCGAGTCTATATGGAAGACAATGAGTGCGTGATTGTGGACAAAGCTCCTAGCACTCAGTTGATTGCAAAAGTGAAGATGAGAAGCAATAGGATATTTCCATTGATTTTGAAACCTGGACAAAAGAAGAAATCAGATCTGTTTACAGCAAAATTAGCAGCTCAGTTTGCAGCAAAGTCCTGCGTTAAGCCAAATTAGTCTTTTGTTGAGTCCTGCACTCAAATAGATGAGTCCTGCGCCAATGAAAATCAGGTCTACACTACAGCAAGCGAGTCTTGTGTTGATTCTTGCGTAAGTATAGTTGAGTCCTACACTGAAGGAACACAATCAGCTTTTCATTCAGTCATGAAGGATGAAACATGGCTTTGGCATCTATGGTATGGACATTTAAATTTTGGAGGTTTGAATTTATTACATAGAAAAAATATGGTTAAAGGTTTTCCATTGATTCAGAAACTGGAAAGGGTATGTGAAAGTTGTATTTTGGGAAAGCAACATAGAGATTCATTCCCAGTTGGAAAAACAGCAAGAGCAAGTGCACCACTTGAGATTGTACATTCAGATTTATGTGGATCTATGCAGACCACTTCTATTGGAGGTTGTATTTATTTTATGACATTCATTGATGATTACACAAGGAAGACATGGGTTTATTTTTTGAGAAATAAATCAAATGTCTTTGATACATTTCAGCAGTTCAAGGTATTAGTGGAGAAGTAAAGTGGATACTACATCAAATTTCTCAGAACAGACAGAGGAGGTGAGTATGTTTCTAATGAGTTTATGAATTTTTGTAGATAAAATGTTATACACAATCAGTTTACTACCAGATATACACCACAACAAAATGGTGTGGTAGAGAGGAAAAATATAACCATCATGGAGATGGCGAGAAGCATGTTGAAGGAAAAACATCTTCCAAATGAGTATTGGGTAGAAGCAGTAGCAACTTCTGTTTATTTTTTGAACATGTGTCCAATGAAAATTGTTAGGAACATGGTTCCTCAACAAGCATGGACTAATAGGAAACACAATGTTTCACATTTCAGATTTTTTGGTTGTGTAGCATATGCACATGTACCTAATGAGCTAAGGAAGAAGTTAGACAAAAAAGGAGAAAAGTGTAGTTTTGTTGGGTATTCAGAGAATAAAAAAGCATACAAGTTGTACAATATAGTCACTAGAAAGGTTGTGATTAGTAGGGATGTATAGTTTATTGAGAATGAAGCATGGGATGGAAGTATAGAGAAAATAGTAAGTATAGCAACATCTATTCCGCATGATGATATGACAGATGAAACTTTAGAGCAACAAGCTACTGTATCTACAAATCTTGGACATGCACCACAAGTTGTAGCAAAAGCTACACCTCCATCTACAGTCAGGAGGTCACCAAGATTTCAGCCATCTTCAGCCATGCAAGAGACACCACAGGGAACACGAGAAGCTACTCCATCACCAAAAAGCAGTCCTACATCAAATACTCCTGTGTAGCGGAAAACAAGAAGTCTAAGTGAGATTTATAATGTTGATACAACTAATTCATTTTCAGTTTTTGCATTATTTTCTCAAGCTACAGATCCAGTATATTACGAAGAGGCTGTAAAGAATGAAGTTTGGGAAAAAGCCATGGATGATGAGATTGATGCTATAGAGAAGAATCAGACATGGGAGCTAATGGATCTTCCAAAAGGAAAGGATGTGATAGGAGTCAAGTTGGTCTACAAGACAAAATACAATGTGATGGAAAAATACAAAAGCATAAAGCAAGGCTGGTTGCAAGAGGTTTTACGTAGCAATATGGAGTTGAATACAACGAAACATTTGCACCAGTAGCACGTTTGGAAATAGTAAGATAGGTTTTAGCAATTGCAACTCAAAAAAAATGGCCTATTTATCAGATGGATGTTAAATCAGCATTCTTAAATGGATTACTTGAAGAGGAAGTTTATGTAAATCAACCAGAAGGTTATGAGATTGAAGGTCACGAAGGAAAAGTATACAGATTGAAGAAAGTGCTCTATGGTCTCAAGCAACCACCTAGAGCTTGGTACAGTAGAATATATTCTTATTTGATTGAGAATGGTTTTAGTAGGAGCAGAAGTGAGCCTACTTTATACACCAAGATAAATGAGCAAGGTAAAATTTTAATTGTTTGTTTATATATAGATGATTTGATCATTATTGGAAATCTATCTACAGAGTCATTCAAATCATCCATGAAGAAGGAGTTTGAGATGATAGATCTTGGTCTTATGGATTATTTTTTGGGTATTGAAGTTCAATAATCAGAAGGTGAAGTTTTTATCTCACAAGCAAAGTATGCAAGTGACGTTTTGAAAAGGTTTAACATGTTGAATTGTAAGCCAACACCAACACCAGTTGTGGTAGGTTTGAAGTTGAGCAAAGAGGATGAAGGATCGTTTGTGGATCCAAAATTGTTTAAAAAGTTGGTTGGAAGTCTTATGTATTTGACGGCCACAAGGCCTAGTATCATGTATGGTGTGAGCCTCATATCAAGGTTCATGGAATCTCCAAAAGATTCACATTGGCAAGATGGAAAAAGAATTTTGAGGTATGTACGTAGAACAAGAAATCATGGAATTCTTTATTCAAGTTCAGATGAGTTCAAACTCATTGGTTATATAGATAGTGACAGTGCTGGAAGTATAGATGATCGGAAAAGAACATACGGCTATACTTTTCACTTTGGAACAAGAGTGGTTTCATGGGAATCAAAGAAGCAGCCCATTGTCACATTATCTTCAGTAGAAGCAGAGTATGTAGCAGCAACAGGAGCAACATGTCAAGCTGTTTGGTTGAGAAGAGTGTTGACAAATTTACAACAGAAACAAGAGGAAGCTACACATATTTTTTGTGACAACAACTCAGCCATAGCATTGTCCAAAAATCATTTTTTTCATAAGATGAGCAAACATATTGATACGAGGTATCATTTCATCAGGGAGCTGGTAAACAACAAGGAAATTTATCTTGAGTTTTGTACATCCGAAGATCAGTTTGCATACATTTTTACAAAGGCTTTAGCAAAAGAAGTTTTCATATATTTGAGAGATTGTTTGGGAGTTTTTGATCCTGCACATGGTAGATCTGAAAAAGCAAACAAAGCTCTAGAAGATCGAAAGCTATAGTTTGAAATTAAGTGGGAGTGTTGGAAATATGCATGTGTTGCATATTTAATTCCAACCATAGCTTTTTAGGAAAGCTAATTTTATCTTTAGTATTGTTTTAGTTTTCTTTAGTTAAGTTATCTTTATCTTATTTTTATCATTAGATATAATTCAAATAAATATGTTTTAATTCATGCATAGCATGCAACTATTTTAAAGCATGAGTTTAGATTTAGAATGCTTAGTTGAAGAGCTGTTAGTGGGTGAGTTATTCTATTTAAATAACAACAATTGTAATTGATTTGTATGCACACACAAACGTGTGAAATCTGCACAAGCAAGGAAGGATGTGCATTTAAAGCATGTAGCTGCACGCACAACTTGATTGTAAAGAGCTGAAGCTCTGAGTATGATGAAACTTTTATTAATGGAGATCATGCACAACAGTGCTGGTTCGAATATTCATCTATTTATGCAAGTTATTTAAGTATTTTGTTTATTTCTTGTTTGTTGTATAAGACTGCAGATTTTCTACAGCCCCCAACCAGCGCGCGCGTGCGCGCACACACACACACAGTAGCCAAAATCCACCCTGAATCATAAATTCTAAACCTCAAATCCTAAATCTGAAATCAATGAACAATATAGAGGATCTAAAAATAAATGGGTTACTTGTTATTAAGTCAAAACTGTAGAGTTTCCCTTAAATTAGTTATCTTAATCAACATAGTATCTAAGGTGTAGGATAATCACATGATTCAGTCTAATTCAGTTTAGTGCCACCTATTTGAGTATATTCCAATTCGAATAATCTCCTCACAAATAAAAATTCATAGCTCTCATGTAATGGTTAAAAACTTACATGGACTAAAAAAAAAAGGTTTTAAAGCAATTCTCAAGAAAAACCAAGGGTGACTAATCAAGGTGAAACATGATATTTTTCGTTTGGCATGAACATCCATTAAAATATCCTAGTTAGTGGCAACTCACTTTACAAAGTGTTGGTTCCAGCCCCAATGCTAGGTATAGCACCAACTGGTACCTAACACCAGCACAAGAGCACCTTAGCATCAACACCTGCAAATGGTGCCAACACCCAACAATGTCTCCAAGAAGCTGAAAAAATAAAATGTAAATAGTTTTTTTTCCATAATAGTTCCTCTTTGTCTCCCTCATCAAGAATTGTATAAATATCTATCATATCAGTTCTAGAGGGTTAAAACTCATATTCATGAAGTTGTATCATTACACTTTGACAATTTTGCAATCCGCCTTCATAATTTCTTATATACAACCACAAAATAGTAACAAATCTGATTCAGTTCCACATTTCTTTTGTTTGTGTGGCTGAATAGTTGGTCTTTGTTTTTGAATTGGATTTATATTCCAGTTGCAATGCTTGTGTACTCTAGTTGTTAAGGCATAAACCACTTCCATCTATGGAACATTAGGTTCTTTGCAATTTAGCATGTTATCCCCTAATTGTTATAGGATCTAAAAAAAATTCATAAGGCCTATGTATGCAATAGAGAGTTGAAAGAGAACTAAATAAATTCAATGCTATGGAAAATTGAGCATGAGAAGTTAAAATGCAAAAGAATAGACAACAGTAATTTTCCAATGACCTCCACCAGCAGATACAAAACATAAAGTAGAGTAATATTATTAGTTTCCACAATGCGACACAAATTTAGAAGGGAACATGAAGGATTTCAAGAAGTAACACATTGAGCATTTCATCCCAAATAAAAAATAAAGTATTCATAATATCAAGAATGGAAAGCTAACCATGAAGAGGTTACAAAAACTGTAGAAGAAGTTAGAGTTCAAGTTTAGGATTTGCTAAAGGTTAGGTCTAAAATTAAGGGTTATATACCTATTTTCTTATTATAAGTTGAAAGCCCTCACCTTGCGTATGCAGTAAATTTGTCTGATAATTTTCTTTTATTTTTTTTCCTTCACTGTAGATAAATAAAGGTTTTTTATTTTGAGGACTGATGCCCCTAGGAAAACATTTCAGATTTTGGGTTTATAAAACTCAATCCATTTCAGTCTAGAAGCCTACTATGACAAGAAATATATATCTTACTGACTGAAAAAAAAATGTACATCCCTTGATATCCCTAACAGTTGATTGAGTGTATCTTAATAGGAATAAAAAATATTTGAATGAAGTACAATAACCTTCAAATGTTGAAGAACAACACAATCATTCAAACAAAAAAATTAGCAAAAATGTTGGAAAGAAAACTACACACGCCAACAAATTTTGTAAGAAAAAGGAGCAATATTTTTTTTAAACGCAGATTTAAGAAGCTTAGATAAAAAAGGAAAATTTAAGAAGCGTAGATAATAACAATACAAATTTAAGAAGCATAGATTCGCAAGCAAGTTATCACACAAAAAAATATGGTTGAATACTTGAAGCCTTGAGAATTAAAGGGAAGTTAAACAAGTTGTCTCTCACTAAATAAAACACAGAAATCAACAAAAAATAATTTGAGAGCATTTAAAATACTTGAACTATATTTTGAAGAATTAGTAGGGCTTATACAAAAATTTGCAAGGTTACGGAGCCTAAATTTTCAAGGAAAACTATCAAAAAAATAAAATTAAGAGGAGCCTCACTTTTTTTTACGAGCATATGATAGATGGAAATAAACATCAATTGTTGTGTGGAACCACTTATTTAATAATGGTTATTAATTCATTTTAATATGGAAGCTCTTATCTACTACTTGCTTTATGGGGAAGGTAGGACCCATTGACAAGTTGTAAGGAATAAACTCTTGATGAGGTCATATCCTTCTAGATTCTAATACTTATATGTGTTTGTGTCCATATCTCAAAGGAGAATGTTGTCATGAGTTGAAAGAGCTATGGGAAAGAAATTCATTGGTCAAGTGCCTCCTACATGTAAACTTCAACTCAATCCTATTCAATATGAATACCCCTAGTTCAATAGCTAAAAGTAGTGAAGGCCATCATGAAGAAGTGTAGTAAGGATGTTTTGTGCAATGTTATCTAGCATGGAGAAAAATAAAATAAAAAGATGGTAAAGCATCTACATGATTTATATCTTATTTCACTTGTCTTGATACCTTCCCAGGGCTCCAACATGAACCAACAGAAGCTTCCAAGATAGATAGGAGATAAAACCTTGCGCACGAATTACGACCTTAGCAATTGATGGAAATAAAATTTAACGTGGCTTCCTCTCCATAAAGAAACCAAAATTCTAGATAATCTTCTAGAAACTAAAAAAAATATGATGAGTATTAGGGTTTGCATAGAAATACCAGATCGAAAGTGACAAAATGGAAGCATAAATAGGTGGTATTTATCATGTAGGTTCAATGTTGACACGTACGGTGAACAAGCTAGAAGCTGGGAAAAGGACAACCTCTTAAGTATTAAGGATAGTATGGAGGGCAGGGCTAGTAGGGGTTCCATGAATTTTGCCACAAAATCAGATAATGAAACAACCATTTAGTGTAGCATCCATGATTTATGTAGTAGTTACTTAGATCTGTAATGTGGGGAGGAGAGGCATGTAAATTGTAAGGGTAGAATAGAGGCAACCATACCCCCCTGTTCAAATTTCTAACTGGATCTACTTGCATATGGTTCAAGATTCCAAAAATACCCACATGACAGTCCACATGACATTCCTTCCAACTCTCCACCAACTGTAAGGCTCAAAATCACCCATACATTCTGGTTGATTATGGAGCTGTATTTCTTCACAAAGGCATGCATTTAAGGTTTACTAGTTTACACAATAACCACCATCAATCACCTAGGAGGAACTAGCATCGGCCAGGAAATCAGCACTGGTCATCATCATGGAACTAGTATCGGTCAGGGAACTAGCATACCTATGCATTTATTTTTTTATTTTAGATGTGAGATTAGATCAAACATTTGATGAGAAGGTGATCTAAAGGTTATAAATGCATAGATAATGTTCTCTAACTTAGTATAAGCTTATATAAACTAGAAAATTAGGGTTAGAATATAAGGATAGATGAAGAATGTTAGTTCTCCTTGGTTGAAGATGAAGAAGAAGAAAAAGAAAAAAAAGGTTACATGAAGACAAACCGTCAATGGAGAGAAGCTGGACAAAAATAAATATAAGGTACATCTGAATGGTGAGAAGGTGGTTATGTCTTCTACTATATTTCATTTTTATTGTCTTGTATCAATGTAATGGCTTGCATAGTATGCAAAGAACATAGTCTTTCATCTTGTATATTCACATGTTGTTGTGAGATCTTGTATTGTAGATCCATAGGTTATTATGAGATCTTGTATTGTAGATCCATGAGATCATGTTGTATTGTTGGTCCATAAGAATTTAGTATTATAGCTCATTGGAGAGATTGTGAGTATTGGATAGTATCTAGATATAGTAGAGGAGGTTATCTTCTTGTATGCACATGTTGATGTAGTCAGATAGAGGAGAGACTTACTTCTTGGTGCATAGATATGGTTGCACATTGGTAGACCCTTATGAGATGTCTTGTATGTAGATTCACATGAGAGCTTGGTTGTAATTTAGAGATGCAGTAGTTCTTGTTTATGTGATATATGCCGGTTGTTTGGAAGTACTGTTGTAGTGCTGTAATGTAGATCCATTTAGAGATCTGAAGGAGAGGAGATACTTTTGGAGAGATGCCTTGAACTCTTGTATTAAAGAGTTGGTTTGTATTCTTGTTATATTATATATATGAGATATCTATATTTGGTGGATGTAGCCCACATTGGGTGAACCACGGTACATGTTGTGTTATGTGTGTGTAATTTGTTTTGATTTGGATAATTCTATTTTATACTTCCACTACTGTAGATTTTGGGGAATTGTTTAGATATTGTGTGCATGATTGGGGTTTTTATTGAATCATAACACTTTTCCACAGTCCTGAATTCCCAACAAGTGGTATCAGAGCTTGGCTTAGCTTGGATTATCTTTTTTGTATGATACCAACAAGTGGTATTAGAGCGATAGATTTAGTTTTCAAAGTAAGGATTTGCTTCAGTTTTTGTTAGTGGTATTACTGACATATGTATGAGAGCACGATTTTGTTGTGCCTAATGTGAAAATCATAGAAAGATATTTAAATCTCAAGTGGAAGCTAGAAATGTGAGGTTACTTGAGAATATAGTAATTGACATCAGTTAGGTGGCAGCCAGTGTCAGCAGGGTGACTATGGTCGGTTAAATGGTGACCATGGTCAGTTACTGGGAAACCTGGTTTTAAATAGAGACTCGCAGATCTAAAGAAATTAAGAGATGCATGGAATGTGTCTTGTTTGTTGAGGTGTCCCTAGTTCTTAGAGGCACAAGCATGTTGGTCATATTGTAAATCCAGGTTATAGAGGTATGGTTTTATCTTGGTATTGCAGTGTTTGTATGTTTTGAATGTACATGCATCATTTGGGATTGCAGATCTGAGTATGAGATAGAGGAACACTTATGCATCCTTGGTGCAGTTAGATGCAAGAGCTTTAGTAGAGAGGCATAACATAAAAAAAATATGGGGCTTCCTTCAAAGAAGCATGTACTTCAGTTGAAGATGTAGTTGAGTGTCTTGGTGCTAGTAAGGTGATGTATTTCATCTTGGTGCAATTTATTTGCATGTAGTTTTTTTGTTTAAGATTTTTGTACAATATTTGGGTGCTTCTTGAAATGACTGGCTCAACACAGCTATCAACTTTGGTCATAGTAGGCACCTAGTTTGGTTTACTATGCCAATTTTGTGGCATTTTGTTCCTTCCAATAACACTGGCATTGGTCATAGAACCGATGTCACTGACAAAGTTTAACTGGTATAGGCTAGCTGACCATGGTCAGTCTTTGTGATAGCTTATCTATACAGGATTTTTTCAGTAGGAGAGGTCATGGATGGTTCAATTTCCTGTTTTGGAGGATCAAGTTTCTTGCACAAAGTGTACATAGAAGAGATGGTGTAGATCACTTCAATGTTTGAATCAGAAAGAGGATGGAGTTGGCTTGATTAGTCTAGTGAGACTTAGAGTTTGGTATCTCTATATGATTTATGTTTTATTTCTTTCTTTTGAAGCAACTGATATTATGTTTGGATTGTGTGCACAAGTAAAATATACACCATGGATATTTGGTGTGTTTGACTTTTATTTATGAGATGTGTTGTAATCTTGAGGACAAGGGTATCTAGTCTAAGGATGAGATCCTCAATGGAAATTCATGTTTAGACTCACAGTTGCAGGTAAATAAAGATGTTGAGTACACATGGATGAAAAGAAGGTGATTCATCTACTTCACAAGAAGTCTAAACTTCTGTGACGTAGAAGTTTTCTTTTTAAAGAAGGAAATCAGGTTTATATTTCTTTCATCTGGTTTTATTTCTCACTGATATATATTTTAGCTTTTGAGCATGTTTTTAGAAGCAATACAGGGGAGTTCATGTTGAGTGGGATAAATCCATGGTTGTGGCATTGCAGGTTGGACGCATATGTACGTGCAGAGTGAGAGGAGGATGTTACTATTCAAAGTAGCATGATGCACAAGTGGTTTTGGAGGACATCATGACTTTACAAGGTATTTTTTATTTTATTGCATGTTGATGCCACTTTGATTGATTTAGCTGGGTGAAAAAGAGAAAGCAGGTTTCATTGTTTGAAGCATTAAGAAGGAAAATATGTTTGTTACAGGTTTGATAGCAGTGTATATTTACCATTTATGGATGGTACCATTTGTTTGCTTTCATCTTGGTTGGTGTACAGAGTATATTCACGGAATGTTTGCTGGTATTTGCACTTATTAGTAGCATGGTTTAGCATGGTTGTTTGTCATTGAAATTAATGAACACAAGATTCATATTTGGCTTTGGAGTTAGTCGGTGGTAGACTTAGAGCTTCTAGATACCCTGGTGATATGGATGAATGTACATGGTCAGTTTGTACTTGTGGATAGATTTTCTTTTGTGTGTCTATGATGATGTAGATATATTTTTTGCACGTGGATGCCTATGAGCATGGTTGAGATGTGTATGAGCATGGTTGAGATGTGTATGAGCATGAGTAGGGGATGTTTGTATTTCCTCTTATTACTATGTTTCTCCATGATAGATATTCTACGTATGGTTGTCTTGGACATGCAAGTTATTTATGTAGGGTTATATTTTCAGATTGCAAGTGTTTGGATTCTTTGAGTTATGCAAGTGTTTTGGATGACCCACTAGCTACATGTAGTACTCATTTGGGCTTTAAACCCAGGATCTAGTTTTGATTTTGCATATTCTAGTTTGACTTGTCTTTGGTCAATTGTATTGGTGGTAGCATGGAGACATGGATAGATGGTTGGATAACATGCTTGGATAGCCATGGTTGCGATAGAAGCACAATACTTCAGTTTGAGTGGGATCTCTTGCATGTGTGTTAGTCATGATGGCTTGATTGCATGATAGTCTTGGTGTTATGATTCAGTGGTAGTGCTATGTATTGATAGCTCAAGTATCACGGATCAGTAGTAGCTTCATGTAGGTATGTGGTAAGTCATGGTTTGTTATATTATTGGTTTTATAAGGTGGTTTAATATTCCTGATTTTGAGAGAATTATTGAAGTAAGGAATAGATGTTCTTCGTGGTATGTAGAGGAAGGTGATGTATAGGTACAGGTTTAACAATTTATCTCCAAGTGGAAGATTTTTGAGTAATGGAGCTGAATTTCTTCACAAAGGCAAGCATTTGAGGTTTACTGGTTTACACAGTAGCTTGTGTTGGTCGGGGAACCAACGTCTGTCACCTAGGAGGAACTGACATCGGTCAGATAACTAACACCAGTCAACATCAAGGAACCGATGTCTTTCACCTGGGAGGAACTGACACTATCCAACATTAGAGAATTGTCACCAATCAGTGAACCGACACCAGTCAGCATTAGGGAATAGGCACCGGTTACCTGTGCATTTATATTTTTATTTTAGATGAGGGATTAGATCCAAACTTTGATTAGAAGGTGATCTAAAGGTTTTAAATTCATAATTAAGGTTCCTTAACTTTTTATAAGCTTATATAAGCTAGAAAATTAGGGTTAGAACATAAGGATAGAGGAATAATGTTCATTTTCCTTGGTTAAAGATGAAGAATAAGAAAAAGAAGAAAAGGGTTGCATAAATAAAGGGCTTCAATGGAGAGAAGCTGGACATAAGGAAATAGCAAGTACATTTGAATGGTGAGAAGGTGGTTATGTCTTCTACTGTATTTCCTTTATATTGTCTTGTCTCAATGTAATGTTTTGCATAGTATGCAAAGCACATAGTCTTTCATTTTTTAGATCCACATGTTGTTGCGAGATCTTATAGTGTAGATATATGAAATCATGTTGTATTGGTGGTCCATAGGAATCTAGAATTATAGCTTATTGGAGAGCTTGTGATTATTCTATAGTATCCAAATAAAGTAGAGGAGGTTATCTTCTTGTATGCACAGGTTGATGCAGTGAGATGGAGGAGAGACTTACTTCTTGGTGCACAAATATGGTTACACATTGGTAGACCCTTGTGAGAGGTCTTGTGTGCAGATTCACAGGAGAGCTTGGTTGTGGTGCAGATTCCTAGTTATGTAAGTGAAACGAATGATAAGAAGATTGTTCCAAGCCGCGATCTCAATTGATAATAGCACACGACATTAGATTTGTAAAACAGAAGAGCTAAAATACCATATATGGAAATCCATCATAATCCATAATGCTCAATACATTATAGTATAATGAATTGAATTATTCAATAAGAAATATGTACATATAGGACGAGGGAAGTGAAACTACTACCTAAATCAGTGTTGAATAACTCTCACTAACTAATATTGGTAGTTAAGTTAACTCTAAAAGACTAGTAAGTTAACTTCAACATAACTTAGAAGCTAACTCAACACAACTAGTAAGCTAACTCCACAGCAAGCTAGTACACCTAAGCAAGTGTAACCCTAACACAAGTGTAAGAATTATCCTAATAAATAAATAAAATGATAAATAATAACCTACACTAACACCCTCCTCGTAAGCATAGCTTAGGTGGGTGGAAAAGAAGGTGGGTCCCGACAATAAGGCCTGCTGAGGTACCCACGTACATCAACTAGGAAAAAATAGACACTGCAAGGTACCCAAAACCAGTAATAACAAAGTAGAGAGTAAAATCCTGCTGCAAGATATCCTCTAGAAGCTCAACTCCAAAAACTTGTACAATGCATTGAAGAAGTGTGGTGCACACTATGGTTTGAATCCATTGCTCGATCATATAACTAAAAAAAACTGACACTGAGCTTCACCAGAATAGCTCCATGCAAGGATACTGTCGATGGAGTGATGTCGAAAAGTGAAAAACAAACACTAAACATAATTTGATCAACTGCTACAAATAGGTGTGCCATGATCCAAGAAAAACCAAGGCAACAAGGCAAGGACACGAGATCCAAATAAATAGGAGTGCCACGATCCAAGAAAAATCCAAGGTAATAAGGCAAGGACACGAAACCCGAAGAAGCAGTATCAACACCACACCCTCCCATACTGCAGAATGGTTAGAGTGAAACCACAGATCTGTATGAGTTGTCAAAATAAACTACTTGAACACTGACAAACTAACACTAGGCTCCACTAGAATAGCTCCCCCACAAGAGAGACTGTTAACATGCCAAAAAAAGTGTCAAAAATACAGATCCAAAATATCTCAACAAACAAGAGAGATATAAATATATATACCCATAGATATAATAATGCAATACCCAAAATTTTAGGACGTTGGGCTCAACTGAAAATGCATCCACAAGTGATCACAACACCCTCCCAAATTTGACACTTTATAATTGAGTGCATGTAAATATTACAATGAGTAACAGTACCTTTTACATTTGAAATATGTGTATAAAAATTTCACCAATGCGTAGATCTCAAAAAAATACACAATTTCAAAAAAAAAATCACCTTAATCCGAGCTACGGATCAAAAGTTATGAGCTCTACAAGGTTTTGCTATTAAAATAATATTTTAATGCTGATCTTTCTAAAAGGTACATGTGACACCCAAATGTTGAAAGGGTAAAAGAATACGATACATGCTTGCAACCAAAGGATAAAAGCCTACGCCCAAAACCTAAAATGTCCAGAGGGTAAAAAATTGCATCCAGAGCGTGCACTCTTATATCCAATGGATAAAAGAATGCACCCAAAGGGTACAAATTTTTGTCTAGTGGATAAAAGACTACATCCAAAATCCAAAATACCCAGAGGGTAAAAGAATGCACCCAAAAGGTACATGCTTATATCCAATGAATAAAAGAATGCACCCATAGGGTACAGATCTGCGTCCAGTGGATAAAAGACTGCATCCAAAACTGAAATACCCAGAAGGTAAAAGAATGCATCCAGAAGGTAAATTCTTATATCCAATGGATAAAAGAATGCACCCATAAGGTACAGATCTATGTCTAGTGGATAAAATACTGCATCCAAAACAGAAATACCCAGAGGGTAAGAGAATGCATTTGGAAGGTACACGTTTATATCCAATGGATAAAAGAATGCACCCATAGGGTACAGATCTGTGCATCCAGTGGATAAAAGACTGCATTCAAAACTGAAATACCCAGAGGGTAAAAGAATGCGTACAGAAGGTACACACTTATATCCAATGGATAAAAGAATGCACCTAGATTTGAATGTCTTAAAACATGGTCGAGTTTACAGTTGATTCTATGGTTTTGGCACCTTACGAATCCAATGTACGCACTTATGTTTTGCATAAAAATGCATGCTACGAGAAAATTACTAACAAAATCCGAATACATGAAAAAATAAAACCCTTGCTTGCAAAGAAAAAACTTACAGATGGATGTCTACATCATCTATCACTCTAATACCATGAAAGAAATGATAAGAAGATTGTTCCAAGCTGTGATCTCAGATGATAATATCAGACCACATTAGATTTTCAAAACAGAAGAGCTAAAATACTATATATGGAAATTCATCATAATACATGATGCTCAATACATTACAATAGAATGACTTGAATTCTTCAATAAGAAAGATGTACATATAAGAAGAGGGAAGTACAACTACTACCTAAATTATTGGGGAATAACTCTCACTAACTAATATTGGTAGTTAAGTTAACTCCAAAATACTAGTAAACTAAATCAACATAACTGAGAAGCTAACTCCACACAACTAGTACACCTAAGCAAGCTAACCCAACAAGTGTAGGGCTAACACAAGTGTAATAATTATCCTAATAAATAAATAAAAGGATAAATAATAACCTTGACTAACATTAAGTTTTGCTGCTGGTTTGGAGGCACGGTTGTAGTGCACTCACGTAGATCCATTTAGAGATCTAAAGGAGAGGAGATAATTTTGGATAGATGCATTGTACTCTTGTATTGAATATTTGGTTTTACTCATGTTATATTATATATATGAGATCTCTATCTTTGGTGGATAGGTGGTCCTACACTTGAATGAACTCACGGTACATCTACCTAGAGGTATGTGTATGTACATTTTCTGATTTGACTTGAATTGTTGTAGTTTCAAAAAATTCCACTGCTATAGATGTTGGGGAACATGATGTCATCCTATGATGCGATCTATCTAAAACTAAACAATGCAATGGTGACCAGTATTCTCATCCTTCCTACAATGATGGCTGAGCCCATTATCAGCAACATTATCATGACCTAGTCCCAAAAAAACAATTGTCACCATTTTCGTCACCAATCTCAGATCAAGAGTTAGTTTTCCATCTCCAAGAACACTCCATTTGGCGCTAATACACATCGATGACATCCAGTTTTGTATAATGTGTGGGAACGAGATTAAAATGTCCGATGATGCCAAAAAAATAGTCTCTTTCCAGTTTCCTTCATGTGCGGAGCTCAATCACTTACAAGGAATTCAAACCCGTCGTCCACATCTGAGATTCCCAAATAGTTGTCAATAAGAATAAAAAAATTGTCGATGATGGAGTAACAGAAATTTTCTAATTTGTTCTATTTCCAACATGTCCGTTTTAACTACTTGTTATATCCACTCCTTGTTTACAAAGGCCAGCCTTGGTCCACCCAAGGTTTCATCTTAAAATGAAGGACTGTATCACCCCATTTGGTAAATCTATTAAAGCAATGCCTTAACAATGACTAGTTGGGAAGCTAATAGTGATCAATCTTTCCCCTGTTAAACTATCAGCCAATTGATGAAGAAATCTCATCCCAAACTTCTTATTGCTTCAAGAAAAATGTGTTCTACAAATGGACATAAGGACATTTTAGAGTGACATGCTGACTGAGATAGGTGAATGGAAACTCAAAAATTATATCCAAGGGATTTAATCAACCTAGGTGATTCTTGTGAAAGTAGAGAATCTTAATACGCCTTATGTACCTCTCAAAATCTATAGTTATCTTGTACAACATTAGCCTTAGAATCCACTTCCTAATCATGGTACAGACCCATGCTTTAAATTAGGGTCGCAAATCAACGACATATCGTCAAAAGCACTCATTTTCCCTCATATCATCATTAATTAATTACACTAAGCTAATTAATTAAGTTTACCTATCCAACAAATACCCTAATTAACGACCTTCCGTTAATAAATCACCTCTTCTATCTAGACTAATTAATTATTATTAATTAATTAGTTTCCCTTCCATTTAACCAATAAATCAATATTTAATTGATTTAATCCCCTTTCTAATAGCCTAAATCGTACTAATATTCTTCTAATTGGCTTCTATAAGCTTACACCTACCTATTAATTAATCACCTTTGATTAATTAAAATACCCCCAACTCCCATGACTTGCTAAACATGTATTAAACCCTTCTAAAGTAAGGTTACCTTTAATAAAGCAACCTTATCCATTCCTAATCATGTTTTACCTTTATCCCACATTCATGAGAATGTGTTGAATCCTTTATCCTTTGGGCTATATAAAGATCCCTCCACCTACCTTTTTACTTACACCTAAACTCCTAAGAGAGCAAATGCAAAGCATATAGCAAAGAGACTAAGAGCTTGCACCTTGCCCTTTTGAGAGTTCATCATCTTGAAGAGTTAATCCTCTTTCTTAAAGTGCTTAGGTCATATGGGAGGTGTCAAAAGGGTCTTGTAGCTCAACTTTGATAAGCCCCCATTCCTAGGTTCTTGGAACATTAAGGACAACTATTTTGATAGCCATGGAGCTTAATTAGGTCCATTCATTTATTTGTTGTTAGAGAATAGAGGAGTTTAGATACTTTAGCATTGTTAGTTTCAAAGTTTGTATTGATTAATGCTAGCATCTAACCCTTGTTTAATTCTTATCATGATGGTGTTTATGCTTTGTTTTAGCTTTGTATAAAGACTATTTAGGTGTTAGTTCTTGCTTCATTTAATTTAGCATTAAGCAAAGTATTTTGCACACATTTGGCACGCCCGGTGGGACTTACTCCATTGTCCTTTGCACTTAATTTCAAGTTTTTGTAGTTAAGTTTTATTTTTGGTTACTAACCCTCTTTTACACATGTTGATCTAACTTGTTTTTCTTAACTTGTTTTGTTGAGTTTGCATGTGTTGGGTATTCCTTGTAGGTATAAAGGAGGTGAAGTGCTGTCAAAATTGGAATTGAGGAGAAAATTTCAAGATTTCTCCATGTTTTCATTTTTAGAGCTTACTTTTTCAACATTTTACATGCTAGTTTTGTCAATTTCTTGAAAATTTTCAATTCTTGAGCATGTAGGTTAGTGTTTGATAGTGCTGAGTCTTCTATTTACATATTAATGTGGTGGGTTGCTGTCAAAATTTAATCTTGGTGAGAAAATTTCAAGATTTCATCATGTTTTCATTTTTAGAGCTTACTTTTTCATCATTTTACATGCTAGTTTTGTCAATTTCTTGAAAATTTTCAATTCTTGAGCATGTAGGTTAGTGTTTGATAGTGTTGAGTCTTCTATTTACATATTAATGTGGTGGGTTGCTGTCAAAATTTAATCTTGGTGAGAAAATTTCAAGATTTCATCATGTTTTCATTTTTAGAGCTTACTTTTTCATCATTCTACATGCTAGTTTTGTCAATTTCTTGAAAATCTTAAATTCTTGAGCATGTATGTTAATGTTTGATAGCATTGAGTCTTCTATTCATATATTAATGTGATGGGTTGTTGTCAAAATTGAATCTTGGTTGGAAAAATTTGCCCATTTTGTAGATTAAGGGACGTTTTTTTTTTATATTTTTTTTCTAGTGCATGTCAAGTGCATACCCATGAGCATAAGAGCATATGCGTAACCCATCTTCCGAAGGCCATAACTTTTGCTCCCGAACTCAAATGACTCCATTTTTTTTGCGTTGGAAAGGTATTGAAGTTAACTATATGCAATGAAAACATAAATTCAGGATTTATACTTACAGAAATTACAGGTTTTTCTGTTATTTTAAAACTGGTCATTTTCTAACATGTCTAATGTTTTGATGAATGTTGTATTTCCATGCTTACTCGATTTAGACCAAAGTGTGTGTATGCTCTTCTCTTGCACCTTTTGGTGATCTTGAGAATCAAAAACAACTTTGATCTCTATCTTTTAACATTGGGATTAAACTTGGAAACTTGATTATTCATTTTGCTTAAGGGAATGAACCTTTTACAAAGCATTTTTCAATGGTCCTTTGATTTGAAGTTTTCCATTTCTATATAGTTGGGATAAAGTTTGTGTATGCTCTTCTCTTGCACCTTAGGGTGATCTTGAGAATCAAAAGCAACTTTAGTCTTCATTTTATAACATTTGGTAAATTGGAAACTTCATCTTTCACTTTTGGTTTAAGGGAATGAACATTTATCAAGAATTTTGTATGGTTCATTGATTGAAAAGATTTTCTTTACTTTTTAGTTGGATTATTTGTTGTGTATGCTCTTCTCTTGCATCCTTGGATGATCTTGAGAATCAAAAGCAACTCTTAATCCTCTTTTAAATAATGTGATTTTCTTGGAGAACTACTAACGCTTGAGTGCAGGACCTAAAAACGCTTGTCAAAGAAAGGAGGAATCAAAACAAAATCAAAAACTACTAATACAGTTGTTATACAGGTTGCCAAAAGGTGTTCAAGCAAACCACACCTAATTAAACAAGATAAAAAGAACAACATATTCAAAACACTGTATTGCAGGTTTCGGAAAAGGGTACGTCCCTCTCCGCTCAACTGGAACATAACCCCTTTGGCATAACGCCTTAAGCTACAACAATGGGGGTGGTTCCAGGAACCCCAAAGTAGTCCACGCAAGAGGGAACCTTGTGGACGAAACGGGAAGTGCTCCGCACTACCTACTTGACTAGTGATTCCTTTGTGAGATAGCGTTACAGGTTGTCCATTGTGGCGACCCCAGTGATAGTACACGTAGACGCACTAGTTGCCTACTATTCTTGAAGGGGGTAAAGTAAAGCCAAGATACTCCCAAACTAGTCAGTGTGACTTTTTGGGTAAATCGCGCTCGCTCGTGGCAACTTTGTAACACCTAGGGCGAGAGAACCACCTAGGAGAATATACTTTGGCCAGGAGCCCACTTTGACCATTTTAAAACAGTGTTGAGTTGTGAACCTTCTTTTTGAGAAACGTGTGACGTATTACTTTCGCCTAGTTTTTACTTGCCTTAGGGCGAGGCGAAACTCTGCCGAAGTGAGGCTAGCATTTTTCGTCATTTTTCTTGATTTATTTCCTTCATATTCTTTTGACACTTTGTTGATCAAAAGAGGTGTGATTACCTTTGTGTTGCCATTCGACTGTTTCTCTCACTTTTATGTCCGTTTACGCCCATCCATGTTTGCGGCTGGGTTAGTTAAACGTCTAAAGTGAGTGGAGGCATTTTCACGTCATTTGGTAGCCATTGTGATCTTGATACCCACGTCAAGATCGTCATTGTAGTTAGGCGTGGTTCATCACCGCGGACTTCCATAGAGGAGTTAGCTTGTTTGTCTTGTATCATTACAATTTCGATATTTACGTCTTGTTTCTTATAAACTCGACATAAATACCTATATTGTACGGTTACGCTGCACACATTCTTAACTATTCCTAGCTATACTTTGAGCTTTTTTTTTTCGGTTTTATTATTACCTCGATTTCAAAAGGTGCTAGGCACTACCATTTGTGCATGTTATATCAATAACACCTCGATATCAATACTTCACTTTCTTGCAAAGTGGGTTAACATATCTTGGTGATATTGTTGTGTCATTCACAAATCGTAATTGGCACTTTTTGAGATATAGGTCTTAATCAGACTTGAGCTTGCTCATCGTATATCTTGATTGGGAGATCGCATTTAACTTCATGTATTTACTTACGTCTTGTTCATTCCTTTGAACTTGGCATAAGTGGAGACATCTTGTTAATCATCTGGCATCGCAAATTACTTTGAAACGTAGTCTAGGAAGTACTTCATTTGATTAAGTTTTGGTACCAAATGATTGTTTCATTGGTGACTTTATCATTCTATCACATTGGTATTCTCACACTGTTAATTTACTCTTAACACGTACATCTTGTGTTTCACTTAGGGGTAGTCATTGAATTTTGAACAAATCTACAACTTACCTTAGTGAAACTTATCACGAAAACATGGCTCCCAAGACGCGTCTAGGGTTAAAGAAACAAACATATGAGGAACAACAGGCGCAAGCTTGGGAAACCTCTAACAGACAAGGGTCAAACCCATTTATCGGACACGATCTAGGACCACTATTTTCTGCAAAAAAGGAAACAGAAGAAATGGTCGACCATAGTGGAAATGAATTAGAATCACCACACGCAGACTTTGATTTTGACCCCACTCTACTAGATGAGTTTCTCCTTAGAAACAAAGATAGAGTTTTGGCACGGGTCATGGAATTAGGGGCCAAATTTCCCACCGAGAATGAACCAATATTACCTACAAATGACACTACTAAGGAAGAACGCCCCCTTATCAATATGGAAGATATTTTAACAGGCGGGCATGCTTCCACTTCTTACGCAGAAAATGATAAAGTGGTAGGGCATAGAATACCCCTCATCAAAGTGCCACGAAGAAACAAGATAGAACATGAGACAGGGGAAGAACCTCCACAATACGAAGAGGAAGAACCTTTAGAAGAAGAAGACACAAACCAAGTCACAATCCAACAACAACTCAGTAACCTAAGCCGACAACTAGCTTTGCTTACTTTCCAGGTACAGAAAGACACAAACAAGAACGTTCAAAAGTCAAGGCCTAAGTTTAGGATCCACGAACTCCATCGAGAAAACCAAGGAGAAGAAGACACGGGGTATCATCGTGTACACGTCCCCGCTTCTCCCACTAGAGAACAATTGCTCGCACAAGAAGTGCAATCTATGAAAGCAACGCTTGCGAGCATACAAGAAAGCAATATAGGGAGTATTAGGAAATACCAATACGAAGAACTATGCCCCTATCCTTTTGACAAGACAATGACCCTTCAACCCTTTCCAAAGAAATTTGATATGCCAAAGTTCGACAAATACAAAGGAAAGGGAGACCCAAGGGATCATGTTAAAGATTTCTACATGGCATGTCAAGAGGTGTCTTATAGTGATAATTACCTCATCAGACTTTTTCCTAAGAGTCTCGGAGGTCAAGCATTGGAATGGTTTACGCGCTTACCATGAGGATCAATTTTCACCTGGCCAGAATTGGCGGAAAGATTCGTGCATCATTTCTCGTATAACATAGAGAGTGACATCACCATGGCAGACTTGTGTGGCACAAAACAACGCCCAAATGAGACCTTCGCCAGCTTCCTCCAACGATGGAGAGGGATAGCTAGTCGCTTCCCTTGCGCTTTCCCTGAGAAGTAGCTGGTCAGTATTTTCGTCCCTAATCTCAACCCAGATATAGCTTTCCACCTCCAAATGCATTGTGTCCACACCTTTGAGGAGGTTATCGAGAAAGGGATTCAAATAGAAAAGGCTCTCATTGCCAAAGGCACCCTCAAAACCCAATCTAAAGACAACCAAAGTGTCAAACCCGCTGAAAAGCCAAAGATCTTTAACAAAAACAAAAACGTGGTGGGAGACGGAATCACTGATTCCAAACGTGTTCAAACGGTCCAAACCAGTCAACCTTTTAAACTAACCAAGGGCCCAATTCAACCACCACCAAAGCGACGAACATTCACCTCCCTCAATGAACCGTTGTCCGTCATACTAAAACAGTTGGATGCGGCCCACATGATGACCTATCCTACAACGCAACCGTTTGATGACAACGCTCCTAAACCTTCATGGTATAAGGAGCATGAATACTGTGAAATGCATCGCGTTAAAGGTCATAAGACAGACAAATGTCTGTGCGCTTCGCCACTATATTCAGGACCTCATTGATAATGGGGAGATAGAGGTGGATAACCCTGGCAAAATGCAAACACCTAACGAGAAAATGGGGATTTATAAGGAACCATTCCCTAAGCATGATAAGTCAGAAAAGACAAAGCCGGATCGGGGAGACTCATCCCAAACCTATAAAGCCACGAATTACTTGTATACCAAAAGAGATAACAATCATTACGATTCACTTATCGGATGTATTCACTCCCCTGCTGACCGTGTCAATACCATCCGGATCAAGGGAAAGGACTGCGCTGCGGTAACAAGGCGTGCCCGCCTCGTGATTCCAGAACCCTCTCTGTTGACCCCGCAAACTGGTAAATATAACCTTTTAGAACAACTTGAGAGGACACCTGCTAAGATCTCGATCTTAGATCTTCTCAAGATATCCAATGTGCATAAGGACATTTTGTATCAAACTCTTCAGGGGTCGGGAGTGCCTTTAGAAGTCGATCCTGCGTACCTTCAAGCCGCGGTGGCAAATATTGCACCAAGTGAGCATCTCACTTTCAACCATAGGGAGGTCCCTACCGAGAATCCTAAACATAATCTTCCCTTATACATTGAGGTAGTTGTCACCCGCAGGAAAATCAAACGGGTGCTTGTGGATAACGGATCTGGATTGAACATCTGCACGCTTAAATTAGTCAAACAATTGGGACATACGGAGGCAGATCTTGAGTCCCATATCATCACTATCACCGCATACGACAACGCAGAAAGAGAGTCAGCAGGCACCATTACGCTGCCCATGGAGGTGGGCCCCACTTGCCATCAGACAAAGTTTCACGTCCTAGACTTGGAACTTCCATATAATATGCTTCTAGGCCGACCATGGATCCATGCCATGCAGGCCGTGCCATCAACATTTCATCAATGCATCAAGCTGAAGCATGAGGGACATACGGTTACAATACCAGGAGATTCAGAGCCCTTTGCTCATTGTAGAGCTCTTAATAGCTTTGCACGAAAGGGTACATACGCATGTCCCTCCACAGATATAGCCATTCCCTCTTCATTCTGAGGCCATGGAATCTCGAGTAGATTCAAATTCTCTTAGTTCTTGCACTCATGGGGCATCCACTTCACATCTCCATTTGATTCATGGGAGATGAAAATTCTGGAATATGGCTGTGGGGAGTATAATGTACAACAAGCACTCTTGGTTTCTGACCTCTCCTTGTCGCCCAAGACTAGAGGTCGACCCAACTACCGCTTCAGGAGACCTAGAGAGGAACACACTATTGGGTCATTCCTACCTGGAGGCTTGTTAGCTGAGGAAAAATTGCTTGATCCACCTACTACTTGGGTCCCTGAGGACACTCAGCCATCTTGTTATCAAACCCCAGAATATGAAAAATCTAGCAGAATGATGTACTCCATGGGCTACAAAGGCCTAGGATGTGGGAGGAATGAACAAGGACAAAGAGAACCAGTCCCTCTTCCACATTTCAAAATAGAAAGATATGGCATTGGGATTCACCCTTATGGAGCACACCCCAACGATCAAGATGCGACTTGTTCTGAGCATGAGGATAGCTCCGAGTACCTAGACAGTGATACGGATTCCCATTGTAGCCTATATGAGGATCTGGCCTCCACGAACCTTTTCATGAACAATGTTGTCCTGACCATAACCCCCACTGAACCAACCCTTGACCTTGTGTACCCTTCCCTTGTTGAATGGGACCAACAACGTCACGTGCCACTAGATTTATTCGAGAACGACGAGGCTATTGCAGAGTTCATGGGCATAAGGGATACAATTCCCATTGGAGATCACAAGAAGGGTTTCTTTATCGACTTAAACACCTGCGCCTACTTCGGCGAGGAGGCTGAACTTCGTGGTAAGCAAAATTTAAAGAAAAGTGAGGGCAAGAGTTCTAAAGAAAAGCCTCGGCAAAAATCGAAGTCCAAGTCACACAGTGAAAACCTCTTTGAGGCACTGGCTGACAAACAAATAAGAAAATCAAAGGACAAACAAAGTGACCACGCCAAGGATGAAAATCTCGTAGAGACATCCTTGGATGAAGATCTCAACCTACCTCCCGATCCTACGCGTATGGAGGATTTATCAAAATTGTTAGTTGAAGAAACCATTGATGTCAATATTGGTACCGAAGAAGATCCCAAGATAGTAAAATTGGGAGCATCACTCTCAGCCAGAGAACAAAAGACGTTCACTATGCTACTGCGAGAGTTTATTGATGTGTTCGCATGGTCTTACAAAGACATGCCCGGTTTAGATCCAACTTTGGTCGTGCACAACCTGGTTGTGCATGCAGACGCTAAGCCTATCAAACAGAAGCTCGAAAGATGCACCCAAGAGTGGCCTTGTTAGTTAAAGAAGAGTTGGAAAGGTTGCTTGCAGCAGGATTCATCAGGCCAATTGATTATTCTGAATGGATATCAAACATTGTTCCTGTCCAGAAGAAACCTATCGTATCTGAATCTGCACAGATTTTAGGGACATCAATAAAGCTTGCCCTAAATATGACTTTCTATTGCCCAACATTGACATGATTGTTGACTCAACCGCAGGGTATGAAATGCTATCGCTTATGGATGGCTTTTCAGGTTATAATCAAATTAAGATCGCTGAGGAAGACCAACACAAAACAACTTTCACAACTCCTTGGGGCACCTTCTGTTATCAGGTGATGCCATTTGGCCTTAAGAATGTGGGAGCAACTTATCAGCGGGCCATGACAGTAATATTTCATGATATGATTCATGACATCATGGAAGACTACGTAGACGACATCCTGGGAAAGTCCAAAACAAGAGAGGATCATCCTATCATTTTGCGGCGTATCTTTGAACGCCTGCGTGAATACAAAGTCAGGCTAATCCAAAGAAGTGTGTCTTCGGTGTGCTATCTGGGAAACTATTAGGCTTCATCGTGTCAAGACGAGGTATTGAGGTAGACCCTGCTAAAGTGTCTGCCATCACAGAAATGCCTCCACCTGAGAATATCAAGCAACTGCGTAGCTTGCAAGGGAAAATTCAAGCCATTCACCGCTTTATCTCCCAGCTTGCAGATAAATGTCACTCATTCACTCATTTTCTTAAGAAGGATGTCACTTTCATCTGGGGACCCGAGCAACAGCAAGCCTTTGCTTTGCTTAAACAGTACCTGGCTAATCCACCTGTCCTCATGCCTCCCACTCCGGGAGAACCACTTTTGCTCTATATTTCCACTACGCAATACGCTATTGGTGCACTGCTCACCCAATATGACCTTAGCCATAAAGAGAAAGCAGTGTACTATCTGAGTCACACCCTCATCACCTATGAACTTAATTATCCTCAGATTGAAAAGGCTTGCTTGGCCGTTGTTTTTACCTTTCAGAAACTTCGCCATTACCTGCTAAATACTAAGACCAAGCTCATATCCAAGGTCGACCCACTCAAGTATTTGTTGTCCAAACCCGCCCTCACAGGTAGAATGGCTAATTGGATCATTCTACTCAGTGAGTTTGATATAGAATTTGTCCATCAAAAATCAGTTAAAGGACAAGTACTTGCCGACCAGCTAGCGGAAGCACCTTTGCAAAGCACAGAACCTTTGAGTCTGGATCTGCCAGATGCATCTTTGCTCTACATTGAAGAATCTATCGTATGGCAGATACATTTTGATGGATCTTTTACGTTTCATGGTTCAGGTGCAGGAGTGGTCCTTATTACTCCTTCGGGTGATCCTATACCACAGGCTTTCCGCCTGGCCTTCCCTTGCACGAACAACATTGCGGAATATGAAGCACTCATTGCAGGGATGAAGCTAGCCATCAAGTGGAATATTCAACATGTTAAGGTTGTAGGTGATTCACAGCTAATCATCAAACAGGTTAATGATGAGTATAAAGTTAAGGATGACAAGCTCATACCTTACAAGAAGTTGGTGGAAACTCTGAAGGAGTATTTTGTGCGCATTACCTTTGAGCAGATCCCAAGATTACAGAACAGATCGGCAGATGCTATGGCAACGGTGGGATCTATGCTTCGTATTCCACCAGGGAACAATGATATGCCATTTTTCATAGAAAATCTACACCAGCCCGCGTATGACATGTGCGGAATCTTGCCTGGCTTGTGAGGTTGTTGGTCCCTATTCCCCATGGTACGAACCCATTTTCACCTATCTTAAGGACAGTACTTTCCCTCCCAATATCTCCCATTCTGAAAAGCAAAGCCTGATTCACCAGATAGCCCGTTACACCCTTTTAGGAGGTACACTTTATCGTCGTGGCTACGATGGGAATCTGTTACGTTGTCTGGATGTGACGGAGTCAATCCAGGCAATTAAAGAAGTACACGAAGGAGTATGCGGAGCACATACAAATGGAATGGTCTTGGCTAAGAAACTGTTAAGAGTAGGTTACTATTGGCCCACCATGGAAACTGATTGTTGTAATTATGTTAGAAAATGTGTGCTTTGCCAAAAGTATGGAAATTTCATCCATGCTCCATCGCAACCATTGCAACCAATCACTACCCCGTGGCCATTCTCCAAGTGGGGACTTGATCTAATAGGGAAGCTTACTCCTACCTCATCTGATGGTCATACACATATCATCACAGCTACAGAATACTTTACAAAATGGGTGGAGGCTGTCCCTTTAACCTATGTCACAGGAGCACAGATTTCTAAATTCATCATGAATCACATTATTTGCCGATATGGTATCCCTGCAGCCATTGTCACAGATAATGGGAAGTCATTTAAGAACAAAACTGTGAAAGGTCTTTGCCAACGGTTCCAAATCAGATTGAAATGGTCCACGCCATATTACCCTCAGGGTAATGGACAAGCTGAGGCAACAAACAAGACTTTGGTAAGGATAATGGAGAAGATGGTTAGCAAAACCGGTCGAAACTGGCACCTACAAATCCACCCAGCCCTCTGGGCCTACCGAACATCAATTCGCACTCCTACGGGTGCGACGCCATATTCCCTAGTGTTCGGGACAGAATCTATCATCCCTTTAGAGATTGAACTCCCATCCCTGCGAATTTCTCTTCGGGACTATTTGGATAAGGATGAAGATTATCGAGTGGCAAGATTGGCTGAGTTAGAGCTCCTGGATGAGAGGCGCATTCGCGCTCTTAATCACCTGAAGGTATATCAACACAGAATCTCCCGCAACTACAACAAGAGAATCATCCCTCGCCAGTTTGAGGTGGGTGATTTAGTTATGAAGGAGAACCAGTTCAACACCAGAGCAGAGCGAGAAAAGAAAGGGAAGTTCGAACCACACTGGTTAGGACCCTATGTCATAGTTGCCAAGTACGGCACCGGGGCATACAAACTGGCTCACCCCAATGGTGATGAGCTCCGAGAGCCAATGAATGCCATGCATCTTAAGAAGTTTTATGCTTGAACATGGCACAAAAATCAAAAAAATACAAAAACATAAAAAAAATCAGAAAAAGAAAAAGAGAAAACAGGTCGTCCACTAGTGAAAACCACGCAATTGTGGCACTTTGGACAAGTCCTTGGGTGAAAACCGGTTTCCGGCGCCTCGGGAGGATTCGTTGTTCACAAGCATTCTGTATTAGAAGGGTAGTTGTCTTTGTCCTGGACCTGGTTCTGCCTTCGAGTTTCCTTGTGCACACCATCTTGTCCAGCCTTGATCCGGCTTTGCCTTCTTCTATTCATCTGTAAGGGACGTGGTCTTTCGTTATTTCCCATCTTACGCTGGGGGCAACTCAACGACTTCACCTTCTTGTTCATAAGCGCGTGGCTTCTGCCCTTGTATATTCCCCACCTAACGCTGGGGGCATCCATGCTTTCTTGGTTACCTGCACATAGCTTTGGAAAACTGTTAAAACCACAAAAACAATATAAAATTGTTTCGAGAAAAACACAAAAACAATAGAACATTGTTTCGAGAAAACACAAAAACAATAGAAAATTGTTTTGAGAAAACACAAAAACAATAGAACATTGTTTCGAAAAACAAAAACAATAGAACATTGTTTCGAGAAAACACAAAAACAATAGAAAATTAGTTTATGAAAACATATCTTACAAAAACATTTACTTGCATTGTCTAGAAAATGAAAACATTTTCTTACAAAAACTTTACTTGCATTGTCTTGTTTTCTTGTATAGTGTTTTGCGTGCTTGCTTTTGAGTTGTTTGTTGCTTGGGTGTACTTTGTCATAGTTTATCTTTTCTTGCTTAGAATAGATTCATTCTTGCTTGTGCATATTGTAGTGGGTTTCGACATGCTAGTGTGTTAATTCTTTATTTCTTTCTTAATGCATTTGGTTGTGTTTTGTTACTTGTTAATAAGGCATGGTGATTCATGGTGTATTGCATTGATTCTTGGTGTTCTTTGTAGCATTTGGCTGTGTTTCTTGCATGTGCTCTATTTTTTATCATTCACATCACATTACCATCACTATCATCACATCTAGCATCATCTATACATCATATATAAACAAAAATGCTAAGTTTTACATCATGCATGTATGCTAAGCTAATCATCACATATCATATCATCAATGGGGGCAAGAGGGGTTGCGTATAATAAAAAATCTATCCCCCCCCCACACCAATATCATCATATCATCCCATCCATATACATCAAAATAACACTTGAAAACAACATTTGATATTGTCTACAGATCTATCATCTACAATCTACAGCACGCCTCAAATGATCACGTGCGATCACCATCTCTCCTGAGTGTCAGAGCCTCACGGTAAGTTTTCTAAACTGAGCGGTTAAAATGAACTGATTGCGATGTTTTTACCCCCCCTGGGGGGTATATTAACCTGTTTTTCACCGATCAGACGGCCGGGACACCCGTTTAGCTCACCGTTTTCTCCTCTGTTCGCTGTGGAATAATTATTTTTAATTAAATAATTATTTTTCTCTTATTTTTCACCGTATTGGGGCATTTTTTGTCCAATACCCCTTTCTTCTCCCCCAGGACAATTTTATTGCTCCCTGGCGATTTTTATTCTTCTTCACACCCTCGTAAATAATTATTTTTCAAATAATTATTTTTTCTTAATTTTTCCACTAAACAAGGACATTATTTGTCGTTTGTTTCTCTTTTCTTCCACCTAGGGCACTTTCTGTTGCCCCTAGGCCCTTCTTTTTCTTCTTCTCCTTTCTTCTATTGTTTATCATGGTTCAGAAAGCCAAAACAATACAAACATTTACTATATCAAAAAAAAAATCCAAAAACAAGGCAAAAATTTTCAAAAAATTCCTAAAAAGTAAAACACCCTACAAAATGGTAACTTGCTTCTTACGGCTGAAACTTGTGTCTTGCGCATGGTATTTTCTCCATATCCTGTTGGTTTGTCTCACATCTTCCCCGATTAATATGACTCGTGGATCACTGGATTCACAACCATTCAAAAAAGCTAGCTGCTTGCTTCGTCTGTACTCTGGGGCACTTTTGGTTGCCTGGTGCTGTTTCGTTGCGCACAAACGCTTTTCATGGACCCCGTGTCCATTTTCATTTCCCCTTGCATGTATCCTTGCTTGGGGCATCATTTTTTAACCCTTGTCGTCAATCATGAACTTGTGGATCTCTTCAGCACTGATAACAAAACATTTGTACAACTGTCTTGACCGTTGTTGGGTTGGATATGTGCGTTCGTACTTGTTTTCCCTGTTATATGAGCTTGTTTCCTTCTCGTATTGCATTGCATTATTGTATGTTGCGTGGAGTTGGTATTTTCAGCAATGGACAATTGTTCGTAGTATGGCTTTTCATGTCATTCTACCTTTGTCGTATGCTTATATTTTTCATAAGGACCGATGATGTAGTTCCTATGGCAATATGATGACATCAAATTTGTTCCAAACAAATAAGTGGCTAGAGGTTAAGCTCTTCTCTCCCCTCATCCATATTTCTTCTACACCACTTCCCTTTCACCCCTAATTCTCCCTCTCCTCGAGGGCATCCTGCCTCGTCCCCATTCTTCTGCCTACTTCTCATCTTTTTCGATCGTCGATCGACTTCCTTCATCACCCCATCGACACTCGAGGGGGCATCTCTCCCTCCTACTAATTTTTCTTCTATCCCTTCAAAATCTCTTCTTGTCTACTATCTTTGAAGTGGCATCACTTACGCCACCCCAAAGAGGGGCAAATGTAGACACCTATAATTACGCCCAAGCAATTTAAATACTTAAATTGCGCTAATTATCCCCTTTCTCGCAAATCAACGACATATCGTCAAAAGCACTCATTTTCCCTCATATCATCATTAATTAATTACACTAAGCTAATTAATTAAGTTTCCTATCCAACAAATACCCTAATTAACGACCTTCCGTTAATAAATCACCCCTTCTACCTAGACTAATTAATTATTATTAATTAATTAGTTTCCCTTCCATTTAACCAATAAATCAATATTTAATTGATTTAATCCCCTTCTAATAGCCTAAATCGTACTAATATTCCTCTAATTGGCTTCTATAAGCTTACACCTACCTATTAATTAATCACCTTTGATTAATTAAAATACCCCCAACTCCCATGACTTGCTAAACATGTATTAAACCCTTCTAAAGTAAGGTTACCTTTAATAAAGCAACCTTATCCATTCCTAATCATGTTTTACCTTTATCCCACATTCATGAGAATGTGTTGAATCCTTTATCCTTTGGGCTATATAAAGAGCCCTCCACCTACCTTTTTACTTACACCTAAACTTTCTAAGAGAGCAAATGCAAAGCATATAGCAAAGAGACTAAGAGCTTGCACCTTGCCCTTTTGAGAGTTCATCATCTTGAAGAGTTAAGCCTCTTTCTTAAAGTGCTTGGGTCATATGGGAGGTGTCAAAAGGGTCTTGTAGCCCAACTTTGATTAGCCCCCATTCCTAGGTTCTTGGAACATTAAGGACAACTATTTTGATAGCCATGGAGCTTACTTAGGTCCATTCATTTATTTGTTGTTAGAGAATAGAGGAGTTTAGATATTTAGCATTGTTAGTTTCAAAGTTTGTATTGATGAATGCTAGCACCAATTATTGCACCATTATGATCAACCCTCTTCTTGAGTAAGACTCTTTGGAAAGGCATGATAGAATGGAGATATCATGCAGTTGGGCTGAATAGAGAGGGCAATGCTCCTCCTTTATTGTGTTGGATTTGCTCATTGATGGTGTTGATTACTTCATATTTTGTGGAGACACTTGGGCAACACCTCCCCTTGATTTTCTTGAATTGAGTGATACTTGATGAAGGATGGTGGACTAAATTGAGGATAAATGGATTGATTGAAGAGGATAATATTAAAGAGATTTGTTATGGATTTACAAGATCTTCCTCTTTTAGACTCATAGAGGAGGAAAGCTCAATTTATAGTTTGTGGGAGAGAAAATGGAGGGTGAAGATTAATTCAAGTGGGATAAAGATTAATGGATGACTTTTAGGTTAATTAATTATTTATTATATAATTAATTATTTAATTAATGTTATTGATTAAATAGTGTTGTTATTTGGTTTTATTAACCATATTTGTTTTATTTAAACATTATGGATGTTGTTATATTATTGTTGTGCTTCCCCAGATGTAATATTGGAAGCTTATGTAATCTAGAATATGGTTACACTTGTGCAACTTAGTTTCTTGTTTATATTCAGATGTACAATACCTATATGTATTGCCACTCACTCTTGTGTAAATGGTTGATTCAGTTTAATATATTTCATAGGATTCTGTCGCTATTCTACATTTAGTACCAGAGTGAGAATTTGGCCTGTGAAGCAGAAAAGGGTTGAAGGAGAGGTCACAGTAGGAAGAGAAATGTCTTGGAGAAGAATTTTCTTTTCAGGAGAGCTTGTGTTGCCTCCAACAACTTCCCAGACATCCTTGCATCCCCACAATCCCCTCTTTTGTTCCAAGTGTTTGGAATGTAAATGTTTTTACACTGGTGCACCTAGCACCACGAAAAATTTGTTATAGGTATAGAAAATTAAAAAAAAATTCCCCCATCCAAGGGTTTTACCTCTAATATTAAAGGTTCCTTTTATCTTTGCTAGTTTTAGTAGGCATCTGTAATTGGAGGTTTCTATGCTAGCTTTAGAGGAATTGAACAAAGGCCAAGTCACATTGTACCCAAGTTGACAGACCAAGCCCTCACTGGGTCCAGGTCGAGCCTTCTCTTTAGATCAAGAAATATTGTTTGTTGACACCGTGTTGTTTCATTGTGCAAATTGAGTTGTTCATTCAAATGGCCGTGTTCTTTAACCGAGTCATATGAGGAATCATCCACCATGAGCTCCACATGGTCTGCACTTACATCACAAACACATTGACCAAGAACCTGCACAAATGGTGAACGTCGATGAGAGATTGAACCAAGCCACGAGTTGTCCTCCTCCCACATGTCCCTCCAACCAACCTGTAACCTTCAGCAAGTAAAGAAATATCAGTGGCCACAACATGCAAAATTAAAAAATGGTGGATGTGCCCTTCAATAAAAATAGTGGTCAACACAAAGGCATCAACAAAAATTAAAGAGCGCAGATCTTATCAACAAAATGGTGAAAGCAAATAAAAAACCGAGGGAATCAATTTTAATGCTCCCACCTACATAAAGAAAAGCTAGAGGAGATTAGTAAAAAAGAGTCTAATAAATAATGGCTGCAAAGAGATAAAAAAGAGATCCGCTTCATGCGGAATACCTAAAACTCACTCCAACTCTACCATGCATGCAGTCCACATGGTCTCTAACTCGGCCTCACATTTTTTAAAAAGGTTAGATCGAATTCCTTTTTCTTTAAATACAAGTTGCTTTAATTTCAATACCAAGCACTCATGGAGCCTAAGTGGATAGAGGAAAATATTTAGGAGTGAAAGGTGCATTATTCGAATCACAAAAAACACAAGTTTTTCAGTTTTGAAATTTGGAGGAAAATTTAGTGAAACCACCAAACTTGGAGAAGGATTTAGTGGGAAAATATTCACTAAACAGTTTAGTCATAACTAAACAGACTACTAAATTTTTAGTGAGAAGAACCCTAATTTAGGGTAATTCTTTTTTCTCCTAATAGGCTTGTTTTTTCATTTCAAGAATTTTTAACAAAAGGAAACCTATTCAGAAATTGCATTTTCAACTATATTTTTGTAATTTTTTGGCGTAGTGGGTCATTTTGGGCTCCAGAAGGCACCATGGCCCACAAATCAAAAAACATTCTTGCCATTCAATTTTTTTATAAATTTTTGAATGTAATTACATGCTTCATCATATTGTCCTAATTTGTAGGTTACCATAGTCAACTAAAAATATTATAACTGCTCAAAAACTGGCAAAAAAGTTGTATTCAAAATAGTAAGAATTGGTTTTGTAACACTCACGAGATCCTAGATCTCATTCGCAGCATTCAGTATATATGGTTCCTTAGGGAAGTGCTAACGTGTAAATCTGTCGCAACTACTACTGCACTTAATGCCTACTATAGCTGCACCAACATTGTCTGGGCATCAACCCTTTACATTGATGGGGAGTAATAAGGTCACAATGCACACACTATGAGCTATCCCATCTGTCTGTGAATGCTTATACGACATAAATCCACATTGAGAAATTATCCAAGTTTATTGCGAAGTCATGCGCATGTATGAGGATATTTCTTTAAGTTGGTGTCAATAATCACAAAGAACCCTCTCAGTACTATCTTGGTACCACGTATTGAATTCTTTCATGTATGTTAATGCCTCTTTCATGTACCACCTGGTATATAGAACGAGGGAGCTTCTTCTACATACGACCATGGGTATATTGGAAGGGCATGTATATAGAAAGGTTCGGTATATCAGACTGGCGGTATATAGATTGGGAGATTGTATACCTAGACTGATAAGAGCCAAACCCTGTCAGTGATTTCTGCAAAATGGGCATAAATGCCCCCAAATGTTTTCTTACAGATTCTCAACTACTCAAAGGAAACAAATATGCTACATGGAAGACAAAAATCAAGACACAACTTGAGTTTGAAGAGATCTAGCCTACTGTGAATGGTACTTTGACCAGATCAACTATTGATAAAACACAATAGCAACAATTTGATAAAGTAGATAAGAAGGCCAAAATCATCATCATGTTTGGAGTGTCCGATGATGTGCAACCCCACATTCAATATGCCAAAACAACCAAAGAAGCATGGGATAAGTTGAGCACAGTATACATGGCCAAGAACAAAAATGTTATACCAAATTTGTAGAGTCAGTTACACACATTGAAGTTCAAGAAGAATGAGAAAACTGAAGCTTTCTTAAGAAGAGTTACAAAGTTGAGGGCTTCACTTCTAGCCCTTGGAGAAGTGGTCTTAGATGATACTCTCATTCCCATTGTTTTGAGAGAACTCCCCTCTTGTTACTGAATTTTTGTTACAACTCTAAAACTGTCAGATACAACCATTAGTTTTGAAAAATTGGTAAAATTACTACAAAAAGAGGAAGCCATACATAATAAGGATGATGAAGAGTAGCAGACACTTTCTTCACGTCAAAAATGGAAAGTAAAAGGAAAAGGAAAACCTAATTCCCATCAAAAGTCCCAAAATCAAAATCAGTATCAAGGGGACAAACAACAAAAGAAACGATGTCCAATCTGCAAAATAGGACATGATTTAAAAGAATTATGGTACAATACTTACAAGACAGGTTTGTCAAGCAAATTTGGACCTCAACAACAACAATCTTACAAGGGACACTCTAACAACATTCACGGGAACAAAAAGGGGAACTGGAAAAGAAGACCCCATCAACAAGGTAATATTTTTGAGCAACAAGAACAGTCAGATAATGAAGACTACTTGTTCACTGCTAGATCAAGTGAACCATCCATGTCATCTAGTGATGTTTGGTATTTTGATTCAGGGGCCACTTGACACATGACCAGCCACAGAGAATAGTTTACTTCAATGAGGGACACACCATCAAAAAATCATGTTTCATTGGGAGATGATTCTTCATGTACATTTCAAGGGATTCAGAACATTTCTCTACCCCTTGGTTCACGAAACTGTAGAATATCAAATTTATTATGTCCCTGGGTTGACAAAGAATCTACTTTCAGTCAGTCAACTCCTATATCATAACTTGAAAATTGAATTTGATAGTCATTCCGACAAGAAAACATGTTCGATTCGAGATAAATCACGAGGCTTGAAAATAGTTGCAAAATCCTCTAATGTGGGATGCATGTTCTAACTTTATTTTGTTCATAGAGATGATCAAGAACTTGTGGCTAAGAAATCCACCTTAGGATAGTTGTGGCATCTGAGACTTGGTCATGTAAGTTTCAATTATCTCGAGACACTTCGCGAGCATAATATGGTACATGGGCTACCATCTCTTCAAAAGGATACATATAAGTTTCCTCATTGCCTAGGAGGAAAACAACACAGAGTGTCATTCCAGAAGAGAACATATCGAGCTCGTGGTAAGCTTGATCTAGTTCATACCAATATTTGTGGTCCGATGCAACCAAGTCATTCTGGATTTTAGTACTTCATCCTATGTGTTGACGACTATTCAAGGAAAATGTGGATTTTATGTCTTCACAAGAAAAGTGAAGCTTTTGAAACCTTCAAGAGGTTCAAAGTAGTAGTTGAGAATGAAACTGGTCATCAGATCAGAACTCTCCACTTTGATTGAGGTGGGGGGAAATCACCAGTAATGAGTTCAAAGACTACCTACAAAATCATAGGATTCATCGACAAATGCCTCCTCCACACACATAAAAAAAGAATGGTGTTGTTGAAAGAAGAAATCATACTATCATGGAAATGGTGCGATGCATGATCGATAATTCTAGACTTGCAAAGATGTTCTGGGTAGAAACAACAAAGACAATAGTGTATTTGTTGAACAAAGTGCCCACAATTGCTCTTGAAGGAGTAACACCACAGGAAACATGGTCTAAGTGGAAACCATCTATTGCACACCTTAGAGTATTTGGGTGCAAAACAAGTATGAACATACCCAAGTAAAACAAAAGGAAATAGGACACGATGTCATAGAAACTCATCTTCATTGGGTATAATGAAGAGACTCTTGGGTACACATTGATGGATCTGAAGAATAGAAAAGTCTACACCAGTAGAGATGTTGAGTTTTTTGAGAAAAAGGAAGTAGAGTCTCCTCCTCTAGACTCACCAATTGTAAAAATTGAAGCTGATGTTCCCATAGATGATGAAAGTGAAGATGGGGATGATGGTGTTGATTAGATAGAACCATGACCCACGGGAATAGTTCAGTGTATGCACAAGTGTTGTACTAGCACATTACGAGATGTAAGAATGGGTGCTCCACCAGATACATCCACCCCTAGACCACAGGCTCACAATAAATCAAGAGAAGAAAAATTTGCTTTGATGAGTAGAGTAATTGAATCTGATGAGCCCTCTTCAGTCCAAGAAGCCCTACAGTCAAAATATTGGAAAGATGCCATGGATTCTGAATATCAATCAGTGATGAAGAATAAAACTTGGTAGTTTTTCAATCTTCCACCAGGGAAGAAACCCATTGGATGTAGATGGATATTTAAAAAAAAGTACAAAGAAGATGGGAAAGTGGACAATTTTAAATCGAGACTAGTAGCAAAGGGGTATGCACAAAAAAAGGCATAGACTATGAGGAGACATTTGCTCCCATAGCTAAGATCAAAACAATCAGAATGATCTTTTCTCTAGTTGCACAATTTGGTTGGAAAGTCCACCAGCTGGACGTAAAAAGTGCCTTCCTAAATGGATATTTATAAGAAGAAGTCTACATGACTCAACTTGAGGGATATGTAGTACCTGGTCAAGAAGTAAAGGTATGTAGACTCAGGAAATCTTTGTATGGCATTTAACAGGAACCCTAGGCATGGTACATCAAGATTAATGAGCATCTTGTACGACATGGATTTGTTAGAAATCCATATGATCCCAATATTTACCTCAAAAAGCAACGGGGAGATTTTGATTGTCATTGTCTATGTTGATGATATAGTTATCACTAGAATTTTAGTGAGTATGAGTGATGCAACGAAGAAAGATCTTAATCGATTGTTCGACATGACCGATCTCAGGCTGATGCACTATTTTCTTAGATTGGAAGTATGGTAGAAAGAGAATCAAATTTTTGTTTCTCAGATGAAATATACCAAGACAACTCTCAAGAAATTCAAGATGAAGGATTACACACCAATTGCTACACATATGGAGAATAGATTGCAGTTATCTCATTTAGATCCATCTCCTAAGGTAAATGCCACTCTCTATCAGCAGTTGATTGGAAGTCTCATTTACCTGACCTACACTAGACTAGATATTAGCTTTACAGTGAGCTATTTATCCAGGTTCATGCAGGAACCCAAATTTTGTCACTGGAAAGAAGTAAGGCGCATCTTAAGATATCTCAAAGGATCGGTGGATCTTGGTCTAGAATACAAGAAGAATGACAACTTCTTATTGACTAGATATTCAGATTCAGATCATGTTGGTAACATTGATGATAGAAAATCCACTTCTGGATTTATATTATTTATGGGATCTAGACGAACATCATGGGGAAGTAAGAAACAACACTTCATTTCTCACTCTTCGATAGAAGCTGAGTATCGTTCTGCAGGAGAAATTGTTTGTGAAACCATATGGTTACGTCACATACTGGAAAGACTTGGAATACCATAGGAACCGACCCCCATGTATATTGACAATGAAGGTGTTCTTAAACTTGTTCGCAATCTAGTTTTTCATGAGATAAAAAGCACATTGAGGTACAAGTTCATTTCATATGTGAACATGTGTTGAATCACAACATCCAGCTTCAATTTTGTCCAAAAATTGAACAACGAGAAAATATATTCACGAAGTCACTTGCACGTGACAAGTTCAAGTTGTTCAGAGAATTCCTCTCCTCATCCCTTCAGACAATGCACAATTAAGGGAGGGAATATTAGGTTAATTAATTATGCATTATTTAATTAATGTTATTAATTAAATAATGTTGTTATTTGGTTTTATTAACCTTTTTTTATTTAAAAATTATGGATGTTGATATATTGTTTTTGTACTTCCCCGGATGAAATATTGGAAGCTTATGTAATATGGAATATGGTTGCACCTATGCAACTTATTTTCTTGTTTGTATTCCGCTGTACAATACCGATAAGTATTGCAGCTCACTCCTATGTAAATGGTTGATTGAGTTTAATATATTTCACAGGATTCTGTCCCTGCTCTACAATGACGATTGAGGAGAGGAATAGAATTCTGAATGGAGAATTCTATATTGTATGAGATTTTTCTATTGGAGGGAAGAAGCTTCCATTGAATTGAAAATTCAAATGGAACGATAAGTTTAGAGAGGCTTGTAGAAATAAAAGCCTCTATATTTAGAGGTAGAGGATGTGATTAGTTTAGGCTTAGATTAGATTAATAAAGGATGATTGGCGATGTGATTATATTGAGAGGCTAGGTGTAGGGTAGATGTAGAGTAGGTGGGTAGGTGGGTGTAGGGATATTAAATTCCTAGAAAATGATAATAAGGATTAAGGTTGGATAATAGGAATTAATAATGAATTAACGGGATTAACGATGAGATGGGATATTCTATAATTGATAAAATTGGTTTTAAAAAATGGGATATGTGGTATTTTATAAGAAATATATTAATTTTATAATGATGATGTTAGGATATTTATGGGAAAAATTAATCATAATTAATTATGTCGACATTTTAGATGTTTACAATTTGTTCCTCTTTGAAGGGTTATTGGGGAGTAATGAATGTTTAAAGAAAAAATAAGAGAATATATTGAGGTGGTGATATGATTCCCCCTCAAGTGGTTAGGAAGGGAAGGAACTAGTTATGTAACCACTCAAAAAGAGGAGAGGCCCAAGTTAGTAGATGAGAAGATTAAGGATGATAAGAGAGGAGAGAGGATTATCAGATTAGCAGATTGATTGAATGGTTGGATTATAAGATGCCCCAGTCAAGGGCTTGAGAATAAGGATATTGGATTAGAGGATTAGAAAATAGAAGGATTGTTAATGAGGATGCATGATGATAGGATTAGAAGATAGGAGAGAGGATTAGGGGAGTAGGAGATTAGAGGATTATTAGATTTTAGATATTGGAGTAGAGGATGCCCCAGTCAACAATGTATGACAAGGGTGAAGATTTAGGATTAGTGGATTAGACAATGCCCCAGTCAAGGGTAAAGGTTGGAAGTTTTGGAAATTAAATTTAAAGAAGCTAGATTTGATGATGTTGTTTTTGATGATGTGGGAGTTGAGGATGTTACATTAGATGTTGGATTGATTCGATAGGAAGATAGGGTATAGGATGTTAGATTTGGAGGATTAGAAGATTGAGGATGTTTGGATTAGAGAATAAGAATTGATTTTTGGATCGATTTGGATGATAGGATATTGATGAGGAGAGGATTTTAATGATGATTGATGAAGTGATGAGAAATAATGTTCTAGTTTGATTGAGAAGAGGATGTTACAAGATGCCCTGCCTAAGGGGTGAAGATTTTGGATGTTGGATGCAAGAGGATAATATTTGGATGTGTATATTGATTGATTGATTGGATAGGAGGATGAGGAGTTTAGATAGTTATTTAGATGATGATGATGATTATGTGTGGATGGTGATAAGGTTGAAAGATGATGATAGAAGGTGTTGTGCTACCATAAAGTGCCCATTGTTAACATCATTAGCATTGTTACTCATGATGACTGGATTTACGAATTAATATGTCCTTGTATCATTGGACAAAGAAGTTGGTCCTCATATTATTGGACCATGCTAAAGAAAAAGAAACAAAAGGGGCCTCATATCATTGGCCAAAATGTAAAGGTAGATAAAAAATAAAACACACACAAGCAAAAACAAAAACATTGTTTTTTTGTATATAGATTTTTTAAGTGTTGTGGTTTTTAGATTTTGAATTTTGCATGTGTTATCCAATTTTTCCCCTCAGGAAAAATTGGACAACACGAGCTTGCACACTGAGAAAATGGAGGAATTGATTTAGTATTGAGAGCTTGCATTTCAGGGTTGGCTAAATAGGTTGAATCAATCCGAGAAAATCACAGAGGAGTTCGGAAAATGAAGAAACTCTAAAAGTCTGAAATTTTGGATTTAAAAGATAGAGCCATTTAGAGGTAGGCTACGGTCAAATTTGGAGATTGGGTGGAAAGAAGAATTTAAATTCTGAAACCTCGAAGTCTGAAATTCAAACTTTGGGATTTCAAAGGTTAGGAGGTTTCGGTGAGCACGAGCAGTTAGACAATGCAAAAATATTTGAAATCCCAAAATTACGAAACCCAAAGTCTGAATTTCAGACTTCAGGATTTCAGAAGTTTGGAGTTGGAAGCAGGGTCGAACATCAATGAAAACCGAAACCATGAAGTCCCGAAAACCTAAACCCCAAAGTCCCAAAAATCCAAACCTCAAAGTCCAAAAAACCTGAACCCCAAAGTCCCAAAAACCCTAAAAAAGTAAAGGTATGAATTTTAGACTTCGGGGTTTCAGAGTTTTGGAGGTTTTTTTGACTCAAGCTGAATGAATAGTAACATCCAGCTCTGAAGACAAAATTCCCGAAAGTCTAAAATTTTGGACTTCGAAGGTTACAAGGAAATTTTGGAGTCTAAAAAGAGAAGATCAACCACCCGTATTTATTACAGAATGGAACTTCAGATGGCCATAAATTTTGACCGTGAGCTCAAATTTGCACAAAATCAGACTTTTTGGAAACTGTCTTCTAAGTGGGACTAAGTATTTAAAAATTACGAAATGCATTTGGTGATTGTAGTGGGTGTTTCCATGTTTCCGAGCTACCAAAATGATGAGGTTTGGGCTTCCTTTCTTCTCCAATAAGCCAAAGTACATGGATGAATGGGTTTTGTAGTGGCACCCATCATTATTGTAGGTGACTTTTATGCATTTTAGGGTGGTTGAAGAAATATTTCGAGTTTCTTCCCTTTATCACTTTTCTCATTCTTCCTATATATTTTAAGGAGGGGCATTTTTCTAATGTTGGATAATTTTGCTTTGCACCATCCCTTCTTCTCTGCCTGTAAGTGAATTTATGGAGTCAAAACCTCCCATTGAAGCTGTAATGCAATTTTGTGCCTCTCTCGTGTTCATTTCTTTCTTTTGATCTCTCATTACAATCTTGTTTATCTGTGCATGGGTATTGTATTACATGTTGAATGGTTATGTTTAATGGTTAGTGGATTCTCATCAGTGGATTGACCTAGGGTTTATTTTCATCCTTCTTAATCTGATTCTGGTTTCCATTTCCATACAAAAAATGTGTTTAACATTCCTTTTTGTGTATCACCTTTGTTAGTTTAGATTTAATTCCTAGTAATCTTCTTAACCCTATCTCCCTGGAAAGATAGATTAGATTTTGGAGTAGATCCTCTACAATTTGGATATGTGCATAAGAATAAAGGAATAGGAACCGGCCTTCATTTAGAAGGTTATCTCGTTTGTAAAGTCCCACACTTTAGGATAACTCCAAGTTTGATGAATCCAACTAACTACCTCAACCACTCACTTACGAGCAATCAGGGGTGTTGCGATTTTTCCATAATATTTTTGGCATGCCCAATGGTACCAATAAGTCATTTCATGAGCTTTGAACTAATTTTCAAGAAATGCTGACTTAGAAAACTATAGATTTCTGATTTCAAACTTTCCACCTCTTTGGATAAACTCTAAAATCAATTTTCAATGGCTTAACTTGCTCAATACAAGTCCAAATTTCACTAGTTGATAGATCTAAGACTAATCTTCAAAAAGGTATTTTTAGTTTTTCTAAATTTTGATTTTGAAAATTTTTGAGTGTTTTGAATTTTGGGTTTCAGGATTTTAGGATTTTGGACATCTCAGGATTTCAAAATTTTGGGTTTCAAGATTTCAAGGTTCTTCAAACTTCAAATTTTTGGGTTTTAGACATCCAGAGGTTTTGCATTTTCAAGTTTTCAAGAAATTAATTTAAAAAAAAATTCAAACTCCAGAATATCAAATAGATAGGTCCTTAAAAGTTTTCATCCTAATTTTGTCGAGTTTGGTGTGTGACCTGACAAAATCTAGCCTTTTAGAGGCCCATTTCCCAACACATCTGGTGAATCTTAAGGGATAGAATTCAATAGTGTAGTAGCACAGGTTGCCCAAGTACATGAGAAGAATTCAAACTAGGTACGAGAAAATAGGGTTTATTTTTCTATTTGCTATATCACCAGGAAGAGGAAAGAGAGCAAGAAGACTGCAACGATCACCATCTCCACCTGGTAGATATTTTCTCCAACCAACTAGGGTTCTCAAGCCAATCATAATGGCACATCAACAACAAAAACCACCACTGAATCCCTTTGTCAATTTCAAGGGTAGTTGTCCACTTGGCCTAAATGCTCAAAACCCAATTGTAGTTGCAGCACTAAAGAAAATTCCCTATTTCACATGAGAAAGCCATATAACTCCTATTAACCACCTCCAAGACATCATAAATGTTTATGTGATTCACAAAATTAATTAAATGGACATTGTGATCAAATTATTGGATTCATCTTTCAAGGGTAAGGCCTTACAATGGTTTAGGAGCCTATCAACATGACCTATCCAAAATTGGAATCAATTGTGTTCAACTATTTGCAACTAGTTCGGAGAGAGGGCAAACATTCTGTCCTTATTATAAAAATTGACACAATCAAAAGGGCTCCTAACGAGAAAATGGAAGATTTTTTATTTCCATTTTCAATGAACATGGGATAAGATTATGATAGTTGTTAGACCAACTACTAAAGGATCATTCATTTACTTCTTGAAGGCTATTAATTCATACATAGCCATGATGATCCAATCAATGGGAGGAACAACGATTCCAGGGGCCTACGAAATAGCAATCAGGGAAGAAAAATGCTTTATTCAAGATGGTAAGCTTGCACCAAGGTCACAAATGCCTCTCTATCCAGACATGGGAACTCCTACAACTACTCAAACACTTGAGTTAAATGCCATTCTGGCTATGAAAAATCAAATAAATAGTGAGGCATCAACTTCTTTAAGTACTTCCAAGGAACTACAAGAGGTTATGAAACATCTACAGAACTTAGGAAATGAGCTATTGACAATCAAGAGATAGCAAGCTCAGAGTTCTAGATTGTATCAACCTCCAAATCAGTATCAAGATAGATCCCCATATCATAAAAATAGACTACCAACTCAGAATGTAAATCAAAATTGGAACCAAGGACAACCTCAAGCTGCCAGGCCATTCTGACCATATGATCCTAATGCAGTTTCAACATTAAAATATTTGGTTCCAACTCAAAACAACATGGCACAAGAGTATGAGTGGTCTTTCCTGTGCAATCTACCTCATAATCGATCAATGTGTTTTAATGGTGCACTGAATCAGGATCTAATGGTGCAGATTGTTAGCATGTCACAAGAACTAAGTGAGGAAGGAAATCAGTAGCAAGGAACCTAACAAGGGGTACCTCTAATAGAAACTACATTGGTCAATTGGAAAATAGAAGACTTTTGTGGAGTTAATCAACCTACTTTCAAGGGTGTGGCTGATAATAGACGGTCAAAGAAGAGGAATATTGAGAAAGGACAGTTGTCTAACCATGTAGTTTCTTAACCCACTCTAATTCCACAAGGTGTTGATAAGAAAAAATTAGCTCTAAATGTATCAAATCTGTGGAGAAATAATATAATTATGTGGATCAATTTCAACCCTCTCTTGTGTTCATTTATTTCTTCTGATCTCTCATTGCAATCTTGGTTATCTGTGCATGGTTATTGTATTACATGCTTAATAGTTTGTATTTAATGGTTAGTGGATTATCATCAGTGGATTTACTTGTGGTGTATTTTCATCCTTCTTAATCTAAATGTGGTATCCATCTCCATGCAAATAAGGAATTCAACATTCCTTTTGGTGCATCACCTCTATTAGTTTAGGTTTAATTTCTTGTAATCTTCTTAACCATATCTCCTTGGCAAGATAGAGTAGATTTTGGAGTAGATCCTCTATAATTTGGATGTGTGAATCATAATAGAGGAATAGGAACCGACCTTCATCTGGAGGGTTATCTTGATTGCAAAGTCCCACACTTTGGAATAACTCCATGTTTGACGAATCACATTGACTACCTCAACCATTCACTTGCGAGCAATTAGGGGTGTTGTGATTTTTCCATAACAAGATATTTAGATTATTTAATCTTGGATGTTTATATTGTGGATTTTGGATGGGGTGAATGGTTGAGGATAGGTAATATGAAAGGATTCAAGATATGATAGCTCATCTAGGGGGATGGGAAGGGATGTAATGTGGGATGTGACTTTATCCTATAAGTTCCAAAACATGTTTAGGTAGGATGAAAGGGAAGGATTGAAGGAAATTGGATAGGTTGGAAAGGATAAGGATTGGTTATAATGTCAACAGACACCCCTAAGGTTCTTCACCACAAGTTTATTATGTGTGTTAAAGTGTATAGATCTCTAGGAGAATAATTATGCTAGAATGTTGGAGGTAATGATAGACCAAAATCACACGGTTGTAGTAGGTACTATTGTCTTACAACATGTGTGAGAAAGTTGATCAAGTGTTCAAATGAATGGATTAGAAGAGGATATAAATGGATGTGTTGATAAGAATGGATTAGATGCAAAGTGATTTGGATGTTAAATAGGAGGAGGATGGGTTGGAAGGAAATAATATCTATGCACAAGAAAATAATTATGTGTTCAGTCTATTTTTAGGTGTTTGGTATTTGTAGGGAGATTAAATGATTTGTGATTGGATTGAGTGGTTAGGATGGTAGGATCAATAGGATAAGTGGTAGAAATGGGTTGTGATGGAGTAGTGGAAGGGAAATTTTTAGTGTTAGGTTTATACCATAAGCCTAAACGTCCTAGATTTTGATGAAGGGAGATGGGTTCGCGAATGCCTTGTTCATGGATGCCTAAGAATTGACCTCGACGTTTCATATTAGCGAACATATTTTTGGCTATAGGATATGAAGTGGATGGGGAAGATGATAACATGTGATCATCATGAGACTACGGGGTTGTATTTTTGTCATCCGTTAAGTGGTCAGGCTGAACAAGGGATACGAGGTGAGATTTGTTGTGATTTTTGGTTAGTGGGGGATATTTAGATGTACGATAAGATTTGGATGGATGAAGAGTGGGATTTGGATGGTGAAAGATGGTTAGGGAGAGGATTGGGATGGAAAAGTGGTGGATAAAGAGGTATAAGGACCAGTAACCCTTGGTTAATGAGGTTTTGTACATAAGACCTAAACTACATGCAATGATTAGTCAAATCTCCATGGGTGAAATGGAAGTCACAATAATAGTGTTCTCGATACCAAGATGGTTTGGGAAGGTTTTGATTGGGTGATTTTATTAGGGGATGGATGATCACGTTGAAGGTTTTTTAGATGATGGAAGATGGTGGTCAAGGATTCTCCTAAAGGAGTGAAGTGGTTTGGGTTAAATGGTTTTGGGGGAGTAGGAATTAAACACGCATGATTGGGTGGATTATGAGATATTTTGGTTGATTTAGATTTACGAGTTGGATTATATTGTTGTGGCTTAAAATATGAAGAGGATGTATTCGTCCTGGGGGCCGAAGTGGATACTTTGTTCTTAGAGGTTGAAGTTGTTTTGATTGATTTTAGATTTGTTGGAGTACGTGGTTTTGAGGTAGATGGTTTTGGCTTAGGATTAGATTATTTTGGATTAATAGATACAGATGAAAGGGATGGGATAGATTTTTATGAAGGGGATGGGTAGATTTAGATGAAGGAGATGTTGAGGATGAAGGATATTTGGCAGATGGGTGTGGTGTAGGAACCACATTAGATTTGGTAGATTTAGGAGATGAAGTAGATGAAGCTGGCATAGGAACCTCATTAGATTGAGTAGAAGATGGGGTGGGGAGAGGATTGGTATTGGATTTTTGAGGTTTAGGAGTTGATCACTTAGGGGTTATGTTAGTTGTTTTAGGATTGGGGGATAGTGGATTCAAATTAGGATTACATGATATAATAGTGTTAGGTTTAGGTGATGAAGAGGGTAAGATATGATTAGGATTGGATAAAGAGGATGAGGGTGGTGTACGATCCAAATTATATGGTTTAGGATTGGGGGTAGAGGATGACTTAAGAGTCACGGTGGATGAAATAGTTTTGACAGGATTGGCATTAGGTGTTGAATTTGATGGTGGATTAGGGGATGTGGGACTATCTAGGAGAATTTTTCTAGGATCAGATTGGGATGATGAAGATGACGAGGATGGGAGACTTGGATGAGATGTGGGGGATAATAATTTTTTTTGGTTAATTTGTTTGGATTGTTGTGGATATGTGAATGGGACTCGATTATAGGTTTTACAATGATTCGATTTAGGAGTTGATATTTTGGATGGTGGTGGATTATCTGTATGGGTTTTGATGGGAGGAAGGTGTAGGTCATGATGATTGATAGGGGATTTGTAGGTTGGAACTAGGATGGTTGTGCATGTTTGGGATTAATGACTTGATTAGCAAGGACATAAACGATGTCCTATTAGTATAGGTAAAAGTTAGTCAGGTGGTCCAATTCAATGTAATTAGCTTGTGGGAATAGTGGTTTTTGTGTTGATTAGGTTAAGGTGTGGATTGAGATGATTTTGGTTCCTCAAAGAGGAATTCAATGTAGTTAGGGGTAGGGATCTTCGGAAGGATAAATTATGGAAGTGTTTGGTTGCAAGATGATGGCTATAGGAGGTGATTAGTTAATACATTATTTAAGGCTAGATATTTGTTGATTGAATTGTTGGATGGTTGTTATGATGTTAGGATCAACATGGGATGGTTAATTTGGATGACGAGGAGGGGATTGGTTGAGGTAGGATGTGAAATTTGATATTTGTCTATGAAGGTGTTGGATATTGTGTGGGATTTCATGATCAAAGTGAGATTCTTGACTTTTTTGGGTGGGGGATGATGTGATAGCTTGGTTGATGGATTTAGAAAAGAGGTAGAGGTTTGGGTTGTTAGTTTAGAGAGGATGGGGATTGAGGATTAAAGGATATGGTTTGATAGGATGTGTGGGTGATTATATTTTGATTAGCTTGGTTGATTAAGGATGGTGATGGGATTTAGATTGCGATTGTTTCATTAGGGATCGCTTGATTATGATGATGTTTGATTAATTAAAATTTTAAGGTGATATGATGGTTAAGGGTGTTCACAAGCAATTAAAAAGACATTCAATACACACCCTCATTAGTAAAGTGAGATTGCAATAAAATTATAGCCCACTTTCAATACCACACACTAATGATTGGAGCCACAAATTGGATCTCCACCTAGATGTTTCAATGTGGGGTAGGCTAACAAGTAATATTGGGGAGTGTGGCCTCTTAGCACTATAGTTTGATTGTGTCCAAAATGTTACCTAGTCTAGGATGTACAAGCTCACTAAGGGAGTCCCCAATATACCTTGTGGTACATGTGGGTCCCAAGTCCTATATTGCTGAGGATGTTGTCTAAGGCCTGGGTATTGGGATGTGGAATCCCCTCACTTCATGTTACTCTTAAAACAAACAAAAAATTAGCTAATAAAAACAAATATTCAAAGAATTTATATATCCCACCGAAACAAAAGGTTTATCTACATGCGTGGAGGTGAATTCCATGGTCACAAGACCCTTAGGAATATGGAAAGTGTGTTGATGTCACTTCCACGTAACGTTTCCCATATAAAAGAAAAGGGGAAGGCTAGCAACTTTTGATCCTTAAGATCATCCTAGGACATGAGAGGAGAGCATACATGGTTTCACCTTTGGGATAAACACACAAGAAAGATGATGCAAGAAGATAGATACAAGATAATAAAATTAAACAATAAATATTATGTGATTGGGTACTCAAGAGGATGCCCTACAAAACAAATATTAGTAATTTGATTTATAATCCCAAATGTCTTGGACCAATCATGCTACAAAACAAAGGGTTAATAGTTTTAGAATGATTTTCATCTTTGGTTAGCATAGGAAGCTGCACACAAAGTGTTAGTATTTTGGAGTTGAAAGCACCCTAAACTTTACAAAGAAAATTACATGACTAAACATGTAAATCTATCACCATTTCCATCCATCTAGTCAAGGTTCTTATTCTATGAATGTAACATTAAGATAGAAGCTTGAAAGAATGCTTAACTAGTATGAAAACGATACAAAATCTAACTAAACATGCCTACTAATATGCTTGAATTACCTAACATGGACCTAAATAGACCTAACAGGGAAATCAAATGGTTATGTTTGTTACTCCAAACAAGGTGAAATGGCCTCTCCAAATGACTACTTGGTTATTTTGGATATCCATCTACTAACCCCATTGACAGATTTAAGCAAGGATTGAACTTGGCTATAAATCATATTTATTATATGAGATGCAAAACAAAGCATGGTGTAAAGTATAAAGGAATGAGGTCTACCTATTTTATAGTTTTCCTTTTGGGAGAAACTTGTATTTTTGTGTATGTGTGACTAAAATCCCTAAATTAGATTAGAATTTTTAATCATGATTAGGCCTTGCTACTAAAAATTTAGGAATTACTAAGTGATTAAGAGGTATGAAGCCTTAATTAATCGCTAAGGGTAAACTAGGAGGCTAGGATAAGCTTTAGAAGCTTTCTAAGACATTATGGAGGTGAATGGGGTGATTTTGAGTGGTTAGAAGAGGGGTTTGAGTCAATATTAGGGTATTTTCACCAAATCAAGGGAAATATAGGATTAATTAGCTCATAATCACCAATTGTTTGTTTTGAAGAGGATTTTGGATTACGATTCATTGTAAAATGACATCCTAAATGTTAAAGGGGTTATACAATAAAAGGTGTGGTGTAAATTAGTTAATTTGGTAAGGAACATTAGTTAATTAGTGGAAACCACTAAATATATAGGATTTGGCAAGAATAAGAGTGATTTGCGTGTGTTTTGGCAATAAGATTGCAAAAGCAGAATTTATGTGTCTACATTTTCCACTGTTTGAGGTGAAGTTAGTGACTTCACTTCAAATATAGTAGACAAGCATAAACAGGTAATTTTTTGAAGAAAAATTAGTATGATGAAGGATGCCCCCTCGAGTGTCGATGGGGTGATAGAAGAAGTAAATCGACGATCGAAAATATGATTGAAATTGATAGAAGAAATAGGATAGAATGGGTGCAAAACCATTAGGTACTAATAAGGATCAAGGATAGGGATAAACATGGTTGTTTATTGCCTCAGGTTAGTTTTTTATAAGAAAAATTAGTAATGATAATAAATGATAATGGAGAAGAAATGATTAATGGAGAAATATAGGACAAGTCCAACCTTTGCATCCAGCCTTTCCATAAGCAACTAGTTTATATCATTTTGTCCCTAGGTCTACATCATCGACCTTTACTTAAAAACAATAAAAGTGTAACTTAACATGAAAGCTAAATTACTAATAATTGTTTACTGCTAGAAATACGTAACTCCATGCAACATACATTATGCAATGCAATACGAGAAAGTAAAATGATATTCAACTCCATGCAACATACATTATGCAATGCAATATGAGAAAGTAAACTAGCTAACCTAACAGAGAAACTAGTATAATCACACATACTCAAACAAATAACGTGTTGCACCCATGTTTTTGTTATCAAGCTATAGTTCCCAAATGTTCGTGTTGTAAGGAAAAGGGTTAAATATGATGCCATGAGCAATAACACATGTAAGGGGAAAATGGAGGACACAAGTAGTCCTATGGAAAAACCTTTGTTCACTAGAACAAATTCTTTGAAAACTCACTGTTGCACGGGAGTACCAACGTAGTATGCAGCCAAGTTTTTGTCGAAGGGGGTAGATCATGATGATCTGCAAGTTGTTTGAGACCATAGCAAGCAATAATCTTTGAAATACACTTTTATAAGACATATTTCAATGTTTGAGGATGATAGAATTGACACAGGTTTTAGCTGCATACATGTTGTTTACCATTTTTGTGTAAAATCTTAAATTTTTATTATTTTTTGGTTTTTAAAAAATTTATCAATTTTTTTTACAAAATTTTAATTGTTTTAATTTTAATTTTTATATTATTATTATTTTATTTTATTTTGATTTTTAGAGAGGAAAATATTATAAAAGAAATAATGAATTCACAAAGCAACACTAAAAGTGACCGCAAGGCAAAAAAATGCCCTGGGTAGTAGAAAAGGCTACTGGGAAGCAAAAATATGCCCCAACGTAGCAAAAATGTGTCGAAAATAGTTATTTTTAAAAAAATAAATCATTGTGGCTAGTATTAAAGGAATTCTAGAAGATACACAATGGTCTCGAGGCACTCTGAGAGCAAGAAACACACCGTGGGAGATAGAAATGAGCATATAAGCCACCTTGACAAGTTATTTTACCACATTTGTTTATCATTTGACTACTCAATTGAGCTCTAACGTATGGGAGGAAATGGTGAGGATAGCGAATCGAAGGCACTGTGCACACCTCATGAGGGACTACCTAAGACTTCCAGCAGATGTACCAAAGGTACACAATTCTCCCCTTTTACCCTAGTAGTTCAAATTTTTGAATTTTTAACAAAAAAAAATGCATTTTTAGGTTAAATTTAGGGCAAAAATGAGGGTGGCACCTATGTTAGTTGTGCTTGTGTATTTTTTTCATTTTTCTTGCCAACATGGTCACTTGGGCACCTGTCCTGAGAAACTTATTGGCTTTTGTGAAATTTGTGTGCCAACATGGGCACCTGGGTGCCTATGCTAAGCTATTCTTTTGATTTTTTTAGTTTTGTTGGCCAGTATGGGTGCCTGGGCGCCTATGCTGAGCCCTTTTTTTGATGTTATGATTTTTGTTTGCCAGCATGGCCACTTGGGCTGAGCCCCTTTTTTGAGTTTTTGAATTTGTTTTGATAGCATGGGTGCTTGGGAGCTCGTATTGGGCCACCTTTTTTATATTTGTTGGCTAGCATGGCGCCTAGGCACTTGTGCAGAGCTAGTTTTGCAATTTTTAGAATTTTTTTATTTTTGTTGGCCAGCATGGGCACCTAGACACCTGTTTTGAGCCAGTTTGGTGAGCTTTTTCATTTCATTGGACAACATGGGTACTTGAGCGCCTATGTTGAGCGAGGTTTGTGATTTTTTAGCATTTATTTGGCCAGCATGGGTGCCTGGGTGCCTGTACTAAGCAAAATTTGTGATTTTTAAATTTTTGTACTATAGCATGGGTGCTTGGATGCCTATGCTAGTAGTGTTTTTTATTTTATTTTAGGATTTTTTGATTACGCGTGAGCGCGCAGGCACCCATGCTGAGAGCATGGCACTAGAGCACACATAGGGGGAGTTCCTATGCATGAAAGAAAATTTTAAAACTTCTTTTAGGAAAAAACTTAGTTTTTAGACGTAGAAGAAAAAAGTGAACTATAGAGAAACTTAACAATGAAAATAGAAGAATAACACACTAAAATTAGACCCTTTTTAGAATAAATTTTATGGTAAAATAGAAAGATAGATTTTAATAATTGACTTTACTAGTTCTATAGTTGTATTTAGACGTGCTAGGGATGTGGGAGTGGCATGTATGACTTCAAAATTTTGAGGTGACGCTTGGACGTTCCGACTGGATTTTCCTAGAGATCACCTTGAACGTGACATGTTTATCCTACATAGGTCACATGCCCCATATATGTTTTGATCATAGTCTACTCACAGCCCTAACTGAGAGATGGCGCAATGAGAGTTAGACCTTCCAATTTCCAATCGGTGAGATGAACGTGACACTGGAGGACGTTTGGTGGATCCTTCCAGTTCTCATCTAGGGTCATTTAATTACTTATGACGGTCACCCGGACCGAGTTGAGTGCTACATATCCATGATATTTGGATTGAATGACATTCCCCACCAAGGCCTGACAGTTGTGGTTACGAGATGCATGGTTGATACGTGACTAGGATGGGTCCATGTGTACTTACTAGCTCTTATGAACGACGTGTTGCTACCTGACAAGACATGTGACTAATTCTCCCTGGGTCTCATTAGAGTGATCCATGACCTACTTCAGGGCAGAGACTACTGCTGGGGTCAGTGTCTACTTTCATACTCATATTCTAAATTAAATTTGATAGCCTATCATGGTTAGAGGACATTGGGCCCTGATACTTTGTTAAAGATCTGGGCTTGGGACCATATTGCCATTGGATGCCCTTTAGGAGCATTAAGAGCTTAGGTTCTTTGAGAACCTTCTATTATTGGTTGGGTTCCTAACGGAGATGATATTTTCAGCCACATGGGAGACATATATTTCTTCCACCGAGCATTCGAAAAGCTACAACCCCACATGATCACCTGGTGACCATATAGGCTATATCAGTTGCCAAAGGATGTAGATGAGTTAGGGACAACTGCAGTACACCAATTTATTATTGGGAGCAAGAGCCATGTCTTAGAGTTGTATAGGATGGACAAAGTTTAGCGTCAGTTTGGTATTATCCAAGGGATTCTTGGTGATGAGATGTGGTACACGCACTGCTACAGAGAGATTTTCAATATGGGACCATGGATTAGGTTTTACCAAGCCCTTACGATATTTTCATAGGTAGTCTCATAGCCTTGGGTATAGTGGGCACCGATAATAGATCCGGGTACTACACAAGAATATGCAACATGGTATGCACTAGTGCTTCCACATCGATTTTCTATTCCTTGGGAGATATTGATCATAGTGGAGCATGATGATTAAGATTAAGATTCATCAATAGAGGCATAGGAATAAATACAGGTAGTATCATATATAGTGGTATTAGTGTAGGATCCAATGCATGGAGCTTTATCACCCCCTCACATGAGTCGATGACATAGTTCACCAAGGGGTGGAGGAGAGGAATGGCATGATGAGGATACACAAGATGTGCCAGTGTATGAAAGAATTAGTTAGCTATGCAAATAAAATAAAGACTAACACCTAATAGCCTAAATACAATGCTAAACTAAAATCTATGCACAATCATGCTTAGAGCTTAATCAAAGCTAACCTATTAACATATTTTCATTAGAACATAAAGTGAAGATTCAAACTAACATGCTAAATAAATTAACCTCTATCTCTAATTGAACGCTAATGAAATGGACCTATTTATATCCTTAGCAACCAAATGGTTTGATTGTATGCTTGAATCCCAAGGTTCTCAAGAATGGAGTCTTGTCAATCCATGGCTACAAAACCATTTGACATATCTCCATATGACTTCAAAACTTGGATGGATGAATGCATGAAATGAAAATAGCTAGCTCCTTCAATGAAGAATGCTCTAAGATGTTAAAATGGCTTTAGCTTACGAACTATGCTCACTTAAGTTTAAGAAGAAAAGTAGGAGGAGGGCTCTTTATATAGTCCAATGGATAAAATAATCTCTACATTCCTTTACATGTGAGATAATAAATAGGTTGGGTTAGTTGTCAATAAGCATGGTTTAGAAGTGGTCGAGTTTACTTTAGGAGAGTTTAGTTTTTCCTCTAGTGACTCATGGGGATTGAGGGGGTTTATTAATTAACCAAAGTGATTATTTGATAGGTGTGCAAGATTATTGAAGATTTTTAGAGGAATAGTTAGTATGATTTATGTTATGAGAGGATTTTAATCAAATAAATGATGATTTATTGATTAAATACAAGAGATAATTAATTAATTAAGAATAATTAATTAATCTAGATAGAAAAGGGTATTAATTAATCAGAAATAATTAATTAATTGAGATAAAATGGGGAGATGATTAACGAAAGGTCGTTAATTTGCATCGGAGTTAATTAACTAATGCAATGTAATTAATTAACAACGATAACAGAGAAAATGTGTGATATTGACAATATGTCGTCAATTTTTAGGAAAGGGTATAATTAACACAATTTAAGTATTTAAACTACTCGAGCTAAATTATATGTGTCTACATTTTCCCCTCTTTGGGGTGGCGTAAGTGATGCCACTTCAAAGATAGTAGAAAGATACAATTTTGAAGGTGTGGAATAAAAATTAGTAGAAGTGAGAAATTCCCCCTCGAGTGTCGACGGGGTTATGAAAGAAGGTGATTGATGATCGAAAAAGGTGAGAGAAATGGATAGAATAATGGGTAGGGACAGGATTCCTTAGGTGAATCAAAAGAATAGCGTTGATACAAGAATGATGTAGAAGAGGAATGAATACGGAAAAAAAAGAGCAAAATTTCATCCAGTGTATTGAAACAACGTTAGTGTCATCACATTACCAAATATCTATGTCATCAATCCTTACTAAAAATATAAGAATACGATAAAAGTAGAATGACACGAAAAATCCATAATATGAACAATTGTCCATTGCAAAAATACCAACTCCATGCAACATACAAAATGTAATGCAATAGGAGAAAGTAAAAGATGCCTAAATCCTTGCAACATACATAATGCAATGCAATTGATTATGTAAACAAGCTAACCTAATAGAGAAACACAATGCAATGTTTTTGTTATGAAGCTTTGATTCTGACCTATACGAATTAACAATAAGGGTTAAAAGATGGTGTCCCAAGCAAGGATACATACAAGGGGAATAACGGAGGACACTAAGGTCTTATGAAAAATCAATCGTGCACTATGAAATGCTACCAAGAAATACATTTTTCCCCAGAATACAAACATAGTAATGAAACCAAATTTTTTGATAGAGGTAGATCAAGATGATTAGTGATTCACACAAGAAATTGCAATAACCAAAGACCGATGTTTTGTAGGATGATTTACATTTTTTTTTGTTTTTGGAAACATATTTGAATGTTTTTTATTTTGAATTTTTTGAAACTATGTACAGGAAGACAAAGAAGCATGGATTCCCCCAGTGATAGATGGGATGTACAAGGGAAAAATGCCATGCGTATGCGCAAGAAAGTGAAGATTCAAAAATGCCCATATGATTAGGTGGGAGTAGTCAAAGGGAAAATATTCACACGCTGAAGGGGGATCAAGGCCAATATAAAATAGGTTCAATCATGAGGGAGAAAGGATGCCCCCAACATAAGTTGGCTAATAAACGCTTGAGAGAAAATAAGTAGAAAATTGTCTTATTAAAAGGAGATAAAAGTGCCTCCAAACATGGAAAATGGTAAATTTGATACACATGGATGTTCTAAGAAATTTTCAAAGAATAGAGGATGCTATGAAAATATTTATAAGGTGTTCTATGAAAAATTGATTAGCCCAAGGCACAAATCATGAGACAAGACATGCACTAAAGCAAGAGTTTGAAAAAGGTCTGAAAAGTAACACTTGATAACATACTAATCATGTTTACACATCGAGCTCCTGTGCGTGCATGTAGAAATGAATTACCTCTTGAAGGAAAGAGTTGAGAGATAGTAAGTGAAGACACTCGCCAATGTGTAGGAATGATTTAGTTTGAAAGGTGATTTTTGAATGGATTATGGAAGGAGAACCATACATTTCTCCGCTGCCATCCAGGATTCCATAGCCTTGAAAAAGATGCATTTGATTCTAATCACAACATTTCTCTACTTCCAGTCAGGCATCCATAACCATGGTAGAGATTATTGGAAATACTCGAAGAGAGAGTTATATATCAATATGCTTTTACTTTTTGATTGATTGATTTTGAATATTTTGCTTCATGAAAATGTATTTAAACTTTCTTGTTTTACAAGGGGATAAGAACCACATATGGCTTAATGGAAGGATATGAAAGTGATTGCGATGAAAACATTGAATAGTGTCAACAAATATATCCAAAATTTCTTCGCAACAAGTTTATTAAATGTGAATTCTGATAGGATCTCTAAGAGGTCAAACATTCTTTAATGTACCAAGGTGATAAAAGAACAGGGTCAGAAAGATACCATAGAGATAAAGGTCTCAAAATGTTTATGAAATAATCTAAGAAAAATATCATCAAAGGGATGAAAATGGTGGATGACTTGTAGAGTAATATGAAAGAAATGGAAGACAGAACATCCATGTGTACAAAATACCTGATTGGAATGTTTGATCTTTGTACTTTTGATTTTGTTTTTTTAATTTTTAATGTTTTCTCTTTTTCTTGTAATTTTTAACTAGTTTATGATTTTTTTAGTTTTTGATGGTTATCAGAATGAAACATGTCACTTTGCATGATAGGATCCAATAAAGATGTTCACGATTTATTAGATAAGAGAGACTAAGCATGTTTGTCTATCAAGTGTAATATTATCCCCAATCTTGATGATCATGGTGAGCTCACTCTCAACAAATGATTGTTATTTGTTTTGAAACATGGGTTTCGTATGTGGGATCTTGATTTCCCTATCTATAGGTTTCTGCACTTTGTGCCATACTTGATGGGTATGCTGGTGTACATTCTAGAATCGTGTTTGATTTTGAATTTTATAATTGTTTGAGTTGTTAGGAGATTTGGAGCTTTTCAATGTTTTGGTCTTAGATTGTTCAAAAAATTGTCTAGGTTTCTTATAAGCTAATGCTTGACTTGTTTGATCCCGGGAAGTGGGAGAAGAATGTGGACGTTTAGAATTTATATGAGAAATGACGGTGGGATTGCCAAAATATTTGGTAGAAGAATAATGTGATGGATGAAAAGGATATGGTCCAAGGATTGAAGAAGATGGGCTACTGGGAGGTGAGCCATAGATAGAAGACAAAGGGATACTAGGATGTGTCCTTAGAATAGAAGGAGAAGGGCTGCTAGGGCGTGACCCATAGCTTAAAGATGATGGGATACTAGGATGTGGCACAAGAATAGAAGATGATAGAATACCTGGGGGTGTCCCATACATAGAAGATAAGGTGCTAGTTGGACAAGCCCCAAGAATAGAAGATAGTGGACTACTCAAAAATGTCCCACAAATAGCAAAGGGAGGGATACTAGAAGGTGACCCACACCTAGATGAAGATGAAGGGCTACTTGGCGTTGACCCCATAAGATATTTTGATTGAGGAATTGTGATATAAAAAGAGTGATTAGGTGATGAGAAGATAGGCCATGGATCAATGCAAGACCTAGGAGTTCCATCACGTAATGAAGAACGTGAATATGGAAGAATAAGAGGAGGATCAAGTTGCATGATCTGAGGCTCTTCCTCTATTTCATTGTAAAAGGAATCAAATTTTTCTTGCTTGTAATTTGTTATAACGATATCTTCGTTGTGCCCCTATAAAGGCCATTGTTGAGTATGGAGCTTAATTTATTCACAAGAAAATTCTTGCACATGTTACTAGTTCTGACTATAACTGACATTACTTAGTCTAGGTTAGGAAGTGACCATCGACGGTCAGGCAGTAACCATTAATGGTTACCTTTGCAACGCTGTTTTTGGATTTTGAAAAAAATTAGAATAAATCACTTGTTTTAAAGATGATTTATTGATTGTAAAAGAATAGTTAAGTTACCCAAAATACTTATACATGCATGTATGCATTGTATGAGGGTAAGTAAGAAGAAAATAAGAAATATAGCAATTGTTTTGCATGTAAGTTTTTCTTGGTGAGCAAGAAAGAGTGGTTGAGTGAGGGAAAATAATTGAACATCCTGTGAGGTGTGGGAAGACATTATATCTTCATTGTATTTCCTTTATAAAGCACTGAATAATAACATTGGCCATTTCTTGGTGGACGTAGCCCACACTGGGTGAACCATGTTAAATCTGGTGTAATCTTTCTCTTGTTTATTTTATCTTCTGGTTATTTTCATATTCATTGCTTGTATGCTTTATCTGATTATAGATCTGTGCAACAATTTTAAATGGTTTAACCCCAACAACTGGTATCGAAGATTTTTTTGGAGGTTTTGTGTGTTAACAAGATTTACTCACAGAGGGTTTTCTGATTGAGTGGGAGCAGAGAAATTGAAGAAGATAGTAAATACCGAGTAGAGAAATTTTATGGTCATAATTATCAACTATGGAAGATACATGTGGAGGATTATTTGTATCAGAAAGATCTATACTTACCATTGAATGAGAATTGACAACCAAGTACAATGACTGATGAAGAATGGAAGGTTCTTGATAGAAAGGCTTTGGGATCTATAAGATTGAGCCTGGAAGCATCGGTGGATTTGAATTTTATAGATGCAAAAACCATGGTAGAGTTGATGAAATATTTAGAAAATTTGTATGAAACTCCTAGTGCTTGGAATAAGGTATATTTGATGAAAAAAAAGTATAATTCTAAGATGCAAGTAGGTGGATCTGTATCTAATCATTTGAAATATTTTCAGTCTATTGTAAATCAATTAAAATCGGTAGAAATTCCGTTTGATAATGAAGTGAAAGAACTTTTATTCTTATGATCTTTGCCAGATAGTTGGGATAACTTGGTAATGGTTGTTAGTAATACAACGACTGATTCTAAAGGTTTGAAATTTGATGATGTGGTTAGTGAGGAAATACGTAGGAAAAGCTCAAGAGAAACATCATCTAGAAACACTTTAACTGTAGAAAGTAGGGGAAGATCTAAGGAGATATCATATAAGAGAAAGAAGAATGGGAGTTTAAAGTCAAGACATGGTATATTTAGATCCAGATACAAATATTTACTTTGCTGGAATTGTGGAAAGAGAGGACACGTAAAGGAGTATTGGTCCAAGGAAAACAAAGAGAATACATTAGACAAAGGTGAAGAAAAAGGTAAGGAGGAAAACGTTGCAAGTGAGGTAAAGTAAGATGACCTTATTCTCTCATTGGATAATAAATTAGAATCTTGGGTGTTAGATTCTAGAGCTTCTTTCCATGCTACCCCTAATAAGGGTTATTTCAGAAATTATGTTTAGGGTGATTTTGGACAATTTTATTTAGGTGATTATGAAACATGCAATATTATTGGTAAAGGTGATGTTTATCTAAAGTTGCAGAATGGAAACCCATGGGTATTGAAAGATGTGAGGCATGTGTCAAGCCTCAAAAGAAATATAATATCTGCAGGGCAACTTGGTGAATCTGGATATGTGGTTACATTCACAACCAATTCATGGAAGGTTACCAAGGGATCTCTTATTGTGGTAAGAGGTAAGAAGGTAGGAACTTTATATCTATCTACCTATATTACTGATTCCTTTTTGTGTTGTCTACTACAGATTCAGATGCAAACATGTGGCATAATTGGCTAGGCCATATGAATGAAAAAGGAATACATATCTTAAAGGCTTAGGGTAAGTTATCAAATTTGAAACACTTAGATCTTGAATTTTGTGAGAATTGCATATTTAGAAAGTAGAAGAGAGTGAGATTTCTCAAGGTTGGGTCAACAAAGAAGGAGCAGAAATTGGAGCTTTTACACTCAGATGTGTGTGGACTAACCCAGGTACCTTCTATTGGAGGATCCATATATTATGTGAATTTCATTGATGATGCCACAAGGAAGGTATGGCTCTATTATATTAAGCATAAATATGATGTTTTTTAAAACTTTAAAAAGATGGAAATACCTTGTAGAAAATGAAACAAATTTAAAATTGAAGTGCCTTACATCTGTCAATGATGATGAGTATTGAAACAAGGCTTTTAATGATTATTTTTTAGAGAATGGAATACGAAGAGAAAGAATGGTTCTTAGAACTCCATAGGAGAATCAAGTTGTAGAAAAAATGAACAGAACAATCATGGAACATGCTAGAAGCATGATGATACGTTTTAGTTGTCCTTTGAAGTTTTGTGTAGAAGTAGTGGATACATCAATATACTTGATCAACCATGGGCCTTCAACAACACTGGATGGTGGAATACCAGAAAAATCTTGGTCTAGAAAAGAGGTAGATTTTTATTTTCTTAAATTTTTTGGCTTAGAAGCTTTTATGCATGTTGATAGGAAAAATAGGAGGAAGTTGGATGCTAAATCTGAGAGATGTACTTTCATTGGTTATGGCTTTGGTGATTTTGGATATAGATTTTGGGATTTAGAAGATTTTAAGATTACTAGGAGTCATGACGTTGATTGGAATGAAAAAAGAATGTACAGGGATCATGTTTTGGTCCTAAACATGAACAGGTTGAGGATATTTTGAAGGAAAATCAATTATTGGACCTAAAGTAGAAATCTACAGACATCGACGTTGGTTCTATAGGAACCGATTTCAATCAGGCTAACTGGCATCAGCTGACAGGATCAGGTTTAGAGAAGTCAGGTATAGGAACCAGAGTCAGTACTCCTAGAACCGATGTCAGTAAGGCAACTGTAGTCGGTCAGCAGGCAGAGGAACCGCAGTCGGCTATAGGTGACTAGTGTCGGTCACTAACAGAGATTGACATGAATTTGCAATAGGCACAAAATGAGCCCTAGACACCCTAGATCTCAGTGAGAAGGTCACAAAGGGTAAGTAGACCTCCAGAGATATTTTCACCTTCCTTTTCTTATTTATTACTGATTGATAGTGGTGAACCAGAAAGCTTTGAATAAGCAATGTAGGTAGATACCCACGAGAAGTGGGAGCAGTGATCAAAGTTGAAGGGCTGCTCCAAATTTCACTCTGAAGGGTAAATATTGGACCAAACCTTCAATGATGAAAAGTAGTATAAATATTTCACACTTCTCATGACAAGAGTTGATTAAGTAAACACGTCACAAAAATTAAAAAAACATTTTTTAATTGAGATATTCATTTTTAAAAAATGAATGTTTATAAAAACTAAGAACATTAATATCAATCACATCTAATAACAATGTATATACCCCATACATAGGGTTTATTTTATTATAACATTGTTTTAGAACTCAATCTAAAATAATTCATCTATTAATTGATTCATTTACTAAGATTATTGCACAACAAACAATAAATATTTTTAGATAGAATTTTTTTAATTATATAGAAAGGTTGTTCAATAGTTTCTTTCTTATAACATTAAACACACAAATAGTGAGTAAGATCAATTATATTGGTTTAAATATATTAGGGTGTGTTAACACACCTCTGGATGCTTGAGCATTTAGGCAACATAAAAAAAGAAAACTATTTGTAATTATGAACTTGAACTCGGATTTGATTTTCTATAGGCCATCTCTATGAATGTCATTATTCTGCAACTGTCGCTATCTTTTCGAACTCACTTTTCTTAATTCACGTTAAACGAGAAGATTATCCCTTTGATTCATATTAGGCTCAAGCCAATAGGTTCCAATGTAGTGATCCTCTGACTCGACATTGATATGATCCTTGGTTTACTAATTTATACCTCCAACCTTCATGGTTAATTGATATTATCCACTATTTCCATCTCATAGATCGTGGGTTTCACTCAGGGAAATTTTTAATGGAAAATACTCATTAAATCTCGAATATTCCAATTTGTAAAATTTTAGGTATATGGATATGATTAATTCGCCTATATTTTATAGGTTCAAGTTACTTTTAGGGGTCAGTTCACCCAAAAAACTGAATTTTTTGATTCAAATTTCCATTAGCGTGAAATTTAAATTTGTAAAATTCACCTTCATATATATATATATATATATATATATATATATATATATATATATATATATATATATCATTACTAAATATCACTATGGGTTGAGGCTAGCAGATGCTAAGCTATGCAAAGAATTGTTTACAATGACAATATCTAATGGACTTTTCTAATAGGTCTCAAAATTTTCCCTGGCCTAGCCAAGGTTACGTAGTGACTGCTAAGCTCTAAATATCCTGTTGAGGCATCAACAATTTAGCTAACAACTACTAGGCTCTAAATATCTATATTTTTTCACAAAAACTCACATTTTTGGAATTTTTTTGTTTAATGAAACTGAATTAATAATAATTTTAATTAATTCAAGATAAATATGGCCAAATATCACTATGGTTGGATCCTAGTAGCCACTAAGCTATGCAAATAGTTGTTTACAATGACAAAATGTAATGGACTTTACTTGGGTCTTAAAATTTACCCTGGTCCAACCAAGGTTACCTAACGACTGCTAAGCTCTAAATACTATGTTGAGGCATTACCAATATAACTAAAAACCCCTAAGCTCTAAATATCTGCATCAACTCTTGTCACATGATTTGATACATGGGATGGAAATTTGGAAAAAAAGATATATGTTTGTAGTATATTTAATCTCAATTACTAGTGCCCAACATCCAAATTTTGTATCTATAATTAAATATTTTATCGGGATTTAAAAATTAAAATAAGAGTGGGAAGACGGCCATTTTTCCACACAACCCTTCTTTTGACAATTTGGATAAATTATTACACTTATAGTTTGTCAAATGATTTATAAGTTTTGAATTTTTTTTTACAGACAAATTTTTACTTGCCCTTTTATGACGGGTTGGAAGCTCTTGGAAGGGCTATAACAGGTGCAATTTTAAACATTGAGTGGGAGCATGGCTTGGATGAGGAGATGGAATCCTTGGAACAAAATCAGACATGGTATTTGGTTAAATTGCCAATAGGCAAGAAAATACTGCAGAACAAATGGGTTTACAGAATCAAGGAAGAAGAGGTGGATTGAAAATGTACATGGTGAGGCTTGTGGTAAAGGGATTTACACAGAAAGAAGGTATCGAATTTGATGATATTTTTTCTCATCTAGTTAAGATGACTTCTATTTGTACTATTCTAAGTTTGGTTGCAACAGAAGATTTGCATTTAGAACATCTTGATGTTAAGACAAATTTTCTTCATGGCGATTTGGAGGAAGAGATTTACATGCAACAACCACTTGGTTATGAATTCAAGGGTAAGGAGAAACTTGTGTGTAGATTGAAAAATATCCTATGTGGGCTCAAGAAAGCTCCAAGGCAATGGTATTTGAGATTTTACAGTTTTAGAATGAGCATGGTTATATGAGATGTGAATCTGACCATTGTGTTTATTTTAAAAGGCAGGAAAACGAGAGCTATGTTATTTTGTTATTGTATGTGGATGATATGCTGACTGCAGGATCTAATATGTAGGACATTGATAAACTTAAAGAAAGGTTAGCTCACACATTTGTAATGAAGGATTTGGGAGCTACAAAGAAAATCCTTGGCATGTAAATTCACCGAAGATAGGAAAAAAAAGAAGTTGTATTTGTCTCAGGAGGCTTATATCAATAAGGTGTTGGAAAGGTTTAACATGCAAAATTCAAAACCTGTTAGTACACCTATGGCTGGACACTTCAAATTGAGAAAATATCAGTGTCCTTCATCACACAAGGAGGTTGAGTACATGACACATGTTCCCTATGCTTGAGTCAGTAGGAAGTCTTATGTATGCCATGGTTTGTACTAGACCAGACATTGCACAACCCGTGGGAGTTGTGAGCAAATTTATGGCTAATCCAGGTAAAGAACATTGGAAAGAAGTCCAATGGATTCTCAAGTATTTGAGAGGGAAATCCATCATGGAGTTATGCTATGGAGGGTTGGATACTTCTTTACATGTCTATGTTGATTCAGATATGACTGGAGATTTGGATGGCAGGAGGAGCACTATTGGATATGTTTTCATAGTAGGTTGAACGAAAATTAACCGGATTTCAAGATTACAAAAGGTTGTGGATTTTTCTACTCTAGAGGAAGAGTATGTTACAACTACAAAAGCTAGCAAGGAGATGATATGGATGAGTAGGTTCATGGAAGAGTTAGGTAAGGAGCAAGAGGATTGCAGATTATACAGTGATAGTCAGAGTGCAATTCATCTGGAAAAGAACTCAGCATTTCATTCAAGAATGAAACATATTTAGTTGAGGTATCACTTCATATTGGCAGGTGTTGGAGGATGGACAACTGAAGTTAGAGAAAATCCATACAGATGAGAACCCTGCAGACATGCTAACGAATCCATTGGTAAGGGAGAAGTTGGATCTTCACTCCACTTCTGTTGGTCTTCGAGTTTAAGACTTGAAGAGGAAGAAATGGGCCAAGGAAAAGGAACCAAGGATGGTGATGCACAATACAGTGCAACAATTATCTCCAAGTGGGAGATTGTTGAGTATGGAGCTTAATTGCTTCACAAGAAACTTGTTTTTACATGTTACTGGTTTTGACAGTAACTGGTGTTAGTCAGGGTGTAACTGGTCAGGAGGTAACCATCCAGGTCAGGAAGTGACCATTGACGGTCAAGTAGTAACCGTCGAAAGTTACCTGTGCAACGTTGCTTTTGTTTTTTTGGCAAAAATTAGAATAAATTACTTTTTTAAAGATGATTTATTTATTGCAAAAGCATAATTAAGTTACACAAAATAGTGATATATGCATGTATGCATTGTATGAGGGTAAGTAAGAAGAAGAGAAGAAAAATAGCAATTGTTTTGCATGTAAGTTTTCTTGGTGAGAAAGAAAGAGTAGCTGAGTGAGGGAAAAGAATTGAACATCCTGAGAGGTGTTGCAAGACATTATATCTTCATTGTATTTCCTTTGTAAAGCAATGAATAATAATATTGGCTGTTTCTTCGTGGACATAGTCCACACTAGGTGAACCACGTTAAATCTGGTGTAATCTTTCTCTTGTTTATTTTATCTTCTGGTTATTTCCATATTAATTGCTTGTATGCTTTATTTGATTATAGATCTCTACAACACTATTATATGGTTTGACTCCAACATACTTTTTGGTGTGCATCAATACTTTCTATACTAACTATGCATGTGACTCTGAAGTGTTGTTGAAAAATGACTAACCTTCTGATATAAGGCTATTATTCCCTTGGCCCTCCATAAAATTTCACACTTATGCACATTCTCATCTTCATCTTATACACCTCTATATTCTATAAAGTTAAGGTACATCTCAAAATAGATATGAGGGGTTTATTGATATGGCTGTTGGGGTTGTTGTGACCCTTATCCTGGAGTGGGTCCATATCATGATCTTGAACCTTAACTAGTATTTCCTCTGCATGGTGGATGACCCGAGCCTCTAGAGCATCATACCACAACCTAGGGACATGTAGAAGTACTAACCTTTATCCCAGTAGGAGTGTTGAACTACACACCAACCATTACCACTACTACACCTATGGGTATATCTCTAACAGGAAACACACCACTTTTCTAACCTAAATTATCACCTACTAGATTACTTGTCCAAACACGAGAATCTATTGTGCTTCCTTTATCTATTGTACATATTGTGTTGATACTAAAATGTGGCTACCTATATGTCCAAACCAATGCAGAAATCCTTGATTGCCTTCTTGTGCACCATCACTTTGATGATATTCTATAAGAAATTTTGAATTCCAATCATCATGCACAAGGGCTAGGTGTTTAGGCCGGGTCAGATGTGCATCAATGGTTCTTATGTTTTCCTCATACTTACTCTCATCAGATGCCAAAAGGATCCTTCTTCTATTATTCCCCAATACTAGAAGGACATGATCTTGTGGTCCCTCACCTTTTTCAAGGTTCTCATCACAATCTCCCGACATCATTCCTCTCATTATTAGTTCCTCTTCAAATTCTCTCTCTCACACATCATTATAACTATGCAGTCTTTCTTCTCTCTCTCTCTCTCTCTCTTCCACTTCGAACAATGTCATATTTCCCAAACCTTCTTCTTGAACCTATGTGCAGTTATTTTTTAGCCTTCCATAGGTAAGTTCTCCATCCTTGGATCAATCAACATGATCTTTATATCCAAAAACATTTTACGCAAATAGGATCCTCTAGGTTCATGTAAGAAACTAGAACTCTTCTTCTTATGGGTACAAGTATGTCAAAATTACGTAATCCAAGGTTTAATTACATAGCACACCTTCCCACCAATGATCTACAACATGCTCCACACTTTCTTCTTTCTTATCCAGAAACCAATATTATGTGTGTAAGATAATAAGCACTCGTACAACTCTACTCACGAAGAAAATGAAGAATGTATCATACAATGAGTCATAAATATTTTCTTACAACCATTTACATGCATTAAAATCTCATCTGCTAGTGTATCTTTCAGAAAAAAATTCCTATCCTTCATCCACCTAATGCTCAATACTCTCTAGTGAAATATGGAACACCATGTGCATACCATGTCCTAATGAGCATAATGAAAAGAGGTCCCAGCAACGGAACCAAAACATAGTATTTTTATTTACCATTGCTTGGATGGGAATGATTGCACTTCATTCATAAAAAGGTCAAAAAAATCACTTGAAGCATGTGTAACCACCAGGTCTCTCTTTAGTTACTTATCAAAATGTAGTTTGCCCCCACTTATGTCAAGTTATAAAGATATATAAATATAGACAACAAAGTGTAACAAAGGAAACACATATAATCCCTAAGGAAAATATAATCAACATAGCAGGCATTAAATCCTATCATAGATTTTTATCTCTACTAAACAGTAACAAGTCCACAAGTATGTCCGATGCAATAATACCACTAATTCATTATGTTACATCACCCATTAATTACATCTATAAGTTGATTAATTTCGAAATGTACACATTTCTATGATGTGCAATTACAGGTATCTCTCATATCACCTCTCACACATAGCACAAATACCTCTCTAGTCACAAACTTATGCTATAGTATAACAAGGAATTCTCTACAAATATGTGCAACATAACGTTAAATAGGCTAGGGACTTAGGCCAAGTTCACTGCTTACATGCTCTATTCCTAAGACATAAATATCCTAAATATAGTTTGTATGCCTTTGATACAAGAAACGTTTTAACAATTCTAACGATTAGTGCTAGTGAAGATAGTCCATGCTTTAATCATGATAATGATAGCTATGTCCAGTGCATGTATCTTTACCTATCTTGCATGTGCTTTTCAACGATATGAGAACATTCCCACACACTTTAGTCTATTTAACAAATGTTCCGAAAACATGCACGTTATCTTCTATTTTTTCCTAAAAGTGACAGCACTTATTTTTGAAATTGGCAATACACGTATTGAAACCCCTCTGTATTCATGAACCCCTTGTCATATTGGCTTACTTTTTTCACATGCACCTAGTACAAGTGAGGATTGACCTATATTAGACTCTTTACTTTACCTGGACGTATTGCCTCTCCTTATGCGTGAGTGATCCATCCTTTGTGCATGAATATTAATGCTATCACACATTTCTGTTGCTAAATAATGCCTATCTTGTTGGGTTGGTGCTCTACTAAAACTAGGGGTCAAAGTTGGCTCTTTGTGGGGTTGAAAGATAACTTCTTGAGTTTGTGTTTAAATAAATTTAGGTGTCAAAATTTCTCTAATAGAGCGAGTTATGTTTTCCCAGTGGGTTTTCTTCCCTTTGAGGGTTATCCTGACTTTACATTACTCATTTTCAAGAATAGTTGACAAAATGCGTCCATCATTTTTTCTCACTATGGTTACAATACAGTTAACTTGTGGATGCTAAATGCTTAAGTGGTATAATTGTCAAGTACGTGTAGTGGATGAAATTCCCATTAGTGAATGAACAAGGTTCCCCTCTATGTGTGGACTCACTTTGGAGTTCTTAGGACTCACCTCTCATTGTTGTAGCTTAAGGATTATGCAAAAGGGTTGTATTAGATCCTATTCATGTAAGTGAAATATTGAAAATCTTGAGTGATTCACTATTTGGCAACCTGCAACACACATGTAGTGATTCAGCAAAGTGGTTCCTCTACTAGAAATCCTCTCTTTATCAAGTATGCTTTTTGGAGTATCTCCAGGATGAAAAATCACATTATGTGAAAGAGGATTTAGAGTTTCTTTTGATTCTAAAGATCATCCAAGGATGAAAGAGAAGAGGATAAACAAAAAATAATCCAACTAAAAAGTAAAGGAAATATTTTTAATTAATGAACCATACAAAAAGATTGATAAATTTTCATTCCCTTAAGACAAACATGAAAGACGAAGTTTCCAATTAACCAAATGTTAGAAAATGAAGACTAAATTTTATTTTTATTCTCAAGATCACCCTAAGGTGCAAGAGAAGAGCATACACAAACTTTATCCCAAGTAGATAGAAATGGAAAAATTCAAATCAAAGGACCATAAAAAATGCTTTGTAAAAGGTTCATTCCCTTATGCAAAATGAATAATCAGATTTCAAAGTTATTCCAAATGTTAAAAAGATAGAGATCAAAGTTATTTTTGGTTCACAATATCTCTAAAAGGTGCAAGAGAAGAGCATACATAAGTTTTTGTCTAAATCAAGTAAAGCATGAAAAATCAACATTCATCAAAACATTAGACATGTTAGAAAATGACAAGTTTTATAATAAAGGAAAACCCTACAACTTATGTAAGTATTAATCCCAAATTTATGTTTTCATTGCATAGGTCACGTCAATACCTTTCCAACGCAAAAAAAAGATTCATTTTGATTTCGGGAGAAAATGTTATGGCCTTCGGAAGATGGGTTACGCATATGCTCTTATGCTCATGGGTATGCACTTAACATGCACTTAAAAAATGTTAAAAAAACGTCTCTTAATCTGTAAAATGGTCAAAGTTTTCCAACCAAGATTCAATTTTGATAAAAACCCATCATGTTAATATATGAATAGAAGGATCAATGCTATCAAGCATTAATATTCATGATCAAAATCTTAACATTTTCAAGAAATTGACAAAACTAGCATGTAGAATGATGAAAAAGTAAGCTCTAAAAATGAAAACATGGAGAAATATTGAAGTTTTCTCAACAAGATTCAAATTTTGAAAACAAAACACAACATTAATATGTAAATAGAAGACTCAACACTATCAAACACTAACCTACATGCTCAAGAATTTAAGATTTTCAAGAAATTGACAAAACTAGCATGTAGAATGTTGAAAAATGAAGCTCTAAACATGGAGAAATCTTGAAATTTTCCCATTAAGATCCAATTTTAATAGCACTTCACCTCTTTTATACCTAAAAGGAAGAATCAACACATGCAATATCATGTATATATGTGTTGGATATGTGTGATATGATGATGAAATGATAACACAATGTACAAGTAAAAATTAACAAACACAAGTTTAAACAAATCTAATCAAAGCAACACATTTATTTACAAGTATGAAATAAAATATGGACTCAATGGATTACACTAAAGACTAAGGTGATATTCAATCTAAGTAAGCAAGTGAATGCAATTTAAAACATAAAACATGAAAATGTAATGCAAGTAAAACCATACAAACCAATAACTAAAAGTAAGCAAACCACTACTTTGTTTTTGTGGGACAGTTTTGGGACATTTTTCATTGTTTTTGGTTTTTATTTATAAGACAATTTTCTATTGTTTTGGATTTTTCTACAAAACATTTTTTAATGTTTTGATATTTTTAAGGAACATATCGGTATATTTTTGGGATTTTCGAAAGTTATACAAATGTTTTCGACATTTTCTCAATATTTTCCCAAAGAAAATGTGTAAGGAAATAAAGAAACATGGATGCCCCTAGCATTAGATGGGATGTACAAGGGTATAATGCCACATGGTACATTCTAGAAGTGACATTGCGAAGCTGCTCCTAGTGTGAGATGGATTCATTCAATGTTAAATTCTTTGCACTAAAAAGGTTAGATTAACAAGATCAAGGAAAGAAAGGATAGGCTCACAAGGGTCTCAGACGAAGATCAAGATCAACTTAGGGAAAAGTTTCCGTACTCCTTAAACCTAGAATACTTGTGAACAATGGACTCTCCCTTGGTATCGGAAGCCAATTTTCACGAAAGAACTTGTCCAAAGTGCCACGATTGCATGGTTTTCAGTATTGGACATACCTGTTTATTTATATTTTTCTTTTTCCATTTTTTATAAAAAAATTGTTTTACTTTTCTTGGCATTCTGTAGAGACCCCATACTTAAGCATGGAAGTGCTTAAGATGCATCATGTTCATGGGTTCTTGAACCTCTTGGCCATCTGAATAGGCCAACTTATATTCACCTGAACTGAACTTGGAAACCACAATGTATGGTCCTAGCTAGTTGGGCTCAAATTTCCCATTCATTTCTTGATATTTATTGTTGTTCTTATTATTCTCTTTTAAAACCATGTCTCCTACCTCGAACTAACGAGGTATGACCTTCATTTTGTAGATCTTCCTTGCTCGATCGTGATAAATTTTTAGGTGATTGGGGGCGTGAAGGCGTTTCTTGTCAAATAACTCCTACTCTTCTAGTTGAACTACTCTATAGTACTCCTCTTCATTCAGGTAATCCCTTAGCTCGATACGTAAAGAAGGGATCTTGATCTCTAAAGGAAAATGGATTCTAAACTGAATACTAAATAATATGGATTTGCACCTGTAGGAGTGCAGATAGAAGTTCTGAATGCCTAGAGGGAAAGGTGAATTTTCATATGCTAGTTACGGCTTGTGGTATTCACCATTTTCTCCATTATATGAATTAAGGTTTTGTTGGAAGCTTTATCCTACCCACTACCTTGAGGGTAATAAGGGGTTGAAAATTTAAGGGAAATTTGAAATTGTTTGCAGAGTACTTTCACATTTTTATTTTTGAATGACTTACTATTATCAATGATAGTAGAATAAGGTATTCCATAGCTACAGATGATATGATTCATTATAAACTTAGATATTTGGGGATCTTCTGTATAGGTTAGAGGAACAACCTCTACCCAATATTTAAAGTACTCAGTGGCCATTATAATGAACTTGTGGCCATTCGAGGAGACATTATTAAGTTTCCCTATTAGATCAAGACCCCAATTTGAGAATAGTCAAGGTGTCATGATTGGTTGTAAGGATTGTACTGACGCATGTATCAAATTTTCGTACTTTTGAAAATCCACACACTTCTTCGCATGTTGACAATAGTCATGATCCATGGTAGGAAAATAGTAGCCTACTTTGAGTATCTTGTTTGCAAGGAAAATCCTATTAGTATGAGCTACTCAAATGCCCTCATTCACCTCCTTGATTTTTTGGATAGATTCATTAAAATTTATACAACGCAAAAAATTCCTGTTGTAGCCTTGGCGGAAGAGGGTGCACCCAAGTAAGGTATAGCAGGCTATACGTTGGATGAGGTTGTGCTTTTCAGTATGGGAAATGTTCATATGGAAGGTTCCATCATGGAGACAATTAAATATTTTAGTGTACCATGGTGAAAAGGGACCAACAACTTCACACACGAAACAAGAATCTGGTATGTCGTAGGTCATTGTTCTTAGATTTTCAACAAAAAATGGAATAGCCTTTCTCTTTAGAGCAATGATCAACATAGATCCCACCAAATCCATGTTGTCTGCTGCTCTATTATGAGCTTTTGGTATTTTCACAAATGTTATCTGCTCAAAGAAATCTTTCAAGGAATCAACTGTTCTTTTATATGGAAGTAACTTTTCATCTTTAACTTTATATTAATATGTGACCTATTTGATAATAAGCATTGAATCACCAATGTATTTTACTTGTCTGATATCCCATTTGATGGCCAACTTCATTCCTACAATGAGAGCTTCATATTCCACTATATTGTTTATGCAAGAGAATCCAATTCGAAATTCTTGCAGAATCAAGTACCCCATGGGAGTGTATAGCATAACTCCAGCACCTGAACCATTAAAAGTAATAGAACCATCGAAGTAAATTTTCCAAACTCCAGATTCTTCGAGGTATGTAATGGATGCCTCTAGTAGTTCTAGACTCAAGGTTTCATTACTTAGTAGCAAAGCTTCTGCTAGTTGATTTGTTAACACCTATTCTTTTACTAACTTTTGATGAACGTACTCAATTTAAAAATCACTTAATAAGATGATCCAATTAGTCATCTTTCTGGTTAGCTTTGGTTTGTAAAATAAATATTTCAAAGGGGAGATCTTTGAAATACACTTGATTTGATTGTTAAGCATATAATGATGTAGCTAATGGACAACAAACACCACGGCTAGGCAATCTTTCTTGATTTGTGGATAATTTATCTCATATGCTATCAATGTCTTCCTCAAATAGTATACAACCTTTTCCTTTTGTTCTTTGTCATACTAGGCCAACAGTCCTCTAATTACAAAGAAGAGATATAAAGTAACAAGCGTTATCCTGCTATGGGTGGCATGAGAATAGGGGGGTTAGCTAAGTATTATTTGATAAAAGAAAACCATTGTTGTTCTAGTCCCTAGTTGAAATTAACATCCTTCTTAAGAAGATGTGGAAATGTATGACACTCATATGCTACTTGTGAATTAAACCTTCTGATGGCCTAAATTTTCCCTTGTAAGCTACGCAGTTGTCTTATATTCTTAGGGAGAGACATTTCTGTGATAGTCATGACCTTTGTAGGGTCCACTTTTATTCCTCTCCATGATACAATGAATCCTAGTAATTTCCCAGATAGTTCACCGAAGACACACTTATTTGGGTTAAGTCAAACTTTGTAATTCCTTATACGCTGAAAGATACACCAAAAAATTTGAGGGTGTTCCTCACGAGTTCTAGATTTAGTCAATATATCATCTATGTAATCTTTTATGATGTCACTTATCATATCGTGAAAGATTACAGTCATCGCCACTTGATATGTAGCACCTACATTTTTAAGCCCGAAAGGCATGAATTGGTAACAAAACACCCCCCATGGAGTTGTGCAAGTCATCTTGTGCTGATTGTCTTCTCCAATCTTTATTTGATTATAACCTAAGAAGCCATCCTTGAGCGAAAGCATCTTATAACCTACTATAGAATCGACATTCATGTCAATGTTTGGAAGAGGAAAATCGTCCTTAGGAAAAGCGTTCTTTATATCCTTGAAATCCATTAACACTCTAATACCAATTGGCTTCTTTTAAACCGAGACCACATTGTAGATTCACTCTAAGTAGTTGATAGGCCTGATAAATCCTACTTCTAGTAACTTTTCTAGCTCTAATTTTACCAGTAAGGCGACGGGAGGATGCATCTTTCAAAGCTTTTTTTTAATGGGCTTGGCATCTAGGTGTACCACAAGATTGCAGATCACTAGTGTAGGATAAAGTCCTGACATGTCGGTGTAAGACCAAACGAATATTTCTGCATACTCTCTTAAGAGCCTTGTGAATTTTTTTGTTATTTGGCTAAGAGGGAAGCTCCAAACTTAATTATTCGTGGAATTTCCACCCTATCAATATTAACATCTATTGTATCTTCCCCTAATAAATTTGATTCATCCCCCATGCATGTAGAATCAGGAGGGAGATTGAGATCCTCCTTTATCACAAGTGGCTCAAAGAGCTCTTCATTTTGAAGAAGGTACATTATCTTTTCCATAGGTTGTTTTGCTTTTTTTTCCATTAGCACCTCAAAGAGGTTTTCATTATAGGAATCACCATTTTTATTCCCACAAGGATTTTCTTTGAAAATTTTGTCGTTGCTCACTTTTTTACTTAAATTCCATCACAAATCTACTTCCTCTCCAAAGTATGTGTATGCGTTAAGATGAATGGAGAACCCCTTCTTGTGATCATTTCTTGGAATGTTGTCTCTGATTCTCAGGAACTCATACATGGCCTCATCATTATGAAATATGTTAATAGGTATGTGTTTTTGTTGATCCCAATTCATGAGATATGGGTAGGTGAGGGTTAATGGTTGAGTTATAGGGTATATGGTGGGTATAACAGGGGTTATAGTAAGGATAGCCATATTGGTGAATTGGTTCATAGAGGTAAGGTCTTCGTAAAAACTACATTAGGAATATTTTTCTCTTTCATTTCCAGAAAAACTCTCCTCACTCTTAGAAGAGGAATACTCATCATTTGATGAGTGAGACTCATACAAATGGATGCATATACCTTACTTACCTATTATACAATGAGGTATTACAAGAGCCTCTAATGGGCCTTGTTCTTTCCGGTCGTACCCACATCCTTTATACCTCATGGAAAGAATTATTCGATTAGGAATGGGATAATTAGGTGATTTATAGCATGTAGCCATGTCATCATCATCAGGATGGAACACAATTTCCATAACAATTTTTTCATCTTCTAGCAAGCTGCCAGGAATAAAATTCTTGAAATGGAAAGTCTCGATTGTTCTCTGAACTTTAAAACATGACCTACCATTCACTTGGGCTGATAGCAGCCCATTGTGAACCAATAGGGAATGTTATAGAGTATATGCTCCATAACTACTTAGTTTGACCTTCATCTCCCATGTAGAAAAAGGAGTTTCTAAGGTGGAAGCACCATTGTCATTAATAAACAAGGTATTTGGATCTAGTCATGAAGTAAGGGCCCATGACTAGATAGGAATAACAATATCTAAAGATGGACACTCATAGATTGTAAGAAAAAATCCCGACAACACTATATAATGATTAAATGGTTGGGGGTCCCCCTATATAGTAAGTATTTATCCCTCATATTGTAACTTTAAACATTAATGATATGTTGATGACACAGCCTACATGGCATGAATCCATGGGTGATTAAGAAAGATATTGTAACAGAGTTCTAGGTCTAAGACGTGGAACTTTGTATCATGTGTTATGGGACCCACTTCCAATGAGAAAGTAATCACTTCAACTGATTTTTGTTATTTATTGTCATATGCCTTAATGGTGATGACCTTTGTTTCCATATTAGCTTCTTTGCAGCCTAGTTGGTGGACAAGTTTGAGAGTACATATGTTAAGACCTGATTCGCCATCCACAAGATTTCTCTTAACCTTCTTACGTTTGATGATAACCTCAATATGCAAGGGTAGGTTATGTGAAGGATATTCAACTAAGGATTCTGTAGTGCTGAAGGTTATATGTTCCAAATGAATAGGCTGTGATGCCATGTCTTGTAAATGTGTTGGGTTAAAATCATTGGATACTACTGATGCATGTAAGGTTTTGTAAATTATATCCTTATGGATGCTAGAGATCCTTAAAAGGTCTAAGATGGAAATATTATTCGTAGTTTTTCCTAGTTGATCTAACAAATCATAGTGACTCTCTTGAAGATGAGGGGGTGTAGGTTCAAAGTTTATAACAAGGTGAGCCAACCCTAATGCCATAGCACACTGTCTTGTCTTGATTCTAACTGTATTGATTTACTCGATAAAGGGGTCAACATAACTTATCAGGGAATCGAGCTGGTTTTTTTTTTGACACATAGTCAACATTCTTATTATGAAATTATTTGCCCTGATCTGAATTTTTATTTTCTTCATGATTGGGAAAAGGATTTTTGAAGATCCCTAAATTTTCATTTGGGGATTTTGTGGCTGCAAAAAATCTACTTCGATATCATCATTGTCGACGAGGTCTTGAATATAGTGTTTTAATCTTAAACACTTGTCCGTTTTGTGACCTTTTATGTAGTGGAACTCATAGAATTCATTCTCCCTAAACCATGATGGTTTAGGTACATCGCCCCCATAGGGTTGTTTTTCAAGGTACTTAACCATGTTTATGGCCTCTAACTATTTTAGTATAGATGATATGGATTCAGATAGAGGATGAAAAGAGTGATGTTTATACTTGGTAGGTGGATTACCCTTTGCTATTTTTAAAGTTGTGTGGTTCTACGGGGCTTGTACCCGCTTAGAGTCTACTATCCCATCACTAATGACATTTTTGTTTCTATTAGGAATAAACGTTGTTTTATCGTTAGATTTAGAATCATTGTATTCACAGGAGAAAGGTTTTAGAGTGCCCTTAGCTAACAATGCCTTGTTAATTTGAATCCCTTTTTCTATTACCTATTAAAACATGTTATCTTGGGAAAAAATTCCTATCAACTGCTTTTCAGGTAGGGAGCAAGGGAAAAAACTAGGTAACCATATCCATCTTTGTAAAAATGTAGCAAAGTATTCATTGTTTCGTTGCTTGGAATTGCAAAGATATAACATGGTAACATCATTTTCTATATTGAAAGAGAAGTTTCATACAAAACTCTCTCCTAGTTCTAGCCATGTTGATATGGATCCCTTAGGGATATGCACAAACCATTCTAATGTCATTGCTTTGAAACTTTGCGAAAACAAGCGCATAACATAATTATCACTATATGTAACCTCTTGACATGTCATATAAAATTATTTTATATGATCATGAGGCTCACCTTTTCCCTTATATTTATCAAATTTTGGAAAATCAAAATGTCCTGGGAAATGTACCTGTAGCATGGCCTTGTCAAATGGGTATGGACATCACTCATCGAACTGATACTTCTTGTTATTGTTATCACATGACCAATGTTATGGAAAAATCACAACACCCCTGATTTCTTGCAAGTGAATAGTTGAGGTAGTCAGTGTGATTCATAAAACATGGAGTTATCCTAAAGTGTGGTACTTTACAATCAGGATAACCCTCCAAAGAAGTTTGTCTTCCTAACCAATCCTAGTGCCAACTACTTCAAAGTGCAAAGAGTTACAAATCTAACACTAATCCAATGTTTTCACAAGGAGATAGAGTTAGAGAAAATGCATGAAAATTAAAACCTACTCTAAGGAAAGGTGATGCACCAGGAAGGATGTTGACAACCTTCACAATAAACACAATACAATTAGAACCTTGTAATGAAAACACAATAGTGCATGAAAATTTGCATGTGATGAAAGACCATAAGAGCTACAATGAAACACAAAATGGTGTTTAAAATATCCACAAATTTGTCTATATTGTTCCCAAAATTGATACAATACGCCAAACTCATGATAAAAATCACATATTTTGCATTACAATATCTAGTAGGGAGGTTTGGAATCTCCAAAAAACATGTTACGGACAAGAATAAGAAGGGAGAGGCATATACAAGGCATCTAACCTTTTGAAATGAGCCCCTCCTTACAATATATAGGAAAAATGAGAGAAGGTATAGAGAGGAATTTGAAATCTTTCTTCAACCACCCAAAAATGCATTAAAATCACCTACAAAAATGATGAGTACCACTGTAAAACCCATACCTCCATGTACTTTTTCTTGTTTGGGAAGAAAGGAAACCCATACCTCATCATTTTGGTCGGTGAGAAATTTATAACACACGTCTTAAATGACAGATTGTATTTATTCATTTTGAAAGACTTGGTCTTACTAAAATTAAGAAAACCAGTGATAGTTGTGTAGAGGACACTAAGAGCTTTCCAAAAACTTCTATTTTGTTCAAATATGAGCTCCCAGTCACAATTTATGACCATTTTAAGATGAGGGTGTCATACTGTTATAAATATATGTGGTTATCTTCCTCTTTTCAAACTTGGAAAATGCATCGCAACCTCCAAATTCAAAAATTTCAGACTTTGAGGATTCAGAGCTTCAAGATTTTTGGTATTGGACGTTGCAGTTACTGTTCATCTGCCATGTAGGCTCGAGATTTCCAAAATGTTGAACCTTTGAAGTCCAAAATTCAGAGTTCGGAGTTTGGACTCCAAAATCATGTTATATGTGGCACTATTCATCATTTAACCCAAAAGTTATGAAATTCAAAAACTCTAAAGTCTAAAATTAAGACTTCGGGTTTTAGACTTTTGGTTTTTGGGGTTTTGAGGTTTGAGACTTTCAGGGTTTCACGTTTTGGGGTTTCAGGACTTTGAGTTTTAGAATTTTCTTCTCCCCATGTGGTATTGTTCAGTGTGAGCTCGTGTAACTTATGGAACTCGAAAACCCTAAAGTTTGAATTTTAGACATTGGGTTTCAGCCCTTCTACTCCTTTTTCAAGCTTGTTTCTGCTGAGTCCCTAAATTTTGCTTCATCCTACCTCCGAAATACCACACCTCTGAAGACAAAATTCAGACTTCGTAATTTCTTCATTTCCCAAACTCCTAATATCCTCTGTAATGTGTTCATGCTGCTTCACTGACTTGCACAGATCGAGCCCAAAATGTGAGATACCATGACTAAATCAATCGACCTATTTCCCCTCTGTGCAAGGTCATGTTTATCCAACTTGTCGTGAGGGAAAAAATTGGATAACAACTAATTAAGGAAATCTAGCACCATTTCCATCAATCTAGCCAAGGTTCTAAGTCCAGGAATGTAACATTAAGATAGAAGCTTAAAATAAAGCTTAACTAGTATGAAAACAATACAAAATCTAACTAAACATGCCTACTAATATGCTTGAATTACCTAACATGGGCCTAAATAATCCTAAGAGGTAAATCAAATGGTTGTGGTTGCTATGCAAAATAAAGTGAAATGGCCTCTCCAAATCATTAATTGGTAATTTTATATATCCATCTACTAATTCCATTGGAGGCTTTAAGCAAGAATTGAACTTGGCTAGAAATTGTATTTATTATATGAGATGCAAATCAAAACATGGTGTAAAGTATAAAGGAATGAGGTGCATTCTTTTTATATTTTTCCTTTTAGGAGAAAATTATATTTTGGTGCATGTGTGACTAAAAGACCCAAATTAAATTATAATTACTAAGCATGATTAGGCTATGCTAATCACAATTAGTGAATTACCAAGTGATTGAGAGGTATTAAGCCTTAATCAATTGCTTTGGATCAACTAGGAGGTTAGGGTAATAGTTTGAAGCTTGTTGAGATGTTGTGGAGGTGAATGGGGTCATTTTGAGTGGTTGGAAGAGGGATTTGAGTCAATATCAGGGTATTTTGACAAAATCAAGGGCAAAATAGGTTTAATTACCTCATAATCGCTAATTGTATGTTTTGAAGAGGATTTTTTCTTACGATTCATCGTAAAGTGGCATCATGAATGTGAAAAGGGCCTCTACAATCAATAGTGTGGTGTTAATTGGCTAATTTGGTAAGGAACATTAGTTAATTACCGAAAACCACTAATTAAAATGGATATGGCAAGAATAAGAGTGATTTGTATGCATTTTGGCAATAAGATTGCCAAAGCAGAATTTAGGTGTCTACAGGAGAAACAAAAATATAACTCCATGTATATTTAAAATGACAAGATTTATGAAAATGTAAACCATGAACAAATTATCTTATAAAATGCTAAATTAATAATTTCATTACATATATCTTTTCGATACCTTTTCGGGGAAAAAACAAATGGGTTCATTTTGAGTTTGGGATCAAAAGTTATGGCTCCTGAAAGGTGGGAAAAACAAAATCACTACAACACAGTGTAATGGCGATTGACTATGTAGTATAGGTGCCAAACTATGTATCATAGGTGCCAAAATAAAGAGAAAAGGTGCCAAAACATAGGGCATAGGCGTAAAAGTAGGGAAAAGGCACCAAAGCAGGGAAAAGGTGCCAAAATAGAGTAAAGGTGTGAAAACATAGGGCATATGTGTTAACTGGCATGAAGACAAAAAATTAAAAATTTGAAGGTGCAAACAAAACTGAAAATTCTCGAAACTTTGACATCTTGTTTTAGGGATACAATACTTTTGAAAATGATAAATAAGTGGGGGGTAATCCCCACAGTGGGTGCTAAAAATGTATATGTTAGAAAATATTAGTGTTAGAATGTAAGAAAACAAACAAATTGTTATCCTATGTCAATCCATCAAATAATACCTCAGATTGAGAAAGAGATGGAAAGGCGGGGATAATAAATCCCTGTACTTAACAATAGAATTCAATGCTCCTCCTCTGTTTTGTTGGGTTTTCTCATGGATGGTGTTCATTTCTGTAGATTTTGTGAAGACACTTGGGAAACACCTCCCCTTGATTTTATTGAATTGAGTGATGCTTAATGAAGGATGGTGGATTGGATTGCGGATGGATTGATTGATTGAAGAGGATAAAATACAATATATTTGTTATGGATATACAATATATTCATCCTTTCTTTCATCTACCTCTCATGGAGGAGGAGATATCAATTTATATTTTGTAGGAGAGAAAATGGAGGGTGAGGATTAATCCAAGTAGGATAAATATCAATGAATGAGGATTAAGGAGAGGATCAGAATTATTTAGAATGGAAAAATCTATATTTTATGAGTAATCTCTAATGGAGGGAAGAATATTTAATTGAAATTAAAATTAAAATGGAGGGAGAAGTTTAAAGAGGCTTCTAGAAATAGAAGCCTCTAGATTTAGAGGTAGATGATGTGATTAATTTAGGATTAGATTAGAATAATAAAAGATGATTTGGGATGTGATTACATGGAGAAGCTATGTGTAGATATAAGTAGAGTAGGTGGGTAGATGTTTGTAGGAATATTAAATTCCAAGAAAATGATAATAAGGATTAAGGTGGGATAATAGGATATAATAATGATTTAAAGGGATTAATGATGAGATGGGATATTATATAAATGATGAAATCGATTAAGAAAAAGGAGATATCTGATATTCTATAGGAAAGGGATTAATTTGATAATAAGGATGTTAGGATATTTGTGGGAAAAATTAATCAGAATTGATTATGTCAACATTTTAGATGTCTACAACTACAACATAGAATCTACATCTATGAAACTTTCAACCAAAAAGAAAAATCAATGGTTTTTTGAAATAACCCTAGGTATAAAACACTACAATTATGAGGAGAAGAAGAAAATTAAAATATAAGCGGCTCAAAATAATAATAGGCCAATCAAAATGAATGCCCTTGACTTTATCTTTACAACTACACTCTCATCATTAAAACACTAAAATTATTGAGTATCATTTTTGTCCATATACATTTTTATCCTACCGAATTAAAAAATAAAATGTAAACACCATAAAATAAGGTGGTCTAGCTGAATCCCCATATAACATGAGTAGAATTTATTTTTTAATAACGCTCAATGAAGAGTTGTGCAGCTTTCAGGCATCTACTATCCAATGTTTAAATTTGAATAGATTTCCATATAAACCGCACTCGTTAAACATATATGCATCAACAGTTGCCGAACATATTTTTTTGAGGGTGAAGTCTATCAAGGGAAAGGAACACGTGGTTGTGCACGCTAATTTGAGGGGGATATACAACAATATAAATATCATAAAATTTGAAAAAAAAAACTTTTGATAGACTTTGTTGTTTTTAATCTAAATATTTTATTTTGAGTATTTATATTGTGTGGAAAGTAGTTTTTAAAAGTATTTAAATCAAGTATTTTTCCATTCAAAGAAAATTATGGTCAACCATTTGTAGGGAATTATGTCATGAATATTTTTCCACTTACGTGGAATCATTTGATCTACTGATTGTTTGATGTGACTCAGTTTATTGACTACTTTTTTTTTTTAAATTTTAAGTGAGAAATTGACATGTATTAGTCCTTAACTTTACATCTACCATCACCATTATTGGTCCATGTTCCACAATTGGCTCCTCTCCGTTTGGTGGACATATTTTCTTGTCCCACATGAGATCTTAATAAATGATCAGATATTCAGACTGATTATTTTTTGATGACTTTTGGGTGTGAAAAATATAAATGTATCTCCTAATCTTCCCTTGAACTAAGTCATGAACTATTCAAGACAAGAGTGCATAATGTGACCTCTCGTGTCTGTAACAAATGCACGTGACTTTTTTTTTACAGCTACACATCACCATAAAAAAATCAAATTATTGAATACAAACAATTATATCCGTTTTGCCCATACCAAATTAACACATAAAAGTCCATACCCCATAAAATTGAATGGTCTCCCACTAAGATTTGACACCCATCCTCGATGTTTTTGTCTATTGTAACCATATTTTATACTTTGAAAAATGGTTAGCCAGTCCCTATTTGACGTGAAAGAACTTACAAAAATTGTCATTATCACTCTACACACAATCAATATAAATATAACTGCAACATTATATAGATATTTAAATAACATATTTTGCTAAAAAATGTGTTTATATCGAGCATATAATCCCTTATTTGACAGTTGTAAATATCATTAAAACAAACAATACATATATAATTATTAAATAAATAAAATGCATTTATCAGAGATGGATGGATTGTTTAAAACTTATTAACATCAGAGATTTTTGGTTTGATGGGTGGGGTCAACTGTCAAATCTAATCCTTGCTATTGAATCCTCATGTAATCCTGAGTGCATAGAAAGTTGGAAATAAGATAGTTCAGACTTGTACCACTATTAGCCTCTGCACATGAGCCAAAATCTCTAGCGAGAGAAGAGCCCGTAATGATTATGACGATGGGCTATTCAGCTCCTTTCCCACACATGTAATAAATTGCAAGCCAAGGGGCGCTCAAAATATCTATAGGTTTCCAAATGTTATTCGTTTATGTAATTAAAAATATTAATTTACAAGTCTCATTAGACAACAATTAAAATTGATTTGAAAGAATGTATATTGTGCCTCAGTTATTGCAATTCTTGTTGAAAAGCTCAATACAAATGATATTTGGAGGTCTTCAAGTTACCTAAAGTGCACTTTATCCTTCCATGTGTGAAACATATTTGTTGTGTCTTCTCTCAAGAAACGAATTAGACAAGATTTAGAAATAGGACGCATCCTCGTAATCTCCAATACGTATAGATTTGGAAATAAGGTGGTGCAGACTTAGACTACCCTGCAACATCCTCTTAAGGTTCGCACATGACAGAAATGTTGACCCAGAGATGATCCCTCTTCCGCCGACGTTATCAAACATTTTTACTTGGTTTGCATACATAAACTATTCTAGAAAGCTCATTCTTATCTGTACATTTCTAATGTGTCAAATTTTAATTGGAAATTTTGAATGAAAAAATATATTTTTTCGAATATTTTAAAAATATCGTACATGTCTCTTGACCAACCTGGGTTGTAGGCCCATTCCACATCAGAGCGCATACAAACTTACTTTAAGGAGCCTTTAGTGCACTCAAAGCAGGCTTTATAGCCCCATGTGTGGAGCCTACCTCTTAAGCCATGACTTACACCAGACTTGGAAATAAGCCTCATCCTCATAATTAACAATGCATGTAGAGTTGGAAATAAGGTGGTGAAAACTTGTATCACAAGGGCGGAGTTAGGTCAACAATTAATATTTCCATATATAAGATCGAACCCAAAAAATTTACTTTGAATCTTTGTATTTACATTCTCGTGGCATAGTTTTAGAAAAAGTTCTTCCCTTTATAATACTTTGTTAATATATGCACTCAATTCAATAATAAGGATGAAACTTGGGGCAACAAAGCCTTTGTAAACAATTCTCGAGGGAAATGGATAGTGGATAAACTACCCGCCATCACAGGAATACGTTGTATCAAAGTGTTATGTGCATTAGAGTACAACCTATACATCCCTTTCATAGTAACCTTGGGGCCCACAACATCTTTGTAGATGATCAAAAGAGTCTTTTGTGATAACACAAGCTTGATTATTAAAAGGATGTCATAATGTTAAGTGTAAGAGGGAGAAAGAAATTCATGAGGAATGGTTATATCTAACTCACATGAATCCCTCAAGAGTCCTACATATGTGAGAAGTTATCTTCCCCACAACACAAACCTATATTTTCCCCAACTATATATGTGTATTGAATTTTGACGAAGGAAATGCATATTGCGTGCAACTTCCATTAGAGAGACATGATTGATACCTCAAACTAGACATTTTGACATGATCAGTAGGTTGCAAAGAAAGTATTTATAGGCAAGGTAACTCCATGACCTCTCCTTCAAGAAATTGTGTCACTATATTCTGAGTCAGTTGCAAATCCATCTATAATAAAGCATCACATAAGTACAATTACACATCACATCATAACTTCAATAAACCAACGGAAGGGAAGAAACATATCAAATTGTAATTTTGTAAACTAAAAACCACTCTAGTTATTTTCCAACATAGTGAAATAAGACACCATAGTCATTGTGTTCAATAGTGAACTATCAGAAAAAAATACAACCAACACTATCCAATGAAAACATGTACCTTATGTTACAGTGCTTGTAGTTGCAAGAAAACCTATCACATATGTGTTATTTAATATACAAGTTTGCTGCGTTTGGGGTCAATGACTAGATGTTTTCCAACATTTACTAACATACAAAAGTGTTAAATTTCTAAAATTTTCATCAACAAAAACACATCCATTGCTCGATTGTTTCCACATTTTTGAGAGGAAAGGTGAAGATGTATAAAAAAAGATTATTTCACTTAAAAGTGAAAGATATCAAATCAAACTATCTGCTCTTACAAACATCCATTGCTTACTTGTGAAAAATTATGTGTATGTCTCTTTCTATAATTTTCCAGAGCCTCTTGTTATCTACACTTCACCTACTCCATTATTTTTTGTGCTATATATATACAAAACAATGTATATCTAATTCCACATAAAAAAGAATAGAATTCAAGAAACTAACATGTTCTTTTTTTTGTCATAAAGACCATAACTTATTTAATAAAAGTGCATATATTTCGAAGCTCTTGTTTGTTCGTTTATTAAGTCAAACCATGAATATGGATAATATGTGTTCTTTTTAACTGAGAAATGGCTCTACCTTTTCCCAAACTAGTAACTTTTTGAAGTGTTGCTGCTCACAGCTCTAGCTCTACAAACTCCCCTTACATCAATATTGATATGATTTTCATTTGTCTTAATTTTGTAGGTTCTTGTTATTCTTATTTGGATTTTTCCACGTATGTTATTTCTCCAACGCATTTATTTTTATCAGAAATATTGTTTATAATGTGCTCGCATTATAGTTTCCAAGCATTTGGGGATGTTCTCCATTTATATTTTATCTATAGTAGTGCAAGTTTCAAGATCTCTTTCATGATCTCCACACAAGTATGACTCCTCTTTCATGATTGCATGGGTTTTTTCTTTTTATTTTCCACACAAACTTGGGATTTACCTCTAATGCCTTTCCTGAACTCTTCTTCATTTTAATGGTGTGAATTTTTGTTTAATTATCTTTGTGATCTCTCTATCTAGTACGTAGGTTTAGAGATCATCCATATTTTTTACTTCTTTTATCTCTTTTATTTGAGCTGGTGGATGGATGGACATTTGTGTGCATGGATCTCCAAATGGACCATTATTCACATTATGTCAAGTGTTAAGGCTTTAACACATTTGCATATTGGACTTTGCATTGTCCAATAAAATTAAACTTTTTTTAATGAAATAGTCTATATATTACTTAATATTAAATATTACAACCTATCCACAAAAAATATGGGTGGTAAAGGGCACACCCCATGATCAAACTATCTATGATGGCTAGCAGACTAAAGTATCAAGCCCAAAGGGAAGCAAAAAACTTAACAACAATGCAAGAAAAACATAAAATAAACTAGGCCGCCGCAGCAAACATAGGGGTAGGGGGAGGTGGAGGCCCCTTATCCTCCAAGTTACTACTAGGAAGATCATTTCCATTTGGAAGGGGCAGCCAGCTTGAAGAATATTCTTCATCTTTGTCTTCATTTTTGCTAGGAGGAATAGTAAGAGTCAACCTGGAAACTTTTACAGAGTCCCACCCATCCTTCTGCACAGGAGGCCGGGAGTGGTGGTGGTAACCAAAGAAACTGTGCTGCACAAAATGGTGAGGGGACCTCTAACCACCATGATTAGTAGAGCTACACCATTACTCAGGATGCCACTTGGGAGAGTGATGATGATGAGCTTGGTCTATCGACTAGCCACGGCCACGACACCCTCTTGAACAAACACTCCCAGAAGAGGAGGTAGGAGGTTCTCACACCACAATGCAAGGATCATTGGCCCAATGATCCAGAAGGGTTTGAAGGTTCTACACCTCCAGCTCCACCTTCGGTTGGATCTGTAAGAAAACATATTAGATAACCATGGCCTTATCATAATGTGAAATAATATAAGAAACTATAGAATTAGAAAAAAAACATCAGAATTGTGTTCTTTCCATATTAAAAAAGGATCTCCACTCTAAAAGTATGCCACACTTGTGCAAAAGCATGGGGAATGGAAATAGAATCCCCCAACAAAGCATGTTTCCAATGAAATTGAGCTAGTCTAAATGTCCGAAAGAAATCATGGATCCAAGTCCACATAACTTGAGCTTTTGGGCAGTACCAGAACAGATGTATGAGCATCTCAATGTGGCCACTAAAATGGCATAACTGAGGAGATATTCCATAATGAGCTAATCAATGCCTAAGAGGAAGACCTTGATAAAGTAGACACCTAGCAAAACAAGCTAACTTGGGCTGAATGATGGCTTTCCATATGCTATGAAATCTAGCTTCCCAGGATTACCATCCAAAATTGATGGACCATCTAGATTTAAGGAAGGCTACCATCGGCATCCTGGGGGTGAGTAGAGAATAATATTTTCTTTGGGAGTAATTTAAAAACAAAGTATCTGGAAACCATTTCCAATCCTTCCACCAAGGCCTGAGAGAGATGACACCAACTTTGTGATGCATCTTAGCAGGAATGGAATCAAGAACTTCCTAATAAGATTCTCTATAAGTAGAAGCAAGTTGAAACTTGGCTTTAGCTTAAGGCCAAATGAGAATTAATCTGGTCTGCCTATAAAAGATGTCTTTAAGAGTGCCCAAGCATCGATGATACAAATTAAGACCATGAACCCAGGGAACTTGGGCAAGCGACACATCATGAAAATTGATGAGAGGAGACCACCAAATGTTGTGGTCATTAATGGATAGCCCATTTTTGAATCCATCCCCTTCTCATATTAAAAAAGGTTTGAGAAAATACCAAGCTTTCCATATGCTTTTGACAACAAAGGTTCCCATAATCTTAACTAGGGCTTTGATAATGAGCAGGCTATGAAAATCCAGCCCTTAAGTTTTATGCCCCTGTGGGGAGCCTTCATAAATAAATTTGTGAATCAACACTTTCCAATCTTCATTGCCAGAGCAGGCCTGAATAATCTAGTTTGCTACAAGAGCAGACCCCTGGCAGCCAATGTCAGTCAGAACAAGACCTCTAGAATCCCTAGCAAGAGAACAATACTCCAAGGAAACTCTGTGAAAGCCTTTTCCAAGGTCAGAGCTAGCCCAAAGAAAATCTCTTAGGAGTTTCTCTTCTTTCTTGTAAGAGGCTTTAGCTAGAAACCAACATGAAGAATAATAAATATGTGTGGCTACCAATATCTTTGAGTAAATATGAAATTTTCCTACAAGCGAAAGGTGTTTAGTAATCCAATACTCCAATTTCCATGAAACCATGTCAATAACATATTGCCAAAGTTGACTGGAAAAAGCATCGAAAGTAAAGGGAATGCCCATAAATTTAAAAAATTCTCCATGCTTGATATACTTCTAGTTAAAACGATTTAGCCAACCAAGTTTAGGGAGAAAAGATTTCCTGAAGCACAGGGTCTTTCCCCATTGGATACTGGAACTTGAAGCTAAATAATATGTGTCCAAACATTGCATGATATTGTTGATATTCACTTCCTCCTGTAGGAGCATGAGGAAGGATTCATCTACAAAATTCCCATTGAAAAGATGAAGGGGATTCACAAAAGGGATTTGAATACCCCTCACAAGCCCCTGATCACAAGCATGGGAAAGGAGGAAACCAAAACCTTCAGCGGCTAACACATAAAGTGCAGTGCTAAAGGACAACCTTGTCTAATAGAATGAAAAATCCCAAATTGCTCAGAAGTATGAACATTAACATATAAAGAGGCCATGGCATCTGAAAAAAGCATTTTGACAGAGGTGTTGAAAACTAAACCAAAGCCCAGCACTTCAAGCATCGTAGGAATGAAATGGCATTCAATCCTGTCATAAGCTTTTTCAAATTAAATTTTGACAAAAATGGCTGGCTATTTAGAGGTTCTTGCCCACTCCATACCTTTGTAGAGATCAAAAATGTTATCCAAAGTGTACCTACTTTGTATGAAACTAGTCTTCTTAGAACTGACGATAATGGGAAAAATGGGTTGAAGCCAAAGAGATAAATCCTTAGCTATGATTTTGTATGAAACATTGAGCAAGGTAATTAGACGCCAATTACAGATGAGCTTCGGGTCACCTGTTTTAGGGATGAAATTTATGTGACCAAAATTAATAAGGGCACCGAGGTACCCTGAGTGGAGAGCCTTGAGGTAGACTTGCAGTAGATCATGACCTACCATGTCCTAAAGGGATTTGTAAAAATTGCAAGGGAAGCCATCCATTCCAGGAGCTTTATCATTTTCCATAAGGGAAACAAATTCATATAAGTCCTCTAAAGTAAGTAATGTGTCACAAATAACTCTGTGTGTAGATGAAAGCATGCAAGGAACTAATGAGAGGCATTCAGCGAGTGTGGATTTTAACTTAGGAGACTTGTCTTGTGCTTTGAAAACCTGAACATAGTGCCTAACAAAAGCTTGGACCATCTGAGGAGTGTTTGAAATCCAAACAACAGCATCAATAATGGCAAAATTTTTATGGTTCATGTGTTTGGCCTTGAGCCACTGGTAAAACTCTTTGGTGTTACAGTCGACAATTTTAAGCCAATGGAGTCAAGACTTAATCTGAGCACCCTGAGCTATGTAGTCATTAGCAATGCATATTTTTTGCCATAGATTTTCCACTTGGAGTTGCAGAGCAACATTGAAAGTAGCCTATTCAAGAACCACCGTTGAGTGTCTCAGTTCGGTGCAGGTGGTGGTATAGGCCTACTACTGGAATTTAGTGAGGTAAATGCCATACATCCCAGAGGAATTTAGTGAGCCGAATTATAACGTCTTTCCACCAACTTATCCAACCCACCTTACCAAGAGGGTGAAGTGCAAGGTTTCAAATTTGGTGGATGTATGCAAAATTTGGGTCATGATACAATAAAGTAGTATTTAAATAAAACTGCATGTTTTTAATTTTTTGCAGTTGAAAATTCCATTCAATCCGGAACCGAATCGGAATGTGGTTGGAAAGAACAATGACTGGTAAATCTTCCACCAGAAGAGAGTAACAGCTGACAAATTTAAAGAAACACTGTAACGAAACCATGACATGATCTAGCCTTTTAAAAACTTGATCTTGGCCATTTCTAATATTAGATCAAGTGTACCATGGTAGCGCACTGATGTGACGTGAATAATTAGGGTCATAAAACCTAAATTTACTATGCATGTAAAACCAAGCTTTCCTTTCGCGAGCTAGCCGTCTCATGGGTAGAAGGCCCATTTTTTCTTTGGAATGTTCAACCATATTAAAATCCCCATTGATTAACCAATGTGCATTTGGAAGGTCGTCAGCCACTCACTGCCAAAGTGACATCCTTTCTGACATTTCATTGGGTACATAAACATTAATAATCCCAAAGGAGAGATTTTCAATATTAAATAAATCCCAGAGAATACGGTTGTCAAGGTCACATCCATGATTGAAATAATGCGGCTGTCACTTCAGATAAATAAATGTGATCATTCCACCTCTGATAGCTGCATGGTTTCTAGGGATAGCTAAACTGTCTGGCCAAATAGTCTTGGCGACATAATCAATAAAAAAGCATGTAAATTTGATTTCTTGTAAACATAGGAAATCCATATCTGGGAAGTGTTTCCTAAAATCTCACACTATGTATTTGTGAGTGGATTCTGTGAGACCTCAAACATTCCATGAGTAGGAATTCATGAGGAAACATTGTCTAGATGCATTTCTGAGTTTGGCTCACTTAAACCATCAAGGGCCCCAAAGCTATTCTGTAAAAACCGTTGTTGGTTAACTACAAAGAAATCAGATAGTTGAGTAGCCTGTAGAATGTTAGGGCTATACTCCCCTCCTCATGCTCATGAGGAGGGCTGTGAGAATGTCGAACCACCTACTTTCTTGGTGAAACCACTTTGTTAGAAACTAGTAATGGTTGAAGACTACTCTCATTCTGTAGAAGAGAATGCTGAGTGTTTGAGGCCAAAGGAGCCAATTTTCTTGAAGAACCAACCATACTATGAGCCATAACCTTCATATGAACTAGAGGAAACTTGGTATCCAAAGGTTGCTTTGTAGCTGAGATGGAGGCATTTGGAAGTATCTTTTTAGCTTGAATAGATGAAACAGGTTGCAAAGGCTTGAAATGAGTGGCTTTGTTCTTGTTGTCTCTTCGGCCACCCACTATGTGCCAGCCCTCCTCTTTAGGTTAAGGGTGAGGATCGACAAGTGGTTTTGAAGCAGCTCGGTGAGTGGCTGACAAGGTACAATCCCAAATTTTATGCTTAGAATATTGACATCGAAAACAAGTATTCGTAAGATTGATTTATACCACCTTCTGAGTGAAATACACATCACCAACCTAGATGGCAATGGACTCTTTTAGGTCCTTCAAAAGATCTAGTTCTATGCAAACCCTCTTCTGCGGATGAGTTGCAAAAAATTTGTTAGGCCTGTGTAGATAACATAGCTCAGGGTGGTAGAAATATGCTCTAAAAAGTGCCAACAAGGCATAATAAGCCCTGGGAACTCAACCCAAATGGGGACCTTAAGATTCGTCTGGTCAGAGACTACGAATTCACTGGTCTAGGGCAATAAAACCAGAAGGGAGCTTCTTACATACCAGGTTTTCTGCTTATGCAAGATAAGGGAAGCATGAGTAGGATCAACAAAACGAAGGAAAAAAAAACCATGGGTTAGGTTCTGGATAGATTCCAATTTAATACCATGCACTGTCCATGTAGTTTGGACCCATGATTTAAGCATACTTTCAGAGGGAGTCCTTTAAAAAAAATACCCTATTAAGCAGAATTATTCTAGCAATGTACATGCAGAATCAAATTATGAAAGTGGAAAAACAATATCAGGGGAAGTATCATTACCTCGTGGAATACTTTTAGCATGAACTTGCGAGGGCATTTCCTCAAAGCCATTTTTTGTAGAATAACTGCTCTCCATCCCAGTTGAAAGAATTGGACTAGAGTTGAGTGAAGTCATATTTTAAGCCCTCCAAATGGCTAGGCTCTAGAAAAGAGGCCGAATAAATGCATTAATGGCAACGGATCTCTCACTATAGATAAACTCTCCGCTCTTAGCATGCAGAACCTTAAACACTCTCTGCCTTCCCTTCCAAAATCTGCCTCTCACCAAAAAAACTAGAACGAATCCTCTTCATTTGTTTTTTACCTAAAAAATCAATAAAATGAAACTTCTCTTTCTTATGTGTGGATTTTAACTGATTTTCTTTGTCATTTATCTCCCAATGTGGTGGTTGTGCATGCATTTTGTCTCTTACTTATTTCTATATGAGATTTGGCATTTTTCTTTTACGCAGACCTTTACTAATTTCTTTATCTTAATTTGCGTAGATTGGGAGATGGATTTGACACTTGCATGAATTTTCATCTTTCCCTTGTAACTAGCATCCAAGGGTTAAATTTAACAGCCACCTCTTCCTGTCAAACAATTTTTAAGTGACGGTAGTTTTTCAATATTGCCCTTCAAAAACATAAAACAGTGTTATTTTTTACTAATTATTCTATATTAATTATATCTTTTTATATATATATTTACATATATTTTAATTTTTTATAGACAAATCTATATAAAAATTGACGGCTAGGTTTTAAATATACCAGTCACATGTGATAGTTAGATTAGATATTTACAAGTATTTTACATCTAAAATCAATTAATCATCTAAACAACCGTCAAATTTAACCCCTGGGCCCCTCGCTAAACATGTACGAGTCGTGACAATTTGCATATGTAACAAATGCATGTGAATTTATTTTTACAAGGAAGTTTCTCATAATTTTCTAGCATGGAATATTAATACTTACATGTAGCAACCAGTTTTATGTAATGTGTGGGAATGAGATTAAAACTTGTCTTTTTCCAATTGTCTTCTAGCTCAAGCACTTACAAGGAATTCAAATCCATCCTACAAGAAAATATTTATGCCGAAGGAATTCCTGCTATCGGAAAGGTCCTTCCAACCGTTTCGGTGACTATATTAAATTTGACATCCATTTGCACATTGTATCAATGTAATTAATTTTGACGGCCATTTGGGCGTTTTCACTTGTTTGGTAATTTTTAACAACGGATTTTTCCTTTTTTTTTTTGTGTTTAGATATGTTTTTTCATCTTTAACCCTAATTGTTAGATTTACACTATAAAATTTTTGGGCAGATTGTATTTTAGGGCTTGGCCACCGCTATTTTTCCCCTCCTCGCTTGTCGTCGATGTTCTTGTGTAGGTGTAGTCCACCGACACTCTTACACGAGACAATACCATCATAATGCTTTCTGTTAGGGTTCATTTTTGGGTTTAGAGGAGGCATCACTCAAAGGAATCTCAATCCTATTACAATTATATAAAAACTTCCGGTGATTAGAAATTATAAATGAAATATTTTTTATTATGCTTGTGCATATTTACCATTGGTTATGAAAGACTTGTATTATGTATTTGTGTATACTGTTGGATTTTTGAAAAGATTTTTTTATTTATGGATTTTTCACATTTCATTCACTGTTTCAACAAGTGTTTGAGGTTCTTTTCTTTTTTTTTAGTCGCTGGAAGAGAGCTTTTCCAAGACCAGCAATGAGAGACTGATGATGGAGAACTAGTGCTAGGATCATGGTCAATATTTTGGCATGTGACCATTTTGATGTATGCAAGAGATGTAAGATGGCTGCGTAGTTTCTAGGCTCAAGGACGCGGGGTTCGTACCTAGGCCAAAGTATTCATCGTAAATAAAAATTAAGATTTGTGGTTTCTTCACCTAAAATTTCATCAAGGTGCTCTTCGCTGCCAAAAATTCAATTGGGTGGTCTTGATAACCTAAAAAATTCATATGGGTCTTTTGGAACTTATTGAATCCTTTTTAAAAAGCAATGTAAACCCTAACAAGTATATGAGAAAGTATTTCAATTTGGGTATGTGAAAAGAGGCATATTCAGAGATCCACCGAGTTATTATGAGGTTTGAGGGGAAAATAGTGATGGTGACATCTAGGGTTCATGTTGTTGGGGATTGAGTTAGAAACATCAAGAGAGAAGCTATGTAGGAAGTGATACTGAGGGGAGAAGAGGATTCGGTGGTACTTATGATCCTATCAATTGAAAATACTGTGACCTTTTCCCTTGTTTTGAAACTGAGTTGGAAGGATCAAGCATCATAATCTTGTGAGTCTCCATGGATATTCCCTTTGTCGTCATGGAAACCTATTGCTTTAGGTTTATTTTTTAAATGTCATGTCCTATTGTTAAATTCCTAATAAACCTTGTTAAAATATTAATGTCTCATGGTTTGTGCACCAAGCAATATATGTCCTGTCTGTTGAATTTCTCATATATAGGCTTCATTTTTTCAGAATCTATTGTGATTAAATCTTAAGGCAAACAAGTTTGTAATTCCACAATGTCTCATCTTGTTAATTCCTTCAATTGTAGAAAAGGCATGTAAGCTCCTCCTCTTGAATCCAAATTTTACTAAGTTTATAATTTGCCCATGCAAATAGAATGTTCAATTTTTTTGTCCTTTTCGAGGATTTCGGATTACTCTCCCGATTTGTTTCAAGGCCTTTCTATGATTTTTACCCAAACCTACTATATCTTGATTATTATGGACCATGGTAACAATAAGATCTCGACATGCATCCACAAATCCAATTATGTTTTCATTTTTTCATAAGACTCCAAATAATCATTTTTTTGAATAGTGGCAATAGTTGTACTTAGAGTGGGAAAAACCCAAGTTAATGTTGGAAATAATATCCAACAATATGGGGATTTGTTAGGTAAAATTTAGTTTACCTTGGTTAATTATGCATTTACCTTAGTTAATTATTAATTAATGGTAAGTTGTTATTAATCATTTATTATTTGTAATTGGGAATCGTATTCCCGTACATGTCTTGTATCTTTATTATATTTTTTATATGGTTATACTATTTGAAATCATATGTTTGCAAATTATATATGCACGAGATTATTTATAGTTGCACTATTGCAACATCTTGTTTGTCTATACCTAGTTATACAATTCTTATAAGAATTGCAAAACTCCATTGTAATTGTGATTTGGCTAATCATTAATAAACTTACTAGGATTTTTTACCTTTTCTTCATCTTACATTTGGTACAAGAGAAGGTTGAAGCTCTTGGCAAGGTTGGAGAGATGTTACAGAGGAAGAACAATCTTAGAGAATAAACTTGCATCATTGGAGAGCTATTGTTTCCTCTAACAGCCTCTCAGATCTCCCTACACTCCCACAACCTCCTGTACGATTTCCAGGTAAACATAAAGAATTTTTTTTTGCCTTGGTTCCCTCTACACTAGGAAAATTTTCTTCTTGGAAGCCAATCATATCCTGAAATATTTAAAAAATAAATAAATTTCCCCATAAGGGGTTTTGTCTCTAAATTTCTTAACTACAAATAATATTATCTGTATTATAAAATTTGGAGGAGTCTAACACCGAGTTGAAGATTGTATAGGGAGAGTAGCAAAGGTCAGGTTTCAAGGTTGACTGAGCTGTCTACATAGCCCCCACCAAGTTTCATTAAGCTGAGATCATACAAAGCTAATTGGAAGTAACGTGTTTTGAAAAAGGTGGGTTGTTTGGAGGTATGACCGAGCCCCCTATCGAGCCCTTCATTGGAAATTCCAAGCGATCAAGCTATATTTCATTGGATGTGAAGCCATGTTTGCTAAAACCGAGCCCCTCCTTCATCTTATCAATGATTCACAACATAAAAAGTGCATAGAAGACTGATTTATCCATAACATCATGCCAACATTGGAGATTGCATTGATAGAAAGGGAGCAAAAAACAATAAGCTCCATGTCTAAGCGACGACATGTGACCTACATAACTGAAAATGACATCAAAGAAAACCAATCAAAAAAGGTGGAGATAATACAAATAAAAATCAGAGATAACAAATCAACATTTAGGCGGCATCAATACAATACAAATCTTGTAACCACAAAATTGAAGCAAAAAACAAAAAATAGTAAGGCAGCGACAGTGAATAAAAGACATTGTAAAATAAATACAAAACGATGAAAATAATATAAACATTACAGGAAGCCAACAAAATGAGAAAAAAATGTGGAGATGTGGACTCCCAGCTAACCATAAAATCACCTCCTCATGTAGACTCCCATGTGGAGCTCCAACAAGGCAGCCTAGTCAACTTTAAAAGGTTATTCAGTTTTTTCTTTGCATAAATATTTAAACCTCTAGTTTATATGCAAAGAAATCATAAAGTTATGTTGGATATGGGATAAGTCTTAGAGATAAGTGGTTATGAGTTCAATCCCCATTCACAACCCAATTTTTTTATATATAGAAATTTAGCCCCCTGGCCCCCCTCCCGCCAACTTTGGAGATGAAATTAGCAGCAAAATCTCCATTAAAACCCTTATTAATAAGTAGGCAAGCTACTAAAAATAGTAGAGAAAACCCTAAACTAGGGAAAAAAGCTTTTCTCCCAAATTGCTTAATTTTTTATCCCGAGAACTACCTAAAAATTTAATTTTGGGACATTTTCTATGGTCTTTTTCTCTAAGAGATGTATTGAGCTCCGGAGGCCACCAGAGACCCAGAAAACAAAAAAAATTGCATGCCATTCATTTTTTTCATAATTTTGAATGTAATTACATACTTCAGTGTATTGTACTAATTTCTAGGTTTCCATATTCAACAACAAACAATTGTAACTTCTATTACACTGGTAGAGATTTGTACTAAAAAATATTAAAATTTTGGTTTTGAATCACTCATGAGATATTCAATCTCATTTTCATTATTCGGTATAAACAGTGCCTATGGGAAGTGCTTATGCGTAAATTTGTCGCCACTACTACTACAATTAATGCCTAATATAGCTACAACAATTTCATATGGGAATCAAACCTTTAAATCAATTGGGAGTAATAAGGACATAGTGCACACATTTTGAGCCATCCCATCCATCTGTGAATGATTTCTCAACTTAAATCTAGACTAAGAAATTATCCAAGTATATAGCGAATTTACGTGCACGTATGAGGATATTTCTTTGAGCCAGTGTCAATAATCACATATACCCCTTTCAGTATTGTCTTGGTACCATGCATAAAATTATTTGATGTACATTAAATCCTCTTTCACATACCACCAGGTATATAGAAAGGGTGAGCTTCTTCCACGTACCAATGGGTATATCAAAATGGTACATATATAGAAAGGTTTGGTATATCAGACAAATAGTATATAGATTAGGAGACTGTATACTTGAAGTGATAAGATCCATACAATTTGTGAGTTGATTCTAAAAAATGGGCTCTAATGCCCCCAACTTATTTCTTCCAAATTCATAACTACTCAGAGGAAATAACTATACAGCATGGAAGACAAAAATCAAGACTCAACTTGATTTTGAAGAGATTTGGACTGTTGTAAATGGTACTATAACTAGAACAGAAACTGATACAACAAAGACAAATTGATAAATATGATCAGAAGGGAAAGCTCATAATCTTGTTCGTAGTGACAAACGATGTACAACCCCACATTTGAGATGCCAAAATAGCCAAAGAAGAGTGGGATAATTTTAGCATGGTGTACGAGGCCAAAAACAAGAATGTCATATTGAATTTGCAGAGTCATTTACATACACTAAATTTTAGACAAAATGAGAAAATAGAAGCTTTCTTGAGAAGAGTTGCAGAGTTGAGGGCTTCACTTCTAGCCCTAGGAGTGGAGGTCACTGATGATGCTCACATTCCCATTGCTCTGACAGCCCTCCCTCCTTCATATCACATTTTTGTGACAACACTAAACTTGTCAGCTATGATAGTGAGTTTTGACAAGTTGGTAAACCTACTGCAATAAGAAGAAGAAATGTAAAATAAAGATCATGAAGAGGACTAGGTACTTTCTTCTCATCAAAAATGGAAAGGAAAAGGAAAAGGAAAACCTAATTCCTATCAAAAGTTCAAAAATCAGCATCAATAAGGGGACAAACAAAAATAGAAGAAATCTTTTAATTCATGTAAAAGAGGACATGAATTAAAATATTGTTGGTATAATACATATAAGAAAGGTTAATCAAGAAACTCTGAACCTCAACATCAACAATCTCACAAGGGACATTCTAACTAGAATCAAGAGTAGAAAAAGGTGAATTGGAAAAGAAAACCCTATCAGCAAGGAAATATTGTTGAGCAAGAAGAACATTTATATAC